>CM065382.1:40292500-40317500 GCA_033060915.1 Euryodendron excelsum
ATTAAAAAAAAAGGGCTACTTTAAAATCATTTTCGAAACAATTTTCTAGGTTTCATAGACATTTCCTCAAAAGTTTTAAAATTCAAAATCAAACTCCGGTTTCAAACTTTTTCCTTCAAAAGTTTTTGTTCAAAATCATTCCCGGTTTTCTAAACTTTTATCCTCAAAAAGCTCGGGTTTTAACTTTCATCCTCAAAATGTTCCTGGTTTCAAACTTTATCCTTCAAAAGTTTACTTCCAAAATTTTAAATCCTACATCAAAAAATTCAAATTATGGTTTCAAACTTTTTCCTTTAAAAGTTTTTGATCAAAATCAATCCTATCGGTTTCTTAAAACTTTTTCGTCCAAAAGTTTTTATCTCCCGTCAAATGACGAGCTTTCCTGGACTTTCTCCTTTTGCAAAAGAAAAAAGTTCAATTCTAGGTTTTCTAATTCTTTTTCTTCAAAAAGTTTACTTTTCAAGATTTCCCGAGCTTTCCCCTTCAAGAGCCCTATTTTCTAAACTCTTGTGCAAAAAGTCAAAGTTTCTAAACCCGGGTTTCTTGGGCTCTCCCCTTCAAAAGTCCTATTTTAGAAAGTTTTCAAAAGCTTTTTTCACAAAAAGGTTCAAGTTAAAAAATCTCAGCTTCCTTCTTCAAAAGCCTCGTTTCAAATCAATTTTTCGGTTTTTAAAACTTTTCCCTTCAAAAAGTTTCTATCCAATTTAAATGTCTGATTTTCCAGGCTTTCTCTTCAAAAACCTCATTTTAAAACCCTTTCAAAGGTTTTCCAAACTTTTTGTCCAAAAAAGTCATTTCAAACTTAAAACACCAGTTTTCAAGTTTATCAACTTCGGTCCCTCCGACTGCCTTGCAACCTTCATTGGGTATTCACTTTATCGTTTTCTGTCTCCGGCAAGCAAAGATAGAAAAAGAGGGGCAGCTGTTAGCACCCCATTTTGGCTACTTGGCAATCTCTAGCCCAACCGGAAATACTTACAAACCAACACAAGCATACTTAAGCCCAAACCAGCTTTCCAAGTCCAATCCCATTTGTCAACCGCTTTGTGGGCCCGCTGGGCCCAATAAAGGTAAAATAACCAAAATGCCCCTATTACATTAGTCAGTCCAATCCAGACCGGCAGGTCTTCCATAAGACGATAAGTCTATTCAAATTTAAAGACAAATCCAATAGTCTTGTCATTCAAAAAAGTTGATCCCTCGTTGATAGTAGGACCATTCAACCCAGTACGACACAATCACCAAGAAAATTTATTCCCCAGATCGGTAAAGCCCCTTTCACAATCATCTCCGGAAAGTACCTAAGCCCTCGAGATGAAAGAGCGGTTCACTTTTGGTGCCTGTTAGCCCGCTAATGTAGAATGTCCGCTAATCTGACACGTTCTTTGAGAAAGCACAAACCCCTCTAGAATGGAAGGCCCTCCAAGTCTGGCACGTTCTTTGAGAAAGCACAAACCTCTTAAAGAATAGAAGACCGTCCCAGTCCAGCACGACCTTCGAAAAAGTTTATCCCTCAAGGCGGTAAAACCTTTTTAAGCCTATCCACTGAGAAAGTACCAATTCCTTAGATAGAAGTCCAAACTAGATCCAGATCGGTCAACACCGATGCTTGCTAGCCCGTCCACGTAAAAAATAACCATTTTACCCCTAGCAGGCCTGACACATTCTTCAAGAAAGTACCAAGTCCTCATAACTGTAAGACCAACTTCCCAGGGCCGTCCCCAAATGATCTAGCATGTCCAGTGCCATCTAGCCAACCCCGGTCCTTTCTCGGAGGTTCCCTGGCCACAATGACCATTTTGCCCGCAGCGGGCCCATCACGTTCTTTGAGAAAATACCAAGTCCTTAGAACGGTAAGACCACCTTCCAAGGCCGTCCCTAGACGGTCCGGCATGTCCAATGCCATCTAGTCAACCCCGATCCTTTCCTGGAGGTTCCTTAGTTAAAATGACCATTTTGCCCCTAGGCATCCAAATGCCCCAGGAAACCACACCGGCTCTATGTGTCAAATCGGCAACACCCCAGTTAACTCTGGTCAACCCGGTCAACTCCAGTCAATCTTCATTGACCCTAGAACTCCTAGAATGAAGTGACCACGATCCAGTCACTCTCTTAAACCATACAGGCTTTGGGAATCAAACTGCTAACCTCTGGAGACTTTCCAAAGTTTTCCCTTCCATTTCTAGCTGAGCCCTACCGTCTAGTGACCTGCCAGCTCCACTTCGGGTGAAGCATGACCATTCTTTAGCCGTGTGTTACTAATAGTGGCGCATAACCCCCCAGAATCGATTACGAATCGACCAGCCTCGTATCTAGCCTTTTTTTAAGCCCTTATTAAATCTCCTTGCACCACTTTTAGTAGCGCACGGCCAACATTAAGTCATGCGCCACTAAGAGTGGAGCACCAATCTCTTATTTTTGTACTATAAATACAGAACTCCCTCTTCACTATTTTGGGTAAAAGATTCTATCTAGAAACTCTCTCCCTTTGTTCCAGACAGCTATTGGAGCCCTCTCTCTCTCTCTCTCTCTCTCTCAATCCTGCCGACCGAGTGTTAGCCTGAGGCTTCGAAGCCTTAGCCTCCAAACTCCACTGAAGGTCTGCCCCGCTTCCCGGAAGCCCCCAAAGTCTTTCCAAGTCGAAGGCCCGAGCCTCCATCAAAGAAAGAAGAAACAAGACAAGGTAATTCTCCGTTTACCCTTTCATGGTTAGGGCTTTCCTAGAAAAGTGTGACATTTGAAATGGTTTCTAATAACCTATATTGTTTTCTTTCGAAAAAACACAATCCCAAAATGATCCTAGTTATTCCATGACTAAGGTTGTCTCAAGAAACGCGTGACATTAAAAAAGACTCGAAAGGTCTGCATTTTTTGCCTCGTGCCTTCATTGTTTTTTCAAAGTCACAACCCTAAAGTGATTCTAGCTTTTCAATAGTTAGAATGACTTTAGGTAAAGTGTGACATTCATTTGGATGTCTAAAATCCAAGTTAGGGTTTCGGGTCTTAAAACATGTTTTCAAAAGACTTGATTTTCGAACCATTTACAAAACTCTCATTTGTCAAACCCTGGAAGTCCAATCCTAGGAAAATCTTGTTTTCGCCAACTTAGAAACCTTCTTTTTTTAAACCAAAATCATACCTTTTTCAAACCCTCAAAATCCTCAATTTTCAAATCAATCAATCAAAACTTCCATTTTCAAAATCAATCAAATCAAAACCTTCTATTTCAAATCCCTCAAATCACTCCTTTTTCAAACCTTCCAAATTTAAAACCCAAATCAACTCCTTCCATTTTGGAAACAATCCAAACTTGCCTTTTTCAAAATCAAATCAAATCTTTTCAAATCAAGTCAATATTTTCAAATCAAATCCAATCTTCCTAAAAAGGAAACATTTCAAAAATCAAATTCAATCTTCCTAAAAAGGAAACATTTCAAAAATCAAATCAAATCTTCTTGAAAATGAAACATTTTCAAAGTCCAACATTTCTTGAAAATGAAATATTTTCAAACTCAAACTTTCCTGAAAAGGAAACTTTCTAAAAATGAAAACTTTCGAGAAATAGAAACCCATTTCAAAATTTCAACTCTTTCAGACTCTTGCCCAAACTACGGCTAACCTGATCCTCTTTAAGGAGGTATGTAGGCAACCCTTCATGGGGTGCGGTCACAACCCTTTTCAAATTCCCAATTCCATAACCATCTTTCAAATTCAATTCCCTCTTTTAAACTCTTTTTCAAACTTTGTTTTCAAAAGTTTTCTAAGTGGATAGCGTTAAACATAGGTAACCGGTGAGTCATAGTTAGGTGAGTAAAAGGTTAATGAACATATAGGTACCACAAGGGCGGGGTAGGGTATTACTCTTAGAACATCTTCGTTACATGTAACTAGCTCTAAGACTTTTAAGAATTTCTGTTTCAAAGACCAAAATCGGAGTCAATTGTCAAAAGAGCTTTCTAACATTTTTAGGGTTTTCGAACAACCCTACCTTCTAAAACCCTCTCATAAGGACATTTTTTAAAAATACTTTCCAAAACCTAAGTTTAATCTTCAAGTTTTACTTAGTGTAAATGACCTAGTACATCTTTAAATATGTTAGGTGGTGACTCCAAATTGCTTTTCAAAAAGCCCTAATCAATTCTATTCAAACCCTGATGCATTTATCCTTCTAGGAGGATGAGTTTTAATGAGAAAGCACTGTACATTTTTTCCAAGCCAAGAGGGCGTGGTGTTCGGAAACAGGCCGTGACACTCCTTCAACCAAGGCTTCGAACATATACTCTGGTGTGTCCCCAGTTGATCGGAACTCATCATGGAACTGGCTCCAATGCCTGTCACCTAAATAAGACTTCCAAGACTCATCGCTCAGAAAGGAAACCCTTGACAGGGACATAAGGACCAGATATATGACAATCTCGTAATGAATAGATTCGACAAAGGGCTGCCAAGTCACATCCCTCGCCTCAATCAGCTCCAGGTTTTCTTGTATCATCACAAAGTTAGTGATCTCAAATCGCTGGGCCACCCGGTCCTGAGCCCACCACAAGGCTCAGGGATAAAGATCGGCCTCTACAACCTCAAGACAGCGGACTAGCAAGTACTTATAGCTCCACCAGACTAAAAATGGCAAAAATCTAGTCACACTACCCCAACAAGAGGAAGTTCAGACTCGCATGGATCGAAGGAAGCAGCCAAAGGAAAAAGACCTCCAGTCCAGCTCAAATAAAAGCTTCCAGGTCGGCCACTACTCTCACTAATCTAAGGGGACGGTCAACTTGTTGTTGTTGTAGAAGTAGCTAAGGATGATGTATAAAACCAGTCGTCACCTTATAATGTCTCACCGCACGAGAGGTGGCTTAGTAGAAAAGGTACTCTCTTCCCTACTAAGCCAAGACATAGGAAAAGCCGAGTGCTCAAAAGGTGGCAAATCCAACAAAGCACAAGCCTAGGCTTTGCTGACTGGCCGTAAAGTAATCTATCGATTGACAAAGAAAACCCTATAATAATGGCCCAATCTAACAGAGCAGGACCAAGCTTAAAGCCCACGAAATGAAAGGTCCTCGTCTCTCCAAACCACCTCTCAATCAAAGCTAGTACTAAGTGTCGGTTTAGGTGGTTAGCCTATAATCCCTTAAATGCCTCAAATTCGATCTCTGCCAAGAAGGCTCGGTAAGATGGTGCCACCCGCTGCATAGTGCTGAAAACAAGATGGACGGCCCCTCTAAAAGATGCATGTACCCGGGGATGAGGCAAGTGCTGCCAGCAGTACACGTTGGGATGATACGCTAAATCCCCAGTGGAGGAATATTTGGTACCTCCAAGTCACTAAGATTTGCATCCGTTTGCCTGCTGGTAAACTGTCACCCGTAACCTGTCACCTGATCTCCGAGGCCCAACGCTTCGTCCTTAACATCCATCTCCTCCTCAAAGGCTGGCTCGACTAGAGGGAAGGGGTCGACTAGAGGTCTACTCCCCCTCTTGCTCTGGCTAGAAGATCCAAGCTAGTGAGTCTCTAGCTACCTCGAGAATAATTGGAACTACCCACCGAATCTGTACGAGCCCCCTTTCCGGAGCGACGTCTCCTCTCAGAACCATCGTCACCTACATCTGCCATCCTGAAAGCCAAATCAAGGTAAGGGCGCCAATATATGGTAAGTACAGGTTAAAAAGGTAAGAGATAAAAAAAAAAGTGAAAAAACGGAAAGAGATTTCAAATTTTGAGTCAAAATGAATTTTCTACACATTTTGTCTTCAAAAGTCAAGTTTCAAGTCAAAATGAATTTCCTATACAATTTACTTTCAAAAGATTTTCAATCTTGAGTCAAAATGAATTTTTTACATATTTTGTCTTCAAAATTTCCAACTTCAAGTCTAAGGGAATTTTCTACACGTTTTGTCTAGGTTTCGAATTAAAATAGTTTCTAATTCAAAATCAAAAGTTCATTTTCAAAAATCAAATCTCAAATTTTTTTTTTAATTAAAGTCTATCTCAAGTTTCTTCCTTAAAAAGATTTCTATTTCAATCAAGGTTTTCTAAAAACTTCTTCCTTCAAAAAGTCTTCTTCTCAATCAATTCTAAAAAATTCTCAAGTTTTCAAATTTTCTTTTTTAAAATGTTTATCAAATCCCAAGTTTTCAAATTCAAAATCCATTTTCAAATTTTTTAAAATATTTCTCTCAAAAGTTTTTATTCAAAATTCCATTTTCAAAATTCTTTCTAAGTTTTTCCATCAATAGTTTTAGGCCTCCCTAAGTTTCTCGGGGCCTTCTTTGCCAAAGAGGCCCCACATTCAAATGTTTTACCTTTTTTTTCCTAAAAAAGATTTCTTTTCAAAATTTTCAACTCTTTATTTATTTCAAAAATTTCTTCCCAGTTTCTCGAGGCCTTCTCTACCAAAAAGGCCTCACTCTCAACGGTTTTATATCTTTTCCTTTAAAAAAGATTTCATTTCAAAAATTTTTCTAACTCTTTTGTTAATTTTGAAAATTTTTTGGCAGAGTTCCGTTGAAAAATGGTCCTTACAACGCCCACGACACCACAACAAGACACAAACAGTGCATTTCATAATATCACAAATACATAATACCAACACATATAAAACAGTTTGTGCACATTCCTAAGATTTTTAAATTTTTAAACACCTGTTCCATTTTCTAAAATTCAAGAATTTTCAAGATTGTTGCAAAAGTTTTTCAAAACTACTTCAAATATTTTTTAAAATATTCTCATATTTTTTCTAAAGGTTAAATTCAAATATTTTCATTATTTTCTTAATTTATCTTATTTTCTAATTTTTTTTTGTTTTTAAAAAAATAAAAATTCAAAATATTTTCAACAAATTATGAAATTACATACGGTTGTTAAACACATTTTTTTAAGGCTCATAGTATAAAAATCTAGCTGAAAAACTTAATACCTAAAGTTGTAGGAGGAAATCCCCAATTCTTGTAGAAATCCTCTTTATATAACCATACAAAACTACCCATATTCAACTAAACGAGTGTCAAAATGTAGAAATAACTCCACCAAAGTGTTCAAAACATATCAAAGCATCAGGTTTGACTATTTGCAAGACTCGAACGGAGTTCTATGCATCGAAATCAGCAAAAAACAAAAAAGCTCATCTCTTGGAGTTCTTCGGAAAAATCTTCCTTTCTGGCGACTATTCCGATGTCAATGACCACTTTCAGCACCTCTCAGACGTTCCCCAAAGTCACTCCTTCAATGAACACGGCTCAACACTCAAAATCCTTCACAAACTCTCTCAAAATCTTACAAACCGTGAGCTTTGAATCTAAAGTTCTTTGGTTTTAATTCCAAAACCTGGCGACACTGCTAGTGGCCCCAAGTTTATTTAAAGCTAGGCGCCACTCCTAGTGGCGCTAGTATTAAATTCTGGGTAGTTTTGCCCTCTTTCCGCCAGAACTTGATTTCAAATACCCCCCTAGGCCAAATAACCATTTTCAAATTCCAGTCCTTCAAAAATTTCCAAAGTCCGTCCCCCGATCGTCTCGCGGTCAACATGTGACTGATACTTTATCCTTTTCTGTCTTCGACAAGGAAAGACAGAAAAAGAAGGGTAGCTGTAAGCACCCCATTTTCACCCGCTTAGCAATCTTCGGTCCGTCCGGACTCACATTCAAACCGTTGCAGACACATTCAAGTTCAAATTAATTTTTCAAACTCAATCAATCAATCAATCAATCGCTTCGCAGGCCCACCAGGCCCAATAAAGGTAAAATGACTAAAATGCCCTTGGAGCATTGTTCGGTCCAAGTCCCTATTTTAATCTCAAATTCAATTCTAATTAAAATCAAATTTGGCACGCTTTTCAAGAAAGTTGATCCTTTAGGCGATAAGTCCATCTAGTTTGGCATGTTCTCCGAGAGAATTCCTCGAAATGATAAGTCCCTTCAAACCTGTCAACTGAGATGGAGCCTAAGTCCTCGAGATGGTAGAACGGTTCACCTTTGGCGCCTGCTAGCCTGCCAATGTAGAATGTCTGTTATGGCACGTCTTTCGAGAAAGTTAATTCCTCAGACATAAGTTCATCTAGTAGCTTCCCAAGATCTGGCAGTCTCCGGAATGAATGCACACCGTTAGAGTAACAAAAACACTCACAAACATCGCAATCCTTAGAGTGCCAAAAACACTCGTAAACAGGTCGAGATCGAGAATTGCCAACAAAACCCTTATGTCACGGGACCAAACTTGCGTTTTGGCCGTGACACATTTACCAAAGGACGGGATACCTTTGGAAACCAACTTCTCACACATCATCAGAGTGGCAAAAATACTCAAAACCCAGGTCAACACCAATGCCTGCTAGCCCACTCCAATAAAAAATGACCAAACTGCCACTTGGGCCTTTTTCAACACGCTTCTCGAGAATATACCTAAGTCCTCAGAGCGGTAAGTCCACCTTTCCAAGATGGTCCTAAAGATGATCCGACATGTTCAAGTGCCTTCTAGTCGGTTCCGGACCAATTTCGGAACATCCGGTCAAAATGACCATTTTGCCCCTAGGCATCCGATTACCTCTAGGAACCACACCGGCTCTGGGTATCAAACCGGTTACGTCCTAAGAATGCTTCTTATAGTATTCTCAACCTTCAAGCAGTTTTTCGGATCATTCCGAATCTATTCTGACAAACCCGGAGCAAAATAACTGTTTCGCCTCTAGTAGGCCGGTCGCCTTTTCCCACCACACCGGCCATGGGTACCAAGCCAGTAACCTTCCGAAACACTCCTATGGGTGTTTCCAATCTTCAAGCTTTCTCACGGATCATTTTAAGTCCATTGTAAGCACCCCATTTGTGCCCGCTTGGCAGTCTCCAGTCTGTTCAGACTTGTATTCAAGTCAATATGGACGTATTCTAATTTAAATAAACTTTCCAAGTCTAATCTAGTCAATCCATCACTTCGTGGGCCCACCGGGCCCAAATAGAGATAAAATGACCAAAATGCCCTTGGGGCATTGTTCGGTCCAATTCTAATTGGCATGTTTTTTCGAAGATGGTACGTCCCCTTTCTAATTCCATTTCCAATTCCAATTCCAATCTGTCCCTCAAGAAAGTTGATTCCTCAAGGTGGTAGTCCATCCAATCCGGCACGTTTTCCGAATAAAGTTCTTCGAAACGGTAAGTCTCTTCAAACCCGTCGACCGGGACGAGACCTCAAGTCCCCGAGATGGTAGAGCGGTCCACCTTTGGTGCCTGCTAGCCCGCCAATGCAGAAATGTCCGTTTTGGCATGCCTCTTGAGAAAGTTGATTCCTTAGGTGCTAAGTCCATTTAGCAGCTTCTCGAGATCGAGTAGTCTCGGGAATGTTCGCGAACCGTCAGAGTAACGGAAGTACTCGTAAACAGGTCGATATAGGGAATTGCCAACAAACCCCTATATCACGGGACCGCCGTCAGAGTGGCGAAAACACTCAAAATCCAGGTCAGCACCAGTGTTTGCTAGCCCACTTCGGTGAAAAATGACCAAACTGCCCCTAGGGCCATTTTTGGCACGTTTCTCGAGAAAGTACCTAAATCCTCAGAATGGTAAGTCTACCTTTCCAAGATTGTCTTAAAGGCAATCCAGCATGATTAGGTGCCTTCTAGTCTGTTTCGGGCCAATTCTAAGACTTTCCGGTCAAGATGACCATTTTGCCCCTAGGCATCCGAACACCCCGGGAACCACACTGGCTCTGGGTATCAAACCGGTAACCTCCCGAGAATGCTTTTTGTAGTATTTTCGACCTTTCATTATCTCTCCGGATCATTCCAAGTCAACTCCGGCAAACCCAGTGTAAAATGACATTTTTGCCCTTAGTGGGCCGGTCTCCTTTTCTAACCACACCGGCTCTGGATATCAAACTAGCAATCTTTGGGAACATTCTAAGTAATTTTTTCAAAACTCGAGTCTTTTTCTGAAACATTTCGAGTCCATCCCGGTAGTTTTTCAATCCAGTTGACCGTTTTCTCTCTAATGGCCCGGTCGACCTTTCTAACACATCTTGACATCATTCTTCAAATCCGTTACCCCCGGGACCCTATTTTAAGAGTTCCTGTCCCTTTCTGGCCTTCCAGGTTATTCGCGGCCCCTTCAAATCATTCCTGGACCTTCCGGAGTCACTTCTAGTAAAGCAAGGCTAAAAATTGCATGGTAGTCACTAGTATAGGCGCCCAAATCTTCTGGAGATACGTTGCTTGCCGACCTTAAAACTTTCCTAAGTGGCTGGCACCACTCCTAGTGGTGCTAGAAGGAATTTTTGCCTAGAGCCACTACAACAGGCGCCAGGCCATTCCTCTCTCTATAAATACAGAGCCATTTCCAGCATAAAAGGGTTCCGCAAACTCAGTCTAAAAACTCTACTCTTCGATATACAGAGTTCATAGCCTCCCTAAACCCTAGTTTTCTTTAGGTTTTCCAAACCCTAGCCCCATACACAAACCTTAACTCTCATATACTCCCATACACTCATACACGCTCATACACTAGCCTCCCAAGCCTCCATTGAAGACTTGAAGTGCTGCAACCCGAAGCTCTCGAAGATCAAGACAAGTTCCCAAAGATCAAGACGAAGACTGAAGAGAAGACTGAAGCAAAGCAAGAAAAACAAAGCACGTAAAGCAAAGCAAAGCAAAATAAAGAAGATACAAGGTAGGTTCTTTATTTAAGTTTACACATCTTCCCCCTCTCTTTTCTCCCTCCGAACCCACTTGGGTTTTCTTCTATTTTAATCCCCTATCTTCTTCCCCCCCTTTCTTGCATGCTTGAAACAAGAGACTTCTCGGTCCATGTGTAGGATTAGGCTATTGGAGGTCACCGTGTCGGGGGTTTTCTTTTAGTCTAACCGGAGACTACGTGGGTTCGGGCCCCTTGATTATGTGGTGAAGCCTTTAACCTTGTATGTTCATGACCCCAACTTGCATTGTGCATATCATGATCTTGTATTCCTCCAAAATTCGTTTTTAAACTTATTTTCAAAACTTGCATCAAAATCACAATCCTAAGGTGATTCTAGCCTTTCCATGATTAGGGTTACTTTAGAAAAGTGTTACATTTAAAGTGACCAATATGGTTCATATTTTTAAATCTTTGTTGTTTTCAAAACCACTATCTTAAAGTGGTTCTAACCTTCTTAAGGTTAGAATCGCTTTAAGAAAGTGAGATATTTTATATACTTTCTAAAAACTCTCTCCAATCTCCTTTCCAAAATTGCTTTCTAAAAACTTCCTTCAAAAATTTATTTTTCAAAACTCCTTTCCAAACTCCTTTCCAAAAAAACTCTCTTCAAAATTTCTTTTCTAAAAACACTTCTTAAATTTCCTTCCTAAAAACCCTTTCCAACAATCTCTTTCCAAAAATGCTCCTCAGGTCTCCTTCTTATAAAAACTTTATCCAAAAATTCATTTCCAAAAACTCTTTTTTCAAAATTCGCTTTCCAAAAATTCCTCTTTAGGATTGCCTTCCAAAAATCTCCCTTTCTAAAAGCTCACTTTCCAAAATCTCTTTTCTTAGAGTCCAAGTTAAACCCTAGAACTTACAATTAGGAAACCCTAATTTTCTTGCCTAAAACATGTTTTTCAATCTTGCCTTAAAACCTAGGTTTCCAAAATCTATTTTCTACATCAAAACTATAGTCTTTCAAATATAGGGTTTTTAAAACTTCCCTTTTCCATTCCATGTCAAATCCTATCTTCCCTTTAGGAAACCAAATCCAATCTCTCCGTTTACAAAACTAGATCCCATCCTCCATTTTTGGAAACAAAATCAAACCATCTCTTTTTAGAAACAAAATCCAATCTTTTGTTTTAGGAAATAGGAATTTCAAATCCTTCCAAATCTAAACCTTTCCTAATCCACTCCTTCCTAATCTCCTACTTTCCTAAACCTTAAGTTTTCAAAACTTAAACTTTTAAATCTTTTCCTAAACTTTAAGCTTCCAAATCTTTCCTAATTCCAACCTTTCTTAATTCCGCACCTTTCTAAATTTTAACTTTCTAAATCTAAGTTTTCAAATCTTTCTTAAACTCAAACCTTTTCTAATTTCAAGTACTTCTAAAACTCAAACTTCAATCTTTCTAAAATTCTAAACTGTCTAAATTTCAAATCTTTTCAAATTCAAAGCTTCCTTAAGTCAAAACTTTCTAAAAATGAAACCTTACCTAAGTTAAACCTTTCTTAAGTCTAAACTTTCCAAACTCGAAATCTTTCTTAAACTAAACTTTTCCTAATTCCAATTCTTTCCAAGAAAAATCAACTCTTTCTTAAAAAGAATACTTTCCAATTTCAAAACTTTCCTAATTCAGAACTTTCTTAAAATAAAACTTTCCTAAAACAAAACTTTCATAATTTAAACCTTTTCCTAAATCCAATCTTTCTTAAATTTTAACTTCCCTAATCTTCCAAGTCCAACATTAGAGTCAAATCTTTTTTAAAACCCTTCCAAGTTAAGTCAAATCTTTCTTAATCTCAAGTCCCTCCTAAATCCTATCTTTCTTAAGTCTAGGTTTCCTAAATTTCAATCTTTCCAAAACAAGTCCAAATCCTTCTTCCTAGTTTTATCTTTTTAAATCAAAGTCTAATCTATTCAATTCCAAATTCCAAATTCCAATCTACTATTCTAAATTCAAATCAAGCCCTTTTTCAAATTAAAATCTCTTGTTCAAATCAAATCTTATATTTTCTATCGGACTCTTGTCCGAACTACGACTGACCTGATTCCTCAAAAAGGATACGTAGGCAACCCTTATGGGTGCGGTCACAATCTTTTTTAAGCTTCTATTTCCACAATTTTTTTCAAATCTTCGATTCCATAATCTTTCCAAGTTTCTAATTCCAAAAATCTATCTTCAAATCTATATTTCCAATTTCTAAAGCTTTCTTTCAAATCGATTCTATCTTTTCAAATCTACTTTCAAAATCAATTCTATCTTTTCAAATCTCTCTTCTAAAATCAAATCAAATTCTTCTTGTCAAATCTATTTCCAAATCAAATCTTTCTATTGCATTTACATATCATGCATCATGTTAAATTTCTTTTCAAAAAATCTTTTCTAAAGTGGATAGCTTTGGACATTTGTTAGTTGAAGACTCTCATAGGTGAATCTAGGGTGAATAGACAGGTAGATATCGCAAGGGCGGGGGAGAGTAATGGCTTAGTGCGTCTTCCCTACACGTAACCAACCTCGGAACCTTAGATCACTGTTTTTGAAAGACTAAAACGAAGTTATTTTTCTAAAAAGGGTTTAAATATTTTCCAAAGGTTGCTAAACAATCTCTTTTCTCAAAAACCCTCTATTAAGGTAGTATTTTCAAAATCGTTTTCAAAAACCCTAAGTGTAATCTTCGGATTGTTCTTAGTTTTTAAGTGACCTAACTCACCTTAATTAAGTTAGGTCACGACTCCAAATGTTTTCCAAAAGCCCTTTATTCAAATCAATTTTCAATTCAAACCTAGTTGCACTTATTCTTTTAGGAGGATGAGTTCTAAAGAGAGAGTACAGTATTTTTTCCACTTGTGTGTGTATTCCTCGAGTGCAAAAAATCTGGGCACGACATCCATTCTGGTGGTTTTCTGGTCTAGGTTATAGTTTTGCCCCTAGTGGTTCGGTTGGCCTTTTCAAACATTCCCGCATTGTTTTCCAAGCTCGTTAACCCCAGGACACTATTTCAAGGGTTTCTACCCATTTTCGGCCTTTTGGATCATTCTCAACCTCCCAGAACATTTCTGAATCTTTCAAAGTCACTCCTAGTGAAGTGAAGCTAAAAATTGCATGGTAGTTACTAGAACAGGCATCCAAATATTTTGCCTTGCATATCAAGAGTTGAAAGATACGTTTCTTACTGCCCTAAAGACTTTCCTAAGTGGCGCCAAGCCAAAAATTGGCCTGGCACTAGGTTTTTTGCCCTAGCGCTACTGCAATAAGCGCTAGGTTGTTTTTGTATCTATAAATACAAACCCTCCCCCTGCGTGAAAAGGGTCCACAAACTCAGTCCAAAAACTCTATTTTTTGAAATACAAAGCTCGAAATCTCTCCAAACCCTAACCCTCTCTAGTCTCCTCAAATCCTAGCCTCCATTACACTCTAACCCTAGCTTATACACACCCTATACACTCATACACCAGCCTCAAAGCAAGCCATTGAAGACTCAAGGTGCTGCAATTCCAAGGTTCTTGAAGTCCAAATAAAGCAAAGCAAACAAAGCAAGCAAAGTAAGAAGATAAGGTAGGCTTTCTCTTTATGTTTATATACTTCCCTCTTCTCTCTTCTCCCTCCTAACCCACTTGGGCTTTCTTCTATTTTAGTCCCTATTTTCTACCCCTCCTCCCCCCTTTCTTGCGTACTTGAAACAAGGGATTCCCCAATTCATGCCTAGGAAGAAGTGTTGAAAGTCACCGTGTTGGGGGCTTTCTTTTAGTTCAACCTTAGACCGTGTGAATTCGGCCCCCTTGATTATGTGGTGAAACCTAACATTGTATGTTCATGACTTTACTTGCATTATGAATATCATACATCCATTCAAAATTTATTTTCAAAAGTTGTCTTCAAAGTTTGCGTCAAAACTTACATTCAAAATCTTGTTTTCAAAATCACAATTTTAAAGTGATTCTAGCCATTCCATAGTTAGGGTTATTTTAGGAAAGTGTTATATTTAATGTGACCATCAAGGTCCATATTCTGGGTGTAAACCCTAAATTGTTTTTCATCAAAACCACAATTATAAGATGATTTTAGTCATTCCATAATTAATGTTGTTTAGGAAAGTGTGATATTCAATGTGATCATATTGGCCTATATTTCACACCCAATGTTGTTCTTAAAACCATCAACTTAGAATGGTTCTAATTTTTTCATGGTTAGAATAATTTTAGGAAAGTGAGACATTTAAAAGATCTCAAAATTCCATATTCAAGTCCTTTCCAATTCTTTTTAAACTTCTTTCTAAAAGCTCTCTTCAAAAATTCACTTTCTAAAAACTCTCTTTAAGCTTCCTTCCTCGAAACTCTTTTCAAAAGATTCACTTTCCAAAAACTCTTTTTCTTGGAGTCCAAGTCAAACCCTAGAGTCCATGTTTAGGAAACTCTAGTTTTCTCACATAAAATCTTAGACTTTCAAAATTTCTTTTTCTACACCAAATCATAGCTTTTCAAATCCTAGATTTTTAAAATTCAACATTTCTAACTCCATGTCAAAATCCAATTTTTCAATTTAGAAAACTAGATCAAATCTTCCTATTTAGGAAACTATATCAAATTCTCTAATTTTAGAAACCAAATCAAATCATCTAATTTTTGAAAATAAAATCTAATATTCCATTTTAGAAAATAGGAATCAAATCTTTCTTAATTCAAACCTTTCCTAATTCCATCCTTTCCAAATTTCAAACCTTTCTAAATCTAAATCTTTCTAAAGTTAAAATCTTTTTACATTTAAAACTTTCTTAAATTAAAAACTTTCCTAATTCAAAAACTTTCCTAATTTGAAAATTTTCCTACTTTGAAACTTTCCTTATTCAAAGATTTTTAAAATGTAATCTTTCCTAAACCTTAACTTTCTAAACTCTTTCAAATCAAATATTCAAGTCAAATCTTTTCAACCATTCCAAGTCAAGTATTTCTAAATTAAATCAAATCACTTTTCAAATCTTTCTTAAATCTAGCCTTTCTAATTCAATTACGTATTTCAACCTTAGGTTACGCAAACCCTAGGATACCTAAACCTAGTTCAACCCTAACCTTAAGTTAGGAAGCTTTAACTCTTTTCTAAATTAAGATAGTTTTTCAATTTTAATTCAAGTCAAAATATTTTCAAAACTCAATTCAATCTTTCCAAATCGAGTCTTAGTTCTACTCCTCAATTTCCAAATCCTCAAGTTCTATTTCAAATCAAATCTTAATTTCATATCTTCTATGCTATGTTCAAATCAAACTCTTTTCAAGTCAAACTTTTCAAAACATCAAAATGTCTATTTTCAATCAGACTCTTGTCCAAACTACGATTGACCTAATTTTCAAAAAGGGATACGTAGGCAACCTTCATGGATGCGGTCACAACCTTTTTCATATTTCTATTTTCATAACCTTTTTTCAGTTTTCATTTTCACAACCTTTTTCAAAAGTCTAATTCCACAACCTTTTTCAAATTTCAAATTCTATAACCTTTTTCAAATTTCCAATTCTATAATCTATTTCAAGCTTCTAATTCCACATCCTAATTTCAAATCTCTAATTCCATAATCTATTTCCAATTTTCAATTTCTAAAACCTTCTTTCCAATTTCAAATTAAGTCTTTTCAAATCTATTTCCAAAATCAAATCTTTCTTTTCAAATCTATTTTCAAAATCAAATCTTTTTTTTGTACTTGTATATCATGCATCATATCAAACCTCTTTTTCAAATTCTTTTCAAAGTGGATATAATTAAACAATTGTTAATCAAAGATTCTAATGAGTGAACCCAGGGTAAATAGATATGTAGGTACCGCAAGGGCGCGGTAGGGTGATAATCTTAAGATATCTTCCCTACACGTAACTAACTTCCCAACCTAGAATCACTCTTTTCAAAGACTAAAACGGAGTTATTTTCAAAAAGGGCTTAAATCTTTCCAAAGGTTTTGAAACAACTTATTTTCTTAAAATCCCTCTCTTGAGGAAGTTTTTAAAACCTTTTCCAAACCCTTAAGTTTAATTTTTGGATTGTGCTTAGTTTTAAGGTGTCTTAACTCACCTTAATCAAGTTAGGTGGTGACTCCAAATCTTTTTCCAAAAGCCCTTAATCAAATCAATTTTCAATTCAAACCTAGTCGTACTCGTCCTTTTAGGAGGATGAGTTCTAACGAAAGAGTACCATGTTTTTCTCACGTGTGTGTATTTTCCTCAAGTGCGAAAAATCAGAGCTTGACACATAGCCGAACATCTAGCGGATTTAAGATATGCACATCAATTTCAAAATCATGGAGGAAAGGGTGACCGCCTTACTTCCCTTTATTAATGTCTATTCCTGCTATTATGATGCGTGTGCAATGTTCATACATGCATAATTACTTTACTATTACACTCTCTCTCTCCTTATACTCTTGCATACATATACATGCATTTATTGTTCCATTTCGAGACGAGAATTCTAAAGTAACTCAAGTCACTGCATTCTCATGCATATGATCAACCCATAGAGAGTGACACAATGCTCAATGTCCCTTGTATGCACTCTATTTTTTCCCGCTTTTAAAATCTCTGGTCCAACCGGACTCACATTCAAACTAGCACAGACACAATCAAGTCCAAACTAGTATTTCAGATTCAATCCAGTTAATCAATCGCTTCACGGGCCTGTTGGGCCCAATAGAGGCAAAATGACTAGAATGTCCTTGGGGCATCACTTAGTTTATTTCTAGTTAGCACGTCTTCCTAAAGACGGTAAATCCCTATTTCAACCTTAATTCTAGTTCCAATTCAAGTCCAGACCAACCAAACTCAAATCGGTAGGTCTTTTGAGAAAGCTAATCTCTCAGACCGTAAGTCTATCCAGTCCAGCGTGTTTGTCGAGAAAATTTCTCAAAGCAGTAAGTCCCTTCAAACCCGTTGACTGGGACGGAACCCAACTCCCCAAGATGGTAGAGCGGTTTACTTTTGGCACCTGCTAGCTCGCCATTGTAAAATGTCTGTTATCCGGCATGTCTTTCGAGAAAGTTAATCCCTTAGACAATAAGTCTGTCTAGTAGCTTCCTGATGATCAAGTAGTCTCTGAAATGAACGCACCCTGTCAGAGTGGCTAAAACACTAGCAAACATTACAACCATCAGAGTGATAGAAATACTAGCAAATAAGTCGACATTGGGAATTGCCAACTGTAAGCACCCTATTTTTGCCCGCTCGGCAATCTCCAGCCTGACCGAATCCAGTTTTCAAACATCACAACACATCCGAGCCCAAGAGGGCTCTTTCAAACTGCAATCCAATCAACTGGTCGCTTCCCGGGCCTATAAGGCCTAATTGAAGCTGAAAAGACCATATGCCCTTAGGCACCCCAAACAGCTTTCTGATACTAGGCAGTCCTGAAAACCAGTGCTATTTAGGAAGCTTTTCTAAACCAGACAGTCTCAAAAACCAAGGCCATCCAGGCAGCTTTCCGAGACCGAGCGGTCTTGGAAACCAACGCCATCCAAGTAGCTTCTCGCATTGTTTTGAAAATCGGATCGGACCGGTCGGTTGAATTGGAAAAATTGGGAACTGGGCTAAGTAACGGTCTGATTAACCCTTCAAACCTGTTTTGGTCAAAATCCGGTCAAATCCGGTTAAACCCGCGGTTGAACCGTGACCCGATCATTAAAATCGGTAATTAAATCGGCCGGTTCAACTTTTGCGATAAAATTTTAAATTTTAAGTATTAAACTAGTGTAAAAAAATAAAATACATTTTATTACTATTAATAAATAAATTAATGACATAATTATGACATCATAGGTCAATAACGGTTGACCCGACGGTTGAACCAGTGACCCATGACCCGGCCTCTTTTTCGATTGGCTCAACGGTTCAGTTTTCAAAACATTGGCTTCTCGAGATCGGGTGATCTCGAGGACCAATACCTTATCAAATTCCAGATGGTTCACTTCTGGCGCATGCTAGCCTGCCAATGTAAAATGTTTGGTATTTGGTAGTTCTATGAGACCAGGCATTCTCAGGGACCAATACCACCCCACAGGTAGCTTTTTGAGACTAGGCATTCTAAAAAACCAATACCACCCTCTAAGTGGCTCTCTGAGACCAAGGGGTCTCAAGGACCAACACCACACAGGTAGCTTTCCTAGACTAAGCGGTCTAGGGAACCAATACCTAGGTCAACACCGGCGCCTGCTAGCCCAATTCGATGAAAAATGACCAAACTTGCCCTTTGGGCCTCCAGGCATGTCTTGAGAAAGTTCAAAATCCCTTAAGACAGTAACTCCACCATTTTAAAGTGTTCCTAGATAGTTAGGCATACTTAATCCGCCATCCTGTCCAACTCCAGTCCCATTCTAGTTAATTCCGGTTAAAATGACCGTTTTGCCCCTAAACGCCCTAGCACAGTACATATCCCACCAAATAGTGAAAACATCTTCTAGAACTATCCCAGAATAGTCCGGTACACTTAACACGCCCCTTCAATCCATTTTGACCCTTTTCAACCAAGCCCGGTCAAAATGACCATTTTACCCCTAGTGGCCCCAGTGCACCCCGAAACCATACAGACTCTGGGCAGCAAATCGGCCGATCCTATTATACACCCTCATTCAATCTAAGGTGGGTCTCATGACTCTAAACACTTCCAACTCAACGAGAGTCCCCCAAAGCGTCTCATAGATGCTTTGTTGGGGTTGTCTTTTCTCCCGATTCCTTGATTATATCACACCGTCAAATGACTTGAAAAATGCGCAAATCAAGGAATTCCCAAAAGTTTAACCACAAGTCTTTCCATTGATACGGCTCGATTGAATAGATTGCTTCCCGAAACCCCAGATCGCATGGCTCGAAAACTACAACGCTAAGGTTGTCTTTTTCTCCAATTCCCTGATTATAATGCACCATCAAACAAATTGAGAAATGTGTAAATTATGGAATTCCCTAAAGTATTTTCAGAGCACTTCCCATTGGTACGGTCCGATAGGAGAGATCACCTCCCGAAGGCCTCGATCACGTGGTTTAAAAACGGCTATTTTTGAACATCCGCGGAGCGTATCACAGACGCTTCACAAAAGTGTGTTTTTATGCACACTTCCCGAGACAATATCTCATTCTTCCAAACACCTTTCAAGCTTCCTAAAAATGCTAGGTTCTTGAGAAACACTAGAAAAACATTGTGGACGCAACCAATTTCTCCAAATCTTTCTCGAATTGCACAATTATTGAGGCAAAGTTTAAACAAACATTCTTGGTGATGGAGCGTATGCTACAAGCATCCAAATTTTGATCAGATTGATCAAAACTTTGCTTGCTCCCTAAGTTGAGTCAGTACAGAGTGTGTCACGTGACATTCAAAGAGAGGAACAGTACTGGCACATGTAACACAAGCGCTAGGTCAAAATTTGCCCATACACATGTGTCACATGTGCCAACCCCCAGGAATTTTTCCTATAAATATAGGTCTCCCGCTTTGCATAATCCAGAATCAAAATTGGCAGTGAAACTCTATAGAAACTGCTCCAGAAATCCAAAATCCTATATACACCCTCACCTTCCACACACTTAGGTTAGATTTTACGTCTCTCTAGCCTATATACTCTCTCTACAAAGCCCCCAATGCCTTAGAGAAACCACTTCCAGCCCCTTCAAGCCTCCTTAAGCCCTTTCAAGTTTAAAAGAAGTCATCCATAGAAGCTTGAAGTTGTTTTAAAGACAAAAAGTGATATTCTCTTTACATTTTTGCAATCCTCACTCCTCTCTTATCCCTCCTAGCCTACTTAGGCTATTCTATATTTTAACTCTCATCTTCTACCCTCTTTTCTTGCATACTTGAAACAAGAGAGCTCTTAGTTCATGCCTAGAGGAAAGTTTATGAGAGCCACCGTGTAGGGGATCTCTCACAAACCTACTTTAAGATGGCATGGCCTTAGAGCACCCTACAATTTGGTGAAGCCTCTAGCCTTGTATGATTCCATGACCCCTTTTGCAAATGGTTATCTTGTTCATGTTTCGCATGCTTGGCTTTGTTTTCATGTTCACAACCATTTTTTAAAACTTTCACTATCTCTTTTCTATATCATTCACAACGCTCCATATTCATATGATTCCCTAAAAATGGTTCTAGAGTTGATTCCTTGAAGCCTAGATCAAACCCTCAATTTTTACACCTTAGAAAACCCTCTTTAATTCTCTTGACTTTATTTTGCAACCCTACATTTCATTCCTTTTCAAAATTGCACTAAAACGGCTTTCAAACCCTCTTTTTCTATATTGATTTTTAAAGATTTTACTCTCTTGAACTTTGTGGTTAAAATGATCTTTTGGAACCCTCTCTTGAATGGTTTTCTCATTACCTTGACCATATAAACCTTAGTTCATTAGAGTTGGTTCTATTCACTTCAAAATTGTTTTTCAAAACAAACCCCTTCAAGAAAGGTTGTTAGAAATTTATTTCCTTAAAATTTGTATTAAAATAATTTTTCAAAAATTACCATCTCCATCTTGACTTTTAAAAGTCTTGCCCTCTTAAATATTATGGTTGGAATGGTTCCATGAAGTTCCCTTTGAAGTGATTTCCCTTAAATCAACCATATAAACCCTTATTCTTTATAGTGGTTTTTATCATCTTAGAAATGGCTTTACAAAGCCTCTTTTCCAAAAATAGTTTCTAACGGTTTATTTTCTTTAATCTTCAATCAAGGAAACTTTCAAAATTATCTTGTCTATATATTAATTTTCAAGGTTTTCACTTTCTTAAGTTAGAGGTTATAATGGTCTCCATAAGCTTTCTTCAGAATGGCTTTTCATTCTTAACCATACAAACCCTACACTTTCTAGAGACAAATTTTCATGGTAATGGTCCTCTTCAAATTTACATAATTCCTTAAGTTTGTTTTCCAAGTTCTCTGCATTTACACTATATTTTTTTCAAAACCCTAGTTTAAAACCACCTTACCAAAACCACTAGGTCAAAATCCTAATTCAAAACCACCTCTCCAAAACCACTAGGTCACAACTCTAGTTCAAAACCACCTCTCAAAACCACCTTCCAACCCTATGCTAACTTGACTCTAGTTGTCCAACCGTAGGTTAACTTGACCCTAGTTGTCCAACTTTAGTTCAACCATGCCCTAGGTTGACCTAACCTTAGTTAGTTAACCCTAGATCACCTTAACCATAGGTTAGCCTAATATAGTTAGTTAACCCTAGGCCAACCCAACCTAGGTTAGTAACTTTCAAGGTTCCAATTCAAAGACCCCTATTCAAATAATCTTTCAACTCAAAAACCATCTTGATAACATATTTTCAAAAACCTCCTACTCTCTTGAGATTTAAAAAATCAACCCCAAAACCTTTTTAAATATTCCTACACTTTATCTTCAAAAATGCCTCCAATAAGTTCTCTTAAACTTATCTCAACTAAAATGGCTAGACACTTAACATCTTTCAAAAACTATTTTCAAAAATGTTCTCAAGAACTCACAAGCCCAAAAGGTCCTTAACCCTATATGGTTAAGGATTCCAAGGGAACGTAATACATTAAGTACAACTTTCAAGGTTGTCCATACCGGGGTTCTAAAAACTCTAAGTATTTTCAAAAATCTCTTTTCAAAAACGATTGTCAAACATCACATGCTTGAAGCAGCCCTAATCCTTCCATGGTTAGGATTGTTCAAGTGTAAGTAAGAAATTCAAGAAGGATTTTATAACCCTAAAGTTCTAAAAAAAATCGAAGGAAAGTTTCTAAGCCCTTTTCCAACTTGTTTTCAAAACTCATAACTCTAAAGGAGTTTAGTTTCTTCAATGACTAACCTCTTAAGGTGATGAAACATTAAACATGCCTTCATAAGGTATTCAAAAACTACTTTCAGAAGCATTTCCAAGAGAAGTTCACAAGAGCATTTCCAATCCAAACTCTACCTCCAAAGTTTTCAAAACTCTCTTGAGTTATTCCAAAACCTTTCCAAAACTCCCTTGAGTTGTTTCAAAAGCATTTCAAAACTCTTTTTAGTTAATTTCTAAAAACGGTTAAAATCATCTTCAATCCCAATTCCAAAAACACTTCAAAACATTTCAAGTCCTATTTCAAAGGCATTTCTCTAAACTCTTAAGTTATCTTTATCCAAAGACCTCAAAGTGTCTTCAAGGCATTCCAAAGGCCCCAATGTACTTCTTTTCTATTGGGCCCTCGCCTAAACTATGAATGACCTAATTCTCACCAAATGAGATACATAGGCAACCTAAAATGGTGCGGTGATAACTTTGACTTCAACCCAAGTTCCCTTCTCAAAATTTTCTATCCATTCAAGATTTCTATTTCAAATCCCTTCAAACACTTTTTCTAAAACTTGTATCATGCATCATTCCTCCAAAAGTGATGATTAAATCCATTTTTCAAAATGCTAAAGTGGATATTAAGTGGACATTAGTAACCGGTTATTCAAGTGAATGAATTAAAGGTGATTAGACATGCAGGTACTGAAAGTACGGGGTAGGGTGATAATCTTAAGATATCTTCCCTACACATAACCAACCGCTGAACCATAGATTTCTGTTTCAAAGACTAATCCGGAGTCATGTTTTCTAAAAGGGCATTCCAACATTTTGAAAAAGGTTGCTAAAAACCCTTTTTCTAAAAAACCTTCTTAGAAGGACATTTCCAAAACCTTTTCGAAACACCTAAATCTAGTCTTTGGATTACACTTAGTTTTAGGTGACCTAATACATCTTTAACTATGTTAGGTGGTGACTCCAAACTTTTTTCAAAAGCCCTTATATCAAATCAAGTTTTCAAGATCAAACCTAGTCGCACTCATCCTTCTAGGAGGATGAGTTCTAACGAGAGAGCACCATCTTTTTCCCGAGCCAAGTAGGGCCTAGCGGTGTCCAAAAACCAGGCCACGACAGTAACAAAACCCCTATGTCACAGGACCGATCTCGCTTCTTGGCCGTGACATGTTTATCAAAGGATGGGATACCTTTGGAAACTAACTTGTCACACACTGTCAAAGTGACAAAAACACTCAAAACCCGAGTCAACACCAGTGCCTGTTAGCTTACTCTGGTGAAAAATGACCAAGCTGTCCATTGGGCCTTCTGGCATGCTTCTCAAGAAAGTACTTAAGTCCTCAGAGCGGTAAGTCTACCTTTCCAAGATTATCCCAAAGACAATTCGGCATGTTCGAGTGCTTTCCAGTCAATTCCGGATCAATTCTGAGACCATCCAGTCAAAATAACCATTTTACCCTTGGAATCCGGTCGCCTTTTCCAATAACACCGGCTCTGGGTATCAAACCGGTAACCATTTGGAACACTCCCAATAGTGTTTCCAACCTTCAAGCCTTCTCATGGGTGACCCCAAGTCTATTTCGGTGTTTTCTTAGTTCAATTGATCGTTTTGCCCTTGGCGGGCTAATCAACCTTTTCAATTATTCTAATACTATTTCTCAAGCTAGCTGCCTCTGGGACACTCTCCCGAGGGTTCCCGTCCATTCCCAGCTGAGTCTAGTTACTCGGAGCCTTTCGGATCATTCCTAGACTTTCCGGAGTCATTCTTAGTGGAGTGAAGCCAAAAATTGCATGGTAGTCACTAGGACATGTGCCCAAATCTTTTGCCTTGCATACCAAGGGTCGAAAGATATGTTTTTTGCTACCCTAAAAACTTTCCTAAGTGGCTGGTGGCCACTAGCAGTGGCGCCAAGCCAATTAATGGTCTAGCGCCACTCCTAGTGGCACCAGTGGAAAATTTGCCTTAGCGCCACTATAACAGGCACCATGGTGGTTTTGTTTGCCTATAAATACAGACCCTCCCCTTGCGTAAAAGTGGTCGGCAAACTCAGTCCAAAAATGTTTTCTCTCTGAAATCAAAGCTTAAAGTCTCTTCCAAACCCTAGCCCTCTCTAGCCTCTTTAAGCTCTAGCATCTATACACTCAAACCCTAGCCTCTATGCATCTCATATACTAAAACACAAGCCTTCAAAGTATCCACTGAAGACCCAAGTTCAGCAACTTCCAAGCTCTCAAGGTTCAAGCAAGCAAAACAAACAAAGCAAGCAAAAGACAAGGTAGGCTTTTTATTTATTTTTATGTATTCCCCCCTCTCTCTTCTCTCTCCTAACTCACTTGGATTTTCTTTTATTTTAATCTCCATCTTCTACCTCCTTTTCTTGCATGCTTGAAACAAGGGACTTCCTAGTTGAAGGTCACCGTGCTAGGGGCTTTCTTCTAGTTCAACCTTTGATGGTGTGGGTTTGGCCCCCTTGATTATGTGGTGAATCTTAGCCTTGTATGTTTACGACCCTTTTGCATTGTACATGTCATATTCATTCATCCATTAAAAAT
>CM065382.1:40322500-40477500 GCA_033060915.1 Euryodendron excelsum
CGTCCCACTTAATTCAAACTTATGCAAGGATAAGCCCAGTTATTGCAAGAGGCTGAACCTACATTAAAGAGTAAAAAGAACTGGCCATCCATCTACAAGAAGTTACCTCTAAGCAACTACCTCCGCGCTATGTCACAACAATCACCATCCATGCAAAAGAGGACTTCACTATTTGCAAAGTTCTGTTAGTCCCATATATTGCCACAATAGAACCCTCCAACTTCCAAATGCATGTCCAACACCCAAAAAGATTCGGCCCTTATCGATCATTCGACAGTTGAGAAAATGGTCACCAACCACCACAGTAGTAGGGGCTACCAACCTGGGAAAAGACTAGGGGCATTACTACAGGGTGATATTTATCTTAAAGAATCCAACGGTTAGTATCATACTTATAGGTTGGGATGTTGTCCCCCTCTAAAGGAAACTAAGCAAAAGGGTCAACCCAAAATCCAACCGTTGAGTAGCAGACAACAGATCAACAATCTACCATTATTTACTACAAATCTATCCTAGAAAAGTCACTATCAAACTTGTTCTAGCCCTAGAAACTAAGCCTCCAGCACCAACTTACCTTACTCAATGTGCTATCCATCTAGCTTCATCAGACAATGAGAAGGCCAACTGAACTGCCTCTCATATTCCCAGACCCTGAAGGCACTGATAAAGCCTACAGGAGGAATCTCTTTATATTAGCTTATTAAAGTACCTTGTAGAATATTAAGTATATAAGGGGCTAATCTAAAATAAATGATTCTTGATCATAAAATTCTTTCTTTGTCATGCTAATATCTTTTTTCAAAAAGACAAAACCTACAAGGTATCCAAAACTTGGCATC
Organism: Euryodendron excelsum; assembly: GCA_033060915.1. Lineage (NCBI taxonomy): Eukaryota > Viridiplantae > Streptophyta > Magnoliopsida > Ericales > Pentaphylacaceae > Euryodendron > Euryodendron excelsum. The sequence goes on from CM065382.1 coordinate 40,323,340, forward strand.
TTTTGACCCTAAAGACCTCCAGACGTTCTCTACATATTCGGCCTCCCTGAGTCCATCATCAAAAATAACGCAAGCATCCTCAATAACGACATGATGGCAAAATATTACCAAACCTTCAAGATCAATCCTCACAAACTCGATAGCCTACCATCCACAAACAAACAGAGCCAACCAGAGAATTCCTTGCAAGAAAAATGACAACCATAAAGATCGGCACGAGCAGCTACCCTTTGCATTGATGGCATATAAAACCTCCATCAGAATCTCAATTGGAGCATTGCCATTCTCCTTGGCCCAAGGCAACAAGGTAGTTCTACCAGTCGAAGCATAAAACTCCTCTCTTCTAGTCCTCATGGAAGTAAAACTCACTGAAGCAGACTGAATCAAAGACTGACATGAACAACTTTGCTGCCCCGATAAAAAGAGAATGGCAGTCATCTAACATACCCAATGCTATCAAAGACGCATTGCCAGATCCTTTAACAGGATAGCCCAGCCTTGCCAATTCAAGGAAGGAGATCTTGTTCTCAAAAAGATACTTCCAAGTCAACAAAAAGGTAAAGGCAAGTTTACCCCCAAATATGAAGGCCCATTCTTGGTTCATGAAGTAATGGCAAAAGGAGCATTGATCCTAGCAGAGGCGGAAGAAAAAATCTTTACAACACCCATCAACTTAGGTTTGGTAAAACACTACAAAACCCAGTTGAGCCGATTATTCTTCGAAAAAACCCAACCTAGTGATCACCATTCATAATGGGTCAAAGCAAAGTAGAAATGAAAAAGGGAAATATAAAGCGAATATAGGCAAAAGAAGAGAAAGGGAAATCCCGAACTCTTCATTGTGGGTAAATAGGTGGAGGTATGGCAAGATACAAAAACTTTTGACCTGGTGAAAAACTACAAAGACACCATGGTGCAAAAGTAACAGAGCTGGGACATAAGGGTCGGGATATGTTTAAATCCAAAGACAAAGGGAATGAAAAGGGAGAGTGAAAACTTACAAAAAAATAAAAAAAAATAGGGGAATAGAGAGTGAGCAGCAATAAAAGAGAAAGTCTAGCTGTCCAAGGTGATCATAAGTCTCAAAAAACCAAGTAAAAGCAAAATGTTTTGAGCTTTTATCCCTTCCTTTCAAATACTCCATAATTAAGCCCACATTAGAGTGCAAAATAAAGACCTTTTGGATTAGTCATTGCTATAATTGCTCTTCAAAGGAAGGTGACTACACTAGAAAATGCTCTATCTAGCAAAAATTCTAACTCAGCTCTAGGCTTAATGCAAAAGTAACATTAACTGTCCTCAACCAAAGCAACAACCTCAGTCAGCAATAGCTTTCATCATCAATCGTTCTTTCAAATCAAAGCACTCAACACAAGGAGTCTTCTATATCGGCATCAACGAGAGAAATCCAAAGAAAAAGCATGGCCTGAGGACATAGTGACAACCCTCCGTGGTGCTATGGGTAAGAGAGTAGGGCTGTGGCAAAATACAAAATTACTGACACAGTAAATGGGCGCTGATGTGCAAAAATGGTAGAACCGGTATCTGTTAAAACCCACAAGGGCACATGTGGCAAAAAGTTTTTAAATAAGATATAATGAAAAAAGACAAGGGTAGTCAGTTCTCTTAATCAGCAATAAGACAATCTCAGCAAAGTAGCAAAATCTCACACCTCAACAATGGGTTAAGAGATGTCAAACTGTAGAAAACCTACACTGGTAACAAAATTCTAAACTCAGCATGACAAAGTAATAGGCATAAATGTCTTAAGTCATTTATTAAAGAATATCCTATTACATCTTAATATTGCTAACAAAATACTGAGATAGGTACAAGTGCAAGGGGCATCTCCCTAATCTTTCTCAGGATCCAAGGTATCCTTAAGCTCAACATCCTAATGTCGTAACCCGATTGTAAGCACCCCATTTTCGCCCGCTCAGCAATCTCCGGCCCAACCGGAATTGGTTTATAATATCACAACACAGGCAGGCTCAAGACGAGCCTCTCAATCTCCAATCCAGTCAAATGGTCGCTTCTCGGGCCCACAAGGACCCGCTGGAGCCATAAGCACCATTATTCCAGGCAGCTTTCCGGACTGGGCGGTCCCGGAAACCAACGCCATCCAGGTAGCTTCCCGGGATCGGGTGATCTTGGGGACTAACACCTCATCAAAAATTCCAGACGGTTCACTTCTGACGCCTGCTAGCCGGCCAATGTAAAATGTCCGTCATTTGGTAGTTTTCCTGGACCAGGCGTTTTCAGAGACCAACACCACCCTTCTAGGTAGCTTTTTGGGACCAAGCGTTCTCAGGAACCAACACCACCCTTATAGGTAGTTCTCTAAGACCAGGCGTTCTTGGAGACCAACACTGCACAGGTAGTTTTTCGAGACCGGGCGATCTCGGGAACCAACACCTTGGTCAACACCGACGCCTGCTAGCCCGACTCGGTGAAAAATGAGCAAACCTGCCCCTTGGGCCTCCAGGCACGTTTTGAGAAAGTTCAAAATCCCTCAAAACGATAAGTCCATTCTTCCAAAGTGTTGTTAAACCATCAGGTGTCCCCCGCACGCTATTTGGACCAAATCCGGTCCTATTCCGGCTCATTCTGGTCAAAATGACCATTTTGCCCCTGAACGCCTTAGCACGGCACACCCCGCTGAATGGTAAAGGACTCTCCCAAAACCATCCTTGAATAACCCTACACACTTAACACAACGCACCAAACCATTCATGACCATTTCCAACTAACCCTGGTCAAAATGACCGTTTTGCCCCTGAAAGCCCAAATATGTCTCGAAACAACATCGACCTTGGGATTTCGAGTAGAGGGTTTCACCACACGCCCTTGTTTAACCTAAGGAGGACCCAACGATGCTAAGCTCACACGACGCGATAAAAGTTCCCTGGAGTATCTCGCAGACGCTCCGCCTAAATTGTCTTTTCCCCCAATTCCCTAGTTATAACACACCGTCAACTGACTTGAGAAATACGTAAATTAGGGAATTCCTGAAAGCTCGTTCATAGATCTTTCCATCGATACGACTCGATCGAGTAGATCGCTTCCTAAAGCCCTTCATCGTATGGTACAAAAACTGTAACTTTTAGCAACCCTTGGAGCGTCTCACAGACGCTCTGCCAAGGTTGACTTTTTTTCCGATTCCCTAATCAAAATGCACCGTCAAACGACTTGAGAAATGCATAAATTTGGGAATTCCTGAAAGTATTTCCAGAGTACTTTCCATCGGTACGATTCGATCGAATAGATCGCCTCTCGAAGGCCTCGATCACACGAAACGAAAACAACCACTTTCAAACACCCAGGGAGCATATCACAGACGCTCCGCAAAAGTGACCTTTTTGGCACACTTCCCAAGATGATATCACTCACCTCCAAACATAATTCAAACTTTTCGAAAACATGAAAGTTTATCGGAAGCACTAGGAGAACATCTCGAGTACAACCGATTCCCCCGAGACCTTGCTGATTGACTCAATTATCGAGGCAAAGTTTGGATGAACTTTTCCGATGATGGAGCGTATGCTACATGCATTCAAATTTTGATCAGATCGAACGACTTTAGATCGACGGTCGAGATTTAACCAGTACACAGGGTGCCACGTGTTATTCTGGCAATGGAACAGTACCTGCGCATGTCCTACACGCGCAAGGCCTGTTCCAGATTGCCTATAAATAGAGGCCTCTCCCTTTGCATTATCCAGGTCCGAAATTGATATGAAGTTCTACTGAAATCATTCTAGAAACTCGATTCTTTACATATATTCCTCCCCTCCAACACTTAGGCCAGATTCTACCCCTCCTAAGCCTGTACACTCTACACACAAGGCCCCATACACACTTATACACTCCACTCTAGCCTCTCAAGCCTTCTTGAAGTCACTCAACCTCCAATCAAGACATCCATTGAAGACCACAAGTGTAGTGAAGGCAAAAGGTGGTATCCCTTTTACATTTATGCTCTCCTCCACTCTTCTCTTCCCCCTCCTAGCGTACTGAGGCTATTCTCTATTTTAATCCCCATCTTCAACCCCCCTTTCTTGCATGCTTGAGCCAAGAGGGCTCTTAGATCATGCCTAGAGGAAAGCAAGTAAGAGCCACCGTGTAAGGGGACCTCTCACTAGCCTACTTTAAGATGGTATGGCCTAGGAGCCCCTTGTTTATGTGGTGTAGCCTAAAAGCCTTGTATGTGAATCATGACCCTTTGCATATTGCTATTTTGATCATATCTTGTGTGCTTGGCTTCATTTTATGCTCATTGTCATGTTCCACAATGCTTACATTGCTCTTAATTTTATGTCATTTCCAAGTTCTACATTTCTTTCAAAAATTGTTTCAAGAGTTGGCCACTTGAAGTTTAGGGTGGGATCTTAGAATTATGTCTTAGAAGAGCCCCCTACCTACCCTCTAATTCACACTTTTGCATCATTGCATTTCAACTTGCATAAAAGTTGCTTTCAAACTCGCTAATCTTCAAGGTTTCTATTCTCTCAAATTTAGTGGTTAAAATGGCCCCATGGAACCCTCTCTTGAGTGGTCTCCCTTTATATTGGCCATAGGAGCCCTAAATTGTTAGAATGGTTCCCTTTTCTCTTTATGCTCGCCTAAGAATGATGTTCAAACTCTTTGATTTCTATGGTTCCTATTCTCTCAAGTTTAGTGGTTAGAATAGCCCCATGGAACCCTCTCTTGAGTGGTGTCCCTTTTTATTGGCCATAAGAACCCTCTCTTGATGGAATGGTTTCCTTGAAAATTGGTTTTCAAAATTCTTCTCAAAAGATGATTTTCGAAAATGCATTCTCTCCATCTTTGCATCAAAAATGATTTTCCAAAAATTGTCATCATTATGTTGATTTTTGAGACCCCCACTCTTGGCAAGATAAAAGGTTATAATGGCCATGAGAAAACCTTCCTTGGAATGGTCTCCAATCACCAACCATATAAACCATACTCTTGACTAGAATCGAAATTTTCATGGAAATGATCTTCAAAAGGGTGGTTCACCAAGGTCCATTACATAACATGTCTTGTTTTTCAAAACTTTCCAAAAGTGCATTAACCCAACTTTCAAAACCATTTTCCAATCCAACCCTAGGTTAACTTGACCCTAGTTATACAACCTTAGGTTAACTTGACCCTAGTTCACTAATCCAAGGTTAACTTGACCCTAGTTATCCAACCCTAGGTTAACTTGACCCTAGTTGACCAACCCTAGGTTAACTTGACCCTAGTTCACTCACCTTAGGTTAACTTAACCTTAGTTAGTTAACCCTTAGTCTTCTTAACCTTAGGCCAACCTAACCTAAGTTAGTTAACCCTAGGTTCCCCCTAACCCTAGGCTAACCCTAGGCTAACCCAACCTAGATTAATACACTTCAAGGTTCCAACTTTTGAACCCTTTTTCAAATGATCATTCAAACTTTCTAACCATCCTCATAACCTATTCCTCCAAAACCTCCTCCCCCATGATTTCAAAAACCCAACTCCATAAACTCTTCTAATGTCCCTACACTCCATCCTCAAAGCATTTTCAAAATCGTTTTCAAAAGGTCACAAGCCTAAGGTGTCCCTAGCCCTCTCATGGTTAGGGATTCCAAGGACAAGTGATAAATCAAGAATAACTTCTAAAGTTGTCCATATTAGGATTCCAAACCCTTAGCCATTTCTAAAAACCACTCTCCAAACTAATTCATCAAGACATTCTAAGGTCATGCCTCCAAGGTTTTCAAAACATGACTTCAAAAACACTTTCAAGTTCTCTTGAGTCATGACAAAGCATTTTTCCAAAACTCCCTCAAGTTGATACAAAAACATTTTCAAGAAACACTTTACCATCCAATTTCAAGTCAAGACTTCCAAGACCTCAAAGTGTCTTAAACCTTTCCAAAGACCTCAAAGTGTCTTAAACTTTTCCAAAGACCCCAAAGTGTCTTCAAACCTTCCAAAGACCCTAATGCGCTTATTTTCCATCGGGCTCTAGCCCAAACTACGAATGACCTGATTCTCGCCAAATGAGATACGTAGGCAACCTAAAATGGTGTGGTCATAACTTTTATTCCAACTCCAATCCCTTTTTTAAGAATTCCAATCAATTCAAAGTTCCTATTCTAAACTCTTTCAAAACCCTTATTATTTTCAAACTTTTTCCAAAAACTTGCATCGTGTATCAATCATCCGAAAAGTGATGACTTGACCCCATTTTTCAAAATTTTAAAGTGGATATTAAGTGGACAATGGTAGCCGGTTATTCTAGTGAGTGAACAAAAGGGTGACTAGACATGTAGGTACCGAAAGGGCGGGGTAGGGTGATAATCTTAGGATATCTTCCCTACACATAACCAACCCCCGAACCATAGATTTCTGTTTTCAAATGACCAAAATGGAGTTATTTTTCAAAAGGGCTTAAATCTTTCCAAAGGTTGTCAAACAACCTATTTTCTTAAAAACCCTCTTTTGAGGGAGTTTTCAAAAACCTTTGCCAAAAACCCTAAGTTTAGTCTTCGGATTAATGCTTAGTTTTAGGTGCCCTAACTCACCTTGATCAAGTTAGATGGCGACTCCTATTTTTCTAAAAAAGCCCTTAGACAAATCAATTTTCAAACCTAGTCGCACTTGTCCTTCTAAGAGGACGAGTTCTAGTGACAGAGTTCCGTGCTTTAGGGTCTCCGAGCCGAAAGGACCTTGGACACCCCAAAAATCGGGGCACGACACTGACAAAGCCCAATATCTAGCCATCCAGAACATTCAACTATCTAGAGCGCTCAGCTATCTAGAGCATCCTACTGTCCGTAAGCATCCATCCATCTAGAGTATAACCTAACGGGGGCAAGTTAAAAGCCCAAAGTCTCCAACACAGTTTAACTCACAAGAAGTCCATCTTAGCAAATCACATCAGCCAGTCATCATCAAAGCAATTCTCTGACTCTATAAGGCATGTCCCTATCTACTACATAGCTCAGTGATCCCAACATCTCAATCCTTTGATCCCCAACACACTACCAAATCTTCTGTAAATCAACTAGGGGCAACTGATTTTAACTCAGCCAGCAAGTCAACATAACTCCTAGATAAGAGCCTAAACTATCTGCAGCCTTCTTGGATAAGAGATTAAACTATCTATGCTACTCCTAGACTACTCCCTCGACCATCTAAGCCATGATCCTGCCCTCCATATCTGATAAGAAATAGAGAATAGGGTAACAACCCACCCTCGACCTCCCCAATAGACTTTGAGCAACTTCTTCAAACTATGAAAACTGGGGCAATCAACTTAACACTCAAAACACTCAACTTCAGAGAAACAATATCCCTCCAAATACATGTCAACAAGAATCCAATCATACTTGCCAAAATCAGAATTCAACATTCAAGTCAACACTATACATTCCAACCCCCTGAGAGATCAAGCAAAGACAGAAAAATGTCCTATCCGTCAAACTTCAAGACCAAAGAATCATAAGTACAAAGCAGTCTCCTATTGGGGACCCACGCTCAAGGCGAAGGTATAATTCTTACCAAATCAAATCACAATTTTAAAAAATGAAAGCCCTTGCTTTCTCTCACATTCAAAAATTTTCAAAAAAATTTTCAATTTCAAAATCAATTTATGTCGATCTCAAAAATCAATTCTCAAAATTTTAAAATTGCTTTCAAAACTATTTCTACAAAAAGTTTCAAATTCAAAGCATCAAAGCTCTTGCTTTCTTTCAAATTCAAAATCAAAATTTAAAAGTCAAATAAGTTTTTCTAGAAGTTTTCTTCAAAAATTTTCATGTTTCAAGCCAAAACTAATTTCCTAATTATTTGCTTTAAAAAAAAATCGAAAGTCTCGAGTCAAAATGAATTTTCTATACATTTTGTTTTCAAAAGTTCAAGTTTCAAGTCAAAATGAAATTTCTATACATTTTTTCTTCAAAAGCTCAAGCGTTGAGTTAAAATTAATTTTCTAAACATTTTGTCTTTGAAAAGTTCAAGTTTCAAGTTAAAATGAATTTCCTAAACGTTTTGCTTTAAAAAAATCCAACAGTTTTTAGTCAAAATGAATTTTCTAAACATTTTGCCTTCAAGAGTTCTGAAGTTTACAATCAAAACAAGTTTTCTAACCTTCATCTTAAAAAAAAAAAGAGTTTCCAAAGTTCGAGTTCAAATGAATCCCCTTCAAACAGTTTCCACGTTTCTAGATTTTCTAACTTTTTCTTTCAAAAAGTTTGATTTCAAAAATACTTTCTAGGTTTTCTAACTTTTTTCTTCAAAAAGTTTGATTTCAACAGTATTTTCCAGATTTTCTAGCTTTTTTCTTCAAAAAGTTTGATTTCAAAAATACCTTTCCAGGTCTTATAGCTTTTTCCTTCAAAAAGCATTGTTTCAAAATCAACCTCCGAGCTTTTTGAACTTTTCTCCTCAAAAAGTTCCACTTAAAAGGTTTTTTGAACTTTGTCCTTCAAAAAGTTTCATTTCAGAATCAACTTCCGGATTTCCCGAGCTTTATCCTCCAAAAAGTCGCGTTTTCAAAACATCTTCTTGGTATTTCTCAAGCTTTTTCCTTCAAAAGCTCAATTTTTCAAAAATTTTGGATTTTCAAGCTTTCACCTCAAAAAACCTTATCTCCAAAATTTCAAGTTTTCGCCTCAAAAAGCCTAACTCTCCAAAATTCCAAGTTTTTAAACTTTCTCCTCAAAAAGTTTCATTTCAAAAAATGTTCTCTAAGTTTTCAAGCTTTCTCCTCAAAAAGTTTTATTTGAAAATTCTAGGTTTTCAAACTTTTTCCTCAAAAGTTTCATTTCAAGTTTCAAAGGTTTTCCAAACTCTTTCGATTCAAATCCAAATTAATCCATTGTAGAAAGTCATTTTGAGATCAATTTAAAAAATTATCTTTAATATCAAAATTCTTAATCTCCCTAAGGAGTGTCGTTCTACTGGTAAATGTAGATTCAAAAAAAATTAATTTCAACAGCTTTCAAAAAATCGTCTTTAATTTCGAAGTATCAATTTCAAAACCTTAAATCTCCTCAAAGGAGTGTCATTCCATTGGTAAAATCATTTCAAAATCAAGTTTTTAAAATTTTAGAATTCAAAAATCAAGGCAATCTAGTTTTCAAACTCAAATTTTCAAATTACAACTAGTCCAATCCCTCCGATTACCTCACAATCAAAATGGGACCTTACTATATCATTTTCTGCCTTCGACAAGCAAAGACAAAAAAGAGGGATAGCTGTAAGCATTCCATTTTTTTTTCCGTTAGGTAATCTCCGGCTTGATCGGACTCATATTCAAATCAGCACGGACACATTCAAGCCTAAACTGGTTTTTCAGACTCAATTTAGTCAATCAACCGCTTTGCGGGCTCGTTAGGCCTAATAGAAGCAAAATAACCAAAATACCCTTATGGCATTGCTCGATCCAATTCCAGTTGGCACGTCTTCTTAAAGACTGTAAGTCCATATTTCAACTTTAATTTTAGTTTCAATTCCAGTCCAGACCAGTTAGAACCAATCCGACACGTCTTTCGAGAAAGTTGATCCTACAGACGATAAGTCCATGTAGGAGGGATACTAAATGGATCTGATGAATCCTGCTGCCAGCAGCTTCTGGATCTCCTCCTTGATTTTCTCTTCCAGGTCTGTGTGATACTTCTTTGCAGACTACTTGCATAGCCTGGAGTTTGGAAAGATGTCTAGGTGATGAGACACCTTGCAGGGTCTAAGCCAAGCATCTCCTCGTACGTCCAGGCAACACATTTGAATAGTGGTTGGGGAGATCCTTGGTCACTCTAAAGATTAATCTCTTGAATCTCTTCTTACTGGGGTTCAGGACTGTCCTGCATGCACTCGGGTGCAGGTTCAGGATTCTCAACAATCTTATCAAGTTCCTCATCACCATGCACGCAGGCCTTCCCTTCTGGTGTTTTTTTTTTTTTTTTTTTGGGGGGGGGGTGGGGGGGGGGGTGGGGGGCAACACTCATAACAGAGGGCCTTTCCCCCCTCGCACCGCCATAGGAGGTATATGGTCTTCCCTCCCTCTTGGAACTTAGTGATCTTTTAGGGTGAGTTCTTGGAGGTTCTTGGATCGGATCCTTGCCGCCCTCTCTTCTGAGGTACTTTCTCCTCTTCATCCTTTATATCATCCTATCTAGGAATCTTGATTCCTCGAGGCTTTGAAGTATGTGGTGTTACTTTTGTGGATAGCTCTATGAAGAAAGCAACATTTGAGAGGTGTGTCTCACAGGCCTTGAAGGGCCTATCAAAAGCTTTTATAGTGACAGTTTTCTTTCCCCACTTCCCCTTTATACACTGGTGGTAGCTTAAGGGGATCGTAGCATATCTATGCATCCAAGTGCGCCCTAAGATGACTTGATAGTTGGTGGAGGGGGTCTTGATGATATGAAACTTTGTCGGGGCCTAGATATCCCCTACAACCAGATCCACATTAACATAACCTATGGTGGCCTTGCGTTCTCCACCAAACCCAATGATGTTGATAGACTGCTTCACAATCTGCTTCTCCAATGGCATTATATTAATAGAAGCTCCTACATCAAGGAAGGCCCGTTTGAACTTGACGCTGTGAATGGAAGCCATGACTTACATCAGCTTATTGTGCAGGAATGGGCACCTCCGATTTGCTTCTGTAAAGGTTATAGCACTAGAGTCCTCTCAGATGGTTCATGGGACAGACCCTTCCAGACCCATGCACTCCTCATGATGTACCTCTGCGATGTTGATGATTGACTTAGTGATCTCCAACCTAGCATTGCTCGAGAGCCCTAGTTGGTCAAAAAACCTTATGAATTTAGTCAAATTCTAGAGGACCTTTGCTAGCATATCAGGGTCTAGAGCATTTACTAGAGGATAGTAATCTCCAATTTCCTCAAGCTCATCGTGGTAGGATGCCATGCAAACTCTGTATAACTCCTCTTCATCTAGGAACTCGAGGAACTCCTCACTAACATTGATTAGGGTAGGGGTTGTTTCAAACGTCATTCCCACTCTTTTTAAAACAGAGTTGCTTCTGAAAGACCTTCTTGTGGACTATCCTCCTGAAACTCTATCAATCCTTGGTAGAATGTTTTGTAGATCGATGATAGATGCAATATTTCTTGTTTTCTTTGTCCTTGTTGGAAGGAAGTGTCTCTACTTTGGGTAGCTTAATCTCTATGTCGTTGAGCCATTCCTTAAGAAAGGCCTGAACCTTTGGTACGTTGCAAGGCAATGAAGGAGGATCAAGCCCCTTTCTCTTCCTTCCTTTAGAACTTTCCTCCCCCTAACACTGCTGGCCACTGGGGCCGAAAGCTGCAGAGACTTTATGTTTGAAGTTTCTCCAGCCACCAGATCTGGAGATTGTCTTGACAGTAGCACGGAAGTTTCTTGCACTTCCAACAAGGCAGAGAAGGTTTGTATGGAGAGGTTCACCAGATGGACCTTGTACTCGTTCTACATGCCCTTAATACAGATCTTTACCAGTTTCTTTTCTTCCACAGGCTCATGGCATTCCACGGCTTTATCCAAGAAGCGTTGGATGAACTTCAAGAGGTATTCCTTGAAGTCCTGGACCTCCTTAATTAGAGAGATGGCTGTGACCGTTTCACATACTTGATAGAACTTGGTGTTAAACTTGTTTACCATGTCCTCCCATGTCAGAATTGACTCAGGAGCCAGATTGACATACCAACTGTAAGCACGGTTGGTAAGAGACTTCAAAAACTCCCTCAAGCAAAGCTCTATGTTGGAGCCATAAGCCCCTAGGGTTTCAATGAACCAGACAATGTGCTCATAGGCATTTCCATTCTTCCCATCAAAACAAAGGAACTTCAGAGGTGCGTAGCCCTCTGAGTATGGCACAAAATAGATGTGAGTTGGATACGGTGGCTAAACGTTAGGATTTGGAAGAGAGGGTAAGGTTGCCTTAGTGCGCTTTTGTTGTAAGATGGCCTGGACATCAACTATTGTGACGAAACGAGTTAGTGTGGCCAAGTAGGCTTGCATGTTCTAAGCGACTGAAGCAATGGCAGTGGCTGGAGAGAGGTTTACCTTGGGTTGAGCTGGAGTTACATAAGCGACTAGCCCAGGTGTGGGCTGTGCTGGAAAAGCAGTAGAAGCTAAAGTAGGGAGTGCCTATTTAACGCTAGTCGTTCCGACTCCGGCAACCGAGATTCCAGCAACATACATTGCAGCTGGATTTTCACCAACAATAGGGTTTCCCACCCCAGGAGCGGTGGTAGTGTTTGCAGAAGGAGGCAGAGCCACAACATGCTAGGAAAGAAGGCTGTTTACCAGTGTCACACCCAGATTTTTTGCACTTGAGAAATACTCACACAAGCAGGAAAAATGTTGTACTCTCTCGTTAGAACTCACCCTCCTAGAAGAATAAGTGTGACTAGGTTTGAATTGAAAATTGACTTTGAATAAAAGGCTTTTAGAAAAGATTTGGAGTCGCCACCTAACTTGATTACGGTGGCTTAGGTCACCTAAAAACTAAGAATAATCCGAAGATTATACTTAGGGTTTTTAGAAAACGATTTTGAAAATATCTCCTCAAGAGAGGTTTTTTAAAAAAACAATTTGTTTGGCAACCTTTGGAAAACATTTAGCCCTTTTTGAAAAATAACTCCTTTTGGTCTTTGAAATCAGTGATCTAGGTTCGGAGGTTGGTTACGTGTAGGAAAGACGCACTAAGCCATCACCCTACCCCGCCCTTTCGGTACCTACATGTTAATCTACCCTAGATTCACCTATATGAGTCTTTAACTAACTAATGTTCAATCCTATCCACTTTGAAAAAGAATGCTTGAAAAGAAATTAACATGATGCATGATATGCAAGAAAAGAAAAGAAACTTGATTTGGAAATAGATTTGAAAAGAAATTGATTTGATTTAAAAAGAGATTTAAAGAGATGGAATTGAAATTGGAAAGTTTTAGAAATTGGAAGTAAGATTTGAAAAATAGATTTTTGGATTTGAAAACTTGAAATAGATATGGAACTGGAGATTGAAGAAGATTGTAGAATTGGAGATTTGAAAAATGTGGGATTTGAGATTTGAAAAATGTTGTGACCGCACCCATGAGGGTTGCCTACGTATCCTTTTGGAGGAATCATGTCAGTCGTAGTTCGGACAAGAGTCCGATTGAAAATAGATTGATTTGGAAGAAAGAGATTGAATTAGAAATTGTATTGGAAGATTGAGTGATTGAACTTTGATTGGAAGATTTGAAAATACTTGACTTTGAAAGACTTGGTTTTAGGAAACCTAGACTTAAGAACTTCAAAAAAAAGAAGAATTGGATTTGACTTGGAAAGATTTTGAAAAAGAATTGACTTGAATATTAGACTTGGAAAATTTAGGAAAGGATTGGATTTAGGAAGGGTTCGAGTTAGGAAACGTCCGATTTAGAAAATTTTCGAATTTGGAAAGTTTTATTTTTAGAAAGTTTTCGAATTAGGAAAGTTTTGAATTGAAATTAGGAAGTTTTGAAACTTGGAAAGTTTAGAAAACAAGGAAGTTTTGAAAATAAGAAAGTTTTGAGTTTAGAAAGCTTTGGATTTGGAAAGATTTGAAATTTAGAAAGTTTAAGATTTAGAAAGTTTTAGAGTTTTACTTTTAGAAAATCTTGGGATTTAGGAAAGTTTTAAGTTTAGAAAAGATTCGAAAACTTGGATTTGGAAAGTTAAGATTTGGAAATGGGTAGAATTAGGAAATGGTTGAATTAGAAAATATTTGAAAATTGAATTTTAAAATTTAAGAAAGATTTTTATGTTCAAGTTTTGGAAACTTAAGATTTTAGAAAAGTAGAAGATTAGGAAGGATTTGAACTAGGAAAGATTTGGATTAGGAAGGGATTGGATTTTGTTTCTAAAAACGAAGGTTTGATTTTGTTTCCAAAAACGGAGGATTGGATTTGGTTTCCTAGACAAAAGATAGGATTTGACAAGGATTTGAAAAGGGAGATTCTAGAAACCCTAGATTTGGAAAATTATAGTTTCGACGTAGAAAATAGGTTTTGGAAACATGTATAGTTCGGATGTGAAAATAAGAGGTTTTGGAAATCTAGGTTTGGGGCAAAGTTTGAAAATCATGTTTTTGGAAAGAAAATTAGGGTTTCCCAATTGTGAGTTCTAGGGCTTGATTTGGGCTCTAAGGAAAGAGTTTTTGGAAAGTGTGTTTTTGGAAACGAAAATTTTTAGAAGAAAATCCTAGGGAGGAGTTTTTTGAAAGCGAATTTGAAGAGAGAGTTTTTGGAAAGAGATTTTAAAGAGGAGTTTTTGGAAAAATGTGTTTTTGGAAACAAGTTTTTGGAAACAAGTTTTTGGAAGGAAATCCTAGAGAGGAGTTTCTAGAGGGAAGATTTTGGAAAGAAAGTTTTTGAAAGGAGATTGTTGGAGAGAGTTTTTAGGAAAGTGAATTTAGGGAGTGTTTTTGGAAAGTGGACTTTGAAAAAGTGTTTTGGAAAGGAGTTGAAAAAGGAAAGTTTTGAAAGGAGTTTTTAGAAAACAATTTTGAAAAAAGGAGCTTTTGGAAAGAATGTTGGAAAAGAGATTTTTAGGCGGAGGGATTTGAAAAGAGAGTTTTTAGAAGGTATAAAAACATCTCACTTTCCTAAAGCGAATCTAGCCATAAAAGGGCTAGAACCACTTTAGGGAAGCGGTTTTAAAAACAACAAGGGTTGAAAATATGGACCATGTTGATCACTTTAAATGTAACACTTTCCTAAAGCAACCCTAAACATGGAAAGGCTAGAATCACCCTAGGATTGTGATTTTGAAAACACGTTTTGAAAAAGAGATTTTGATGCAATTTTGGAAACAAGTTTGAAAACGATTTGAAAAACAACTTTGAAAACGGTTTTTGGAAGATGTAAGATCATGATATGCACAATGCAATTTTGGAGTCGTGAACATACAAGGCTAAGGCTTCACCACATAATCAAGGGGGCCGGACCCACGTGGTCTCTGGTTAGACTAGAAGAAAGCTCTCGACACGGTGACTCTCCAATAGTTTAATCCTATATATGGACCGGGAGCCGGGAGTCCCCTTGTTTCAAGCATGCAAAGCAAGGGGGGAAAGAGATGGGGGATTAAAATAGAGAAAACCCAAGTGGGTTAGGAGAGAGAAGAGAGAGGGGGGGGGGGGGAAGTGCGGAAATTTAAATGGAGAACCTACCTTGTATCTTGTTTATTTTGCGCGCCTTGCTTTCTTCTGTCTCGATCTTGATCTTCGTCTTCAATCTTCAAGAGTCGCCTTCAATCTTCAAACTTCATATTGCAACTCTTCAAGTCTTCGAAGGAGGGTTGAAGGTTAGTGTATGAGTGTATGAGGGGTGTATAGAAGTGTATATGAGGCTAGGGTTTGTGTATGGTGACTAGGGTTTGGAGAACCTAGGGAAGCTAGGATTTAGGGAGTGTTTGAGCTTTGTATATCGAATTATATGATTTTTGATTTGAGTTTGCGGATCTTTTTCACGCTAGAAGAGGCTCTATATTTATAGAGGTTAGACAACACTGGCGCCGGTTGCAGTGGCGCTAGGCCAAACTTTACACTGGCGCCACTAGGAGTGGCGCCAGGCCATTTTTTGGGTTGGTGCCACTAGTAGTGGCACCAGCCATTTAGGAAATGTTTAAAGTCGGCAAGCAACATATCTTTGACTAGATTTGGGCGCTTATGCTAGTGACTACCATGCAATTTTTAGCCTGGCTTCACTAGGAGTAACTTCAGAAAGTCCGGGAATGATTTAAGGGATCGGGAATGGCCCGAAAGGCTGGAAAAGAGCAGGAATACTTAGAATAGTGTCTCGGAGGTATTTGACTTGAAAAGTGAGGGTAGGATGTGTCAGAAGGGTTGATCGGGCCTTTAGGGGCAAAATGGTCAATCGGGTCGGAAAGCTACCGGGACAGACTCGAACTATCCCGAAAGAAGACTCGAGATTTGGAAACATTATTCAGAATGTTCCCAAAGGTTTCCGGTTTGATTCCCAGAGCCGGTGTGGTCGGAAAAGGAGACCAGCCCACCAGGGGCAAAACGGTCATTTCGTACTAGGTTTGTCGGAACTGACTTAGAATGATCCGGAAAGGTAAAGAAAGGTTGAGAATACTATAAAAAGCATTCTCAGAAATTTACCAGTTTGATACCCAGAGCCGGTGTGGTTGGAAAAGGAGACCGGCCCAGTAGGGGCAAAACGGTCATTTTGTACCGGGTTTGCCGGAACTGACTCGGAATGATCTGAAAATGTAAAGGAAGGTTTAGAACACTATAAAAAGTATTCTCAGAAAGTTACCGATTTGATACCCAGAGCCGGCGTGGTCCCCGGGGCGTTTGGATGCCCAGGGGCAAAATGGTCATCTTGACCGGAAAGTCTCAAAAAAGGTCCAAGGGGCAGTTTGGTTATTTTTCACCGAAGTGGGCTAACAGACACTGGTGTTGACTTGGGTTTTGAGTGTTTCCACCACTCTGACGGCGGTCGTCGTGACATAGGGGTTTGTTGGCAATTCCCTATATCGACCTATTTATGAGTATTTCCGCTACTCTAACGGTTGTGATGTTTATAAGTATTTTCGCTGCTCGGATCGTCTTGAGGAATAAACTGTCTCGAGAGAGGGATTGGAAAGGGGTCTTATCGTCTTCGAAAAGACGTGCCTGGTTGGAACCATCTCAAGGAATAAACTGTCTTGAGAGTGGGATTGGAAAGGGGACTTATCGTCTTTGAAAAGACGTGTCTGATTGGAACCGTCTCGAGGAATAAACTGTCTCAAGAGAGGGATTGGAAAGGGGACTTACCGTCTTCTAAAAGACGTGCCTGAGTTGGAACCGTCTCGAGGAATAAACTGTCTCGAGAGAGGGATTGGAAAGGGGACTTACCGTCTCCGAAAAGACGTGCCTGATATGGAATAAATTTACCGTCTCGAGGAATCAAGTGTCTCGAGAGAGGGGTTGGAGTCGAAAAGGAAAGGACAATGCCTCTAAGGGAATTTTGGTCATTTTGCCTCTATTTGGGCCTGGTGGGCCAGCGAAGCAATGGACAGACGGGATTTGGACTTAGAAAGTTGGTTTCAGTTGGAATATGTCTATAATGACTTAAGTACAAGTCTGGATGGAGCGTAGACTGCCGAGCGGTCAAAAATGGAGTGCTTACAACCAGCAACAGCACAACGTCGTGCAATTCCTTCATCGCGGCTAAGACCTCTCACTGTGTATCTTGGACCATCTAAATGGCGTCCAAGGTGAAAGTTGTTGACTCCATGCCTTGATTTTGATGATAACTAAACCTTGCGTTAGTTTACTAATGCTCTTAATTAGTGTGCAAAAAAGTAGCAAATAAATCAAAGGCTTAAAGCTTTATGCATGTCAAAGGTTATGCATAACAAGCCAAGGATAAGCAATGAAAGAAGGTCGGCAGACTAGAAATAAGATCGGCTATAGTAGAAGGAGGTCAGCAAACTGGAAATGAGATCGGCAATAAGAAAAAAAGGTTGGCATCTATTCTGGAAAAATTGACACCGTCTACAATTTGGCTTAAGAAGATACATTGGAGACTCAAAAAGGAGGTCTTGAAGGCATCAAAGGTTATTCAAGTTTGATCAACATGAAGAATAATTCAATCATGGATAAGCAATGAAGAGGAATGACATCTATTCAAATATCAATCCAATGAATTGATTTCGAAGAGATTGAAGGTGTTCGAAGAGAAAATCATCAAGGTTTGGGAGGATACATTGAAATCTCAAAGAAAAGAGTTTGAAGGCATCAAGATCATTCAAGAAGAAGAATTCAATCTAAAATTAAATTTGAGCTCTTTCAATTAACATCACTTATTTGAAGATCATTGAAAAAGTTTCTTGATACCCAAAAGAGAAGATCCCTTGAGAAGCTCGAAGTGTTTGAAGTAAAATTGACCAAGTAAAACAAAGAAGGCCATGTCTAGGTTTAATGAGTCGACACATGAAAATAGAGGGCAAGATTTGAGAAATGCATTTGCAGGTGTCAACATATGGTTTTGAAGTGTCAACACATGGAGGCCAGTGACCAACTACAGCATGATGTGTTAACACATGGTTTTAAGGTATCGACATGGAGGCCAGTGACCAATGCAAGCATGATGTGTCGACACATGGAACATAGGTGTCAACACCTAGGTCTAACGGCTATATTTTTAAACATTATAATGGTCTAATCTCGTATTAAATGAAGCCCCAACCACCTCCAACGGTTAAAATTGATTATGAGATTTATATAGAAGACTAAAAACACATTTATGGACAAGAAATACAACATTCCTTCTACCATTGATGATCTTGAGCTGAAAATTCTTTCAAACATCAGAAAATTCCCTTTGTCCTCAAGAGTTGGAATTTAGTGAGCTATTCAATTCTCATCTACTCTTCTTAGAGAGTGTGTACTTCAATTGTATTTCTCTTATTCACATGTGAGTTAGAATTTGAGTGCTCTCTAGTTTAAGAAAAACACTTGTGTAAGTTTGAGAAATCTTGGACAAAATTCTTAAGACATTGAAACTTGGGTGTAAGCTTTAAGGAGAGTGAGCTAGGCATTTTAACCAGCCTCCAGCTTGTAATTGGATATTGCATAGTGGAAGAAGACTTCAAAGGAATCTTGGGGTGAGGACGTAGACCACAAATTGTGGTTGAACCTTGGTAATTCTTGGTTTCTCATTTTGCGTTTTGCTTTCATTTCTTGCTTGATTATATTGTATTGCATAAACTTTGAATTACTGTTATATTGCTTAGATTAATTTTAATTAGTTTTAACTGCAATTAGTTTTGAAAAAACCAATTCACCCCTCCCTCCTCTCTTGGGTTGCCTTTTGGGCCAACAATTAGTATCAGAGCTTGTATTCCTTTATTTAGCTTAACACCTTAGGAATTGATCCATAGCAACCAATTTTGGAAGCTCTCTAGGTGAGGGTTAATCCACTAATAGACCTCCTATGTTTAATGGCACTAATTACAATTATTAAAAAAAATAGATTGAGAATATATATATAATTTGTTGATTATGAGTTGTGGAGAATTATTATAAATGGTTCCAAAACTCCTACAAAGAAGGTTGAAAGGGTTGAAGTTCCTAAACTCGAATTTGAATAGGATGAAGATGATTTGAAGCTTTTGCAATCCAATGCTAAAGCCATGAATATTTTGTATTATGTTCTTGATCCTAATGAATTCAATTACATTTCTACTTGTGAATTAGCTAAGGAAATATGGGATAGACTTGAGGTAACTCATGAGGCTACCAATCAAGTCAAGGAGTCCAAAACCAATATTTTGGTGCATAACTATGAATTGTTTAGGATGAAATCTGATGAGTCCATTACCGATATGTTTACAAGATTCACTGACATTGTTAATGGATTAAAGTCTCTTGAAAAAGTTTATCCTAATAGTGAATAGGTTAGGAAGATTCTAAAATCAACGCCAAAGACTTGGAAAGCCAAGGTCACTGCCATTCAAGAAGCTAAAGACCTTAATACCATGCCTCTCGAAAAACTCTTGGGCTCTCTCACGACAAATGAGCTCACTCAAAGGCAACATGCCTAAGAAGATGAAGATAAGAAAAAGAAATTAGTGGCATTCAAGTCTACCACTCAAGAAGATGAATCGGCAAGTGATGAGGATGATGAAGACATTGCTCTTATCACAAGAAAGTTCAAAAGGTTTATGAAGAGAAAATAGAGAAGTGGAAAGAAGCAAGAAACTAAAGGAGATTCTAGCAAAAAAATAAACTATAATATGATTGGAATGCAATAAACCAAGCCACATAAGAGCTGACTATCCCATGCTCAAAAAGAAGGGAAAGAAAGACAGAAGAAGAAAGGCAATGGCTACTATCACTTGGAGTGATGATGAGAAATCTACCTCCGAAAAGGAAAGTGAACCTTAGGAAGTGGCTAATTTATGTCTCATGGCTCATGAAGAAGAAAGTGAGGTATCATCTCTTAATCCTTCTCAATTTACATTTAATGAACTATAAGATGCATTTGATGATTTGATTGTTGAATTCAAAAAGATAAGAATAAAAAATAATCTTCTCAAAAAGATGGTCTCTACACTAACCGAAGAGAATGAGGATTTACAAAAGAAAAATTGAGAATTGAAAAATAAAATTTGTGTTTTGAAAGAAGAAGTTAAGAAAAATTCTATTTCAAAGGATTCCACTCTTGCAAAAGAAAAGGTTAAAGAAAATCGTGTCTTGAGAGAAAAAATTAAACACTTAGAAACATCTCTTTTTCGATGTGTAAATGGAAAAGAAAAATTACATGCTATTCTTGGAAAAAAAAAATGCTTTCTTGTTAAAGCTGGACTTGGATTTAAAGGAGAAAGGTTTCAAAAGCAAGATTTATTCCCTCTACAGGAAAAACACAGGTTTTATGTTTTTATTGTCAAAAAGAAGGATACATGGCTACTAGATGCTATACCATGCAAAGATTAAATGCTCCTAACAATGCATGGGTTCCAAGAAGGCCATTGAGAACTAACCCACAAGGAACCAAAATGGTTTGGGTACTGTAAGCACCCCATTTTTGCCCGCTCGGCAATCTCCGAGCTGACCGAGCTCACTTTCACACATCACATGCATATTTAGACTCTAAGCCTGCCTTTTTAATTTGAATTTAGTTCACCAGTCTCTTCTCGGGCCCGTAGGGCCCACTTGAAGCTAAATGATCGTTTTGCCCCTAGGCATCCGAATGCCCCGGGAACCACACCGGCTCTGGGTATCAAACTGGTAACCCTCTGAGATTACTTCTTATAGTGTTCTCAACCTTTCTTTACCTTTCCAGATCATTCCGAGTCAGTTCCGGCCAACCCGGTACAAAATGACCATTTTGCCCCTAGTGGGCCGGTCTCCTTTTCCGACCACGCCGGCTTTGGAAATCAAACCAGCAACCTCTGGGAACATTCTAAATAATGTATCCAGATCCCAAGTCTTCTTCCGGGACAGTCCGAGTTCGCCCCGGTAGCTTTCTAGTCCGATTGACCGTTTTGCCCTAAAGGCCCGGTCAACCTTTCCGACACATTTTTTCCTCACTTTTCAAGTCAAATACCTCCAGGACACTATTTTAAGTGTTCTTGCTCCTTTTCGGCCTTCCGGGTCATTCCCGGCTCCTTCAAATCATTCCTGGATTTCCGGAGTCACTCCTAGTGAAGCCAGGCTAAAAATTGCATGGTAGTCACTAGTACAGGCGCCCAAATCTAGTCAAAGATACGTTGCTTGCCGACCTTAAACATTTCCTAATTGGCTAGCGCCACTAGTAGTGGCGCTAAGCCAAAAAATGGCCTGGCGCCACTCCTAGTGGCGCCAGTGTAAAATTTGGCCTGGCGCCAGTGTTGTCCAACTTCTATTAATACAGAGCCTCATTCAACGTGAAAGGGGTCTGCAAACTTAACCTCAAAATCATATATTTCGATATACAGAGCTCGAGCACCTCCTAAACCCTAGCCTCCCTAGGTTTTCCAAACCCTAGCCACCTTACACCAAACCCTAGCCTCCTATACACTCATATACACCCCTATACACTCATACACTAGCCTTCAACCATCCTTTGAAGACTTGAAGAGCTGCCATCTAAAGCTTGAAGACAATCCTTGAAGGTTGAAGAAGAAGATCAAGACGAAGACCGAAGATTGAAGACAAGCAAGGCGCGCAAAATAAACAAGACATACGGTAGGCTCCCTATTTAAATTTCCGCACTTCCCCCCTCTCTCTTCTCTCTCCTAACCCACTTGGGTTTTCTCTATTTTAATCCCTCATCTCTTTCCCTCCCTTTCTTTGCATGCTTGAAACAAGGGGATTCCCGGTTCATGTGTAGGATTGGGCGATTGGAGAGTCACCGTGTCGGGGGCTTTCTTCTAGCCTAACCAAAGACCACGTGGGTCCGGCTCCTTTGGTTATGTGGTGAAGCCTTAACCTTGTATGTTCACGACCCCAAATTGCATTGTGCATATCATAGTCTTACATCTTCCAAAAACCGTTTTCAAAGTTGTTTTTCAAAACGTTTTCAAACTTGTTTTCAAAATTGCATTAAAATCTCTTTTTCAAAAACTTGTTTTCAAAACCACAATTCTAGGGTGATTCTAGCCTTTCCATGGCTAGGGTTGCTTTAGGAAAATGTTACATTAAAAGTAACCTTTTCGGTTCATATTTTCAAATCTTGCTGCTTTCAAAACCGCTTTCCTAAAGTGGTTCTAGCCCTCTTATGGTTAGAATTGCTTTAAGAAAGTGAGATGTTTTTACACCTTCTAAAAACTCTCTTTTCAAAAAGTCTTTCTTCCTAAAAATCTCTTTTTCAACATACTTTTCTAAAACTCTCCTCTCCAAAATGGTTTTCAAAAACTCCCTTCCAAAATTTATTTTTTAAAACTCCCTTTTCCACTCCTTTCCAAAAACTCTTTCTCCTCAAAATTCACTTTCTAAAAACACTTCCTAAATTCACTTTCCTAAAAAACTCTCTCCAATAATCTCCTTCCAAAAATCTTTCTAAAAAACTCACTTTCTAAAAATCTTCCTTCTAGAAACTCCCCTCTAGGATTTTTCCTCCCAAAATCTATGTTTCCAAAAACACACTTTCCAAAAACTCCTTCTTTCCAAAAATCTTTCCAAAAACTCTCTTTCCAAATTCACTTTCCAAAAACTCCTCCCTAGGATTTCCTTCCAAAAACTCGTTTCCAAAAGCGTACTTTCCAAAAACTCTTTCCTTAGAGCCCAAGTCAAGCCCTAGAACCCATAATTAGGAAACCCTAATTTTCTTCCCAAAAACACGGTTTTCAAACTTTGCCCCCAAACTTAGGTTTCCAAAATCTCTTGTTTTCACATCCAAACTATACATGTTTCCAAAACCTCTTTTCTACGTCAAAACTATAATTTTTCAAAACTAGGGTTTCTAGAATCTCCTTTTCCAAATCTTAGCCAAATCCTACCTTCCCTTTAGGAAACCGAATCAAATCTCCCCGTTTAGGAAACTAGATCCCGTCCTCCGTTTTTTGAAACAAAATCAAATCTTTTCTTTTAGAAACCAAATCCAATCCATTCCAAATCCAAATCTTTCCTAATTCAAATCCTTCCTAAATTTCCACTTTCCTAAACCTTAAGTTTCTAAAACTTGAACATAAAATTTTTTCCTAAAATTCTAAAATTCAACCTTTTCCTAATTTAACCCCCTTTCTAAATCTTAACTTTCCAAATTCAAGTTTTTAAAACCTTTCCTAAATTCAAGCCTTTCCTAATTTCGAGACTTTCTAAAATTTAAACTCTAAAACTTTCTAAATCCTAAACTTTCTAAATTTCAAATCTTTCTAAAATTCTAAGCTTCCTAGATTCAGAACTTTCTTAAGTTAAATCTTTCTAAACCCAAATCTTTCTAAATTCTAAACTTTCCAAAACTTCAAAATCTTTTCAAATCTAAAACTTTTTTAAACTCAAAACTTTCTTAATTCAAACATTTCCTAAACTGAAAACTTTCCTTTTTCAAACCTTTCCCAAAACGAAACTTTCTTATTTTCAAAACTTCCTTGTTTTCAAAACTTTCCCACTTTCAAAACTTCCCTTTTTCGAAACATTTCAAAATTCAAAACTTTCTTAATTTGAAACTTTCCAAATTTTAAACCTTTCTCAAACTAAACTTTTCTTAATTCAAAACATTTCTAAATTCAATACTTTCCTATTTCAAAACATTCCAATTTTCAAAACTTTTCTAAGTTGAAACTTTCTTAAGTTCCGAACTTTTCTAATTCAAAGCTTTCCTAATTTGAAACTTTCCAAAAATGAAACTTTCCTAATTCGAGACTTTCCTTAAATCGGACCTTTTCTAATTCGAACATCTCCTAAAATCTAACATTTCCAAATCTTCCAAGCCAAGTCAAATCTTTCCTAAGTCTCTTCTCTTTCCTAAGTCTAGGTTTTCTTAAACCTTCTCTTTTTCAAAACAAGTCCAAATCTATCTCTTCAAATCAAAGTCCGATCTTCTCAATTTCAATTTCCAATCTCCTTTTCTAATTTCAAATCAAATCCAATTTTCAATTCAATCTCTTTCTTCCAATCCAATCTCTCTCTTCAAATCAATCTCTTTTCAATCGGACTCCGGTCCGAACTACGACTGACCTGATTCCCCCAAAGGGATACGTAGGCAACCTTCATAGGTGTGGTCACAACACTTTTCAAACTTTCAATTCCACCCTCATGGGTGCGGTTTCCAAAATCTTTCCAAATCTCAAATTCCCATCTACTTTCAAACTTTCTATTTTCAAATTTCTATTTTCAAATTTTCAAACTTTTCAATTTCAATTCTATCTCTTCAAATCTCTTTTCAAATCTATTTTTCAAGTCTCTTTCCTTACACTTGCAAACCAAGCATCATATTAGTTTCTATTCAAACATTGTTTTTCAAAATGGATAGGATTGAACTATAGTTAGTTAAAGACTCTCATAGGTGAATCTAGGGTAGATTGACATGTAGGTACCGAAAGGGCAGGGTAGGGTGATAGCTTAGTGCGTCTTCTCTACACGTAACCAACCTCCGAACCTAGAATCACTGTTTTCAAAGACCAAAAGGAGTTATTTTTCTAAAAAGGGCTAAATGCTTTCCAAAGGTTGCCAAACAACTTGTTTTTCTTAAAAACCCTCTCTTGAGGAGATATTTTCAAAAATCGTTTTCCAAAACCCTAAGTGTAGTCTTTGGATTATTCTTAGTTTTTAGGTGACCTAACTCACCTTAATCAAGTTAGGTGGCGACTCCGAATCTTTTTCAAAAGCCCTTTATTCAAACCATTTTTTCAATTCAAACCTAGTCGCACTCATTCTTTTAGGAGGGTGAGTTCTAACGAGAGAGTACAGTGTTTTTCCCACTTGTGTGTGTATTCCTCGAGTGCGAAAAATCTGGGCGCGACAGGTACCTAAGGTCAAGTAAACTATTTTGTAGGTATGTCTTCAAGCTAAATCCAAAAAGAACCATTGGTACTTGGATAGTGAATGCTCAAGATACATGACGGGAGATAAAACTCAATTCACTTGTCTCTTACCAAAGGATGAAGGATTTGTCACCTTTGGAGACAATAGCAAAGGGAAGATCATTGTTATAGGTAGTATTGGTAAGAATTCTTCTACTTTTATTGAGAATGTTTTACTTGTTAAAGGACTCAAACACAATATTTTGAGTATGAGTCAATTATGTGACAAGTAATGCAAGGTTGTATTTGAATCCTCAAAATGTGATGTAGTTTATATCAATAGTAACAAGATAATTCTCATTCGGCATAGGTAAGGCAATATATATATCTTTGATCTAAATAACTTATCTCTTTGCAAAGTTGAGTGCCTTACTACTATGAATGGTGATGAAAGTTGGTTGTGACATAGAAGATTTGGTCATATTAGCATGAGCATACTTTCGAAGATTTCTAAAAATGATTTGGTCAAAGGTCTTCCTAAAATCAAATTTGATAAAGTTATTTAGACCAATTAGAACTTTTGAAAACAAGATTTGGTCATCACTTTTAGGATGAATGATGCATGATGCAAGTTTTAGAAGAAGTTCAAAAACATGAGAGTTTTGAAAGGGCTTGAGATAGAAACTTTGAATTGATAGAAACTTTTGAAAAGGGGACTAGAGTTGAAATGAAAGTTATGACCGCACCATTTTAGGTTGCCTACGTATCTCATTTGGCCAGAATCAGGTCAATTATAGTTCGGGCAAGAGCCCGATGGAAAATAAGCGCATTAGGGCCTTTAGAAATGTTTTGAAGACACATTGACGTCTTTGGAAAGTTTGAAGACACTTTCAAGTCTTTGAAAAAAAATTAAAGACACTTTGTGGTCTTTGGAATAAGAGAACTTGAGAGTTTTGATTTCAAATCGGGTATCGGAGTGTTTTGAAATAAAACTTTGAACCTTTCGAAAAAGGGGGGTTTGAAGTATTTTGAAATGTTTTTAGAGCAACTCAAGGGAGTTTTGGGAACGCTTTGAAACAACTCAAGAGAGTTTTGAAAACGTTTTAAGGTCTTGTTTTAAAGATCTTGGATGTAGAGTTTTGGGGTTGGAAACACCTTGTGAACTTATCTTTGAAAAAGCTTTTTGAAAGTGGTTTTTGAAAATACCTAAGGCTTTGAAACCCTAATATGGACAACCTTGGAGGTTGTACTTAATATATCACCTTTCCTTGGGATCCCTAACCATAAGAGGGGTAGAAACACCTCAGTGTTGTGATTTCTTGAAAACATGTTTGGGAATAATTTTTGAAAAATGGAGAGATTTTTAAAGATAAAGTGTGGGAGGATTAGAAAAGGTTATAAAGTTAATTTTTGAAATCTCAAGAGAGTAGGAGGTTTTTGAAAAATAGGTTATGAGAATAGTTTTGAATTGAAAGATCATTTTGAAGAGGGGTCCTTAAGTTGGAACCTTGAAGCATACTAACCTAGGTCGAGTTGACTTAGGGTTAGGGTGACTTAAGGTAGACTGACTTGGGTTAGGTTAACTTAGGGTCAAGATGGCCTAAGGTTAACAAACTAAGGTTAGGTTAACCTAGGGTTGGATAACTAGGATCAAATTAACCTAGGGTTGGTCAACTAGGGTCCAATTAACCTAGAGTTGGATAACTAGGTTCAAGTTAATCTAGGGTTGTATAACTAGGGGCAAGTTAACCTAGGGTTGGATAACTAGGATCAAGTTAACCTAGGGTTGGATAACTAGGATCAAGTTAACCTACGGTTGAATTGGAAGATGGTTTGAAAGGTGGTTTAATGCATTTTTGGAAAGAGTGTTAAAAAACCAATCATGTTATGCAAAGAACTTTGGTAGACAACCTTTTTAAAGATCATTTCCATGAAAATTTGACTCTAGCCAAGAGTATGGTTTATATGGTTGGTATTTGAAAACCATTCCAAAAAAGGATTCCTTGGGACCATTATAATCTTTATCTTAACAAGAGTAGGGATTTCAAGAATCAACACAATGGTGACAACATTTGGAAAACCATTTTTAATACAAAGATAGAGAGGATGAATCTTTGAAAACCATTTTTGAGAAAAAGATTTTTGAAAACCATTTTCCAAGGGAACCATTCTAACAAGTTAAGGTTCCTATGGCCAATGTAAAAGGGAAACCACTCAAGAGAGGGTTCCATGGGGCCATTTCAACCACTAACCCTGTGAGAATAAAAACCTTAGAAATCAAAGAGTTTGAAAATCACTTTTGTGCAAGAATAAAAAAGAAGTGAACCATTCTAACAATTTAGGGCTCCTATGGCCAATATAAAAAGGAGACCACTCAAGAGAGGGTTCCATGGAGCCATTTCAACCACTAAACTTGAGAGAATAGAAACCTTGAAAATTAGAGAGTTTGAAAACCATTTTTATGCAAGTTGGAATGCAAAGATGCAAGGGTGTGAGTTAGGGGTTAATGGGAGAATTTTCTAAGGAATAACTTCTTGGAATCTCATCCTAAACTTCAAGGGACCAACTCTTAAAACCATTTTGAAGGAAATATTGAACTTGAAAATGGCATGGAAACAAGAATGGTGTAAGGTTTGAAAAACATAACCATAAGCATGAAAATAAGGCCAAGCAAATAAGACATGAACAAAATAGCAATATGCAAACTGGGTCATGAATACATACAAGGCTTTAGGCTACACCACATAATCAAGGGGCTCCAAGGCCATACTATCTTAAAGTAGACTAGTGAGAGATCCCCCTACACGGTGGCTCTCACTAGCTTTCCTCTAGGCATGAACTAAGAGCCCTCTTGCTTCAAGCATGCAAGAAATGGGGGTAGAAGATGGGGATTAAAATAAAGAATAACCTAAGTAGGCTAAGAGGGAGAAAAGAGGAGTGGGGAAAGACATAAACGTAAAAGAATAACCACCTTTTGCCTTCAATACACTTGCAATCTTCTATGAATGCCTTGACTTGAATTTGGATGGCTTCAAGTAGGCTTGAGTGGCTGGAAAGGGGTTTTATAGTGTATACAGCTATGTAGGTGAAGTGTATGGGTTAGAAAGAGCTGAAATCTAGCCTAAGTGTTGGAGGAGTGAGATGTATATAGAGATTTGAGATTCTAGAGCAGTTTTAGCAGAGCTTCGCATCAATTTTTGGTTCAGAAATATGTAAAGAGGGAGGCTTGTATTTATAGGCAACCTGTGAGAGATCTGGTGCATGTGCTACATGTGCCAGGCCAAAATTTGCCTTGGCGCATGTAGCATATGTGCCAGTACTGTTCCATTTCCAGAATGCCACGTGGCACCCATTGTACTGGCTAAATCCTGATGGTTGATCGAACTTTGATCAATTTGATTAAAATCTGGGCGCATGTAGTATACGCTCCATCACTGGGAGTATTTTTTTAAACTTTGCCTCGATACTTGAGCTAACTGGGAAGGTTTCGGCGGGATCGGTTGCACCCACGGCGCTCTCCTAGGATTTCTAGTGAACTTTCATGTTTTCAAAAAGCCCAAATGGTGTTCAGAAGTGTGAGATATTGTCCTAGGAAGTGTGTATGGAATGGCATCTCTGCGATGCGTCTGTAATACGCTCCGCAGGGGTTCGAAAGTAGTTGTTTTTGTGTTGCATAATTGGGGCCTTCGGGAAGCGACCTTTCTGATTAGAATGTACAATGGAAAGTACTCTGGAAATACTTTCGGGAATCCCCTAATTTATGCATTTCTCAAGTCGTTTGACGGTGTGTTTTAATTAAGGAATTGGAGAAAAAGTCAATCTTGGCGGAGCATCTGTGAGATGCTCCATGGGTTGCCGAAAGTAGTAGTTTTCAAACCACACGTTGAGGAGCTTCGAGAAGCGATCTACCCGATCAAGCCGTATCAATGGAAAAACTTGTGAACGAGTGTAAGCACCCCATTTTTGACCGCTCGACAGTCTACACTCCGTCCAAACTTGTACTCAAGTCAATATGGACGTATTCCAATCAAAACCAACTCTCTAAGTCTAAATCCAGTCTGTCCATCACTTCATGGGCCCACCAGGCCCAAAGAGAAGCAAAATGACCAAAATGCCCTTAGGGGCATTATCCTTTTCAAATTTCAAATCAGGCGCGTCTTTCCGAAGACGATAAGACCCCTTTCCAATTCCAATCCCTCTCTCGAGACAGTTTATTCCTCGAGATGGTAAATCTACTCCAATTAGGCACGTCTTTCCGAAGACGATAAGACCCCTTTCCAATTCCAATCCCTCCTTGAGACAGTTTATTCCTCAAGACGGTAAATCTACTCCAATCAGGCACGTCTTTCCGAAGACGATAAGACTCCTTTCCAATTCCAATCACTCTCTCGAGACAGTTTATTCCTCGAGACGATAAATCTACTCCAATTAGGCACGTTTTTTCGAAGACGATAAGACTCCTTTCCAATTCCAATCCCTCTCTCGAGACAGTTTATTCCTCAAGACGGTAAATCTACTCCAATCAGGCACGTCTTTCCGAAGACTATAAGACCCCTTTCCAATTCCAATCCCTCTCTCGAGATAGTTTATTCCTCGAGACAATAAATCTACTCCAATCAGGCACGTCTTTTCGAAGACGATAAGACCCCTTTCCAATTTCAATCCCTCTCTCGAGACAGTTTATTCCTCGAGACAGTAAATCTACTCCAATCAGGCACGTCTTTTCGAAGACGATAAGACCCATTTCCAATTTCAGTCCCTCTCTCGAGACAATTTATTCCTCGAGACGGTAAATCTACTCCAATCAGGCACGTCTTTCCGAAGACGATAAGACCCCTTTTTCAATTCCAACCCTCTCTCGAGACAGCTTATTCTTCGAGATAGTCCGGCACATTTTTTGAACAAAATCTCTTCAAAACGGTAAGTCCCTTTAAACCTATCAACCGGGTCGAGACCCCAAGTCCCCTAGATGGTAGAACGGTCTACCTTTGGTGCCTGCTAGCCCGCCAATGCAGAAATGTCCGTTTAGGCACGCCTTTCAAGAAAGTTGATTCTCAGGCGCTAAGTCCCTTTAGCAGCTTCTCGAGATTAGGCAGTCTCGGGAATGATCGCGAACCGTCAGAGTAGCAGAAATACTCACAAACATCACAACCATCAGAGTAGCGAAAATACTCGCAAACAGGTCAATAGAGGGAATTGCCAACAAACCCCTGTATCACATGACCTCCGTCAAAGTGGTGGAAACACTCAAAACCCAGGTCAACACCGGTGCCTGCTAGCCCACTTCGATGAAAAATGACCAAACTGCCTCTTGGGCCTTTTCCAACACGTTTCTCAAGAACACACTTGAGTCTTTAGAACGGTGAGTCCAACCTTCTACGATTGTCTTAAAGGCAATTCGGCACGATTAGGTGCCTTCTAGTCAGTTTCGGGCCAGTTCCGAGACTCTCCGGTCAAGATGACCATTTTGCCCCTAGGCATCCGAACGCCCCAGGGACCACACTGGCTCTGGGTATCAAACCGGTAACCTCCCGAGAATGCTTCCTATAGTATTCTCAGCCTTCCTCTATTTTTTCGGATCATTCCGAGTCAATTTCGGCAAATCCGGTGCAAAATGACCGTTTTGCCCCTAGTGGGCCAATCTCCTTTAGACCACACCGGCTCTGGGTATCAAACCGGTAACTTTCCGAGAATGCTTTTTATAGTATTCTCAACCTTTCTTTACCTTTTCGGATCATTCCGAGTCAATTCCAGCAAACCCGGTGCAAAATGACCATTTTGCCCCTGGGGGGCCGGTCGCCTTTTCCAACCACACCAGCTCTGGGTATCAAACCGAAAACCTTTGGGAACATTCTCAGTAATGTTTCCAAATCTCGAGTCTTCTTCTGGGACAGTCCGAGTCCGTCCCGGCAGCTTCCCGATCCGATTGACCGTTTTGCCCCTAAAGGCTCGGTCAATCCTTCCGACACATACTATCCTCATTTCTCAAGTCAAAAACCTCTGGGACACTATCTTAAGTTTTCCTGCCCTTTTCCAGCTCTCCGGGTCATTTCCGACCTCTTCAAATCGTTCCCGAACTTTTCGGAGTCACTCCTAGTGAAGTCAGGCTAAAAATTGTATGGTAGTCATTAGTACAAGTGCCCAAATCTAGTCAAAGATACGTTGCTTGCCGACTTACAAACTTTCCTAACTTGCTGGCACCACTTCTAGTGGTGCCAAGAGGAATTTTGCCCTGGCCCCACTACAACAGGCGCCAAGTCTATTCTACCTCTATAAATACAGAGCCTCTTCCAGCGTGAAAGGGGTCCACAAACTCAGTCTAAAAATCCTATATTTCGATATACAAAGCTTGCACACTCCCAAAACCCTAGCTTCCTTAGGTTTTCCAAACCCTAGCCTCCTATACACTCATACACACCCCCATACACTTATACACTAGCCTCAAACCTCCTTTGAAGACTTGAAGTGCTACAAACTGAAGCATTGAATATTAAAGACAAACTCTTGAAGATTGAAGACGAAGATCAAGACGAAGACTGAAGAAAAGCAAGGTGCGCAAAATAAACAAGACACAATGTAGGCTTTCGTTTTACGTTTCTGCACTTCCCCCCTCTCTCTTCTCTTTCCCAACCCACTTGGGTCTTCTCTATTTTAATCCCCCATCTCTTTCCCCCCTTTCTTTGCATGCTTGAAACAAGAGGACTCCCGGTCCATGTGTAGGATTAGACTATTAGAGGGTCACCGTGTCGGGGGCTTTCCTTTAGGCTAACCGGAGACCACGTGGGCTCGGCCCCCTTGATTATGTGGTGAAGCCTTAACCCTGTATGTTCACGACCCCAAACTAGCATTGTGTATATCATTATCTTGCATCTCTCCAAAATCGTTTTCAAACTCATTTTCAAAGTTTGCATTAAACTTGCTTTTAAAATTGCATCAAAATCTCCTTTTTCAAAACTTGTTTTCAAAATCACAATTCTAGGGTGATTCTAGCATTTCCATGGCTAGGGTTGCTTTAGGAAAGTGTTACATTTAAAGTGACTTTCATGGTTTATATTTTCAAACCTTTGTTATTTTCAAAACCACTTTCCTAAAGTGGTTCTAGCCCTCTTATGGTTAGAATCGCTTTAGAAAGGTGAGACATTTTTATACCTTCTAAAAACTCTCTTTTCAAAAGTCTCTTTTCCTAAAAATCTCTTTTTTTCAACATACTTTCCTAAAACTCTCCTTTCCAAAGTTGTTTTCAAAAACTCCCTCCAAAAATCTATTTTTCAAAACTCCCTTTTTCAACTCCTCTCCAAAATCCTCTCCCCAAAATCCATTTTCTAAAAACGCTCCCTAAAAATCTTTTCAAAAACTCTCTCCAACAATCGTCTATCAAAAATCTTTCTAAAAACTCTCTTCCCAAAATCTTCCTTCTAGAAACTCCCTTCTAGGATTCTCCTTCTAAAATCTTCGTTTCCAAAAACGCACTTTTCAAAAATCCCTTTTCTTGATACCCAAGTCAAGCCCTAGAACCCACAATTAGGAAACCCTAATTTTCTTTCCAACAACATGGTTTTCAAACTTGCCTCAAAATCTAGGTTTCCAAAATCTCTTACTTTCTACATCAAAACTATACATATTTTCAAAACCTATTTTCTATGTCAAAACTATAGCCTTCCAAATCTAGTGTTTCTAAAACTTTCCCTTTCCAAATCCTTGTCAAATCAAATCTTCCCTTTAGAAAACCAAATCAAATCTTCTCATTTAGGAAATCAGATATAATCTTCCGTTTTTGGAAACAAAATCAAACCTTCCCTTTTAGAAACAAAATCAAATTCCTTCAAAATCCAAATCTTTCCCAACTCAAATCCTTCCTAATCCTCTACTTTCTTAAATCTTAAGTTTTCAAAACTTGAACATAAAAATCTTTCCTAAATTTTAAGACTCAACTTCCACATCTTTCCTAATTCACCTTTTCCTAATTCTACCCCTTTTCAAATCTTAACTTTCTAAATCTAGGTTCTCCAATCTTTTCTAAATTTAAACCTTTCTTAATATCAAGATTTTCTAAATCCTAAACTTTCTAAATTTCAAATCTTTCCAAATTTAAAGCTTTCTAAATTCAAAACTTTCTTGAGTTAAAATTTTCTTAATTCAAACATTTTCTAAATCTTTCCTAATTTAAAATCTTTCTAAAATTCTAAGCTTTCCAAATTCATAACTTTCTTAACTTGAAACTTTTCAAATTCTAGACCTTTCTTAAACTAAACTTTTCCTAATTCAAAACATTTCTAAATTTGACATTTCCTATTTCAAAACCCTTCTTACAACAAAACTTTCCAATTTCAAAACTTTCCTAAACCTAAAACTTTTCTAAGTTGAGATTTTCCCAAATTGACAACTTTCTTAATTCAAAACTTTCCTAAATTGAAACTTTCCTAAAATGAAAGCTTTCCTAATTCGAACCTTTCCTAAATCCAAGCTTCCCTAATCTTTCAAGTCCAATATTCGAGTCCAATCTTTCTTAATCTCAAGTCCTTTCTAAATTCTCTCTTTCCTAAGTCTAGGTTTCCTAAAACCAATCTTTTCAAATCTTCCAATCAAAGTTCAATCTCTCAATCTTCTAATCCACTTTCCAATTCACTCTCTTTCTTCCAATCAACTCTTCTATTTTCAATCAGACTTTTGTTCGAACTACGACTGACCTGATTTCTCCAAAAGGATACGTAGGCAACCCTCATGGGTGCGGTCTCCACATTTTTCAAATTTCAAGTTCCACAACATTTTTCAAACTACTATTTCCATAACTTTTTTCAATCTCTAACTTCACAACCTTTTTCAAGTCTCCAATCTATTTTCTGACTTCTAATTCCAAATTCTATTTTCAAATCTCTGTTTCTAATTTCTAAACTTTCCAATTTCAAATCTCTTTCAAATCAAATCAATTTCTTTTCAAATTTATTTCCAAATCTATTCTCCAACTCTCTCTTATCTTGCATTTGCATCTCATGCATCATGTCTTTTTAAGCATTCTTTTTCAAAGTGGTTAGGATTGAACATATGTTGGTTGAAGACTCTCATAGGTGAATCTAGGGTAGATTGACATATAGGTACCGAAAGGGTGGGGTAGGGTGATGGCTTAGTACATCTTCCCTACACGTAACCAACCTCCGAACCAAGGATCACTGATTTCAAAGACCAAAAATGGAGTTATTTTTCAATAAGGGCTTACATGTTTTCCAAAGGTTGCCAAACAACCTATTTTCTTAAAACCCTCTCTTGAGGAGATATTTTCAAAATCGTTTTTCAAAAACCATAAGTGTAGTTTTTGAATTATGCTTAGTTTTTAGATAACCTAACTCACCTTAATCAAGTTAGGTGGCAACTCCAAATCTTTTTTAAAAACCCTTTATTCAATTCAATTTTCAATTCAAACTTAGTCACACTCATTCTTCTAGGAGGGTGAGTTCTAACAAGAGAGTACAGTATTTTTCCCGCTTGTGTGTGTATTCCTTGAGTGTGAAAAATCTGTGTGTGACAACAAGCCTTCAGAAATTTCTTGGTTTACACATTTCTCAAGTCATTTGACGATACGTTATAATCAGGGAATCGGGAGAAAAAGCAATTTTAGCGGAGCGTCTGCGAGATGCTTTAGGGAGCCAGTGGTGTTTAGTGTCATAAGGTCCTTCTTAGGTTAAACAGGGGTGTATGACAGGACCCGCCATTCAAAATTCTCGGACTGATGTTATTTCGGAGTGCGTTTGGGTTGTGAGGGGCCAAATGGTCATTTAGACCGGGTTTGGTTGGAAATGGTCAGGAATAGATCGTAGTGTAATGTTAAGTGTGTCAGGTCATTCAAGGATGATCCCGGGAGAGTCTTTCACTGCTCGGTGGGATTTGTGCGGTGCTGGGGCGTTCAGGGGCAAAATAGTCATTTTGACCAGAGTTAGACAGAATGGGACCGGAATTGAACCAAATGGCGTGCGGAGGATGCCTAAGGGCTTACCAGCACTTTGGAAGGGTGGACTTACCATTTTGAGGGATTTTGAACTTTCTCAAAACGTGCCCAGAGGCCCAAGGGGCAGGTTGGGTCATTTTTCACCGAGTCAGACTAGCAAGCGCTAATGTTGACCTAGGTGTTGGTTCCCAAGATCGCACGGTCTCAGACAACTACCTGTGCAATGTTGGTCCCTGAGACCGCCCGGTCTCAGAAAGCTACCTGTAGGGTGATGTTGGTTCCTAAGAACGCCTAGTCTCAGAAAGCTACCTATGAGGGTGGTGTTAATCTCCGAGAACGCCTGGTCTCGGGGAACTACCAAACGACAGACATTCTACATTAGCAGGCTAACAGGCGCTAGAAGTGAACCATCTGGAATTTGATAAGGTGTTGGTCCCCGAGATCGCTCTATCTCGAGAAGCTACCTGGATTGCGTTGGTTTCCGAGACCGCCCAATCCTGGAAAGTTGCCTGGAATGCCTAGAGGCATGATGGAGTTTATGGCTTCAGTTGGGCTTTGTGGGCCCAGGAAGCAACTAGTTGATTGGATTGGAGTTTGAAAGACCCGTCTTGGGCTTGCATGTGTTGTGATGTTTGAAAACTGAGTCCAGTCGGGCTGAAGATTGCTGAGAGGGCAAAAATGGAGTGCTTACAGCTACCCCTCTTTTTATGTCTTTGGTTGTCGATAGCAGGAAAATAACAGAGTAAGAATCCCTTTTTGGTCACGAAGCGATAGGAGGGACGATGACCCGGTAAGCCTGAAGTGTTTCAGACTCCTTACAGGCTGTGGGTCTGGAAAATTTTGATACTTTGAAAAATCGTGTTTTAAAAATTTTGATTGAGATTTGAGTGGTCGGTTGGGCGAAGTTCGGCTTAAAACATTTGATTTCTAGAAATAGATTTTTGAAAACTAGGTTTTTGGGCTTTTAAGAGCCTTGAAAATGACTTTGGACTCTCAGGAGATTGAAAACTGGTTTTGGTGGGAAGCTGAAGTGTCGAGCGCATGTGCTACATGCGCATGTCCTCTTTTCACCCTGGCACATGCAGCACATGCACCAGTTGGAATTTCCTTCTAGCGCATTTGCTACACGCGACAGGCCGTGGGTTTTAAAACCAGAGCAGGTTCGCGTTTTCAGTGCGTGTTTTGAGTTTTGAGTTGGGTTTGGGAGTTTCTCTGAGGGATTTTCAAAGGATTTCGACTAAAGATTGCTAGAAGAGTGTTGGGTGACGTCGGGTGATTTCCAGAAACCGTCATTGTCATCGGATTCTTGCCGGAAAGCTTGTTTTTCGCCGGAGAACTCAAAGGTTAGTTTTCAAGAGATTTCGTCGATTTTGATGTGTATGTTTCCATTTTTTGCAAATGATTAGTGTAAATCTATGTGTTAGGATGTTTAGAACACAATGGGAAGATTGTTTTTGCGATTTGGTGAAGATTTGAGTGTGTTTGGGGTGGTTTTGCATGTTTGTAGAAATAGGTTTCCTGCAAGTTTAGGAAAACCTCCTTTGCAGGCCTAGGCATTGCGTGTTTGTGTGTGATTTTTGCACCGGGAACCTTAGAAAAATGTGTAGAACAATCGTATGAAGTTTCGCAATTTTTTAAAAAATTTTAAATTTTTGAATTTTTGAAAATTACAAAAAAAAAAGGAAAAATTGAGAAAATTTTAAAAATGGATCTTGTTGGAGGCTGAAAAATTATAGAACATTTTTGAAAAACTGTGGTGACATTCTCAAAAGTTTTAGAAATTTTCGTAGAATTTTTGGAAACAAAGATGCAACCGAAAAACTGGTTTAAAAATTATGTTTGAGAACGGGACGTGTGTTTTGGAGGATGGGGTTGTTTTGGTTGACATGATTGAAGGTTTGAGATGCCTCGGACAGTGTTTGTGACTTACTGAATTTTGGGTAGTGACTTTTTAAGGCGAAACCCTACCAAAATTTTTCAAAATTTTAATACCTAACTTTAAAATTTTCAAAAAAGCAATTCTTTTGAGAATGGAGCTTTTGAAGTGGAAGGCTCGGAGAAATCAAAATTTTAGAAAATTTTTAGGAGTAGGATTTTTGAAGGAGAAAAACCTGAGAAAACCAATTCCAGGAAAACCATAGAAAACTTTGGGACGGGCTTTTGAACGAGAAAGCCAGGAAATCTGCTTTGAAATTTTGACATGAGACTTTTTGAGGGAATGCTCAAAAAATCGTTAAAAAACATTTAGAAATAGGGCTTTTGAGGAAAAAACCTGAGAAACCATTTTGAAAATTTTGACATGAGACTTTTTGGAGGGGAAAAAGCTCAAAACCCGTTGAAAACTTTGAAACGAGGCTTTTGAAGGAAAAGCCCGAGGAACTAGCTTGGAAATTAGAAACATCTTTTTAAGGAAAAAGCTTGGAGAACTGTTGAAAACTTTGAAACAGGACTTTTGAGGAGAAAGTCCAGGGAAACCGGTTTGAAGATTTGAAACAAGACTTGGGTGGGACCTCAGCCCCTTTTTCTTTTCTTTCTTCTTTCCTTTTTCCTTTTCTTTTTTCTTTTCTCTCTTTTTTTTCTCTTTTTTTTTCTTTCTTCTGCTTCTTCTTTAATTTTTGTTGACATATTTATCCTTTTACTTTCTATACATATTTGGTAACTGATCACTTTCTGCATGTTGTTATTCTTTAAGGATGTCGGAGGCTGGTGGTGATGGTTCTGACAGGAGGCGCCACAGTAAGGCACCACAAATTGACTCTGGAGAGGGCAGTGGCAGCAGCAACAAGAGCGGCTCGGCCCGAGGCGATAGCCGGAGCGGTTCAGCTTGGGGCGGCAGCAGGAGTGGTTCTGCTCGGGACAGCAGCAGGGGTGGTTTTGCCGAGGGTGGCAGCAATGGGTCTCAGCGATCTTTGAGCAGGACGGCCTCCAGTGGCAGTTCTACGATGGGGCAGCCTTCGGTCGCTTCGGACGAGAGGGCGGAGGATGACGTTGATCTGGTTATTGACCCTCGGACAAGCTACGGCATGATGTCTGTTCGAGACAGGCGAATGGATACTTCTTTTACAGACGACCAGTTAGCGATCCCTAACGTTCCATTGCTACAAGACTTGGCATACCACCCGAGTTTGCACTCACGCTATGGTCGAATGCCGTCATCGACTCACAGTTCCTTTAGAAGGGCTAGTATTTTGGCTTTGAGAGCCATGCAGGCATCGGCTCCATTCTACTAGGACTTCCTGCACTGGATCGATTTTGGTGCCTTTATGACTCTTCAAATGGATAGGCTTAATCACCGGATAGCAGTTAGGCTATTGGAGTGCTGGTTCGAGGAGACTGGGACTGTGCACCTAGTAGGCTTTGAGTTGGAGGTGTTCCGATTTCTTTACGGGTCGTGTCTCTAGATGAGGCTCGTCTGCTCTTAGGTTTGCTAGGGATTGCGGGCTCGAGCTTCTCAACTTCACTTTTATGCCCAGCAGAGACAGCATTTGCTCTCGAGCCCTCTCGAGCCGATCAGGTCATCATGAGGCGCCAGTTGGTACTATACGTCGTCTTTAGTTGCTTTTGCAACAATAATAAGTCAACAGTTCATTTATCTCTAGTGAGCCTAGTAGCGGACTTGGATGCACTAGACTATGTGGATTAGGGTGCCTTCACCTTTGCTAGCTTTTTACGAGGGATGAGAGTGAGGACATCTGAGGCTTGGGGGAGCTTGATGAGTTTTTGGCCATTTCTGATATGGTAGAGTTATAAGTATCTGCGTATTTGCCAACCGGAGGTGTTAGTTGACGATGCTTTCCCGTGGGCCACGAGGTGGGCCAGACAGCAGGTAGTCCAGCTGTCCTTACTTACGGATTTTATTGCCCTCCGGGTTAACTTGGAGCTGTTGAGACTTTGAGACGTATCTTGGACACCTTATCGTCGATCTCCTCAGTATGTTGGCATGAGGGATATCATTCTTTTGTCCAAGTCGCGAGTTACTTTTTGGGGCCCTGTTTCATGGGAGACATATTTGGGGGAGCACCATTGGTGGCAACTTCATATCGACTTTTGTGCTACTATGGATCCTCCCTAATACATGTTCAGATTTCATAAGGCCGGGGTGGAGATCCCATATATAGTCGGGGTTTCTGGTGACTGCTTCCTTCTTTTGCCTGATGTGGACTACAAGGCTCATTCCAAGGCAAGGTCTATTGGCGCCTTTACTCAGCTGGACCTAGTGGTTAAAGGGCAAGTGGCTGGTCATGAGGTGGTGGAGCTATGGCATTGAGCTCAGGGCTTTGTTTCTGAGGAGGAGTACTTAGTAGCTTACCAGGCACGAGATTAGAATCGTGCTGAGGTGGAGGCTCTAACCGCCCGCATATCTTTGATCAAGGCCCGCTGGGTATGCTATTTATAATTCATCATTTTTATGTTCTTTATACATCCTCTATGTTCTAATACCAGGTTTTCTTTCATTTCTCTTTTTCTTCTTTTGGTCAGGGCCTTTATGATGCCGAAGCTTCTTCTAGCCAGCCTTCTTCGTACATGCCAGATATAAGCGCTTTTGACTTGGACGATGACCCTGTTCTTTGAAGCGCCTCTTTCCACCTACGAACATAGTTGTAGTTTAGTTAGATTGACTATATTGTTTATGTTTTAAGGCCGTGTGTTGGCCTTGTGGATGATGATTGTATGATGGTTGTATGTACATTATCACTATTATCTTTTTCTTTCTTTGCATGAGATGATGATTAGTTTTTTTTTCTTTTTAGTCTCGTTTTGAATGTATGCATGTGGAAGTATAATGAATATGAATATGAATATAAAAACAGGAGTACAAAAATCATGACACGCATAAGAAATGGTGAGTATGTGCAAGCTTTGAATAGATGTGAAAAATGTGGGTGTATTGTTGCACGTATTTAGGCAAAGCACACAGGTACACACAACTTTATGAAAATAAGCCTAATGGTATGTTCCAATTTTCTGGGTTTAACCGAGTGCAAGCACCGCCCCCCCCCCCCCCCCCCCCCCCCCCGGGGCTGGGAGTTGATCATTTCAAACTTTTGTTCCTTCCTTGAAGACCTCTTTCTTTGTTATGCCTTTTTCTTGTCACGATGAGATAGTAGTTGGCCCATTCTTAGGGTTTTCATTTTTTGACCCAACTCTCTGCTCTCTGTCGCCCGCTCAACTTCCTCTCGGAGATCTCACATGTGAATTAGTGGGCTCCCTAAGTGACAACCGAAATAGCCTTTAGCAAAGAAGCAAGTAGTTTTCATCCTCAATTCGAAAAGGCTTTACTTTGAACCATAATGCAGGCTAAGTCAAAGGTGAGAAATGAAGGGTATGTAGGCTCAAACAATTCCTCTACTCCTTAACAGGAGGGTGATAATGAACCAGAACCACCTTAAGTAAGCTTTTGTTGTTGCGCTCACCCTTTTTTCTTTTTATCGAATGTTGCCATTTTCTCCTGAACTTGTTAAGACTAAGCAATCTTTCTTGATCGAAGAGGACTTTTCTTTAGGTTATAGTGTGGCTAGGTTATGGGGTTTTCAAAAAACAAGGGTATTAAAGGCCCAAAGTGTTGCACTCTTCTTGAGATTTACTGGTGATCACTTTTTCAGGTCTTTTCCTCTTTGGGTCTCTCTCTCTCTCTCTCTCTCTCTCTCTCTCTCTCTCTCTCTCTCTCTCTCTCTCTCTCTCTCTCTCTCTCTCTCTTTTGTACAAACTTTCACCCATATAGGGTTCATCGTTTCTCTTGATTTTTGCCCCAGCATTGCTATTTGCATAGCCTGTTGATTTCTCAAGGCATCCCATCATTGTTTCATTTTTTTATTTTTTTATTTTATTGCACTGCTTCCTCCTTCTTTTAATGTACGAGGAAGCTTTCTTTCCCTCCCGTTCCCTTCTTGTCATCTTTCTTTTCAAATTTCCTTTCACCCATTGTGGGCGGTGATTACCGGAATGGGTTTGCCGAAGGAATGTGACTTAGCTCAAAAGGGGTTTTTCAAAGGGGATTCTTTTAACTGTATGTTAGAAGAACAAATGGCCCATCTTCCTTTCAGACAAGATTGTTTAGTCTATGAAGTTCAGTCTTAGAGTTTTGGCATCATCCTTTGAGATAAGCAGGTGCTAGTTGAATCGTTTCGTTACTCGAGCTTGCCCCAGTTTGGGGGGTGGTTTCTGGGTAGGGTGTTTGAATAAAAATTACTTATAGCTCAAGTGAGCTGTTCAAATGAATTGCTTTGCTACTTTTAGGGGGTTTGAAATGATGGCTTCTCTTCCGTTCGAGGGTTTAACTGCCGACTGTTTTGCCATGGCATCCTCCGAGGGTCACC
This sequence comes from Euryodendron excelsum, assembly GCA_033060915.1. Classification (NCBI taxonomy): domain Eukaryota; kingdom Viridiplantae; phylum Streptophyta; class Magnoliopsida; order Ericales; family Pentaphylacaceae; genus Euryodendron; species Euryodendron excelsum. The sequence goes on from CM065382.1 coordinate 40,364,500, forward strand.
CTTTTTCTGTGATCCGCTCCCTCTCTTCCCTTTCTCTAGTGTCTTTTTGGGTTAGAAGTGGGCCCCACAGATGAGGGTGCACGTACTATCCCCCTTTTCAAGTCGAGGCATAAAAATAAGAGGGGAAATTTCTAAGAAAATGGCAAGTACCGGAGATGATAAATGCAAACTTCAAACTCTTTTTCTTTCATTTCAAAGGTTTTGTGTACATGACAAGCTCTTGATTAACAAAAGGTAAAAAATAGAGTTGACAAAACAAGGTTAACAGGAAAGTAAAGACAGAGTTTGATGAAAAGAACATCCCTTTGATAGTCATTTGTTTAGGTGGGCTTCGGGACCACGCCTACCTCCTCCATGCTCCATCCGCCGACTTCTTCACTTGGTTGTACTGGACGAATTAATGCATTAGCTACGGAGTGGTAGAGATAGGCAGTCATAGTACAGTCGGGGATTCCTCCCTTTCCTTCCCCTTTTCCAGTGAGGTCATTGAGGTTGTGTATCCCGTCTTGGGACCCTCAATGGCTTTTCTTTGGTTGGACTATTTTTTCTTGCTCAGCTTCTTGGGGTTTCGCAACCAGGCTTTCGTCCAGAACTCGCGATGGCTTTTCCTTGATTTCCTCCTTTCCAGCTTCTTCTCTATCAATTTCGATAAACAGGCAATCCAAATCACCTTCATTGAACTCGAACGGTGGGTTTGGCAGTCTTGGCTCATAAAAACCCCAACCCAAATTCTCATAATTGAAGATCTCATTTTTTAGGTGGGCCTCAGCTTCGACATATCTGGGGTGCAAGAATTCTTCCCCCCAGCCATGTACAGGCGCAGTATCAGCGGGAATGTTTTCACTGGGCTCTTCCACGAGCCAGTCAAGAGGATCTTGCTCTCCATTTACATTGTAGAGATAGATAGGGTATGGCAACAGTTCCTTTTCCCAGCCACTTTCTTCCTCGGTGTCTAACTTGCCCTCGAAGTATTCTGTAGCTATGATGCCATCCAGGTCTGCCTCTCCTTCAATGATGATATTGATAGTATAGTCTGGTAAGGGGTTCGCCGTGACACTAGGAGCTGGGACCGGTTTTGCCTCTTGGGTATTAATGATCTTGTTATCAATGAGGTCTTGGATTTTATGCTTCAAAAAAAAGCAGGACTCTGTGTCATGCCCCTGTCCCTCATAATGATATTCACAGGTAAGGGCAGGGTTAAAGGTTGGAGGTAATGGGCTTGGCAGTGGCCGCGGGGGTATAGGGTTTATGTGCTTGGCTTTGAGGAGCTCATGATAGGCTTCTGTTTGGGTACATGCCAAGTGGGTAAACTCTCAGTTTTGCCAGTTGTTTCTGTTAGAGTTAAGGTATGATCGAGTAGCAACCAACCTAGGAGTAGGTGCTCGAACATTAGCAACAGGGATATTGATGATAGGAGCAAACGATGGTGGTTGAGCTTAATATTAGAGATAGTATGGTTGTTGTTGTGTTGACAAGATGGCAGATACCTCTCCATCTTTCTTGCCAGTACCTCGAGTAGTTGCTACTTTCTTGACTGTATTTGCGAATCTCTCACTTGTCTTAGCATAGGGGTCTGTGATTTTGCCAGTTTTCAATCCATTCTCGATCATTTTCCTTTGCATTATCAACTCGAAAAATTCTTTTCGATGCTTAGGCACAGGTGCTCATAGTACAAACCTTGGAAAGTGTTTACAAACAGCTACACATACTCTTTTTCCAGTGGTGGGGGGTTGACTTGAGTAGTTGCCTCCCTTCATCTCAGAGCATAACTCGTGAAGCTTTCCTTCTCCCCTCAGGTCATCATCACCAAGGCACACCTATCCATGGTTAGGTTACTGTTGTGTCGGTATTGGGACCAAAAGGTCATGACCAGTTGATTTCAGGTTGTAATCTTCCTTAAGTCTAAACAGGTGAACCATTGCAAGGCTAGCCCGGTCAAGCTATGTTGAAACAGCTGCATCAAGAGTTTGGGGTCGTTCCCATGACCACTTAGTGCCCCAGCGTATAGTCTCAGGTGAGCCACATGATCCCCACTTTTATCATACTTTTGGAAATCGGGCATCTTGAATTTGGGTGGCATTGGGTGGTCGGGGAAGAAACATAGCTCATCATAAGATGTCCCACTGAAGGTGTTATGACCTTGTAGGCTGCGCAAGGACTCTTCTAAGCCTTGTATCTTGAGATCAAGAGGGTCCGGGCTTTCCTTCTTCGATTTGGTAGTTAGCAAGATGGTTTCAGGGTTGCCTTCTTCTCCTTCCTCAATGTGCACCACTTTGAGGAGTTCGTTGTTCTTCCTTGCATTACCGATTTCCAGGACGACCCTTGGCGGGATAGCTTCAATTTCTTTGGGGTGGGATGTCAAGGCTGACGGATTCATGGCAGGTCCTTTGAAGGCTGTCAATTGTACGAGCTTGAAATCTCGTCTATTTTTGCCTTCATCTCGTTCACTTCTTCCCTTGTCATCGAGTTGCTTTGTTGATTGGGAGTGTTACCTTCATTTGTCATTTGCACTACTCGTTGTCGGGTAAAGACCGATGTTCGGAGTACAGGGGGCACTCGCGTTCCTCTTTTTCCTTTCTAGGAGCAATGGTGACCTAAAATGCAAGCAATCTCACCAAAAACTATTGCTAGTCTTTTGATGAGATGAGAGGGGAAAATAGAAAATAAAGAAACAAAACAAAAAGGATTATATGTTAGGTTTTGGATTTAGAAAGGTTTTATACAAGAGGCAGGGTGCCCCTGCCTCTTGAGAGGAACTAAGCATGATGCTTCAGCTCATGTTTGGAGATAGGGGATTGCCCCTACATGCAATACTGTACCTGTGTGAGCCTGTTCATTTATTCATTCACACATTCATTCATTGGATGGAAATAACAACTTTATTGGCATGAATTCTCCTTGTATATAGAATTTTTCAAAAATACATCAAACTAGGGAGGGGGAACTTTTCATTAGGACCTTTGCCTATTCCATGTTTACATCATGGGATCCTAAACTACTCTTGAGTCTTCAGATTCGCCTTCTTAGATGGAAGTTGGTAGGAGACCTCAATTTGAATTGCCCTTTCGTCTTCTTGGCAGCCCTATCTCCTCGAGTGAAGAGAGATTAGGGCCTCTCTTTGTAAAATGACTTTGATGCATGCCATGAATCCTTAGGGCCTCTTCGTACCCTTAGGAGTTTTGGGTTGGCATGATTTGAGCGAGAAGGTCTTTGTGCCTATCTCTTGGGGTTGATTGGATGTATGATAAAGCGATGACTTGAGTTACTTTGGAAACTCTTGTTTTGAAATAAATTTCAATGCATGAGTAGTTATGATGCGAAAAGATATATTCGTAATAAAATGACAAGAAATAAATAGCATAGTAGCAGAATATATAAAGGAAAATAAAGTGGTCACCCTTTTCTCCTTGGTTTTGAAATTGACGCATGTGTCCTAAACCCGGCAGAGGTTCGGCTATGCATGAGGTGCTACATGAGCATGAGGTTGGGGGTTTACTAATTCTTCCTAAGAAAGCTCAGTTCCCGAACCTTCAAACCTCTGGCGTTCACCCTCGAAAGAGTGAACTCCATCTTTGGTTGGGGGTTCGAGCGGGGGAACTATCAAGAGACTGTAGGCTAAGAAACTGACACTGCATCCACCTATAGTCAATATAATGTTCCCCCTTCTATCTAGAAGGGTAGTAACTAGGTAATATATGCAAGATGCAAATGCAAGTGAGTGCACCAAGTGTGTGTGGAGTTTTCAAAAATGAAAGAAAGGACCCAACAACACACATTACATCCTGTTCATTCATTCACATACATGGCAATAAATAAGACATGAAATAAAATGTGAACAAAGATCCACCTACAAAAGACAAATGCAAAAAGTTAGTAACTTTTCGAAAAACTCAATGTAAGATAAAATGGATGGTTAATGTAAGAGCATGAATGTAAGCAATAAATGCAAGTGATGACACTTATTTAAAATAGTTTTGAAAAACAAGACTTGCTTTGCAAATTTGGAAAATTTTGAAGAGTGGAAAGAACTGGATAAAGTAACCGGAAATTCTAGGTGAGTGAAGGGTAAAGAGACATGTTAATGGCATAACCCTCCAAGTGTCCCTAGTGGAGTCGCCAGCTATCATGCCAGGGTTTTAGGTCCAAGTCCTTACGGCTCGCAGACAAAGCACGGAACTCTGTCATTAGAACTCATCCTCCTAAAAGGACGAGTACGACTAGATTTGAGTTGAAATTCGTTTGATTAAGGGCTTTAAGAAAAATAGGAGTCGCCACCTAACTTGATTAAGGTGAGTTAGGGAACCTAGAACTAAGTATTAATCAGAAGATTAAACTTAGAGTTTTTTAAAAAGATTTTGAAAAACTCGCTCAAGAGAGGGTTTTTGAGAAAATAGGTTGTTTGGTAACCTTTAGAAAGTTTTAAGCCCTTCTTGAAAGTAACTCCATTTTGGTCATTCGAAAACAGAAATCTATAGTCCGGGAGTTGGTTACATGTAGGGAAGATATCCTAAGATTATCACCCTACCCCGCCCTTTTGGTACCTACATGTCTAATCACCCTTCGTTCACTCACTAGAATAATCGGTTACCATTATCCACTTCAAAATTTTGAAAACGAGATTTGGTCATCACTTTTAGGATGAATGATGCATGATGCAATTTTTAGAAGAAGTTCGAAAACATGGGAGCTTTGAAAGGGCTTGAGAAAGGAACTTTGAATTGATAAAAACTTTTGAAAAGGGGATTGGAGTTGAAATGGAAGTTCTGACTGCACAATTTTAGGTTGCCTACGTATCACATTTAACGAGAATCAGGTCAATCGTAGTTTGGGCAAAAGCCCGATAGAAAATAAGCGCATTAGGGCCGTTGGGAATGTTTTGAAGACACATTAAGGTCTTTGGAAAGTTTGAAGACACTTTCGGGTCTTTGAAAAAAATTTGAAGACACTTTGTGGTCTTTGGAATAAGGAAACTTGAGAGTTTTGATTTCAAATCGGGTGTCGGAGTGTTTTGAAATAGAACTTTGAACCTTTCAAAAAAGGGGGGGTTTGAAGTGTTTTGAAATATTTTTGGAATAACTCAAGGGAGTTTTGGGAATGCTTTAAAACAACTCAAGAGAGTTTTGAAAATGTTTTGAGGTCTTATTTTAAAGATCTTGGATGTAGAGTTTTGGGGTTAGAAACACCCTTGTGAACTTATCTTTGAAAAAACTTTTTGAAAGTGGTTTTTAAAAATACCTAGGGTTTTGAAACCCTAATATAGACAACCTTTGAGGTTGTACTTAAAATATCACCTTTCCCTGGGATCCCTAACCATAAGAGGGGTATGGACACCTTAGGGTTGTGAGTTCTTGAAAACATGTTTGGGAATAATTTTTGAAAAATGGAGACATTTTTAAAGGTAGAGTGTGGGAGAATTAGAAAAGGTTATGAAGTTAATTTTTAAAATCTCAAGAGAGTATAAGGTTTTTGAAAAATAGGTTATGAGAATAGTTTTGAATTAAAAGATCATTTTGAAGAGGGGTCATTGAGTTGGAACCTTGAAGCATACTAACCTAGGTCGGGTTGACTTCGGGTTAGGGTGACTTAAGATAGACTAATTTGGGTTAGGTTAACCTAGGGTTAAGGTGGACTAAGGTTAACTAACTAATGTTAGGTTAACCTAGAGTTAGATAACTAGTGTTAAGTTAACCTAGGATTGGATAGCTAGGGTCAAGTTAATCTCGGTCTAGTTAACCTAGGGTTGGATAACTAGGGAAAAGTTAACCTACGGTTAGACAACTAGGGTCAAGTTAACCTAAGGTTGGTCAACTAGGGTCAAGTTAACCTAGGGTTGGATAACTAGGGTCAAATTAACCTAGGGTTGAATTGGAAGATGGTTTTGAAAGGTGAATTAATGAATTTTTGGAAAGAGTGTTGAAAAACAAATCATGATATGCAAAGGATTTTGGTAGACAACCTTTTTGAAGATCATTTCCATAAAAATTTGACTCTAGCCAAGAGTATGGTTTATATGGTTGGTGTTTGAAAACCATTCCCAAAAGGTTTCCTTGGGACCATTATAACCTTTATCTTGACAAGAGTATGGATTTCAAGAATCAACATAATGGTGACAACATTTGTAAAACCAATTTTAATACAAAGCTGGAGAGGATGAATCTTTGAAAACCATTTTTGAGAAAAAGATTTTTGAAAATCATTTTTCAGGGAAACCATTCTAACAAGTTAAGGTTCATATGGCCAATGTAAAAGGGAAACTACTTAAGAGAGGGTTCCATGGGCCAATTTCAACCACTAACCCTGAGAGAATAGAAATTTTAGAAATCAAAGAGTTTAAAAATCACTTTTGTGCAAGAATAAAAGAGAAGGGAACCATTCTAACAATTTAGGGCTCTTATGGCCAATATAAAAGAGAGACCACTCAAGAGAGGATTCCATGGGGCCATTTCAAGCATTAAACTAGAGAGAATAGAAATCATGAAAATTAGAGAGTTTGAAAACCATTTTATGCAAGTTAGAATGCAAAGATGCAAGAGTGTGAGTTAGGGGTTAATAGGGGGATTTTCTAAGTGATAAGTCATATAATTTATATATTTATACCCTTTAATTTTATTATTTAGTTGTTATTTATTTACTTATATTATTGTTTTTATTGTAGATTTGGGTACAAGAGCAAAAAGGACGAATCTCAAACAAAATAGAAAACACGTGCTTAAAGGAGTCAAATCTTTCAACAATTTTATTTAAGCAATGAGACTTGAAGGAAAATGTTTCAACTATTAAAGAAAACCATGTAAAGAAGAGCAAAAAGTTATATATTCATATATCTATCTATATATATATATATATATATATTATATGTGTATGGGATGGCATGGGCAGGAAGGAAAAAAAAAGGAAAAGAATAAACGAAAAAAAGCAAACCTACCTAGCCGCAGGAAGAGGGAGGTGGCCGGCCAATAATATATACAAAGGGATTAAAAAGAATCCCTAGAGATCAGGATGTAGCTGCCGCACAGTGGAGAGCTGCTGGAGAGAAAAGAGAAAAAGCCAAAGAGAAAAAGAAATAAAGAAAAAGAAGGATGAAGAAGACAAAGACTTGGAACACAAAATTTTTGAAGCCTGATTATTTTACGTGTTCAGGTTTTGTGTTTTATTTTTCTAACTTTCAATGGATATTAAAATCATGAGTGGCTAAGTTTTCATACTAGGGTTGAGAATGAAACTCCATACTTTATAATGACATGACATGTGATTTATATTTATTTTCTAAATACATGTTTTGATTGTTTAATACTCTTGCCTAGATTTAATTAAAATCAATAATTGTGGATATGAATTTAGTTCATGATTTGTGATTGTTGAATTAATTATTAGCCCTGTTATTTATTGGTATAATTTCAAGTATCGAATTTCTTATGTGACTTATTTTCGAATGGATACATATGAATTTTTGTTCTTGAACATTAAGGTTAGGAAGAGTATACATTAGTTTATTTATTAAAGTGATTTTAATATTATATTTTTCATAATAACAAATTTGATTACTACGTTATTATGAAGTAAATTAGGAAAATAATTTAAATTACGTGAAACGTTATTATAATGCATGTGTGTGGATTCTAAAACTTTAGTCATTTTAATTTGATATCTCTCATCTCTTTATTATTATTATCTAAATTAATTGTTTGTTTTTTATTTATATTTTTTTATTTTTGCCTATTGCTAAATTAATTAAACAAACTCAAGATTTCTTAACTAGGTTAGGGTGAACTAGATTTATTCTAATTTATTTTCTAAAATTTTATAAGTCCATGTGGGATCGACCTTACACTCACATTTTTATATTTCAATCTGATCCGTGCGCTTGCGAGTAATAAAATTATCACATCAAGTTTTTGGCGCTATTGCCGGGTACTTAATTAGAAAACAAGTTAGATTCAGATTTACCAAACCCTTGTACTAATTTAATTAGTTTCTTAAAAAAAAAATTAAAATTTAAAAAATTACAAAATTCGCGTAGAAAATATTTCTTATTTTTAGACTCTGATTGTGAGCGTTTTTTCAGTTTGTAAACATCAGAATTTGAAAATTCTTATTTCTGGAAATATTGTAGAGAATTCAGTTAGCTTTCTAACGCAGCCTGAATCAACTCAATCCGATTTCAGATGATAAAGATACAGTTAAAATACTGACTGCTGCGCAGAAAATTTAAAAAACAAGTTCGAGATTTTTCCTAAAATCTTGGTAATTCATCTCTCCCTTCATCTATTTAGTTTATTTACATCTTCTAAATATTCTAGTTAGGTCTGGTCTAAGTCATTTTAGTTCAAATCCATCTCTTGAATTGCGAATAAGACTTTTCTTGTCTACTCTGGCTTCTCCAATTGGTGTATGTTCGGTTGTCGATCGAAAAATTTAGAGTTAGCACCATTTGATCCGGAGATTGAAAATACATTTAGGAGAAAAGTAACAAATCAAATAAAAATATATCAAACATGGGAGATAACTTCGAAAATGGTAATGAATCCAAATCTCTTAGAGACTTATTTGCTCCCATAACTACGAATCCTCTTTCTTGTATAGTATTGCCTACGACTAATGCAACACATTTTGAGTTAAAGCCTCACATAATACAATTTTTTTCAACATTTCATGGGTTAGAGAGAGAGGATCCTTACATGCATATAAAAGATTTTCTTGTAATCTGCGCTACATTTAGGTTCCAAAATTTTGCGGATGAGTCTATGAAATTACGTCTTTTTCCTTTCTCTTTAAAGGATAAAGCAAAGGCATGGTTAAATTATTTACCATCTGGCTCAGTCACTTCATGGGAGTCTCTAGTGAAGAAATTTCTTTCTAAATTTTTTCCAATGGTTAAGACTAATGTCTTAAGAAGAGAGATATCTGATTTCTCTCAACAAGAAGATAAAAAATTTTATGAAAGTTGGGAAAGATTTAAAGATTTAATGTTGAAATGTCCTCATCATGGTTTTGAAACATGGAGACTCGTGCAATACTTTTATAATAGTTTAACACAATCACGTTGTAACATGATTAAATCCATGAATGGTGGGACCTTCCTAAGTCTTAGATATGATGAAGCCTATGAATTTCTTGAAAAATTATATGAAAGTTCCCAACAGTGGGATTTCACATCTAATAGGGATAAGTAAGCTACTTCATCTCAAAAAGGAGGATTATATAAGATAAAAGAGACTTCTGAAATTAAAACGAAGTTAGATAGTCTCACAAGAAAGATAAAAGCTTTAGCTATGAATAGGTCTATAGAGTCAGCCAATAGAGTTCAAAATAATATTTGTTCGTTATGTACAAATCCTATGCATACTACAGAGTCGTGTCCATCCATGATAGGATATTCCGAATGTTATTCTGAGCAAGCAAATGCACTAAATAATTATGGAAAGCAATTTGAAAAATCTTTTACAGAAACATACATTCCAAATTAGCGAAACCATCCAAATTTTTCATGGAGAAATAATCAAAATAATTTTAATTTAGGTGGACAACCCTTGCAATCTCAAAATCAATTTTCACCTGGTTTTCGTCCTCCTACTCAATCATATCTTGTTCAACAGTATTCTAATAATTCACTTCCATCAAATCTTCAGTTCCCTGCACCACAGCAACAAAAATCATCTTTAGAAGATTCTCTCAAAGCATTTATGCAAGCAACAGGCCAATCTATAGTTGAAATAAAGAATTCTACTCACATGAATACTCAAGCCATTGCAAAACTAGAAAATCAAATGGGTCAATTAGCTAGTCAAATGGCAGAACAAGAAAAGGAAAAGTTCCCTAGTCAACTTATAGCTAATCCAAAAGGGTAATTTGTCATAAATGATCATTCTAGTTGTTCAAAAAAAAGCAAGATCAAGTTCAATCTATTATTACTCTTAGGTCAGGAAAACAAGTTGACAATCAAGTAAAAACACCTGAAGAAGAACATCTAGAAAAAACTGAGAAAAATAAAAATCAAAGAAAACAAGTAAAAGATCAAGAGTCTCTTTCTCCACAACTAGTGGAGATTGAACCATCTATTAAAAATTTTGTTCCTAAAGCTCCATTTCCTCAACGATTAGTAGTCCCTAAGAAATGTGCGCAATATGGGAATATTTAGGAAGTGTTTAAACAAGTAAAAATTAATATTCCATTTTTAGATGCTATCCAACAATTGCCATCATATGCTAAATTTTTGAAAAACCTTGTTACTATTAAAAAAAAAAAAAAAGACAAACGTTTTAAAGAAAGCATTTCTAGCTGAACAAGTCAACTCCATTATTCAATGTAAAGTTCCAGTAAAATACAAAAACCCAGGTTGTCCTACGATTTCTTATACAATAGGGAACCATCATATTGAGCATACTTTACTAGATTTAGGAACTAGTGTGAATTTATTGCCATATTCAGTCTATTTACAACTAGGTCTTGGTGAATTAAAGCCCACACCAGTAACGCTACAGCTAGCCAATAGGTCTGTCAAAATTCCTAAAGGTATCATTGAAGATGTCTTGATTCAGATTGATAAGTTCTACTTTCCAGTTGACTTTATAGTCCTAGATACACAGCCTGTTCAAAACTCTAAGGGGCAAATTCCTATTATTTTAGGGTGTCCTTTCTTGGCTACCTCCAATGCTCTAATTAACTGTAGAAATGGTGTGATGAAGATTTCATTTCGAAATATGACTGTTGATCTTAATATTTTCTATATTAGTAAACAAATACCACATAAAGAAGAGTAAGGGATGATGTGTATGATTAAAAGTCTTGTGCATGACACATCTATTCCAATTAGCTATGATGATCTTTTAGAGGCCTGCCTAGCTCATTTTGAAGATAATTTTGATATTGATGAATCTATTGATCAAGTTAATGCTTTATTAGATTCAACTCCCATGCTAGATATAAATAAATGGTAACCTAAAGTATTGTCCCTTTCACTTACTTCCACACCACCAAACTCATCTGTGGAAGTATCACCCACATTAGAATCGCAATGCTTACTGGACATTTTGAACTATAATTTGCTTAATTCTTCGGAGACACTGCCAGTCATTACTACATCTAATTTATATAAGTCTCGTGAACAAGAATTATTGAATATCCTTAAAAAGCAGAAGGAAGCTATAGATTGTTCTGTTAATGAGATTAAAAGAAGTAGTTCTTCCATAGTCATGCACAAAATCCATTTAGAGGATAATGAAAAAATTTCAAGAGAACCACAAAAATGTTTAAATTCTATTATGCAAGTATATTATGCAAGTCATTCAATGCCCTTAAGCCATGAGTTTAGTTATAACATTTATTGCTTTGACTTGAGTACTGAACTGAAGTTTGTTATCCTATCTCTTATTAAAGTATCTCATTGCATTTATACTGGTACACCTACAAAAAGCCCAGTAGATGTGATTTGTAACGGATAAGTAAATTTGATTTACATTTCTTGCAGAAAAAAAAATGTGGAGACTGAATGCCCAAGTGAGTATTGAGTCATTCTTTATTTGGAGGGATATTATACATTTACTCTTAATTTTGTCCAAAGCGCATAATTTTATTGTTAGTCCCTTTAATTCATTCATTTTGATTGGATGCTGAGAAATGTTACACTATTATCGCATTATGACTTCTTTGAATTTATGCAAGTTGAAAGAGTATGCCGACTTTTAAAATATGATCTTAGTCCATCTTTGTTTTTTTGAGCCTTCATTTATTCATGCATCCTTACTTTTTAGAAGCCAAGTTGAGCCTTATTTAGCCTTTCTTTGTTAAACTACATAACCTATATGTTTGGGGATATGTTGTGATATATTATGTTGAAGGGTCATTCTATTTCTAATAAAAAAACAAAAACAAAGACAAAAAAAGGGGAAAAAAAAGAAAAAAAAAAACAAAGCAAAAGAAACAAAACAAAACAAAAAAAGAAGAAAACAATAGGTAAAAAAAAAGAAAATAGAAAAAAAAGAAAGAACTGAGTAGAATGCAAAAGTGCCCTATGTTCTTTTGTTGGAATTCCAATCATTCGTATATATGTTACGTGATCTTTACGTTTTTCTCCATAACCCTTGCATTACAACCTAAATAAAGTCCTATTTGATCTTAGACGTTAGTATGTTCTCGATATGCATGTATTCATTGAAGTGATTATGTAATATTTATTATTTATATCTCAGTATTTGGCATTCCTTTCATGGGACTAAAATATTCTTTTTCTAATAGCATTTTTCAAAATGACGTATGCGAGATGTTTGCTTTTGACTTATATTAATTCTGCTCGTATACATGAGAGTGTATTTACATGCATCTAATTCAGAGTGATTTATTTGTTGAGTGCAATATCTTGTGAGATTTGAGTCAAAGCAAACTTCTGATAGAATTTGAGTCAAATAAACTTTGAAAATTGTAATCATCTCTAAATGGGCAGGTGTCGCGCCCAGATTTTTCGCACTCGAGGAATACTCACCCAAGCGGGAAAAATGTTGTACTCTCTCGTTAGAACTCACCCTCCTAGAAGAATGAGTGCGACTAGGTTTGAATTGAAAACTGATTTAAATAAAGGGCTTTTGAAAAACATTTGGAGTCGCCACCTAACTTGATTAAGGTGAGTTAGGTCACCTAAAAACTAAGAATAATCCGAAGACTACCCTTAGGGTTTTGGAAAATGATTTTGAAAAACATCTCCTCAAGAGAGGGTTTTTAAGAAAACAGGTTGTTTGGCAACCTTTGGAAAACATTTAGCCCTTTTTAGAAAAATAACTCCTTTTTGGTCTTTGAAATCAGTGATCCTAGGTTCGGAGGTTGGTTACGTGCAGGGAAGACGCACTAAGCTATCAGCCTACCCCGCCCTTTCGGTACCTACATGTCAATCTACCCTAGATTCACCTATGAGAGTCTTCGACTAACTATAGTTCAACCCTATTCACTTTAGAAAAACAATGTTTGAAAACTAACATAATGCATGATATGCAAGTGCAAAATAAGAGCATTGAAAAATAGATTTGGAAAGAGATTGATTTGATTTGAAAATAGATTTGAAGAGATGGAATTGAAATTGGAAAGTTTGAAAATTTGGAAATAGAAATTTGAAAATAGAAATTTGAAATTGGAATTTGAGATTTGAAAAGATTTTGAAAACCGCACCCATGAGGGTGGAATTGAAAGTTTAAAAAGTATTGTGACCGCACCTATGAAGGTTGCCTACGTATCCCTTTGGGGGAATCAGGTCAGTCGTAGTTCGGACCGGAGTCCGATTGAAAAGAGAAGGGTGGATTTGAAGAAGGAGATTGAATTGGAAATTGAATTCGATTTGGAATTAGAAAAGGAGATTGGAAATTGAGAAAATTGGACTTTGATTTGAAAAGATAGATTTGGACTTGTTTTGAAAAAGAGAAAGATGAAGGTTTAGGAAACCTAGACTTAGGAAAAGCTTGACTCGACTTGGAAGGTTTAGGAGATTAGGAAAGGTTGGATTTAGGAAATGTTTGAATTAGCAAATGTTCGATTTAGGAAAGTTTCGAATTAGGAAAGTTTCATTTTTGAAAAGTTTTGAAATTAGGAAAGTTTTGAATTTAGGAAAGTTCGGAGAATTTTTTAAATTAGGAAAGTTTTAAATTAAGAAAGTTTCGAATTTAGAAATGTTTGAAAAAGGAAAGTTTTTGAATTTGGAAAGTTTTGAAAACAAGGAAGTTTTGAAAATAAGAAAGTTTCATATTGGGAACGGTTTGAAAAAGGAAAGTTTTTAGTTTAGGAAATGTTTGAATTAAGAAAGTTTTCAACTTAAGAAAGTCTTGAATTAAGAAAGTTTTGAATTTAGAAAAGTTTTAGATTTGAAAAGATTTTGAAGTTTAAGAGAGTTTAGAATTTAGAAAGTTTTAGGTTTAGAAAAATTCAGCTTAAGAAAGTTTCAAATTTAGAAAGTTTTGAATTTAGGAAGCTTAGAATTTTAGAAAGATTTGAAATTTAGAAAGTTTAGGATTTAGAAAGTTTTAGAATTTTTAGAAAATCTTGAGATTAGGAAAGTTTTGAGTTTAGGAAGAGTTTGAAAACTTAGGTTTGAAAAGTTAAGATTTAGGAAAGGGTTGAATTAGGAAAGACTTGAAAATTGAGTCTTAAAATTTAGGAAAGATTTTTATGTTCAAGTTTTGGAAACCTAAGATTTAGGAAAGTGGAGGATTAGGAAGAATTTGAATTAGAAAAGAATTGGATTTTGAAACTTAAGGAAAGGTTTAAAGTTTAGGTTTAGGAAACTTATGGTTTAGGAAGGAATTGAAGTAGGAAAGGTTTGGATTAGGAAGGGATTGGATTTGGTTTCTAAAAGAGAAAGGTTTGATTTTGTTTCCAAAAACGGAGGATAGGATCTAGTTTCCTAAACGGAGAGATTTGATTTGGTTTCCTAAAGGGAAAATAGGATTTGGAAAGGGAGATTCTAGAAACCCTAGCTTTGGAAAATCGTAGTTTTAACGTAGAAAATAGGTTTTGGAAACGTGTATCATTCGAATGTGAAAACAAGGGGTTTTGGAAACCTAGGTTTGGGGCAAAGTTTGAAAATCATGTTTTTGGAAAGAAAACTAGGGTTTCCTAATTGTGAGTTCTAGGGTTTGGTTTGGGCTCTAAGGAAAAAGGATTTTTAGAAAGTGCGTTTTTGGAAACAAAGGTTTTCTAGAAGGGACTCCTATGGAGGAACTTTTGGAAAGTGAATTTGAAGAGGTAGTTTTTGAAAAAAGATTTTAAAGAGAAGGAGTTTTTGGAAAGCGTGTTTTTTGGAAACAAGTTTTAGAAGGAAAACCCTAGAGAAGAGTTTCTAGAAGAAAGATTTTGGGAAGGGAGTTTTTAGAAAGATCTTTAGGAGTGTTTTTAGAAAGTGAATTTTGAGGAAAGAAAGTTTTGGAAAGGAGTTGAAAAAGAGAGTTTTGAAAAAGAGATTTTGAAAGGGAGTTTTTGAAATCAATTTTGAAGAGGGGAGTTTTAGGAAAGTATGTTGAAAAAGAGATTTTTAGGAAGAGATTTTTGAAGAAAGAGTTTTTAGAAGGTGTAAAAACATCTCACTTCCTAAAGTGGTTCTAGCCTTCTAACCATAAGAAGGCTAGAACCACTTTAAGAAAGTGGTTTTGAAAACAAGGTTTGAAAATATAGACCAAAAGGCCACTTTTAATATAACACTTTCCTAAAGTAACCCTAGCTATGGAAAGGCTAGAATCACCCTAGGATTGTGATTTTGAAAACATGTTTTTGAGAAAGAGCTTTTGATGCAATTTTGAAAACAAGTTCAAAAACGATTTTTGAAAACAATTTTTTGAAAACGAATTTTGGAAGATGCGAGACTATGATATGCACAATGCAATTTGGGGTCGTGAACATACAAGGTTAAGGTTTCACCACATAATCAAGGGGGCCGGACCCACGTGGTCTTTGGTTAGACTAGAAGAAAGCCCCCGACACGGTGACTCTCCCATAGTCCAATCCTACACATGGACCGAGAATCCCCTTGTTTCAAGCATGCAAAAAAAAGGGGGGAAAGAGATGGGGGATTAAAATAGAGAAAACCCAAGTGGGTTGGAGAGAGAAGAGAGAGGGGGGAAGTGCAGAAAATTAAATAGGGAGCCTACCTTGTTTCTTGTTTATTTTGCGCGCCGTGCAGTTTTCGGTCTTTGTCTTGATCTTCACCTTCAATCTTCAAGGGTTGTCTTCAAGCTTTGGATAGCAGCTTTTCAAGTCTTCCAAGGATGGTTGAAGGTTAGGGTATGAGTGTATGGGGGTGTATATGAGTGTATAGGAGGCTAGGGTTTGTGTATAGTGGTTAGGGTTTAGAAAACCTAGGGAGGCTAGGGTTTTTGGAGGTGCTCGAGCTCTGTGTATCGAATTGTGTGATTTTTAGGTTAAGTTTGCAGACCCCTTTTCACGTTGATCGAGACTCTGTATTTATAGAAGTTGGACAATCCTGGCGCCTGTTGCAGTGGTGCCAGGGCAAAATTTATACTGGCGCCACTAGGAGTGGCGCCAGCCATTTAGGAAACAATTAAGGTCGGCAAGCAACGTATCTTTGACTAGATTTGGGCGCCTGTACTAGTGACTACCATGTAAACTGTAGCCTGGCTTCACTAGGAGTGACTCCGGAAAGTCTGGGAATGATTTGAAGGAGCCGGGAGTGGCCTGGAAGGTCGGAAAGGAGCAGGAACACTTAAAATAGTGTCCTGGAGGTATTTGACTTGAAAAGTGAGGATTGGATGTGCTGGAAAGGTTGACCGAGCCTTTAGGGGCAAAACGGTCAATCGGACCGGAAAACTGCCGGGACAGACTCAAACTGTCCCGGAAGAAGACTTGGGATCTGGAAACATTATTTAGAATGTTCCCAGAGGTTGCCGGTTTGATTCCCAGGGCCGGCGTGGTCGGAAATGGAAACCGGCCCACCAGGGGCAAAACGGTCATTTTGTACCTGGTTTGCCGGAACTGACTCGGAATGGTCTGGAAAGGTAAAGGAAGGTCGAGAACACTATAAAAAGTATTCTCGGGACATTACCGGTTTGATACCCAGAGCCAGTGTGGTCGAAGAAGGAGACCGGCCCTCCAGGGGCAAAACGGTCATTTTGTACCGGGTTGGCCGGAACTGACTCGGAATGGTCTGGAAAGGTAAAGGAAGTTCGAGAACACTATAAAAATTATTCTCGAGACATTACCGGTTTGATACCCAGAGTCGGTGTGGTTCCCGGGGCATTCGGATGCTTAGGGGCAAAATGGTCATCTTGACCGAAAAGTCTCGGAAAAGGCCCTAAGGGTAGTCTGGTTATTTTTCACCGAAGTGAGCTAAAAAACATGGGTATTGACCTAGGTGTTGAGTATTTCTGCTACTCGGACGGGGTTGATGATTTGAGAGTATTTCCACTACTCGGACGGGGTTGATGATTTGGGAGTATTTCCGCTACCCTAACGGTTTTGTGAGTATTTCCGCTACTCTAACGGGTCTATGAGTATTTCCGTTACTCTAACGGGTCTGTGAGTATTTCTGCTACTCTAACGATTCTATGAGTATTTCCGCTACTCTAACGGTTGAGTATTTCCGCTACTCTAACGGTTCTGTGAGTATTTCCGCTACTCTAACGGTTGAGTATTTTCGCTACTCGAACGGCTCTTGTGAGTATTTCCGCTACTCTAACGGTTTTGTGAGTAGTTTTGCTACTCGGACCGTCTCGAGGAATAAACTGTCTCGAGAGAGGGATTGAAAAGGAGTCTTACCGACTCCGAAGAGACGTGCCTAGATTGTGAGTGTTTCCGCCACTTTAACGGTTTTGTGAGTGTTTCTGCCACTCTGACGGTTTCGTGAGTAGTTTTGCTACTCGGACCGTCTCAAGGAATAAACTGTCTCGAGAGAGGAGTTGGAATTGGAATAAGAAAGGATAATGCCCCTAAGGACATTTTGATCATTTTGCCTCTATTTGGGCCTGACAGGCCCGCGAAGTGATGGAAAGACGGAATTTGGACTAGAGGATTGGATTCGATTGGAATATGTCCAAAATGACTTGAAAACAAGTCTGGACGGAGTGTAGACTGCCGAGCGGTCAAAAATGGGGTGCTTACAGCAGGAAGTTTTTTTTCAAACAAGCTTTTGAGGTGTTTTTAATAGTCGCTAGTGTTTTAAACTTTGATTCCTACCCTTGCTGATGCAATAAATTTTATAACTTGACTTAAACTCTTGGCATTTGAATGGAAGAATTAATATTGATTTTAATGAAAGAAATTCATGAATTTTATGGGTATATTCACCACAAGCCCTTAAGAGACTTCACTCATCCACTAGGGGATTAAAAGGCTTATTGTATATGCTGAACGCAATCGAGATTTCCAGCGAAAGTGGATTAGTTTGTTAAATAGTTTCGTTATCTTTTATTTTTTTTTATTTTTAATATCGGTTTGCTTGAGGACAAGCAAAATTTAAGTTGGGGGTGTGATAAGTCGCATAATTTTTATATTTTCATCCTTTAATTATATTATTTAGTTGTTATTTATTTACTTATATTATTATTTTTATTGTAGATTTGGGTACAAGAGCAAAAAGGAATAATTCCAGACAAAATAGGAAACACGTGTTTAAAGGAGTCAAATCTTTCAACAATTTTATTCAAGCAATGAGACTTGAACGAAAATCTTTCAACTATTAAAGAAAACCATTTAAAGAAGACAAAAAGATATATATTCATATATATATATATATATATATATATTATGTATATATGTGCATGGGATAGAGTAGGCAGGAAGGAAAAAAAAAAAGAAAAGAATAAACAAAAAAAGCAAACCTACCTAGCCTCAGGAAGAGGGAGGTCGCCAGCCAATAATATATACAAAAGGATTAAAAGAAATCCCTAGAGATCAAGAAGTAGCAGCCATACAGTGGAGAGCTACAGGAGAGAGAAGAGAAAAAGCCAAAGAGAAAAAGAAAGAAAGAAGAAAAAGACTTTGAACACAAAATTTTTGAAGCTTGATTATTTTACGTGTCCAGGTTTTATGTTTTATTTTTTTAACTTTCAATGGATGTTAAAATTATAAGTGGCTAAGTTTTCATACTAGGGTTGAGGATGAAACTCCATACTTTGTAATGACTTGACATGATTTATATTTATTTCCCAAATACGTGTTTTGATTGTTTAATACTCTTGCCTAAATTTAATTAAAATCAATAATTTTGGATATGAATTTAGTTCATGATTTGAGATTTTTGAATTAGTTATTAGTCCTGTTATTTATTGGTATAATTTCTAGTATTAGATTTCTTATGTGATTTATTTTCGAATAGATACATATGAATTTTTGATCTTGAACATTAAGGTTAGGAAGAGTATACATTAGTTTATTTATTAAAGTAATTTTAATGTTATATTTTCCATAATAACAAGTTTGATTACGACGTTATTGTGAAGTGAATTAGGAAAATAGTTTAAATTATATGAAAAGTTATTATAATGCTTGTGTGTGAATTCTAAAACCTTAGTCATTTTAATTTGATATCTCTCATCTCTTTATTATTATTTTCTAGATTAATGGTTTATTTGTTTATTTATATTTAGTTATTTTTGCCTATTGCTAGATTAATTAAACAAACTCAAGATTTCTTAACTAGGTTAGGGTGAACTAGATTTATTCTAATTTATTTTCTAAAATTTTACAAGTCCCTGTGGGATCGATCTCGCGCTCATATTCTTATACTTCAATCCGATTTATGCGCTTACGAGTAATAAAATTATCACATCACTAAGGCATGACTTCTTGGAATCTCATCCTAAACTTCAATGGACCAACTCTTAGAACTATTTTGACGGAAATATTGAACTTGAAAATGACACGGAAACAAGAATGGTGTAAGCTTTGAAAAACATAACCTTAAGCATGAAAATGAGGCCAAACACACAAGACATGAACAAGATAGCAATATGCAAAGGGGGTCATGAATACATATAAGGCTTTCGGCTATACCACATAATCAAGGGGCTCCAAGGCCATACCATCTTAAAGTAGGCTAGTGAGAGATCCTCTTACACGATGGCTCTCACTAGCTTTCCTCTAGGCATAAACTAAGAGCCCTCTTGCTTCAAGCATGCAAGAAACGGGGGTAGAAGATAGGGATTAAAATAGAGAATAGCCTAAGTAGGCTAGGAGGGAGAAGAGAGAAGTGGGGGAAGACAGAAATGTAAAAGAAATACTACCTTTTACCTTCAATACACTTGCAATCTTCTATGGATGCCTTGACGTAAACTTGGATGGCTTCAAGTAGGCTTGAGAGGCTGGAATGAGGAGTTCCATGGTGTATAGGGTTATGTAGGTGAAGTGTATGGGTTAGGAGGAGGTGAAATCTAGCCTAAGTGTTGGAGGAGTGGGATCTATATAGAGATTCGAGATTCTGGAGCAGTTTCAGCAGAGCTTCGCATCAATTTTTAGTTCTAGAATATGCAAAGGGAGAAGCCTATATTTATAGGTAACCTAGGAGAGACCTGGTGCATATGCTACATGCGCCTAAGCAAAATTTGCCCTGGTGCTTGTAGCACATGCGCTAATACTGTTTCATTTTCAGAATGCCATGTGGCACCCATTGTACTAGCTAAATCCTTACGATTGATTGAACTTTGGTCGATTTGATCAAAATCTGGGCACATGTAGCATACATTCCGTCACCGGGAGTGTTCGTTTAAACTTTGCCTCGATAATTGAGCTAACCGGGAAGGTTTCGGAGGGATTGGTTGTACCTATAGCATTCTCCTAAGGTTTCTCGTGAATTTTTGTGTTTTTGAAAAGTTCAAATTGTGTTTGGAAGTGTGAGATATCATCCTAGGAAGTGTGCATAAAATGCCACCTCTGCGAAGCATCTGTCTTACGCTCCGCAGGGGTTCGAAAGTAGCTGTTTTGTGTTGCATGATCGGGGCCTTCGGGAAGTGACCTTTCCGATCGGACCGTACCGATGGAAAGTACTCTGAAAATACTTTCGGGAATCCCCTAATTTAAGCATTTCTCAAGTCGTTTGACGATGCATTTAATCAGGGAATTGGAGAAAAGTCAACATTGGCGAAGTGTCTGTGAGACGCTCCAAGGGTTTCCAAAAGTAGTAGTTTTCAAACCACACATTGAGGAGCTTCGGGAAGCGAGCTACCCAATTGAGCCATATCGATGGAAAGACCTGTGAACGAGCCTTCAAGAATTTCTTGGTTTACACATTTCTCAAGTCATTTGACGATGCGTTATAACCAGAGAATCGGGAGAAAAGGCAATTTTAGCAGAGTATCTGCGAGATGCTCTAGGAAACTTTTATTGAGCCGGTGGTGTTTAGTGTCATAAGGTCCTTCTTAGGTTAAACAGAGGTGTATGACAAGACCCACCATTCAAAATTCTTAGACCGGTGTTATTTCGGGGCGCATTCGGGTTGTCAGTGGCCAAATGGTCATTTTGACCGGGTTTGGTTGAAAATGGTCAGGAATGGATCGTAGTGTAATATTAAGCGTGTTAGGTGATTCAGGGATAATCTTGGGAAAGTCTTTCACTGCTCGGTGGGATTTGTGCGATGCTAGGGCGTTCAGGGGCAAAACGGTCATTTTGACCAAAGTTAGCCAAAATAGGACCAGAACTAAACCAAATGGCGTGCGGAGGATGCCTAAGGGCTTAACAGTACTTTAGAAGGGTGGACTTATCGTTTTGAGGGATTTTGAACCTTTTCAAAATGTGCCTGGAGGCCTAAGGGGCAGGTTTGGTCATTTTTCACCGACTCGGGCTAGCAAGCGCCGGTGTTGACCTAGGTGTTGGTTCCCGAGACTACACGGTCTCGAAAAACTACCTGTGCAGTGTTGGTCCCTGAGACTGACCGTCTGGTCTTAAAAAGCTACCTGTAGGGAGGTTTTGGTTCCTGAGAACGTCTGGTCTCAGAAAGCTACCTGTGAGGGTGGTGTTGATCTCCGAAAAAGCCTGGTCTCGAGGAACTAGTGAATGATGGAAGTGAACCGTCTGGAATTTGATAAGGTGTTGGTCCCCGAGATCACCCGATCTCGGGAAACTACCTGGATCGCGTTGGTTTTTAAGACCGCCTGGTCCCGGAAAGCTGTCTGGAATGCCTAGGGGCATGATGGTGTTTATGGCTTCAGTTGGGCTTTGTGAGCCCGAGAAGCAACTAGTTAACTGGATTAGAGTTTGAAAGGCCCATCTTGGGCTTGCATGTGTTGTGATGGTTGAAAACTGAGTCTGGTCGGGCCGAAAATTGCCGAGAGAACAAAAATGGGGTGCTTACAAAGTGTATAGAGATGATGTGCCTAGAAAGGAACAATTAAAAGTCCTTTATAGAAATGAGATGATTGAATGTATACAGCCTCTAGCCAATGACTTGCTCTTGAACTTAGATTGGTGCATCACTTTGCTTGCACTATATTTATTCCCAAGGCTGGGAAATATGAGTACATTTCTGATAAGGAATTATTCTTCTTGTGGGCATATATGACTGATACTAAAATAGACTTGCCTTATTCATATTGGATCATATGTTTAAAGCCACACTTGCCAAAATCAACCTGCCATACGGTATCTTTCTAACCAAAGTCTTCAAACATTTAAAGATAGATTTGAAGAATGAAAAGAAGAAAATCTCAAAGTCCATTAGTAATGAGTATAATGAAAACACTCTCAAAAGGATGGGGTATATTCTGAAAAATAACAAATGGACTCTTAAACCCACGAAGAAACCTTCTAATGGTGATGCTTCAAAGGAAAAGACTACAACTGGGAGTACCTCTAGGGCAAGGAGTGCCAAGAGAAATCTCATTCAAGAATTTGAAGGAAATGAAGGGGATATGCTTGGGTTTATGGCACAAGTGATGGAATCTTTAGAGAAATTGAACAAGAAGGTAGACATTGCTGCCACAAGAATGATATTTGTTGAAAAAAAAAGTAGGAGAATTGAAGAAAGAAGTGAAAATGCTGAGAAAGAAAAAGGAAAATGATAGAAGGGGGAAGAAGATGAGGAAGGAGAGGAAGAAAACTTAAAAGAAGAAAATGATAGAAATGAAGCAATTAGAGAAGATAAAGAATGTGAAAAAGAGGGTGAAGAAGAATGTGAAAAGGAGGGTGAAAAAGAAGGTGAAAAGAAGGGTGAAGAAGGAGATGAATAGGATAAAGGAGAAGGAAATGAAGAAGACAAAGGTGAAGATGGTGAAGAGGAAGACAATGCTAAAAAGAAAACTGGGGCAGAGGAACAAGGCCAAGAAGATGACTCCTCTGCAACTGAATCTGATGCCCCTATTTCCACTTCTAGTCACAAATATGGGCTGAGTGATAGACCTGGAAAGAAATTCTCAAATACTAAATAAACCCCTCTTATGCTAATCCCATCTCCACCTCCCTCTCCCAACTAAGCCCACTTGCTCTTACTCTTTCTCTCTTCTCTCTCTCTCTCTCTCTCTCTCTCTCTCTCTCTCTCTCTCTCTCTTGCATTTTCACTTTTGCATGTTTCTTTTTCTACTTTTAAAGGTTGATATGTCATCCCCAAGATAATATCTATGTAATATTTTTTAATGTTGGTTGTCTGCAATTGTATAATATTCTTTTTGTGAATGAGAGTGTGATATATCTTTGATGGATAAATGCTTTGATTGTTGACTTATTTATAGCCATTATCTTGTTTTAAGATTTTTTACTATTGTACCTGTCTTTGTTATAAACATTTATTTCTCTTTTTGATGACTTGACAAAAAGAGGAAGAAAAACAATGAATATGAAGAAAATGGTAAAGCATATTTTTAGGGGGAAAAGATTGATAAAGTAGAATGGTTTATGGAAGAATGGTAATATACATTTTTTATAATCTTTAATTATGATTGCTTTGATAAAGTTGCTATAAAATTGAGAATTGTTTTGATCAATTGATGAAGAACAAAAGAAAGGATTTTTTTTTAGAACATCAATTGCATAACTACAAAAGAAAGGGGGAGCAATTCTCTGGTATGAATTCTCACTCTTCACTTATGTCATTTAGTCTTAAACTTATTTTGCAAAGGTTTTGTCACCATCAAAAAGGAGAGATTGTTGACTCCATGCCTTGATTTTAATGGTAACTAAACTTTGTGTTAGATTACTAATGCTCTTAAATAGTGTGCAGAAAAGTAGCAAATAAGTCAAAAACTTAAGCTTTATGCTTGTCAAAGGTTATGCATAACAAGCCAAAGATAAGCAATGAAAGAAGGTCGACAAATTGGAAATGAGATCGGCTATAGTAGAAGGAGGTCGGCAAACTAGAAATGAGGTCGGCAATAAGAAAAAAAGGTCAGCATCTATTCTGGAAGACTTGACACTGTCTACAATTTAGCTTAAGAAGATACATTGGAGACTCAAAAAGGAGGTCTTAAAGGTATCAAAGGTTATTCAAGTTTGATCAACATGAAGAATAATTCAATCATGGTTGAGCAATGAAAAGGAATGGCATCTATTCAAATATCAATCCAATGAATTGATTTTGAAGAGATTGAAGGTGTTCGAAGAGGAAATCATCAAGCTTTGGGAGGATACATTGAAATCTCAAAGAGAAGAGTTTGAAGGCATCATGATCATTCAAGAAGAAGAATTCAATCTAAAATTGAATTTAAGCTCTTTCAATTAACATTACTTATTTGAAGATCATTGAAAAAGTTTCTTAATATCCCAAAGAGAAGATCCCTTAAGAAGCTCGAAGTGTTTAAAGTAAAATTAGCCATGTAAAGCAAAGAAGGTCATGCCTGGGTTCAATGAGTTGACACATAAAGGCAGAGGGCAAGATTTAAGAAATGCATCTGCAGGTATCAACACATGATTTTAAAGTGTAGACACATGGAGGCCAGTGACCAACTACAGCATGATGTGTCGACACATGGTTTTGAGGTGTCGACACATGGAAGCCAGTAACCAATGCTAGCACGATGTGTCGACACATGGAATATAGGTGTTGACACTTAGGTCTAACAGCTATATTTTTAAACATTATAATGGTCTGATCTCGCATTAAATGAAGCCCTAACCACCTCCAACGGCTGAAATTGGTTATGGAATTTATATAGAAGATTCCAAACACATTTATGAACAAGAGATACAACATTTCTTCTACCATTGATGATCTTGAGCTGAAAATTCTTCCAAACATCAGAAAATTTCTTTTGTCCTCAAGGGTTGGCATTTAATAAGCTATTCAATTCTCATATGCTCCTCTTAGAGAGTGTATACTTCGATTGTATATCTCTTATTCACTTGTGAGTTAGAGTTTGAGTGTTCTCTAGTTTAAGAAAAACACTTGTGTAAGTTTGAGAAATCTTGGACAAAATTCCTGAAACATTAAAGCTTGGATGTAAGCTTTAAGAAGAGTGAGCTAGGTACTTCAACCAACCTCCAGCTTGTAATTGGATATTGCATAGTGGAAGAAGACTTCAAAAGGATCTTAGGGTGAGGATGTAGACTACAAGTTGTGGTTGAATCTCTATAATTCTTGGTGTCTCATTTTGTGTTTTACTTTCATTTCTTGCTTGATTATATTGCATTGCATAACCCTTGAATTACTATTACATTATTTAGATTAATTTTAATTAGTCTTAACTACAATTAGTTTTAAAAAACCTAATTTACCCCCTCCCCCTTCTTGGGTTGCCTTTTAGGCCAACAAAAGTCTCGTATTTGCCAGCACCCTGCTAAGATGGGCTATGGTTTGAAGATCATTCGGCGTGCTCGACCATCATCACCCCAACAGTTGTTCGCCTCCCACTTCTGGTACTGACCATCCACAGATCCACCTCCCTAGTGGAGTCACCAAAATATAAAGGGTCAACACTGGATCGTGCTTGACCTAAGCTAGAGTTCATTCTTGAAAAGGTTAGGAAAGGTGTATGGTCAGGATGGACTTAGAAGTAATGGAGAAGATAAACTGAGGGTGCGACTGGCTAAGCACAAGGAAGGTGGCAAAATGCTCTTAGAGCGCTTGAGCTCACAGCTCTGGAATTAGGGTTGCTGGTTCTAGAATTTTTCCTTGGTTCAGCCAGAGAAGAAGATGAAGATTTCTTTGTTTCTGAATTTCTTCAATCTCTCTCTTTTCTCTTAGTTGATGTATATATACACACATACGAGCATCTTGGTGCTTGGGCACCAAGAAATCGCTCAGCATGCGCTGAGTAACCCATGGACCACCAGATCCTCCCTACTCTGCCAGGCTAGACGTGGCCACGTGGCATTATACCATAAGCTCCTCATGGTACTACACACGTACACAATGGCATATCTCACACCCTAGCCAACCAATCTATGACACGTCCTAATCTCAGTACGTGGAGACCACTAGCAACAGTTTTTGTAAGTGATTCTCCTCCTGATTATTAGGAGAGGATATCACCAAGTGTTGCCACGTGGCCTAATGGTCCTCCCTCTAATATCTTCTTAAAGAGGCTTACTCTCTCTCTCTCTCTCTCTCTCTCTCTCTCTCTCTCTCTCTCTCTCTCTCTCTCTCTCTCTCTTACCTTTGAGACTCAAGTATTTGAGAGGAATTTTTTGTGTGTGCCATGTTCAGGGAGGGCTGATGAACTCTCAGTACCACTTCTCTCTGATTGGGCTTGGGAAGGCCTGATGGTTCTCAGTCCTTATATCATTTGGAGGCCCAATCCACTTGTCCCTCTCTAGCAGTGGGGCGAAATATACTTCAAAATGGGTCTAATTGTATCAAGGCCAAGATGGTGGGCTGGCACTCCAGGAATACCTTTGGGCTATCCTGCAAAACCATTGGTTCATGGTTGACTAAGGACCCAATTTTAACTATCTACAATTTTCAATATATAAATAATTAAAAATAACTATTTTGGAATTACCGAGCATGTTTTTTACTTTTATTTTTGCAAAAAGAATATAGAATACAAAGACCTAACCTCCTAAATAAAAAATTAAAAATTAAAAATTAAAAGAATTACCAAACGCCACATTAACTAACAAATGTTTATTCCTCGTGGAAAGGATTCTTTTGGTGATGAGATTATATATCCATCTTGAAGGTGGTCACTAAAGGGTATATTTTCTTGTAGCTGACCATATATTCATGCTGAGCATAAAGCCTTTCAAACTCGCAGCAATGAATAATTTGTCAAACTACAACTGAGTTATGTTGTTGCTGACGGTGGGTTCTTCAAAAATTAATTCAAATTATTTCGAATGACGGTTACAATATGACTTCCACTATATTTTGAGTATTTATAAAATTATATAGCATAAATACTAAAATTATGATGAAAGTTATACTATGTCACGGCATCTGAAATTAATAATTTCTCGGGATTGTTCTCTCTCAGTTCCAAAGAAAAAATTTCTTTTAGTTTTACTACTTTTGTTCTTCGGTTTTTTAATTATTAAGAATTGGCTACCTAAACTTCTACCATGTTCATTACGGCCTCACATGTATATTCAATGAGATTGGCTGCCTAATCATGATTTATAAGTTCGCCACTCATCAATGCCTGTTCTAGACTACGTTGTTTATGTTTAGCTTGTTTTGCAATTAACTTAATTTTCAAAACTTCTCTCATGTTGACATTGATGGCATTTTAAAAAGAGTTCAGTTTTGATACAGTGATAGTATAATTATATATATATATATATATATATATATAAACGAAGCATTAAAATACGACACGTATTTTCTAAATTTTAAGTACAACATATAAATGTAAGGGTCCGTTTGGTAACGCTGTCAGTTTTTGTTTTTTGCTGTATGTTTTTTATTGTTTGGTGATAGGCGTTTATAGGTTATCGTTGTGCCAAAAATACTAGACCAATGCTTTGATAAGAGAAAATACACTCATTTTAGTGTTTTTAGTTTCCTTTTTTTGAATTTTGTAAAAAACTAAAAAAAAAAATTAAACAAACAGCGTTTTTTGTTTTTTCTAAAAAAAAAAACAAAAAACAAAAACAATAAACGTTACCAAACGAGGCCTAAGACTTAAGGACATATCACATTTTAGTGTCCGTTTATGTAAAAAAAAAAATTACATGCACTAACAGTGTATTAAAATTAAGCTCTTTTAACAAAGACAAATATATCTAATACAATATTAATTTAATAAAGTAGAATAGACTTATATTTTCATTTAGGGCACTTATAATTGAAACCAAGTAAAAAGCTTACATATCTTAGGTTAAATAAAAATTTAAAACTCGTATATGAATGCATAAATTTTGATATAACAACTCAACTCACTGTAACTCATCCATCTCAACATCCAAAAAAAAAAAAAAAAAAAAAAACATAAACAAGAAAAAATTGAACTCAACTCAACAAGATTTAATAGCAATATAAGATGATCATTCAATGTAGTTGAAATAATTGAAAATTTTCTTGTTCGGTCAAGTAAGGAAAATTCATTGAATTTAAACTGTCTCAATGGTATATTTTCTTTCTTTTTTTTTTTTTTTTGGTCTGATTATTCGGGAGCTAAATCCATTCCAATGCTCTTGTTCCTCGTGCATAAATTGAGCCGGCTAAGGCCATTCCAATGCTCTTGTTCGTCGTGCTTCGTCGTGCATAAATTGAACCGGATAAACAAATACGTACGAAAATAAAAGCTCCTATAAATACAAAACAACAATACATTCTTGATAATATGAATATAGTTCACGTATTTTTGTTTATTTTAGTAAATTTTTGGAATAATTTGAACACAATGAGCAAGTTATTTTGAAAAAACAATGCCTATGGCAATACATCAAATAATAAAATAAGAGTTATTGTGGAACGAGCAACAATTTTTATCCCCTCAATTATTAAAAAAATCAATGCTTATGCTGTTATATTATAACTTCTTCTTTTCTTCTGCTATAGGTTGTTCAGTTCTTAATTACTCCTCTAAGCTCGAGCAAAACATGCGGAAAAAAAAAAAAGAATGAAAATGTGAGTTTAGATGATTTTAGGTATAAACAGTAGATATATATATATATATATTAGCAGCATTAAAAACAAAAAGTCTCGTATTAATGTGATACAGATAAAACTGACAGATAGGGACCGGCCAAGACTCATTTAACGCAACCCATCGACAAGTGGGTCCCCACAGCACCTTCAATTCTCTTACCCCTCTCTACCCTTGGGAACTTGCATTGGCCACCCTTAATGAGTTATGACATTGCTCTCTCTCTCTCTCTCTCACTCTGTCACTCTGTCTCTCATCCCTAAATGATACCATGGAAAGGTTGGTTGCTTGGTGACCACAGTTATTCAATGCCAATTAATAATCACACCACCCCATGTATATGATAAACTTCAGAACTTGCATGTTTTTGAATCATCTGCATTGTTCTGCACTCTTTATCCTCAGCTGCTTTTAGCTTCCCAGTAGAAGAAGTTATATAGCCGATCTTCACTATGGAGATAGAGGCGGCAACTAGTAGTGGTGGCGGTGGAGGTGGAGGTGGAGGTGGAGGTGGCGGTGGCGCAGCTGATATCGAGAAGGGAGTGCCATTATTCCACGGTGGAGATGAGGGGGCAGTCTACTTGGTGTGGGAAGATCTTACGGTTGTGCTTCCAAACTTTGGCCATGGTCCCACTAAGAGGTTGCTCAGGGGGCTTAGCGGGTATGCTGAACCGGGTAGGATCATGGCTATTATGGGTCCTTCTGGCTCCGGCAAATCAACTCTTCTTGATTCCTTGGCAGGTCTCTCTCTCTCTCTCTCTCTCTCTCTCTCTCTCTCTCTACATGTATATGAATATTCTTGTTTCTTTATGTTGGGTGTGCAAATTTTTTAGGCGCAATGATTTTAGGAGCCTAAATAAAATCTTTTGTATTTTCTGGTTTCAATCTACGTTAGGGAAGTTTTGCTTTTGCCGACTGTTTGGATGCATGGGCATGTAAACTTCTTCTAGGATATGCCTTTGGTTAATGGAACATTTGCTTTTTTGGGGACAAAAAAGACAATTCCAACGATTTCGCCTCTAGACTATGCCTTTGATAAGTTTGATTACCCGGAAAGTTAATATAGCTGGATCAAATTTGTCCTCAACCAGAATATTGCGTCCGTTATGGTTAAAGACCGTTTTAATTCTATCCCGGACATAATTCTAACCAGTAATCTGAACCCTGAAATTCCGCCCAAATAACATCATTGTCGCATTACCATTTGCATTTTTTTTGTCCAAATGTCGACAATGGAGAGAGACTGTACATAATGTTTGGATCTTTCTAATGGGTCAGACTCATTTAAACGTGTTTTGAATAAAAATTTAATTTTAATACAAAATCAGTGTAAAGATTTTTATTTTATACAAATGAATGGGAAATCAAATTGCATCACCTTGCTATTTTTCTTATTTTCTGTAAAAAAAAATTTATATATATATATTAAATCACTATTTGGTAAAAAAAAATTATATGAAATAAGGTAATTTGACGATTTCTTTACATTTTCAACCTCTCCTCATTGAATACTGGGTTTACACTTTTTACCCTTACAATTTCCCTTACAGTTTCTACCCGTCCCCCTTCAATCTCTCCCTTCAGTCTCTGTCCTTTTAGACTCCACCCCCCATGAGATTTGTCTCTTCAAGTGATGGAAAATAGTCACGTGACAATCAGATGCTCTCTTTTTAAGGGCATAAAAGGAATTTCATCCTCCTTCCAGCCAAATACAAATTAATAAAGACTAATTTTATAATAAAAACATGATTAACTATTATTATTGTTTTATTATTGGCTTCTCTATCCCCCCCCCCCCCCCACCCCCCCACCGGAACATAACAACCCACCCCCCCCCCCCCCCACCCCCCCCCCCCCCCCCCCCCCCCCCCCCCCCCCCCCCCCCCCCCCCCCCCCTCCCCCCCCCCCACCCCCCCCCCCCCCCCCCCCCCCCCCCCCCCCCCCCCCCCCCTCTCTCTCTCTCTCTAACTCGGAGATACACCCAACACCACCACCTCTACCACCGGCCACCCCTTCCAAAATTTTAATCCAGGGAATGCTGGAACCTTTGACAACACCAGCAGTGCAAATGGCACCAAGGCACTGCATCACCATGTAGAAGAGAGCCCCGGTTAGGGAGAGCTTCCTTGTCAGAAACAAAACAAAGGTCACAGCTGGTTTAATATGTCCTCATGAACAAGGGTTTGAGCCGAGAAAAATTTTTCCAAAAAAATAAAGAAACCAAAATGTTGATCCAACTCATAGTTAAGGGAAACAAAAATAGAGAAAAACTCGTAAATTCATCATAAATTATTGGAATAAAGAAGATATACAAAGGAAAAACAGAGAGGCGAGGTGGGGTGGGTCATGGGTGTAGTTGCAGTGAGGGGAACTACAGAGAGGGAGGAACATTTTCTATCACTAGAACAAACCCTAAATAGGTTTGGGGAAAGGGGGCCACTAGATAGAAATGGGGGTCATCGAACATGTTCGGGGAGTTTAGAGAGAGAGAGAAGGGTGAGAGATAAGAGGGTGAAGTGAATCGATGGGGAGTCGTCGGACTGCTTGGGGTATTTGAGGGAGGAGAGAAGGGGAAGGTGGAGACGGAGGGGTGGGGAGTAATTACACATGGCAAGACGAGATGTTAGGTCTCCATTAAATTGTCTTTCTCATGCTTTAATAATAATTGCATAGGGTGTTATAGACCTTTTACACTATTTTACTCCCAAAAAATTAAAAAAAACCACACGGGTGATGGTCAAGCGACCTTTTTTGTATGGATGGAGTTTTACGAGGGTTGACATTGCAACCTGATTCAAAATGTAAAAATTTGATTGTCACAATTAAAAAAGATAAAAATGGGACTTGAAGTGAGATGGGTGTAAACTGTAAGGATAAAAAATGTAATTAATCCTTTGAATACTCTTCCAAGTTTCTAACAATTGAGGTGCAAGCTTCCACTCACAATTGATGTACAAGTCATCTAGCCCACAAAACGCTGCTATTTCATTTGTAACCTTCAAAAACTTGGTTGAATTTATAAAATATAGTGCTTTATTTAATTGTTTAGTCGTTAAACAAGCCAAACCTTCTAACTTATAAACTATCTTGGGATCTTATCCATCTTTAATACAGAACTTTAATACTCGGTTTTTTTTTTTTTTTTTGGACAACAGATTCGTAGCGAACAAAAGAAAAGTTTACGACATCATATATATATATATATATAAGTTGTGTTTGTTTTTATAATTTGCCTCACTCCTACGTTGCGCTCTAAATACGTTTATATTTTTAAAATGCCACGTCATAAGAGCAATTTGTTAGATAACTATTGAATTTGTTAGCAATTAGTTAGATAGCTATTAAATATATTATAAATCCAAAGATATTATACTATCATTCAAAGATAAAGATCGCTTAATTTCATGTAATATGTATGAATCCAAATATATTAAACTATCATTCAAAGCTAACTAAAATTAAATGACCCTTTATTATTACCCCTTAATCACGTGAATCCATCAGAAGAATCGAAATGTAAGTTTGCAAACACATGAATTGAAGTGTCTTACAGCTTTACCATTTACACAAAAAAAGAAGCCTCCTACGTAATTCAATGGGCAGATACATACAATAGGATTTCCATTATGATAAAGGCTACCAAAGACTAGAGTGATATGATAAGATTCTACAAATATTAACCTTTTTAGAGATATAATAAGATTTTACCTCTTCTACAAGTGCCAAAAATATTTTTGTCTCTTTTTTAGGTGGAATTTTGTATGCTCTTATATTTTTAAAATAATATGTCACAGAGATAATGAAGATGTTTATCCTATTAAGTTTTTTATTTGTTACACAAATTCTATTTCAAAAAGAATTATATACAATGAATATCCTTATTAATCATTTTATAGGTATAAATATGTATGAGTTCCTTTTGGGATTATACGTATCTATATGTATGACAGTATGAGTTTCCTACTTGAGTATTGTATTTATTAATACTAATCTGATTAAGTTTCATATTTTAGAAAGAAATCATTAAGTTTCTGATTAAGTTGTCTATTGCAATTAATTTTTATTTAAAAATAATTGTGGATCAAGACCTACCAATTAATTTTTCATTGCATACTTAAAATCTCTTTTAATTTTTATTTAAAATAATAGTTGATATCATGGATAAGATTTTTTGAATTTTATTAAACTATTTCATAATTAATAAGATATACTTGGTTTTTATCCATAGAATAATTCACTAATATTCAACTACATAAATTCTTTAAAAAAATTATTGAAGTTCAACCACTTAACCCTATAGAGCTCTAAAGTTATATATACTACAAAATATGATCTATTAATTGACATTATTTTTTAATGGATGAACGTCAACTGTGATCCATGATTTAAAATATATTAATTTTTATGAATTAGTCACTTATAACATTTTTATTGTGAATTTTAAAGTGTTATTTTTTGTGCATTACAGGGTTGACACCTAATAGAAAAATAAAGTTGAGAGAGTTTTTAAGGCCAACTCAAAAAAATAAGCCCCTGCCCAATCTCCCCCAGCCGCCGATGCATTTACATAGTATGCTAAGGTGTCCATCCGAAGCGACGCACACATCGGTGCTTGTGAGTGGTGAGAAGTAGGGAATGGTTCCCCCTTTTAATTGCGGGTGATCCGAGATCCAAAACCTTTAATGAGGGGTAAAGTTAATTTTTTTTTAAAATTTAAGGGAGTCAAGATAACAAATTTTAAAGTTTTGGGGCAATACACCTAAACAGAATTAAAAAGATTCAGGAGCCCTTGATCTATATATAGTTCCACTCCTGCAATACAGGTAAAGGAACTACTTAGTATACCCTTATGTTGTGTGTGAAATTAAAATTTATCAAAGAAAAATAAAAGAAAAAGGAGAAAGTGAAGGAAAAGATAACAAAATGAGAAATTTCATCTTGTCTTTTCATATTCATTTACCCTCTACTTTCTCTTATAACTAAACACACCATGTAATTTTAAATCATCTTTCTTTTTTTAGCACAACGTTAGAAAGTTGGAAGATAGGAATATTAACAAGTGATGTAGTTAATAGATACTATGATTAGAAGGAGAAATAATATTTTTTATTCACAAGAAACTAAATGAGAAGGAAAAAAAAATCTAGGAAAATTGAAAAAGTAAAATATAAACTGTAATACACTGGAGAAAGAAAACATAGCAATGGAGTGAGGATAATTGTAGATAAAAATCTAAAAGAGAAGTGGTAGAGTTTAAAATAAAAGGTCATAGGTTTACATTAGTGAAAGTAGAGGTATTAGAGGTAAGAGAGGAGACAATAAATATAATTAGTGCTTATGCACCCCGAAATAGGATTGGATGAATCTATTAAAAAAACAATTTTGGATTTTGGATGGATTAGTAGAAGTGGTACCAAGCGGAGAGAATTTTTAAGGCAGTGATCTTAGTAGCCATGTGGGCAAAGACAATGGCAGCTTTAGAAATTTTTATTGATGAGTCATGCAAACATTTAATGTTAATCTCAAAATATAAGAAGTCTCATTTTTGTGAGAATGAGAAAGTGTTAGTATTTTAAGAAGGGTAATATGGTTAAATGAAAGTTAGTCACTTTAAAATAAAATACTCATCATAACGGCTCTTACTTACAAAAATGACACTATTACATCATTCTAGTTATATTTTCTACACAAATTTCCTAGAAATATAAAATTTTTCTTTAAGAATTCACTTAGCATGAAAACTTCATCCTATACTATGAACATTATATTAGCGTATGATAGTATTATTTAATGATACTCAATTAACATTTCCATTATAATATCGTGTTAAATAACTTCTGTTGGGCACTTGAATCAGAATGTCTACCCATGTCTAAATTTAAAACAACTAGAAGATGCATTTTTTATATTCAAGTTGTCTCATTCACAAAGTTAGTATCTTTTATCATATAAAAATAAAATATTATTTGATCATAATACATTGAATTAAATTTATTTTATACACATTAAAATCATGCATATTATGCGTGGGTTAGACAATGATAAGCAGTGTTTTGAACATTAACAATAAATAGCACAAAACTATTTTTTTAAAGTTTGAATGGAGCAATGCCCCCACATGCCCTCACAATAATTCTGCCATTGGATAGTGGGAGATTTCATTTCTTCTTTTTTTTTAGTTATTCCTTTTTTTCATTACATCAATGGGGTCAATATTTTAGATAATGGGTGCAAATTTTTAATAAATTTTTTTTTTTTTAAATATTTTTATTAAAATTTTAAAAAAATTGCCATGTTGATGGGTCAATTCAATTGACCTCGTCGTCTTCTATCTGATGCTGCCCATGGTCAGAGATAGTGGGGGATATGAGGGAGTATATGGGGCTTTTGGATATTAAGAGAGAAAAAAGGACGGTAGTGCTATCCTGGAGTTTGCAATGGCATGCGATCTTTTAATTGCAAACATATATATGCTTTCAAAAGTGGGATGAACAAAATAACATTTAAAAGTAGACCGAATAACAGCCGAATAGTGGCCCGACATGGCACCAACATGTTCACATGATGATTTTTAAAAAAATATAGGATACAACATGATGGGGACATAATAAAAAAAATATTTTTATATGTTTGTATAGCAATATTTTACTCAAAGATAATAAAAAATTTCAAGATAATACTAACTAAAATTAAAAATCATATTTTTTGTAGCTTAAACGTCATATCAAGTGTAAAATCACATTGCTATTATTTTACAATTGGATGCCAAATTATTTTATTCAAACTTACAACATGTATCATGTGTGTGTAAGTGATAGATACCGGAGTGTTTAATTGATGGACACCCCCAAGTGTCCAAAATGTATCCATTTCTAAAATTCAAAAAACAATAATATAACACTTTTAGATGCATTTCCGACACGTATCAGTGTTTAACAAGTATCGTGTCCAACACGAACATGATACTTTCTTAGAAGTATCCATGCTTCTTTGCCAGATATTTTTTTTTCTTACTATGAGAGCTTAATAAAGGAACACAAGAGGATTCTAAAGTAATAGTAGGAGAAATTCTCATAACACAACATATTAATAGTATTAGATGTATATATTAGGAGATGAAAGAGGATGAGTAGAGAAAGTAGGCACCCGCGAATTAGATGGTGAATTTTCAAAGGTGAAAAGTTACCGATTAGGTAAGGACAATGGAGTTTGAAAGAGGAAACCAATTCTATGTGGTGTGAGATGGCTTGTTATATTAAAAAAGTAGGATAAGAGGTTCCTGGTGAACTCAAGAGAAGTCGTCCACCATCTAAAGAAACTTAGTGGTGGAATCAAGAGGTTGAAAAGTAATCGGAACAAAAAGGGATTATCACAAAGTTTCTATAAATTTAGAAATAACAAGAATTTTAAAAGGTATAAAAGGGGCTAAACTAAAGTTCAGACAGCAATTAAGGAGACTAAGTTGAAGGCTTATGACAATCTTTATCTCAAGTTAAATTGTAAGGATGGAGAAAAATATATATAAAATTACCAAGATAAGAGAGAAATTATAGAGACCTAAACTACATCGAGTGTATTGAGGGTGAAGATGGGAGAGTGCTAGTTAAGAAGATGGATTATGGAATTGGGGACAAATTATTTTGAAAAGCTATTTATTGAAAACCATTCAGGAAACTTAGTTTATGAGAACTTGATAACTCAAGCAGAAATAGTAATTATAAATTTATTCATAAGATAAAAGTAGTGGAGGTAAAGGAGCCTATGATGAAGATGAGAAAATATGTGGGACCAGACTGAATTATTAATGAAGTTTGGTAGTGTTTGAGCATTGAAGGGACAGTTTGGCTGACTAATTTGTTTCATAAGATAGTGGATTCTAAGAAGATGCCTGATGAATGGAGGAGAAGTACATTAGCTCCAATATATAAAAACAAACATGATATTCAGAGCCCTACTGATTATCGTGATATTAAACTTATGATCATACAATGATACTTTGGGGGAGAGCAGTTGAGCAGAGATTAAGACATGAGGCAAGATTTCAGAAAATTAATTTGATTTTATAAGGTTGGTTTGTGGTATAGACTGGGTGCGATAGGACAACTTATCCTTAGGGCTCACTTATTTCACGTTTGGTGCAACAAGAAGATCATGATAAATTATCCCAATGAGATCCTAGAAGAAGATCATGATAAATTATCTCAATGAGATCCTAGATTGCATGTACATAGGATAAATTTACCCCAAGGGTTGGTACATGGTATCACAGGATGAGGGCGAATTGAATATTTTAGCATAGTACATAGAAAATATGTCATATTAAATCACATTATGTTATATAATCTATTATATAATCAACTCAACAAAGCCTTTTTCAACTACTTGGGCTCCACTACACAGATCCTGTTTCTCCATTTCACTCTATCAAGGGTCATATCTCAGTTAACTTGTAATGTAACTTCTTTCTTTATTATTTGAATCCAAGTTAATTTTGGCCACTCTTGTCCCCTAGAATTACCCTCAATGTGGATAGTGCCAACCTTTCTGACCAGACCATTTATTGATTTTTATTATATAATCCAAATCATCTTAATTTATTTTTTCTCATTTTATCTTCAATAAGTGTTAGCTCTATCATCTCATGAATTCGTTTATTCTTCACCCTATCTTTCCTTGTTTTACCAAACATCCACATTAACATCCTCATCTTAGCTACATTCATTTTCATGATAGGTTTCTAGATTGTTCAACACTCTAAACTATAAAGCATGGCTGATGTTATAGCCATATTGTAAAATACTACTTTTAACCTCAGAGGGATATGTGGATCACACAATACACCCAAAGCATTCCTTCGTCTAGTGCATCCTAACTTAGTTCCACAATTAATATCAATGCCAATCTCTTCATCCACATGTACGATTGAGCCTAGGTATTGAAACTATTCACCCTTTGGTATTTCTTGGCCTTCAATGCTAACTATGTAAATATGGATTTATAGATTTAATCATAATAATAAACCTGAAATCCAAGATCTAAAATTATCGTGATTTTCACATGATGATAAAACAAAAATATATAAAACATACCTATAGCCGGTATTGCAAAGCTTTAAAGTGATTGATATAAAGTGTTCTTTCTTAATCAGCCAGAACTAGGTTTCTCTCTCTTGGCTCTTAATCTTAAGTTACACATTAATGATGGGGACCTATATAAGTTATATAGGCAAAAAGAGGGCCAGTTTCTTTATTCAACTGGTAACTCTACTAACCTATTGAAGTAGTTGTATAGGAAACAACTAATCTTCATTGACCAATAGAATAAAAGGTTTAAACAGAATAGGACTAAAAACCTTATTATGATAAACTTAATAAATATTCAGATAAGTCATATGTGCCATATCATGTAACCTTGAATTAATAATTAGTCCAACAATTATTTTTAAAGAAGCTTTAATTTTTTATGGCTATTACATCATGAGTTCCATTTATATGAGCCCATTAGTTACGACATGGAGTCTTTACAGAGTCCATTAGTTACACCATGGAGTTTTTCAAGAGCCCTAATCGTTGCATCATGGGTTTTTTTAAAGAGCTCAATCATTATATCAAGGTTTTTTAAAGAGCCCATTAAACACTTTAATGAGGTCTTTTAAACAGCCCACAAATTGCATAAGAGGGTCATTAAGGAGCACAATAATTGCTTCATAAATACTAATAATAAAATATTCTTTCATTATCTGTATTATCATAAATTCACGTGCTACATATTTCACAGTGCTCTGCTTGTAAATCATATGTTGTTCATAACTCAGTATGTGTGAGAATTTATTCTTTATCACTGTAATTCTAGCCTATTTAGTTCCATTAGCTAACATACTGAGATACGTAGCCACTGTAAATGTAAAGAAAAAACAAATAATAATAATTCTCACGGAAGGGGTCATCATTCCCAAGACCTTCCCACGCCAATGGTATCATCAATTGTAACACAGGTTACATAACTAACCTTTTTCGTACCATGCATGCAACAGTGAATAAAATAATACCATTATTTTAACATCTAACCCACCATGAAACAAAACCAGCAACTTAAGGCATTCAAATCAATCTTCGTAGTCCAAGTCATGTAGCAGAACATTAATGTCAAAAAATAGACATGATTTATATGTAAGATTACTACTTCCTACAAATATACCAATGAGCATATATGAATATAATCATTGTTGCACGCAAACGTGTTTTCAAAATTGTATATATTTAATATCATTGCAGAACAACAATCTTAATTTAAACCACCCACACTATTATATATACGATATTCGTATGCGTCTGAAGCGACTGGACCCATTATTTAATTCTTTACAGAAAATCATAAAAGTTTTGAACAAAGCTTTCATACCATATGTAAATATATATAGATTTATAGATTTAATCATAATAAACCTTAAGTCCAAGATCTAAAACTATCATGATTTTGATATAACGAGAAAGCAAAAATACATAAAACGTACATGTAGCTATTATTAAAAACCTTTAAAGCAATTGATCTAAAGTAT
Source organism: Euryodendron excelsum (assembly GCA_033060915.1). Taxonomy (NCBI): domain Eukaryota; kingdom Viridiplantae; phylum Streptophyta; class Magnoliopsida; order Ericales; family Pentaphylacaceae; genus Euryodendron; species Euryodendron excelsum. Next base: position 40,403,494 of record CM065382.1, read on the forward strand.
TCTTCCTTAATTGACTAGAAAAAGGATTTTTCTCTCTTGAGCCTTAATCTTAAGTTACACATTGAAGTTGGGGACCTATGTACATTTATAGACAGAGGGAAGACCAGTTTTCTTATTCGATTTGAACTCTACTTACCCATCAAAGTAGTTGTATCAAAGTAGTTGCATAAGAAATAACTTTTCCTTATTGACCAATAGAATAAGAGATTTAAACAGAATAGGACTCAAAACCTTATCATGATAAACCCAATAAATATATCTTGTATATGTTTAGATAAGTCATACGTGCAACATCTTGTGGGCCACAAATCATCTTACAAAATACCCATTCATTTGTAGTTTGATTTTTATTAAAGTTGTGTTCTATATATTCTGTTTTAGGCCTACTTATCTTAAACCCTCTTGATTCTAATACTTCTCTCAAAAGTTCTGGCTTTGCATTTACTGTTACTTTTGTGTCATCCACTAAAAGAACGTCAGTGACTAGCATACACTATAGTTCCTCACTTTGTACATGTCCAGTTAATTTATCCATAACTAATGGAAAAAGATAAAAGACTTAAAGCAGATCCCTGATGTGAACTTGGAGTAACAGAAAAATCACTAGTTTCCCCAACGTCTATCCTCAATATGGTCATAACTCCATTATACATTTTTGTATCAATTTAATATGTCTATGTGTGACGCCTTTTTCTTACAAAGCCCACCATATTAGATATTTAGGAATCCTTCTTTTCTTTATACCATTGGTCTCCTTAATGGATAAGTCTCTTCCATTGTTGACCTCTAGACATAAATTCAAACTGATTATCTGATACTGTTGTTTCAAGCCTTAACCTATGCTCGATTACTCTCTCACATAGCTTCATAGTATGACTCATAAGCTTAATACCCATATACTTTCTACAATTTTGAATATCTCCCTTGTTTTTATATGTATGTACTAAAATACTTTTCCTCCACTCATCCGACATTTGCTTAGTTACTGTAATTTTAATAATTCTTGTTGTTAACTAAGATGCACCTACATCTTCTATGCACTTCCCAGAATTCTATAGGAATGCCATATGATCCTAAAGAACTCCTTGATTTCATCTTCCTCAATGTAGAGCTTACTGCAGACATTAGTTCTGCAAAAATATCTACTCCTAAAACTAGGTTCCTTATATGATTTTTGTTAAATAATTCTCAAGATAATTTCTCCACCTCTCTTTGATTTCTTTGTTTTACAACAATATGGGTAAATATTCATTCTCGATATATTTAATATGCTTAAAATATTGTTTTCTTTTTCCCGCAACTTAATGAGTTTGTACATGCTCTTTTCCCCATCGTTTGCTCCTAAATTAGCATAATGATCATCATGCACGATAAATTTAGCATTTTAATTACTTTTTTGATTTCTTTCTTTGCATATTTATATCTTTTATAAATTTTCTCATTTCTATTATTTTGCCAAGTTTTATAACAAGCCCATTTTGTTTTCACTACATTTTGAACATCCTCATTCCACCACGAGGTTTCCTTACAAAATGGACCTTTCCCTCTTGATTCCTACATAAATAAGGAGTTGCACAACAGCTACAAAGGGGGAGTCTCTTAGAATATAAACGCTTTTTGTTAAAAACGACTACCTTCACAGTTACTTGTAAGGGAAAATTTCAAGTCATAGGATGCCATGAAAGTATACGTTTGGATTGTGGCCATAGCAATTGCCAAAGGGTTACCCTTGGATTTGTAAACTTTTCCACAGCTTAAAGTTGATCAAATTTGTGTGTCTATGTGAAATAATGCTCAAGATTACTACAGGTAGACTGTCAAGAAATGTTGTCATGACTGGAAATGTTCTACTCAATGGGAAGAAGAGAAGACTAGACTATGGTGTTGTGGTAAGCAATCTTTACATTTTACAAGTCACCAAGAGGGTTTAAGACCTCTGACTGAGGTGAAATTCAGAAATTGTTGCTTTAAAAAATGGTCAAAGTTCCTTTGGTCTCTTAATAACATTTCATATACCAAATGTTTTCTAAAATGTATCATTCTTAATTTTTTATTATTAAAGAAAAACTATGACATTCTTATTTTAAAATCTTCGGCTAGTCCAAAATGTACTTAGAGATAATTGATTATTGGAAAGGCATGAAATAACCACATCATTTACGTATTTTTTTTTTCTTTTATAATTCTGGTTGACCTTTCCTTCTGTTGGAAATTTCAGGCTTATGTCACACAAGAAGATGTATTGTTGGGAACCCTCACAGTTAGAGAGACCATAGCATACTCAGCCTATTTGAGGCTTCCAACCACTATGTCCAGAGAGGAGGTAAATGCCATTGTAGAGGGAACGATAATGGAAATGGGTCTTCGAGATTGTGCTGATCGGATGATTGGAACCTGGCGTCTAAGAGGTATAAGTGGTGGAGAGAAGAAGAGGCTAAGCATTGCAGTTGAAATTCTTACATGCCCACGTCTCTTGTTTCTTGATGAACCCACAAGTGGCCTTGACAGTGCATCGGCCTTCTTTGTGATCCAAACCCTTAGAAATGTCGCTCGTGATGGAAGAACAATCATCTCTTCCATTCATCAGCCTAGTAGTGAAGTTTTTGCACTCTTTGATGACCTTTTTTTACTATCTGGGGGCGAAACTGTATACTTTGGAGAAGCAGAGATGGCTGTACAGGTATGGAAGAATAAATGTTCTTTCCTGGACAAGGTTAAAAATTTTAAGTTTGGCCATGTCAAAGCAAAGGACTCAAATTTCAGAATTTCATCGTTGCATTGTTGAAATTTATACCCATTGATGTGTTTGCTTCATTCAATTTTAAAATTTTTATTAGTATTGAGCCTAATGTCCTTTTGGTGTTCTTCCTTCACAGTTCTTTGCTCAAGCAGGATTTCCATGTCCAAGCAGGAGAAATCCTTCTGATCACTTTTTACGCTGCATTAATTCAGACTTTGACATTGTAACAGCCAAGTTGAAAGGATCACAGAGACTTCATGTACGAATGCATTATTAGCTGTATTTTCTTCTTTCATTTACTTGAGTTTTTAAGCAAACACTTTAGCTAGCATATGCGTGGGTGCTGCATGAGAATGTGAAACTGAGCAGTGTAACGAAATTTTTGCATGGGACACAATAATTTTTAAAAAACTGTAGAACACAAAACGACAAGGACAAAGTAAAGGTATATAATTTTTGTATGCTATGTATATATATATGTATTAATATTTTATTCAAAGATACAATGAAAATTATAAGATAACACTAATTTAAATTAAAATTCATGTATTTCATAACTTAAACATTAATTATGTATAAATCCATATTTTTATTTTTATTTTCAAACTTACAATGCGTTTTATGAGCAATGAACAGGTGTTCATCAAGTATTCAAAGCGTGTCCGATTTTGAAAAATTAAAAAAAAATAATATGACACATTTGAACGTTTGTCCAACAGTATCCGACGAGTGTCAGTATCCAACACGAACACAGCACCTTCTAAGAAGAGTCTATATTTTGGGTTCTCTCTTCTTTCTTTTATTTTCTTTTAATTCGTTCTTTCTTTTCTTGTTTGCCCTTTTTTTTTTAAAAGGAAGTTAAAAGATCATCAGATCCTTTCGTGAACTTGGCAACAGTGGAGATTAAAGCAATGCTTGTTGAGAAGTACAAGCGCTCAGAGTTTGCAGCACAAGCTAGAGCTAGGATCCAAGAACTATCTACCATCGTAAGCATTTCACAATCCAGATCTTCAGGATTAAACAAAATATAATTCCTCTCTCTTATCTTATTTTTGTTCTTTCCTGTTGTCAATCTGTTACTGTTGGCATTCTTCTTCTTGAAACACAAATCAGTGATAATAGGATCTCAGGAAAAACTACAAAAAGAAGTAAATATAATGGATTCAGATGTATAAACTTCAATTCAAATAATTCACTCCTAACAACAATTTCTTAACTAAGTTCATGTTTTACAGCGAGGACAAGAGGTTGAAGCAAAAAGCGGAAGCCAGGCAGGATGGTGGAAGCAACTTTCAACTTTGACAAGGAGATCTTTTGTGAATATGTCTCGAGATGTGGGATATTACTGGTTACGTATAATCATCTATATTATCGTATCTATTTGTGTTGGTACAATCTATTTTGATGTTGGCACCGGCTATACAGCAATCTTGGCTCGGGGAGCTTGTGGTGGGTTTGTATCTGGTTTCATGACTTTCATGTCCATTGGAGGCTTCCCATCCTTCATAGAGGAAATGAAGGTAACAACTCCATGTTTAGTTTTATAAACAAGAGACAGAAGAAAATTGTCATATTCATGTTTTAGGAGAAGGGATGGCTATGGAACAGGTTTGGCTAAACCCTATCCCATTCCTAATGGGAAAATCCTCTCCCATACCTCATTTCATACTCGTTACGGGTTGACCTATCACCGTTATGTAGAAATTAGGTCAAGTTGGGTTAACCCACATATTTTTTTTTTTATTGGTACATTGGAGGTGGGTTATAACTGGTGAATGTCACCGAAACCCTAACCCATCCCAAAATCTATTGAGTTTTATTCTTTCATCATAGCCCATCCGCCTTTAACTCATTTATTAATTCTCTAAACCATATCCTTCCGCAGCAGAGTGGGTCGTGAAGTCAAATTGCCATCCCTAATCTAAAATATATGGTTTTGCTTGACTTAAGATTTTGATGTTTCACTCTCTCTAAACAGGTATTCTATCGAGAAAGGCTCAATGGACACTATGGAGTTGCTGTGTTTATTCTATCAAATTTCATGTCTTCGTTCCCGTTCTTGGTCGCAATCTCAGTATCTACTGGGAGTATCACTTATTTCATGGTGAAATTTAGGCCAGGAATCTCTCACTATGTGTACTTCTGTTGCAATCTTTTTCTATGCATTGCTGTTATAGAGAGCTGCATGATGGTTGTAGCTTCATTGGTTCCTAACTTCTTGATGGGAATTATAACAGGGGCTGGAATTATTGTAAGAAGCCCTATTCAAACCTTTCCTGCTTTCTTGAATTCATCTTTCAATATCAGTTTACTCCCATCACCATTAATGTCACAATCAATGGTTCTGTATGCAGGGAATTATGATGATGACCTCCGGTTTTTTCCGTTTGCTGCCTGATCTTCCCAAGCCATTTTGGCGCTACCCTATTTCATATATCAATTATGGGACATGGTCACTGCAGGTATTTACTTGAAGTCCTCAGCTTTTTAAGATTTCATTGTAGTGAAATCAGGAAAAGATAAAATAAAAACATGCCTTCACACAAAAATAAATCCAATGCAATGTTATCTCGAATGCAAATTGTTCTGGTACATGCAATGGGAACGAGAACAGGAACGTAGTACACTACATGCTCTAAAATATGGTACATTAGAGGTAGACTAATGTAAATTACACTACTAGAATTTAAGATACTTTTAAAGCAATTTTCTTTTAACAATTAAACATATAATAAAATATAATATATATTATTAAAATAATCATGTATAAAGACATTTCTAGGAGCATTATGGCTATTTTTTTTTTTTACATATTATTCTAACAAAACTCCATTCTCTTTGAATTTTTGTTCATATATTTTATTTTATTCCCTCTTTAAATAATTTTAAAGAAATAAATGGGAATAGCTTTTAGGATTGCATTGGATTCTTAAATTCACCGTCTCACAACAAAAGCATATCATGTTTAGATCGTCGTTCCAAAATCATAAATCACTAGGGTGTTAGCGATTTCTCGTAGCACTGAAACCCTAGGGCCGGCTATAAATGTGTAGGTCTTCCATTGAATTAGAATAAAGTTCCATCAACAAAACATGCCTGCATATATATGGCATGGTATTGTTTTGAAGTCAAAACAAGAATTTTGATCAATCCAATGCATCTGATACTCTTTTGTGAACTTCTTTATACATTAATACACACAAACAAAGTAAGATTAATTCTCTTAGCTGCATCACAACAAGGGGAAAGGTAAGAGGCACAATTGTAGAAGTATAAATTTGTTATATTTGGTCAATTTTCCATCTCAATATCACGAATGAATTAAATTCTTCTGTGCCGTTCATGGAAAATGCAGGGTGCATACAAGAACGACCTGATTGGCCTCGAGTTTGACCCTCAAGTGCCCGGTGACCCAAAACTGAAGGGTGCAGATGTCATCAAAAATATGTTTGGGATTCCACTAGATCATTCCAAGTGGTGGGACTTATTTGCTGTAATAGTCATTCTCATTTGTTACAGAGTTATCTTCTTCATTGTTCTGAAGTTCAAGGAGAGAGTTTCACCATTTTTTCGGTCTCTTTATGCCAAGAGAACTCTTCAGTATCTCAACAAGAGGCCATCTTTCAAGAAGCCATCTTTCCCTTCCAAGAGGCATCATAGTCTGCATTCGTTGTCTTCTCAAGAAGGTCTTAGTTCTCCTATCCCCTAAAAGCCACAGAGAGTCGCACGTCGGGTTAGAATCTTTTAGTGCTCTTGTGCAGTTTATGCTTTTGACAAAGTTTAATTGTTAAAAAGGTTTTCATAAGAGACATGATCATCGTTACGGTTAATATTGCCATCTTTTTCGTCTCTTCGGTATGGTGCTGTGTGTTGGTCTCATTTCTCAATTTCTGTTTGTAATAATTGTTGTATATTTATATTTACTAATAATAATAAGAGCTATTGTGATACTAATAAGATTTGAAATTTTAAATTATGTGACGTATGGGATGATGGCGACTTATAGTCGCCATCCCTTCCGCAGCTCCTCTCCCCCCTTACTCTCTCTCTCTCTTCATATCTATAAATAAAGAGGCCTAGAGAGCTTTCTAGGTACAGAAAAAAGGAAGAGAGAAATTAGAGAAAAGATGGATGAAAAGGGAATAGAAGAAAGAGCAATCTAGGTAAGTTGTAAATATCATGTTATATTGTTCTTTAATATTAGCAATAAAATTTTAGGTGGTCTAAAAGATCAACCCTAAATATTTCAGAAAAATAAAATATGATAAATATTTTATAGTTCCTGAAGAACTATTCACGATATATGCTTTATGTTGATTTATTTTTCCCGTCTTATATTCTTTACTTTTATAACACGTTATCAGCACGAGACTCTAAGTACTTTGTGGTTTTCTTTACATCATGATACTACTTTTGCTATGTAATTTATCTTATTTTGAATTCTTTACTATACACTCAATTTGCGTGAATAGTATGAACAGTAATTTACTATTGAGATGAATAGTATTTATTTTAAAAATTTATTGCTTTATTTCTCTCAGATTTTACATTATTTGCCTATGATAGTTAGAGATCTGGAATCTATATTTCAATACCTTTCCATAGACATGTGACTTAACTATTTTTTGATGTATGGATTGAAAGTTAGAATAAAGACAAAAATAGTAATATTATATATATGTCGATAGATTTTACTATTTATGAATAGTGATGAATAGTATTTAATAGTAAAATATAATATATAATATAAAATGCAATGAATAGTGCGTTCATTTTCGTTTAATTATTTATACATCATATTATCACCATATCTGATTTATGCTTGTTATTTTGTATGGTGTAGCATTGTAAAAATGTCAAATCTTGCCAAATTAGAATTTGTCGCCCTTGATATTTCTGGCGATAATTATTTATCGTGGATCTTTGATGCCGAGATCCATCTTGCTACAAAAGCACTTGAACAAACAATAGTGGAGGAAAATGACGCATCCCAGCAGGATCGCGCGAAAGCTATGATTTTTCTTCGCCATCATCTTCATGAGGAACTGAAATCGGAATACCTCACGATAAAAGATTCATTGCTCTTATGGAAAAATTTAAAGAAGAGATACGAGCACCAGAAGACCGTAATCCTTCCAAGAGCCAGATCTGAGTGGATGCACCTGAGGTTGCAAGATTATAAAACTGTCAATGAGTATAACTTTGCATTATTTAAAATCATCTCACGATTAAAATTATGTGGAGACAAGATTATTGATGAAGACATGTTAGAAAAAATATTCTCTACATTCTATGCCTCGAATGTGCTCCTGCAGCAACAATATCGAGAGCGTAGATTTAAAAAATATTCTGAATTAATATCTTGTCTTCTTGTGGCTAAGCAAAATAATGAGTTACTGAAAAATTATCAGTCCCGACCTACTGATTCAGCTTCATTCCCTAAAGTGAATACAAGCTCATTTAGCAGACGTGGTCGTGATAGTGGCAGGAATAATGGTCGTAATCGTGGACATTATCATGGAGGTTATCATATGAGATTTAAAAATACCACACCATACCACCAGTAGTGGAATAAATATGAAAAGGGGAAAGGGATACAAAATCAACCTCCTCCTAAGAAATCTGAAGATACTTGTTATAGGTGTGGGGTGAGAGGCCATTGGTCACGTACCTGTCGTACGCCAAAACATTTGAGAGAGACTTACCAAGCCTCAATTAAAGATAAAGAAAAAAATGCAGAAATGCATTTTATAGATTTTGATGGCCAAGTTGATATTTCTTATCTTGATGTTTCAGATTTCTTTGAAGATGCAAGTTGAAGAATAGACCATTTAATTGGTGATAGAGATGTCCACACTACTTAATATTATTGTTTCTTTGTTCTAGTCTATGTAGTTTCTTATCATCTTGTGTAGTGCTTCCTTCATCAGCTTGTCTTTGCAATAAATTATCATGTTTTAATTAAACACTTTTAATATGTTATATAGATACATGGATCGTACCAACACGTTGAGTATATCTAAAATGAATGGTGAAGTCATATGTCCGGTAGACAGTGGAACAACACACACAATTCTTCACAAGAAAAAATATTTTTCACACTTGACATTACTTGAAGCTAATGTCAAGACAATCTCTGGCACAACAAAATTAATTGAAGGTTCCGGAAGAGCCAATATAATGCTGCCAAGAGGAACAAAGCTATGCATTGATGATACATTATATTCTACGAAATCTACAAGAAATCTGATTAGTTTTAAAGATATACGTCGTAATGGGTATCATATTGAGACGACGAATGCAGATAATGTAGAACAGCTCTACATTATTGCTTATATTTTAAAAAAGTAATATATATCAGAAAAATTTGCTGCATTGTCTTCTGGATTATATTATACTTTTATAAAAGCAGAAGAATCACCTATAGTGATGCACCAGAAGTGCCTTGACCCAAAGAATTTTATACTATGGCATGATCGTTTGGGTCAACAATGATGCATCGAATTATTGACAACTCACATGGACATCCGTTAAAGAACCTGAAGATTCTGTTGTCACATGATTATACATGTGCTGCCTGTTCATAAGGGAAATTAATTGTTAGACCATCTCCTTCCAAGATAATTCTTGAGTCCCCACCATTCTTACAAAGAATTCACGGGGATATTTGTGGGCCAATACATTCTCCATGTGGACCATTTCATTATTTCATGGTTTTAATAGATGCATCTACACGGTGGTCACATGTTTGTTTACTTTCTACCCGTAATATTGCTTTTTCTAGGCTGCTTACTCAAATTATTCGCTTACGAGCACAGTTTCCAGATTACCCAATCAAGTCGATATGACTAGATAATACTGGAGAATTTACATCCTAAGCCTTTGATGATTATTGTATGTCAATATTGATGTTGAACACCCAATTGCCCACACACATACACAAAATGGTCTTGCTGAAACTTTTATAAAACGGCTTTAGTTGATTGCTCAATCTTTACTTATGAAAACAAAATTACCTGTTTCTGTTTGGGGACATGCCATATTGCATTCTGCATCTTTGGTTAAAGTCCGACCAACTGCTTATCATCAATACTCACCATTACAACTTGTTATTGGTCAGCAACTAAATATTTCTCACTTACGAGTTTTTGGTTGTGCTGTATATGTACCTATCTCACTCCCACAGCGTACTAAAATGGGTCCCCAACGTAAACTTGGAATTTATGTTGGTTTTGATTCTCCATCTATTATTAGATATTTGGAACCCTTAACAGGTGATGTCTTCAAGGCACATTTCGTGGATTGTCATTTTGATGAGTCAGTCTTCCCACCATTAGGGAGAGAAAGGACGCAATTAAAAAAGCAACAAGAGATCAGTTGGAATATTTCAACAATGTCTCGTCTTGATCCTCGAACGAGTCAATGTGAATCAGAAATTCACATAATTATTCATTTACAGACAATTGCAAATCAATTGCCTGATGCGTTCACTGACACAAAGAATGTGACAAAATCACATATACCAGCTGTTAATACTCCAGCACGTATTGATGTCCCTGTAGGACAATCTATTAGTACAGCAGCAAATGAATCTAAAACACGCTTGAAGCGTGGGAGACTTGTCGGTGCAAAAGATACGGTTCCTAGAAAAAGGAAGACACAAGAAAAAATGCATAAGCAAGTTGGTGCTCCTAAAGAGAACACAATATCTAAACTTTCTGAAGAAGAGAATCCTGAAGAAGAATTCCCAGAAGAGAAACCTCCTGAAGAGATATCTCCTGTAAGTGATATGGTACCTGAAAATAATGAGATCTCAATAAGTTATATGAATACAGAAGAAAGCTAGAAAAGAAATAAGATGGTTGTCGACAATATATTTTCATTTAAAGTAGCTCTTGGTATTACCAGAAGTAATGAAGAGACTGAACCACAGACAGTCGACGAATGTCGATGTAGAACTGATTGGCCAAAATGAAAAGAAGCTATTGAGGCAGAATTACACTCATTAGCACAACGTAAAGTATTTGGACCTGTAGTCCACACACCTGAAGATGTGAAACCTGTTGGATATAAATGGGTATTCGTATGAAAACGAAATGAGAAAAATGAAATAGTACGATATAAAGCCCGACTCGTAGCATAAGGTTTCTCGCAGAGACCTGGTATTGACTACGATGAGACTTATTCTCCTGTAATGGATGCCATTACGTTCAGATTCTTAATTAGTTTATCAGTCTCAAAATGACTAGATATGCGTCTGATGGACGTCATGACAGCCTACTTGTATAGTGAATTAGATAATGATCTATATATGAAAATTCCTGAAGGATTTAAAATGTCTGAAGCACATATTTCATCTAGAAGCTTATATTCTATCAAGCTTCAACGATCCTTGTATGGGTTAAAACAATCTAGACGCATATGGTATAATCGTCTTAGTGAATATCTATTGAAAAATAGATATGTGAATGATACAATTTGTCCATGCGTTTTTATTAAAAAATCAAAATCTAGATTTGCTATTATTGCAATCTATGTCGATGATCTGAATCTTATTGGAACTTCTGAAGAACTGACAACATTTTATCGTTATTTAAAGAATGAGTTTGAAATAAAAGATCTTAGAAAAACCAAGTATTGTCTTGGATTACAGATTGAGCACTTATCCAATAGAATTCTTATCCATCAATCAGCATATACTGAAAAGGTTTTAAAGCAATTTTACATGGACAAAGCTCATCCATTAAGTTGTCCAATGGTTGTCCACTTACTAGATGTACATAAAAATCTTTTCCGTCCTCAAGATGACGGTGAAGAACTTTTTAGTCCTGAAGTACCATATCTTAGCGCAATCGGTGCCCTTATGTATCTTGCCAATTGTACAAGACCTGATATAGCAGTCTCTGTCAACTTATTGGCACGATACAGTTCTGCACCAACACAAAGACATTGGAAAGGAGTTAAACATATACTGCGTTACTTATGAGGGATAACTGATATGGGATTATTTTATTCCAAGGAGTCACAACCTGAATTGATTGGCTATGTAGACGCTGGCTACCTTTCTAATCTGCATAAAACTAGGTCTCAAACTGGGTATTTGTTTACTTATGGTAACACTACTATATCCTGGCGATCGGTGAAGCAAACATTAACTGCAACTTCTTCAAATCATTCCGAGATAATTGCAATTCATGAAGCAAGCCGAGAGTGCATCTGGTTAAGATCCATGATTCAACATATTTAAGAAAGTTGTGGATTATCTATAATCAAAGATACATCAACGATATTATACGAGGATAATGCAGCTTGTATTGCACAGATTAAGGGAAGCTACATTAAAGGTGATAGAACGAACCATATTTCTCCAAAGTTCTTCCACGCACATGAGCTCTAGAAAAGTGGTGATCTTGATGTTCAGCAAATACGGTCTAGTGATAATTTGGCCGACTTATTTACTAAGGCACTACCAATTGCAACATTTGAAAAGTTTATGCATGGTATTGGTATGCGTCATCTCAGAAATATTTCATGAAGCAAATAATGTTCTTATTCTTTAAGGGGAGTTAAGTACTACACTCTTTTTCCTTCGCTATGGTTTTTTCCCACTAGGTTTTTCCTAACAAGGTTTTAATGAGGCAGTTTTAACATACCCAAGAGATCATCCCAGGGGGAGTGTGACGTATGGGATGACGGCGGCTTATAGCCGCCATCCCTTCCGCAGCCCCCCTCCCCCCTTACTCTCTCTCTCCCTCTTCATATCTATAAATAAAGAGGCCTAGAGAGCTTTCTAGTTACAGAAAAAAGGAAGAGAGAAATTAGAGAAAAGAGGGACAAAAAGGGAAAATAGAAGAAAAAGCAGTTTAGGTAAGTTGTAAATATCGTGTTGTATTGTTCTTTTATATTAGCTATAAAATTTTGAGTGGTCCAGAAGATCAACCCTAAATATTCTAGAAGAATAAAATATGATAAATATTTAATAGTTCCTGAAGAACTATTTACGATATATATTTTGTGTTGATTTATTTTTCCCGTCTTATATTCTTTACTTTTATAACAAATTGAAGAATTATGTCTCTTTGTTTACAGCTTTAGGAACACTATAAATAATTTCCAATGCAGCCCACATTGAAAAACTTAATTACTTTCTGAACTCTATTCTTTTGCTCCTTCTCCTGTCTATTATTTTGTCTATCTGGATTATAGTGTGACACTTGAAGGATTGCACTCTTCAAAATCTTCTATGATAGAATTTTTGAGAGTCCATCTGCAACATAGTGAGAAAATTACTATCTCGAAGATAGCCTCCTAGACATGCCTTGTCCGCATCAATTTTTGTATTTTTCGTCTTTGTTCTTGTTCCAACCAGAATTTTCTACATGTGAGAAAGAAGGGTACATGATAACGGTGATGCATAGCTTTGCTCTCAGAGTTGAAAAAGACTGAAAACTTGTTTCGTTTGGTTTCTGTTTTCTGTTTTTTTTAAATTAAAAATATAAAAAAAAACACTAAAATAGGTGTGTTTTCTGATTTTAAAATATTGGTCCGGTACTGTTAGTAGAACAGTAACCTATAAATTCAATCATCAGACCATAAAAAATAAAAAATAAAAAACACTAAAATGTTTTCGTTTCTCATATTATTCATTAATTATTCAGGTTACCATTGAGCTATGCTGAATTATTTTTTATTCGACGAAACACAAGGAATATCAAAAGTATATTAGACTACATAAGGGGAGGCTGAATGAGGATGGGGGTATAAGCCAGGATGGGCAAATGGAGAGGGCGAGGGGCAAGGCTTGAACCCAAGCCATGAGTAAAAGCATTAAAGTCCTTCATCAATTAAGACACCACATCGCACGCTTAATTAAGAACTTTGAGAATGAGAATGCTGACAATAAATAAAAATTTTGAATTGGTACTGCTATGAAATAAGGATGCAGCAGTGTAAAAAACAAGGTAACTATATATAGATGTCATGGCTATTGTTGAAGAAGAAAAGGCAAAAAAAAAAAAAAAAAAAAGAAACTTAATTGATTCTATTCAGCTCAGGAGAGTTTGCTTTTTATTATTTCTGGAAATTTAAGGAGCGTGAAGGTCTTCTATTTTTTAGCTTCCGCATGACTAAGCTTACAACACCAACCAATAAAAAATAAAAAAATTGATGATAAAAGAACTTACATGAAAGGTGGGTGTGTGTGTGTGGGTGTGGGGGGTGGGGTGGGGTGTGTGTGTGTATGAGAGAGAGAGAGAGAGAGAGAGAGAGAGAGAGAGAGAGAGAGAGAGAGAGAGAGAGAGAGAGAGAGATTTATTGAGGTAAGAGAACTCAATGAATTAAAAACGAACTATCTTGTTGAGATACTAAAATGAAGTAAGTATTAAGGTTTGATATACATGCATGTAAAAAAAAAATCTCAACTGTTTCCTCCAAGAAATGAAGTGATCAGTTATTTCTCTTGTATAACCTTAAAGTCGTGATTTATAGAATGGAAGAAATACGTTTTCTGAATCATTACAATTGTTCAACTTCACCAGATTTCAGTGCAGACTTTCTGCTAATGTGACTAAGAACTGAGTGTGAGAGTGAGAGAGGGAGAGATTTATTGAGTTAATAGAGCTTAATGAACTAAAAAATCATATCCTGATGAGATACTAAAATAAAGTAAAATAGAGTATTAAGGTGCAGTATCTGTGTTGGATTCTAATACCCATTGAACACTTTCCAACACCATCATGCATCCAAATGTATCATACTATTTTTAAAAATTTTAGAATTGGACATTTGGAAGGTACACGCATCTATTTAGACAAACATTTCAAGTTCCAAAAAAAATAAGTGGAGATTTAATAATAAAATAAAATCAATATGGATTTATATATGGAGGGCACACGTATCCATTTATTAACTCCTATTTTACAATTAGTATCCATTTATTAACTCATATCCGTTTGATAAATGGATATGAGGTACTATGAGTTTAATGGGAGTAAAACTAAAATGCACACGTATCCATTTATTTTAAATTGTAAATTTATTTTCATCATATTTTATGTTAAATGATGCTTTGAAGGTGTTTTTTAGTCAAATTACTATTATTTTTTTCAATATTTTGGTGTTTGTGGAAGTTATATGTAGTCGTAGAGAAAGCAAACAAATATGTACAAGATATATATTTTTACTATATTTTTGCCCGTTTTCTGTAATCCTCATTTCTTGGAAATATATATTGTGTTTGTACCAAGGTCGATTTTGTGCCCATATCCATGTCTGTACTTCTTAGATATTAAGATTTGATATAAATCCGTGTAAAAAAATATCAACTGTTTTCTCTAAGAAACGAAGTGATCCATTGTTTCCTCTTTCCTTAAAATTTTGATTTATAGAATGGAGGACATAGGTTTTCTGAATCAATGAAGTTAAACTTTTGAGAAGTGTAGGTAATACATGAAACAGGAGTAATGTTAGAGCCAATTCGACCGACATGATCCATGGCACACTTGTGGGAGGAAGCAAGAAAGGAAAGTGATCATTTTACTCCGTTTGGTTTCACGAAGAAAATGTTGGTGCAAACTTTTATAGAAGAAGATGATGATGGGTTGCTTGAAGGCACAGTATAATATCGCCTTCCTTAAGACGATATTCGCCATCACCAATTCAATGAATCTGGTGTGCACCGGGTTAACGATAAATTGTCTCCAAGATACAATGAAGTCTAGAATATTCTTAATCTAACTGTGTTTTGCACAAACGAAATTAGAACTGAATACCTTCAGATTTTGCAAATCTGTCAAGAATCTAGAATTTTATTTCTGCAGTAAACAGATTCTAGCAATGATGAACCTAAAGAATAATAATAATGCTTCTAGAGAGAGGAATTGATACATAGGAGAACATCAATATTATTTGCCTCTAATGGTCTAATAAAACTACCATTATACAGACTTGAAGGTGTCTATTCAGAATAGGTGTGTCCATTAGAATTCAAATGTTTTGACCATCATTTGTACATTTAAATGTGGTCATCTGATCACACCTTTACACCTTACCAGTGTAGATTACATTTCTCCAATATCTAAAAGCTTTAACCAAAAACACCCAATTGAAAACATATATATATAAATATATATATATATATATTGAAAATATTTTCAACAATCCCCCACCATTTTCAAAATAATTGAAAAATACTTCTTGGCAAGATAAGAAAAACCAATGCATAAATGAAGGTGTCTTATGAACTTAAACCTTCACTTAATAGTAACACATCAAAGTTAATTATTCCGTGCACATCGAATTCATAGAATTGATGAGTGCGAATATCATCTTAAGGAAAGCGATCTTGTATCGTGCCATTGAAGCAACTGTTCACCATATTCTTCTTCTTCTTCTACAGAATTTTGCACCAACAAAAAATGACAGTAAAGTGGAAGAAAAATAATCCATATTTGAAATTCAAAGAAATGAGGAGGGGTCCACTAACATTGCAGATCACCTAGGACCAAACATCAGTAGAGCTCAGTATTTTGAGGTTAGCCTCAACCCCAACCCTCTCTTTAAAAATCAAATAAATTATATATATATATATTAAACAAAATTAGCATCATATAATTTTTCTGAAATGATCTTGTAACTCTAGTTGGGCTCATTTCCCTGACAAAGAGCGAAATTGAAGTTATTTCTCAACCTGAGTGCTAATTCAACTTAATTCAGCATCTCAGATTGAGCGTTATTTCAAATGGCGTTTTTCTTAAAAAAAAAGCTTTTCCAAATAGCATTTATTTAGTTGTATTGTGTAATATGTCCAACAAAAAACTAAAAATACACTAGTGTATAAACGCTTTTCCAATTAGTGTTTTTAAAATATTATTTTTTCAAATAGCATTTTTCTTTCTTAAAAATGCATTTTGAAATAGTGTTTTATATTGCTGATAAACCCTAGCTAGCGATCTCTCACCGGGATCTCATACCTCTCAAATCTCTCTCCCTTCTTTCTCAGACTCTCTCACTCTCACTTGTCTCTCTCTCTTTCTCTCTCCTTCTCTCTCCCTCCCTCTCTCTCTCTCTCTCTCTTAGAACTCTCTCACTCTCATTCTCACTCTCACTTCTCTCTCTCTCTCTCTCAATTTCACTCTCCCCCTCTCTCTCTCTCTCTCTCTTACTCTGTCGATCTCTCATCTCACCTCAAACGCATCAAACCGATTTTGCGGATCGTCCAACACCCACTCCGACTAACAGCTCCATTAGGTTCTCTCTCCATTCCTTTGTATCCAAGGTATGAATCATCTGTGCCAAAAACAAAACAGTATTTTAAGTTCTATAGAAGCATTTAATTAGCTACATTTCCCCAACGCTAATGCAACCAAGATAGTCAGGGGTTGTTTATATTTTGAGTTTATTTTACTAGCAAGCACAAAATGTTGGCATATCGTAACCATTGTCTATATTTTCTTTTTTGTGCTGAAATCGATAGTCAAGGATTGGTTAGACCAGATTGTATTGAACTTCCAATGTTTTCAACCATATTTTAGAAGGATGGTGTAAACAAATGGTAATTTGTTAATGTTGTCATCTGTATTCTTTGCTTCGGGTTTTATTTTTGAATATTAAAGAATGAGATGACAACAACTTTGAAAACACTATTTTTTATAGAATGTTTTCATCTTTAAATGGATATAAGTTATCGAAAACTTTAGAAAACTTTTGAAGATAGTTTACAAAGTAGTTGATTTTCAAAAAATTCTTCTGAAAATAGATTTTGTAAACGTTTCCACCAAGCACAAATTCTGTGTCAATTTTATTTTATTATGTTTTTCTTTTAGTTTTTGAGGCTATAAAATTGTTTTCAAAAGTGACATCGAAAAGGTACCATGGTATAAGTTCTGAGAAAGTTGGGGGGGCAAATCAAGTTGGATATCTTTGTTTATTTTGGATGTGTCTCTCTTTTCAGATTACCCAAGCGAGCAGTGGGCATTCGGACGTTCTAATGGTGGCAGGCCATAGCATTGATCCACGAGTCTTATAGGCAGATCATGCATCCCCTACCATTGACCTATAGAAAGCTTCACAGATCACACAGTGCCTCAGCCACAGCCATAACCATCACTATCACCGCCTAGACTACGTCAAATTACACGTGTCTATGTCCATAACACGACGAGAGATCTAGTCCGTAGGTCGACAAGAGATAGGAGGCCACTCCGATGTGGTGCAGGAGGTAATATGTAGTAGTTGGGGTATTTAGTTTAGTTTTTTTTTTTTTTTGTTCACTGTAGGGTTTGTTGTGAAAAATTTTTTGGAAGTAATTTCATATTAGGGTTTTTTTTGGTAAAAAAGTGTTTTTGCAACATAAACAAAATACAATTCATTGATTGTATTGTAATAATGCAATCAACGGCCTTTAACCTATCCTTTGTTAGCTTTAGAATAGGTTTATTTGCATTCTTTTAGTTAGATATTGTAAATAATTACGAATTGGTTGACTTCTTAGGTTTTGGAAGCTAACGAGTTGAAAAGAAGCAAGGATGATCAAGACGGGTTCAAAGTGATTGAACTAGAGATGGAAATTCAACGTTGTCTCGGGAGATTAGCCATAAATTTTTATCGATATCTGATTGAGCTGATGTTTGTGGCATTAGAAAGAAGACTTCTAGATTTATAACTTTACCTCTAATGCGCGTTGGCTAAATCAGCCTCTAAAGTGGTCAAAACTGAGCGATAAAAATCTGTGAAGCTACTAAGCGTCCCAACGGCTGGGATGGCGGTCCCAACGGTCAGAGACTATGCATTTTCACTTTGGCCTACCTTCCCAATGGTCAGAGGCTCATCATTCCAGACAAAGCCATTGTTCCAACGACAAAGAAATTTTTGCCCATCGTTCTAACGATGGGTTGAGCATTCCAACAATCTGGGCTTTTCCCAATCCAACCCTTTCTAGGATTTTAAGCCTCTATAAAAGGGAGAACAACTCCAACTCATAGGGATTTTATTTTTTTACATACTCTTAGCGTTGTCGCACCCCGGTTTTTGAGTGTCCAAGGTCCTTTCGGCTCGGAGACCAAAAGTACGAAACTCTGTCATTAGAACTCATCCTTCTAGAAGGATAAGTGCGACTAGGTTTGAAAATTGGTTTGACTAAGGGCTTTTAAGAAAAATAGGAGCCGCCACCTAACTTGATTAAGGTGAGTTAGGGCACCTAAAACTAAGTGTTAATCCGAAGGTTAAACTTAGGGTTTTTTTGGAAAAGGTTTTGAAAACTCCCTCAAGAGAGGGTTTTTAAAAAAATAGGTTATTTTGCAACCTTTGGAAAGATTTAAGCCCTTTTGAAAAATAACTCCATTTTGGTCATTTGAAAACAGAAATCTATGGTTTTGGGGTTGGTTACATGTAGGGAAGATATCCTAAGATCATCACCCTACCTCGCCCTTTCGATACCTACATGTCTAATTACCCTTTTGTTCACTCACTAGAATAACCGGTTATCATTGTCCACTTAATATCCACTTTAGAATTTTGAAAAACGGGGTTTAGTCATCACTTTTTGGATGGATGATGTATGATGTAAGTTTTTGGAAGAAGTTTGAAAATAATAGGGGTTTTGAAAGAGTTTGGAATAAAAACTTTGAATTGATTGAAATTTTTGAAAAGAGGATTGGAGTTGAAATAAAAGTTGTGACCGCACCATTTTAGGTTGCCCACGTATCTCATTTGGCAAGAATCAGGTCATTCGTAGTTCGGGCAAGAACCCGATAGAAAATAGGCACATTAGGGCCTTTGAAAGGTCTGAAGATACTTGGGGGTCTTTGGAAAGGTTTAAGACATTTTGAGGTCTTTGGAAAAGTTTAAGACACTTTGAGATCTTTGGCAGTTGAAGACTCTTTGTGGTCTTGGAAGTTTTGACTTGAAATTGGATGGTGGCGTGTTTTGAAAATGTTTTTGGATCAACTTGAGGGAGTTTTGGAAAAATGCTTTGAAATGACTCAAGAGAACTTGAAAGTATTTTTGAAGTCTTGTTTTGAAAACCTTAGATGTATGATTTTGGAACGTTTTGATGAATTAGTTTTGAAAGTAGTTTTTGAAAATGTCTACAGGATTGAAATCCTAATATGGACAACCTTAGATGTTGTTCTTGATTTATCACTTGTTCTTGGAATCCCTAACCCTGAGAGGGCTAGGGACACCTTAGATTTGTGACCTTTTGAAAACATTTTTAGAAACGCCTTGAAGATGGAGTGTAAGAACATTTGAAGAGTTTATGGAGTTGGTTTTTTTGAAATCAAGAGAATAGAAGGTTTTGGAAAAAATGGGTTATGGGAATAGTTTAAAGTTGAGTGATCATTTAGAAAAGGATTCAAGAGTTAGAACCTAGAAGTACACTAACCTAAGTTGGGTTGGCCTAGGGTTAGGGGTGACCTAAGGTTAATTAACTTGGGTTAGGTTAATCTAGGGTTAAGATGACCTATGGTTAACTAACTAAGGATGGGTTAACCTAAGGTTAAGGTGACCTAGGGTTAACTAACTAGGGTTGGGTTAACCTAAGGTTAAAGATGACTTAGGGTTAGGTTAACCTAAGGTGAGTGAACTAGGGTCAAGTTAACTTAAGGTTGGGCAACTAGGGTCATGTTAACCTAGAGTTGGTCAACTAGAGTCAAGATAACCTAGGGTTGGATTGAAAAATGGTTTTGAAAAATAAAACATGTTATGCAATGGACTTTGGTGGACAACCCTTTTGAAGATCATTTCCATGAAAATTTTGACTCTAGCCAAGAGTATGATTTATATGTTTGGTTATCGGAGACCATTCTAAGGAAGGTTTCCTTATGGCCATTATAACCATAATCTTAACAAGAGTGTAAGGGGTCCAAAAATCAACATGGTGATGACAACTTTTTAAGACACCATTTTTAATACAAAGATGGAGAGAATGTATTTTTGAAAATTATCTTTGGAGAGAGTTTTGAAAACTATTTTTGTAGGAGGTCATTCCATCAAGAGAGGGTTCCTATGGCCAAATAAAAGGAAAACCACTCAAGAGAGGGTTTTATGGAGCTATTCCAACCACTACACTTAAAAGAATGGAAATCTTGAAAATTAGAGAATTGGAAAGCAACCCTTATACATGTTAAAATGTCATGATGCCAAGGTGAGAGTTAAGGGGTTAGAAGGAAATTTTCTAAGGCATGATTTCTAAGGTCCCATCCTAAGCTTTAAGGAGCCAACTCTTGGACTAATTTTTTAAAGAAATATAGAATTTGGAAAAGACATAGAATTTAAGAGTAATATAAGCATTATAGAACATGACAATTAGCATAAAAATGAAGCCAAGCACACAAGACATGATCAAACTAGTAATATGTAAGGGGTCATGATCACATACAAGGCTTTTAGGCTACAACACATAAACAAGGGGCTCCTAGACTATACCATCTCAAAGTAGGCTAGTGAGAGGTCCCCCTACACGGTGGCTCTCACTTGCTTTCCTCTAGGCTTGATCTAAGAGCCCTCTTGGCTCAAGCATGCAAGAATGGGGGGTTGTAGATGGGGATTAAAATAGAGAATAGCCTAAGTAGGCTAGAAAGGAGAAGAGAAGAGTGAGGAAAGACACAAATGTAAAAGGGATACAACCTTTTGCCTTCAACACACTTGTAGTCTTCAATGGATGTCTTGATTGGAGCTTGAATGACTTCAAGAGGGCTTGAGGGGCTGAAATGGAGTGTGTAATAGTGTATAAGGCCTTGTAGGTGGAGTGTATAGGCTTGAGAGAGGTAGAATCTAGCCTAAGTGTTGGAGGGGTGGAATATATGTAAGGATTCGAGATTCTGGAGCATTTTCAGCAGAGCTTCACATCAATTTCGAAGATAGAATATGCAAAGGGGTGGTACGGTATTTATATGCAATCTGGAACAGGCCTGGCGCATGTAAGACATGCGCAGGTACTGTTCCATTGCCAGAATAACATGTGGCACCATGTGTACTAGTTAAATCTCAACTATTGATCGAAAGTTGGTCGATCTAATCAAAATCTGACCGCATGTGACATTCGCTCCATCATCGGGAAGGTTCGTCCAAATCTTGCCTCGATAATTGAGCCAATTGGGAAGGTTTTGGGGGAATCGGTTGCACCCACGGTGTTTTCTTAGAGTTTCTCGTGAACTTTTATATTTTTGAAAAGTTTAAATTGTGTTTGGAAATGCGGGATATCATCTCGGGAAGCGTGCAAAAAAGAGTATTTTTGGATAGCGTCTGTGATACGCTCCGAGGGTGTTCACAAGTGGTTGTTTTCGTGTTGTGTGATCGACGCCTTCGGGATGCGATCTTTTCGATCGGACCGTACCGATGGAAAGTACTCTAAAAATACTTTCGGGAATTCTCAGATTTACGCATTTCTCCAGTTGTTTGACGGTGCGTTTTAATTAGGGAATCGGAAAAAAACTCAACCTTAGCAGAGCGTTTGCGAGACGCTCTAGGAGTTATCGAAGGTAGCAGTGTTTGAGCCATACGATGAAGGGCTTCGGGAGGCGATCTATACGATCGAGCTGTATCGATAGAAAGATCTGTGGATGAACTTTCAGGAATTTCCCGATTTACGCTTTTCTCAAGGCATTTGATGATACGTTATAACCAGGGAATCGTGGAGAAGAGACAATTTAGGCGGAGCGTCTGCGAGACGTTCCAGGAAACTTTTATCGAGTCGTGAGTGTTTAGCATCGTAAGGTCCTCTTCAGGTTAAACGGGGGTGTGCGGTGAGACCCTTTGTTCAAAATCTTTGGACTGGTGTTGTTTTGAGACGTGTTAAGGCCGTTAGGGGCAAAATGGTCTTCTTGACCGGGTTTGGTCGAAAATGGTCAAGAATGGTTTGGTGTGTTGTGTCAAACGTACCGGGTCGTTCAAGGATGGTTTTGGGAGAGTCTTTCACCATTCGGTGGGGTTTGGGTAGTGCTGGGATGTTCAGGGGCAAAACGGTCATTTTAACTAGAGTTAACCGGAATAAGACCGAAATCGGACCGAAAGGCGTGTGGAGTACGCCTAACAGTTTAGTAACACTTTGGGAGAGCGAATTTACCGTTTTGAAGGATTTTGAACTTTCTCAAGACATGCTTGGAGGCCCCAGGGGCAGGTTTGGTCATTGTTCACCAAGTCGGGCTAGCAGGCACCGGTGTTGACCTAGGTGTTGGTTCTCGAGACCAGCCGGTCTCGGAAAACTACTTGTGAGGTGTTGGTCTCTAAGAACGCCCAGTCTTATAGAGCTACCTGTAGGGGTGGTGTTGGTTCCTGAGAACGCTTGGTCCTAGAAAGCTACCTAGAAGGGTGTTGTCGGTCTCTGAGAACGCCCTGTCTTAGAGAACTACCAAATGGCGGACATTTTACATTGGCGGGCTAGTAGGAGCCAGAAATGAACCGTCTGAAATTTGATGAGGTGTTGGTTCCCGAGATCGCCCGATCTCGGGAAGCTATCTGGATGGCGTTGGTTTCCAGGATCGCCTGGTCCGGAAAGTTGCTTGAAATAATGGTGTTTATGGCTCCAACGGGTCCTTGTGGGCCCAAGAAGCGACCAATTGGTTGGATTGGAGATCGAATGGCTCGTCTTGAGCTTGCATGTGCTAAGGTGTTTGAAAACTAGACCCGGTCGAGCCATAGAATGCCGTGCTGGAAAAAATGGGGTGCTTACAGTTATCCCTCTTTTTCTATCTTTGTTTGTTGAAGGCAGAAAAATAACAAAGTAAGAATCCCTTTTTGGTCGCGAGGCGATCGGAAGGACGATGTGTCGGTGAGTTTGGAATTTTAATTTTTAAAGACTAGATTGTTTGAATTTTGGAATTTTAAAAACTCGATTTTGAAATGATTTTCAAATTTTTCCTGAACCGACATTCCGACTAATGGAATGACACTCCTTTAGGGAGATTCAGGATTTTGAATTTTGAAAAGGATTTTTTTTTTAAATGATTTTGAAATGGCCTTCTGTAATGGAGGGATTTGGATTTGAATTGGAAGAGTTTGGAAAACTTTTAAAACTTGGAATGAAACTTTTGAGGAGAAAGGTTTGAAAACCTAGAATTTGATTTTGGAATTAAACTTTTTGTGGAGAAAGTTTGAAAACCCGAAAACTTTTTTGATAGTATGCTTTTTAATACAAAAGCTTGAGAACCCAAAATTTTAGAAGTTGAGTTTTTTGAGGCGAAAACTAAAAAACCCAAAATTTTAAAAGTTGAGCTTTTTGAAGCAAAAGTTAGAAAATTCGAAATTTTGAAAGTTAAGCTTTTTTAGGTGAAAGCTAGAAAACCCAAAATTTTGAAAGTTGATCTTTTTGAGGCGAAAGGCGAAAGCTAGAAAACCCGAAATTTTGAAAGTTAAGCTTTTTGAAGCGAAAGCTAGAAACCCAAAATTTTGAAAGTTAAACTTTTTTAGGCGAAAGCTAGAAAACCCAAAATTTTAAAAGTTGAGCTTTTTGAGGAGAAAGCTAGAAAACCCGAAATTTTGAAAGTTAAGCTTTTAGAGACGAAAGCTAGGAAACCCAAAATTTTGAAAGTTGAGCTTTTTGAGATGAAAGCTAGAAAACCTGAGATTTTTGGAAAGCGGAGCTTTTGAAGAAGAAAGCTCGAAAAACCTAAGTAGATGTTTTGAAAATGTAGCTTTTGAAGGAAAAAGCTCAAGAAACCCGAAATGTTAAAAATTAGGCTTTTTGAGACGAAAGCTAGAAAACCTGAGATTTTTTAAAAACGGAGTTTTTGAAGGAAAAAGCCTAAAAAACCCAGAATGTAGAAAGTTAGGCTTTTTGAGGCAAAAGCTTGAAAACTCAACATTTTTTAGAAAACAGAGCTTTTGAAGGAAAAGCTCAAGAAACCCGGAAAAAAAATATTTGAGACTAAACTGTTTGAAGGAAAAAGTTTTTGGAAAACCTGAGAAATGATTTGAAGTCAAACTTTTTAAAGGAAAAAATTAGAAAAGCTAGGTGGTACTTTTGAAATCAAACTTTTTTTAAGGGAAAAGTTAGAAAACCTAGAAAGGTGAAAACCATTTGAAGGGGATTCATTTGAACTCGAAATTCAAAAACTACTTATATTGTTTTTTTTTTATTTTTATGAGGGTTAGAAAACTTGTTTTGACTCGAAACCTAGGAACTCTTGAAGACAAAATGTATAAAAAAATTCATTTTGACTCCAAACTTTGAACTTTTGAAAACAAAATGTGTAGAGGATTTATTTTGACTAGAAATTTAAACTTTTAAAGACCAAATGTATAGAAAATTCATTTTGACTCAACACTTTCAGTATAGGAAATTCGTTTTGACTTAAATCTGAATTTTTTGAAGGCAAAATATTTAAGAAATTCATCTTGACTTGAAGCTTGAACCTTTGAAAGTTTTTAAACTTGATGGTATTTTTGAAAGATAGCAGGACTTTTCCTCTTTAAAATTGAGTTGAAATTTGAAACTTTTAGGGGAAAATTTTTTTTGTTTTTTTGGATATGAAAATTTATTTTGACTTTCGAAAGTAAGCAAGAGCTTTGATCTTTTGAGTTTGAAACTTTTTGTAGAAATAGTTTTGAAAGATTCTAAAACTGACTTTGAAATTTAAAAGTTTTTGTAGATGAAACCTTGCAAGTTTTTGGATATTTGAAAACTGAATTTTTGGATTTGAAAGAAAGCAAGGGCTTTTGTTTTTTAAAATTGATTTTGAGACAATTCGGTTAGAATTATACCTGTGCTTTACCTCAAAGATTTGGAGATGGTTAAGCCTGTGGAATCATCAGAGACTGTTTCGTACTTGTAATTCTTATGTCTCGGAGCTTGAAAGAAGGACATTTGTGCCCGCCTGGATTGAGATTTCTTGAGATTGGAATACTCGGTGTTTGCTTGACTGTCAAGTTTTGCTTTTGTGGGCAAAATAGGATTTTTGCTGACTTAGCTTATAAGAGATGGTTCAAGGTTGATATCCTGAAACTGAGTATTCTTGAACAGATGCTCCGTCTGATGGAATGTTGCTTCTCTGGGGAGGTTCAATGTTGATATCTTCTTTTAAAGATGAAAGCTCGAAAACGTAATCTACTTTTTCGGAGGAAGCTTTGAAACCCAATCTTCTTTTTTGGAGGAAACTCTAAAACTCAATTTGCTTTTTTAGAGGAAGCTTGAAAACCCAATCTGCTTTTTCAGAGAAAGCTTGGAAACCCAATCTGCTTTTTGGGAGGAAGCTCTGAAACTTAATTTGCTTTTTTGGAGAAAACTCTGAAACTCAATCTGCTTTTTCGGGGGAAACTCTGAAACCCAAATCTGCTTTTTTGAATAAAGCTCGCAAACCCAATCTACTTTTTTGGAGGAAGCTCTGAAACCCAATTTGCTTTTTCGGGGGAAGCTCTGAAACCCAATCTTCTTTTTCAGGAGAAGCTCTAAAATCTAATCTTCTTTTTTGGAGAAAACTCTGAAACCCAATCTGCTTTTTCGGGAAAAGCTCTGAAACCCAATCTGCTTTTTTGAATAAAGCTCGCAAACCGAATCTACTTTTTTGAAGGAAGCTCTAAAACCCAATCTGCTTTTTCAAGGGAAGCTCTGAAACCCAATTTACTTTTTTGGAAGAAGCTCGAAAACCCAATCTGCTTTTTCAGGAGAAGCTCTAAAATCCAATCTGCTTTTTTGGAGAAAACTCTGAAACCCAATCTGCTTTTTCGGGGGAAGCTCTGAAACCCAATCTGCTTTTTCGGGAGAAACTCTAAAACTCAATCCGCTTTTTTGGGGGAAGCTCAGAAACCCAATCTGCTTTTTCCGGGGAAAACTCTGAAACCCAAATCTGCTTTTTCGAAGGAAGCTCTGAAACCCAATCTTCTTTTTCAAGGGAAGCCCTAAAATCTAATCTACTTTTTCGGGAGAAGCTTTGAAACTCAATTTGCTTTTTCGGAGAAAGCTCTGAAACCCAATTTGCTTTTTTGGGAAAAGCTCTGAAACTCAATCTGCTTTTTCGAGGGAAGCTCAGAAACCCAATCTGCTTTTTCGGGAGAAGCTCTGAAACCCAAATCTGCTTTTTCGGAGAAAGCTCTGAAACCCAAATCTTCTTTTTCGAAGGAAGCTCTGAAACCCAATCTGCTGATATGAGGGATTTTCTTGTAGTTCTTTTGTCTTGAATGTTAGAGAAGATGGCACTTGCTGCTTCTTGGATTGAGATTTTTGGAGAGTAATGCTTCTTTGATGTGTTGATTGACGGAATTCTGGGTAAGCTACTTCCTCAAGTTCTTAAATTTGGTTTTGAAAGATTTGAGGTATTTAGAAGGTCGAACATCTATGGGTCAGTTTTCCTTGAGTGGATCAACTGGTTTGCAATTGAATGGGAGGTGTAGGGTGGGTCGTTGCCCCAGTTTTTACAATTTGAAGAGGTCGAGTCAAACTAACATTAATTAGGGTGGTCGAGGGTGGGTCGTTGTCCTATTCTCTATGGTTTTGAAAAATGTTGGATTAGGTTGTTCATGGTTGATTGGGGAGGTCAAGGGTGATTTTAGTGCCCCATTCTTTGTTTCTTGTTGTCTATGGATGACAATTCGGGTTTTCTGGGGTGTACACCATTTTTTTTGCAGAGCGCTTGGATTTTAGCCCACAGACCTTTCGGGATGTTATGCTTCTGCTTCGGGACACCTTTCCTTTTGTAATCACTTGAACATTTGTCAATGTATTTTGTTACACATGCTGTTTGACAGATACTGTATAAGTCCATCACAAGTTAAAATGAATGCACATCATACTTTTAGATGAATGCACAGGTTGATACATGAGGAAATGAATGTATGTCATACTTTTTGATGAATGCGTAAGGATAGAATTAAACGCATGTCATGTTTTTTTTTTATTGGATGTTTATGTAGGGATGGAATTGAATGCATGTCATGCTTCTTGATAAACGCATAGAGATAGATTTTGAACGCATGTCATACTTTTTTATGAATGTGCAGAGATAGATTTTTTAATGCATGTCATACTTCTTGATAAATGCACAAACATGAATGAAATTGAATGCACATCATGCTTTTTGATGAATACACGTAAATGAAATTGAATGCACATCATACTTTTTTATGAATGCACAGATATGGATTTTGAATGCATGTCATACTTTTTGATGAATACACATACAGAAATGCATGTCATACTTTTTGATAAATGCACAGAGATGAATTTTGAATGCATATCATACTTTTTGAAGAATGCATAGAGAAATGAAATTGAATACATGTCATATTTTTTTATGAATGCACATTCATGAATGGAATTAAAAGCATGTCATACTTTTTGATTAATGCACATACAGAAATGGAATTGATGCATGTCATACTTTTTGATGAATGCATGCACAAGAATGAAATTGAATGTGCGTCATACTTTTTGATTGAGTGCACATATAGGAATGAAATTGGATGCATGTCATACTTTTTGACGAATGCACATACGGAAATGGAATTAGATGCATGTCATACTTTTTAATGAATGCACATACAGAAATAGAATTGAATGCATGTCATACTTTTTTATGAATGCACATATAAGAATGGAATTGAATGCATATCATACTTTTTGATGAATGCACGAGTTATATATATGGACGAAGATGGATGCACAGGTTTATCCAGGGATGTATGCCCCAGGATTTGTGTTCATCTGTAGGAGCTATGTCTCAGAATTAGGTAGTCTTTTGAACTTCTATTCTTCTTTTCGGAATTCCCCTTTCTAATTCTGCCCTTTTCATGTCAGGATGTGATAGCACTTGCACCTTTTCAGAAATTCGATCCATTGACTCGTTTTTCCCCTCTCTCTTTTATTGAAAAGGAAGATTTCTCTGAGTGGACCTCTCGAGCGACAGCCGACATTGCCCTTTGGCAAAGCAACCTGTAGCTTCCTTCCTCAATTAGAGAAGACTTTACTTGGGATCGTAATGTAGGCTAAGTTTAAGGGTTGTAAGAAATGAAGGGATATGTTGGCCCAAATCTTTAAATTCAATGGGGGTTATATGAACCAGAACCACCTTTTGCAAGGAATGAATTTTGCCCCTGTATTTACCATCATTTTTAGACGTTGTTGTTTCTTTGTTCAAGCTTATTTAGACTAAGCAATTTTTCTTGATCTTAAGAGGGCTTTAATTTGGACCGTAATGTGGGCCAGGTGATGGGGTATTTGAAAGGAAGGATAAAGGCTCAAAACCTATTATATTTGCTAGGCTCCTGAAGACCCATGATCACTTTTGGCAAGTGGGTCCTACCTTTGTCGTTCTTCTGGACTTTTCTCTTTGTCGAGAAGCTTGCTTCTGTTTTGTTCTTCTGTTGTCGTCTTGGATGACTCTATCTTCTCTTAGAAGTCATCATTACATTTGGAAATCATCATTATATTTGGAAATCTCGTCATTCATTTTTTTCTTATAGGAAATTTTCTCCTTTCTTCTTCTTTTTTTTTTTTGTTTTTAAAAAACTTGCTATTATGTTGGGTCCTACAGATGCATTATCTTGGAGATCATCATTCATTTATTGCACGCTTTCTTGGAAATTGCCCTTCATTCATCGCGCGCTCTATTGGAGATACCATCTGTTCATTATTCGTTATCTTGGAGGGTACTGTTCGCTGCAAGTGCTCTTGGAAATCGTCACGCATTAATGGTTTTGCCTTAACCTAGTGTGAGCAGTGATCATTAGGTTGGCTAAATGATGGGAATGCGACCGACTCAAGTGGGCTTTGCAAGGGTTATATTTAATTGTATGGTAGAAGAAAAGAGGGCTTCTTTTCATTTCAAGTTGAATTGCTTAGTCTATAAAGCTCTTTCAAAATTTTATCAACACCTTGAAAATAGTAAATGTTATTCGCGGATTCATTCCTTGCATGCATTTGCCCCAGTGTAGGGGGTGGCTCTTGGTTTGGGCTTTTGAATGGAAATCACATGCGGCTCTAGTGGGCTGACCAACTGTAAGCACCCCATTTTTCCCCGCTCGGCAATCTCCAGCCCGACCGGGTTCGGTTTCCAACACCACAACACATGCAGGTTCAAGATGAGCCTTACAATCTCCAATCCAACCAGCTGGTCGCTTCTTGGGCCCACAAGGACCCGTTGGAGCCATAAGCACCATTATTCCAGGCAGCTTTCCAGACCGGGCAGTCCTGGAAACCAACGCCATCCAAGTAGCTTCCCGGGATCGGGCGATCCCAGGGACCAACACCTCATCAAATATTCCAGACGGTTCATTTCTGGCGCCTGCTAGCCCGCCAATGTAGAATGTCTGTCATTCGGTAGTTCTCCGGGACCAGGCGCTCTCGGAGACTAACACCACCCTTCTAGGTAGCTTTTTTAGACCAGGCATTCTCAGGAACTAACACCACCCTTACAGGTAGTTTTCTAAGACCAGACGTTCTTAGGGACCAACACCGCACAGGTAGTTTTTCGAGACCGGGAGGTCTCGAGAACCAACACCTAGGTCAACACCGGCGCCTGCTAGCCCGACTCGGTGAAAAATGACCAAACCTGCCCCTTAGGCCTCTAGGCACGTTTTGGGAAAGTTCAAAATCCCTCAAAATGATAAGTCCATCATTCCAAAATGTTGCTAAACCATTAGGCGTCCCCCGCACGCCATTTGGTCAAAATTCGGTCCTATTCCAGCTCACTCTGGTCAAAATGACCATTTTGCCCCTGAACGCCTTAGCACGGCACAAACCCCGCTGAACGGTAAAAGACTCTCTCAAAACCATCCCTGAACAACCCTACACACTTAACACAACATACCAAACCATTCCTGACCATTTCCAACCAACTCCGGTCAAAATGACCGTTTTGCCCCTGGAAATCCGAAAATGCCCTGAAACAGCACCGGCCTTGGGATTTCGAGCGAAGGGTCTCACCACATGCCTTTGTTTAACCCAAGGAACACCCTACGATGCTAAACTCACACAACTCGATAAAAGTTCCCTAGAGCGTCTCGCAGACGTTCTTCCTAAATTGTCTTTTCCCCCGATTCCCTGGTTATAACGCACCGTCAACCGACTTGAGAAATGCGTAAATCAGGGAATTCTCGAAAGCTCGTCCATAGATCTTTCCATCAATACAGTTCGATCGAATAGATTGCCCCCCGAAGCCCTCCATCGTACGGTGTGCAAACCAGGACTTTCAGCAACCCCTGGAACGTCTCGCAGACGCTCCGCCAAGGTTGACTTTTTCTCTGATTCCCTAATCAAAACACACCGTCAAAGGACTTGAGAAATGCGTAAATTTGGAAATTCCAGAAAGTATTTCCAAAGTACTTTCCATCGATACGGTCCGATCAAATAGATCGCTTCTCGAAGGCCTCAATCACACGAAACGAAGACAGCCACTTTCAAACACCCCCAGAGCGTATCACAGACGCTCCACAAAAGTGACCTTTTTGGCACACTTCCCAAGACAATATCACTCACTTCCACACATAATTCAAACTTTTCGAAAACATGAAAGTTCATCGGAAGCACTAGGAGAGCATCCCGAGTGCGACCGATTTTCCTGAAACCTTCCTGATTGACTCAATTATCGAGGCAAAGTTTGGACGAACCTTCCCAGTGATGGAGCGTATGCTACATGCGCTTAAATTTTGATCGGATCGACCGACTTTCGATCAACGGTCGAGATTTAACCAGTGCACAGGGTGCCACGTGTTATTCTGACAATGGAACAGTACCTGTGCATGTCCTACATGCGCAAGGCCAAAATTTGGCCATGTGCATATAGCACATGCACACGGCCTGTTCCAGATTGCCTATAAATAGAGGCCTCCTCCCTTGCATATTCCAGGTCGGAAATTGATACAAAACTCTGCTGAAATCACTCCAGAACCTCGAATCTCCATATATATTCTCTCCCTCTAACACATAGGCTAGATTCTACCCCTCCTAAGCCTATACACTCCACATACAAGGCCCCATACACACTTGTACACTCCACACTAGCCTCTCAAGCCTTCTTGAAGTCACTTAAGTTCTAATCAAGACATCCATTAAAGACTACAAATGTGTTGAAGGCAAAAGGTGGTATCCCTTTTACATTTATGCTCTCCCCCACTCTTCTTTTCTCCCTCCTAGCCTACTTAGGCTATTCTCTATTTTAACCCCCATCTTCAACCCCTCTTTCTTGCATGCTTGAGCCAAGAAGGCTCTTAGATCATGCCTAGAGGAAAGCAAGTGAGAGCCACCATGTAGGGGGACTTCTCACTAGCTTACTTTAAGATGGTATGGCCTAGGAGGCCCTTGTTTATGTGGTGTAGCCTCAAAGCCTTGTATGTAAATCATGACCCCTTGCATATTACTATTTTGATCATGTCTTGTGTGCTTGGCTTCATTTTATGTTTATTGTCATGCTCCACAATACTTACATTGCTCTTAATTTTAGGCCATTTCCAAGCTCTATATTTCTTTCAAAAATTGTCCTAAGAGTTGGCCCCTTGAAGTCTAGGATGACACCTTAGGAGTTATGCCTTAGAAAATCCCTCACAACCCCCTAATTCATATTTTTGCATCATTATATTTCAACTTGCATGAAAGTTGCTTTCAAACTCTCTAATATTCAAGGTTTCCATTCTCTCAAATTTAGTGGTTGAAATGGCCACATGGAACCCTCTCTTGAGTGGTCTCCCTTTATATTGGTCATAGGAGCCCTAAATTGTTAGAATGGTTCCCTTTTCTCTTTATGATCGCCTAAGAATAATGTTCAAGATCTTTGATTTCTATGGTTCCTATTCTCTCAAGTTTAGTGGTTGGAATGGCCCTATGGAACCTTCTCTTGAGTGGTCTCCCTTTTGTTGGCCATATAAACCCTCTCTTGATGGAATGGTTCTCTTGAAAAATGGTTTTCAAAATCCTTCTCCAAAAATGATTTCAAAAGTGCACTCTCTCCATCTTTGCATCAAAAATGATCTTCCAAAAATTACCATCATTATGTTGAATTTTGACCCCTTATACTCTTGACAAGATATTAGTTATAATGGCCATAAAGAAGTCTTTCTTAGAATGGTCTCCAATCACCAACCATATAAACCATACTCTTGGCTAGAGTCAAAATTTTCATGGAAATGATCTTCATAAAGATTGCCAACCAAAGTCCATTGCATATCATGTTTTGCTTTCAAAACTTTTTCCAAGAATGCATCAAAATAACTTTCAAGACCATTCTCCAATCTAACCCTAGGTTGACTTGACCATAGTTACCTAACCCTAAGTTAACTTGACCCTAGTTACCTAACCCTAGGTTAACTTGACCCTAGTTACCACACCCTAGGTTAACCCAACCTAGGTTAGTGAACTTCAAGGTCCGAACTCTTGGATCCTTTTCTAATGACCATTCAAATTTTCAAACTATTCTCATAGCTTATTTTCCAAAACCTCCTATTCTCTTGATTTCAAAAACCCAACTTCACACACTCTTCAAATGTCCCTATATTCCATCTTCAAGACATGTCCAAAAGTGTTTTCAAAAGGTCATAAACCTAAGGTACTCCTAGCCCTCTCATGGTTAGAGATTTCAAGAACAAGTGATAAATCAAGATCAACCTCTAAGGTTGTCCATATTAGGATTTCAAACACTTAGCCATTTTCAAAAGCCGCTTTCAAAAAAACTAATTCATCAAAACACTCCAAAGTCATGCCTCCAGGGTTTTCAAAACAAAACTTCAAAAACACTTTCAAGTTCTCTTGAGTCATGCCAAAAATATTTTTCCAAAATTCCCCTAAAGTTGATCCAAAAATATTTTCAAAACACTCTACCATCCAGTTTCAAGTCAAAACTTCCAAGACCTCAAAGTGTCTTAAATTTCCAAGACCTCAAAGTGTCTTAAAAACTTTCAAGACCTCAAAGTGTCTTAAACTTATCCAAAGACCTCAAAGTGTCTTAAACTCTTTCAAAAGACCCAAAGTGTCTTCAAACCTTCCAAAGGCCCCAATGCGCCTATCTTCCATCGGGCTCTTGCCCGAACTAC
The DNA here is from genome assembly GCA_033060915.1 of Euryodendron excelsum. Taxonomy (NCBI): domain Eukaryota; kingdom Viridiplantae; phylum Streptophyta; class Magnoliopsida; order Ericales; family Pentaphylacaceae; genus Euryodendron; species Euryodendron excelsum. The sequence continues at coordinate 40,437,185 of CM065382.1, forward strand.
GAATGACCTGATTCTCGCCAAATGAGATACGTAGGCAACCTAAAATGGTGCGGTCATAACTTTTATTTCACCCCCAATTCTTTTTTCAAAAATTTCAATCAATTCAAAGTTTCTATTCCAAGCTTTTTCAAACCCTCCATTATTTTCAAACCTTTTTCAAAAACTTGCATCATCCATCCGAAAAGTGACTGCTAAACCCCATTTTTCTAAAAGTGGATATTAAGTGGACAATAGTAACCGGTTATTCTAGTGAGTGAACAAAGAGTGATTAGACATGTAGGTACCGAAAGGGCGAGGTAGGGTGATGATCTTAGGATATCTTCCCTACACGTAACCAACCCCTGAACTTTAGATTTCTGTTTTCGAAAGACCAAAATGGAGTTATTTTCAAAAAGGGCTTATTTTCCTAAAAACCCTCTCTTGAGGGAGTTTTCAAAAACTCTAAGTTTAATCTTCGGATTAACGCTTAATTTTAGGTGTCCTGACTCACCTTTATCAAGTTAGGTGGCGACTCCTATTTTTCACAGCCCTTAGTCAAATCAATTTTCAAACCTAGTCGCACTTGTCCTTCTAGGGGGACGAGTTCTAATGGCAGAGTTTCGTGCTTTAGGGTCTCCGAGCCGAAAGGACCTTGGACACCCAAAAAACCGGGGGGCGACGCCAACGGATTGCTTTCTGTTTGGGAGAATGAAATGATGGCTCCACTTCATTTTGAGGGTTTAGCTACTTACTGCTTTGCCAGGGCATCCTTCGGGGGTCACTCTTTGGACTTCAATGAGATATGTGATTGATCCTCATCTCTCACCCCTCTGTATTTCCCTTCTCTCTTCACTTCTTTTTTTTCTCTCCCCTCTTTTTAGAGTCAGAGACTATTTTTACTGAAAGCGGTGCTTGTGCTATCCTAACCTCCAAGTCAGGGTAAAACATTTTGAAGGAAAAGTTTCTAAAGAAGAAGACATCATTTGTGAAGTGCCATGAGACAATGACATAAATATGAAAACTTTGGATCCCTTTCATTTAGATGATGTTATTTTCATACTCAAATTCAAATTGAAAATTGAAAGATGGGTTTGAAAGAAATCTCCCTTTTTTCGGAATAAACCCCTCGGACTGGTTTTGAAATCACGTTGGCATCCTTCACACTCCACTTTCCATGAGTGTCATCTGATTACACAGGGATGGCTTTTTGAGGACTAGCAGAGTGGCAACATGGTGTCGAGATCATGGTTTTGCATGAATTATGAATTAGGCGGGATGCCGAAGGGATTTTATCGGTTTGACTGTGCTCTTGGACCTGAAAAAATAAAATGCAATTAGCATATGGAGTTGAAGGTTTTATGCAATGCATGTCCTATGGAGGTTCTTTCTTTGAGGGAATCTAGGCATGATGTTGAGTCCATTTTGGGGGTGGGATTTTACTCATGTGTGCAATACAATACCTCTTCGACATAGGCCGGTTAATACTTCTTTGTTTAAGGAATCCCACCTCCATGGACTGAGAGAGATTTGAGCCTCTCTTGAGATATGATTATATGCATGCCATGAATCCTTAGGGTTGGAGGAACCCTTAGAGGTTTAGGTAGGTTTGATTGGCATGAGATTGGATCATCCCTTTCTCTCTACGGTTGATTAAATGCATGAGAATGTAATGTCTAGAGTTTCTTGGCAGTCTTGTCTTGGGATGGATGTTAATGCATGAGCCTAATAGTAATTATATGGACAGCACAATGGCAATGAATAAGTAGTTTAGAAGACCCCCTTTTCATTATTGGTTCACCCTCTAACTCTCTTGGCCTCTGTAAGCTAAGGAGAAGACAATGGGAATGTAAAAAGAAAGACAAAAAGGAGAAGTTAGTGTCTTTATATTGAAGATTTTTATGCAATGTATGGCCTAGGGGTGCCACTACTTTGAGAGGGGTACTAAGAATGATGTGTTGGCTCACTTTTGGAGATAGGGGTTACCCCTGCATGCAATACTGTAGCTATGCGAACCTGTTCATTCATTCATTCATTCATACATTCATACATTCATTCGATGAAAATAGAAATGATAGTTTTATTACATTTGATTCTTTTTCTTTCTTTATACATGGAATTGAAAGTACATTTAAAGGGTGAGGGGAACATTTTCCTTGGGGTTTTCACTTATTCTATATTTATAGTTAAAATCCTAAACTACTCTTGAGTCTTTGGATTCGCCTTCCTTGGCAAAGGTCGGTGAGAGATCTTGCTTCCAGATTGCCCTTGTCTTCTTAGTATCCCTATCTCCGCGAGCGAAGAGGGATTAGGGCCCCTCTTTATGAGATGACTTTGATGCATGCCATGTATCCTTAGGGTCTCTTGATACCCTTAGGAGTATTGGGTTGGCTTGATTCAAACGAGAAGGTCTTTGAGCATTTCACTAGGGGTTGATTGGATGCATGAAGATGCAATGGCTTAAGTTACTTTGAGAACTCTTGTCTTGAAATGAATTCCAATGCATGAGCAGTTATGATATGAAAGGATGCATACATGACATAATGATGGCAATGTAAACAAAAAGCAAAGGAAAGCAAAGCGGTCGCCCTTTTCTCCTTGTTTTTGAAATTGACGCGTGTGTCCTAAATCCAGCAGAAGTTCAGGTATGCATGGGGTGCTGCATGAGCATGAGGTTGGGGGTTTACTAATGCTTTCTAAAAAGCTCGGTTCCGGAACCTTCAAACCTCCGGCGTCCACCCCCAAAAAGGTGAACTCCATCTTTGGTTGGTGGTTTGAGCGGGGGAACTATCAAGAGACCATAGGCTAAGAAACTGACACAGCATCCGCCCACAATCAATATATTGTTCCCCCTTCTATCTAGAAGGGTAGTAACCAGGTAATACATGCAAGATGCAAATGCAAGTGAGCGTACCAAGTGTGTGCAGAATTTTTTTGAAAATGGAAGAAAGGACCCAACAACACACATCACATCCTGTCCATTCGTCACATTCATGGCAAGAAATGAGATATAAAATAAAATGTGAACAAAGGTCCACCTTTGAAAGAAAAATTTAAAGAGTTAGTAACTTTTCAAAAACTCAATGCAAGATAAAATGGATGATTAATACAAGAGTATGACTGTAAACAATGGATGCAAGTGATGATACTTATTTGAAAATTGTTTTGGAAAATAAGGTTTGTTTTGGAAACTAGGAAAAATTTGAAAAGTGGATAAAACTAGACAAAGTAACCGGAGATTCTGGGTGATTGAAGAGTGAAGGGACATGTTAATGGCCTAACCCTTTAAGTAGTTCCCAGTGGAGTCGCCAGCTGTCGCGCCCCGATTTTTGGGTGTCCAAGGTCTTTTCGGCTAGGAGACCAAAAGTACGGAACTCTGTCATTAGAACTCATCTTTCTAGAAGGACAAGTGCGATTAGGTTTGAAAATTAGTTTGATTAAAGGCTTTTCAGAAAAATAGGAGTCGCCACCTAACTTGATTAAGGTAAGTTGAGGCACCTAAAACTAAGTGTTAATCCGAAGGTTAAACTTAGGGTTTTTTTGGAAAAGGTTTTGAAAATTCCCTCAAGAAATGGTTTTTAAGAAAATAGGTTGTTTGGTAACCTTTGGAAAGATTTAAGCCCTTTTGAAAAATAACTCCATTTTGGTCATTTGAAAACAAAAATCTATGGTTCGGGGGTTGGTTACGTGTAGGGAAGATATCCTAAGATCATCACCCTACCTCACCCTTTCGGTACCTATATGTCTAATCATCCTTTTGTTCACTCACTAGAATAACCGGTTATCATTGTCCACTTAGTATCCACTTTAAAATTTTGAAAAATGGGGTTTAGTCATCATTTTTCGGATGGATGATGCATGATGCAAGTTTTTGGAAGAAGTTTGAAGATAATGGGGGTTTTGAAAGAGTTTGAAATAGAAACTTTGAATTGATTGGAATTTTTGAAAAAGAGGATTGGAGTTGAAATAAAAGTTGTGACCGCACTATTTTAGGTTACCTACGTATCTCATTTGGCGAGAATCAGGTCATTCGTAGTTCGGGCAAGAGCCCGATGGAAAATAGGCGCATTAGGGCCTTTGGAAGGTTTGAAGATACTTTGGGGTCTTTGAAAGAGTTTAAGACACTTTGAGGTCTTTGGAAAGGTTTAAGACACTTTGAGGTCTTTGAAAAAGTTTAAGACACTTGGAGGTCTTTGGAATGGTTTAAAACACTTGGAGGTCTTTGGAAAAGGTTAAGACACTTTGAGGTCTTTGGAAGTTGAAAACTCTTTGTGGTCTTGGAAGTTTTGACTTGAAATTGGATGGTGGCGTGTTTTAAAAATATTTTTGGATCAACTTGAGGGAGTTTTGAAAAAATGCTTTGAAATGACTCAAGAGAACTTAAAAGTATTTTTGAAGTCTTGTTTTGAAAACCTTAGAGGTATGATTTTGGAATGTTTTGATAAATTAGTTTTGAAAGTGGTTTTTGAAAATGTCTAAAGGATTGGAATCCTAATATGGACAACCTTAGATGTTGTTCTTGATTTATCACTTATCATTGGAATCCCTAACCCTAAGAGGGCTAGGAACACCTTAGGTTTGTGACCTTTTAAAAATATTTTTGAAAACGCCTTGAAGATAGAGTATAAGAATATTTGAAGAGTTTATGGAGTTTGTTTTTTTGAAATCAAGAGAGTAAGAGGTTTTCGAAAAAAAATGGGTTATGGAAATAGTTTAAAATTGAGTGATCATTTAGAAAATGGTGCAAGAGTTGGAACCTAGAAGTACACTAACCTAGGTTGGGTTGGCCTAGGGTTAGGGGTGACCTAAGGTTAATTAACTTGGGTTAAGTTAACCTAGAGTTAAGATGGCCTATGGTTAACTAACTAAGGATGGGTTAACCTAAGGTTAAGGTGACCTATGGTTAACTAACTAGGGTTGGGTTAACCTAAGGTTAAGGATGACTTAGGGTTAGGTTAACCTAAGGTGAGCGAACTAGGGTCAAGTTAACTTAGGGTTGGGCAACTAGGGTCAAGTTAACCTAGGGTTGGTCAACTATGGTCAAGTTAACCTAGGGTTGGACAACTAGGGTCAAATTAACCTACGGTTGGATTGGAAAATGGTTTTGAAAGTTGGTTTAATGCACTTTTGAAAAGAGTTTTGAAAAACAAAACATGTTATGCAATGGACTTTAGTGGACAACCCTTTTGAAAATCATTTCCATAAAAATTTTGACTCTAGCCAAGAGTATGATTTAAATGGTTGGTGATTGGAGACCATTCTAAGGAAGGTTTTCCCATGACTATTATAACCATAATCTTAACAAGAGTGTAAAGGGTCCAAAAATCAACATGGTGATGACAACTTTTTAAGGCACCATTTTAATACAAAGATGGAGAGAATGTATTTTTGAAAATCATCTTTGGAAAGAGTTTTGAAAACTATTTTTGTAGGAGGTCATTCCATCAAGAGAGGGTTCCTATGGCCAAATAAAAGGAAAACCACTCAAGAGAGGCTTCCATGGAACCATTCCAACCACTACACTTAAAAGAATGAAAATCTTGGAAATTAGAGAATTGGAAAGCAACCCTTATGCAAGTTAAAATGTCATGATGCCAAGGTGAGAGTTAAGGGGTTAGAAGGAAATTTTCTAAGGCATGATTTCTAAGGTCTCATCCTAAGCTTCAAGGAGCCAACTCTTGGAACAATGTTTTAAAGAAATATAGAACTTAGAAATGACATAGAATTTAAGAGTAATGTAAGCATTATAGAACATGACAATTAGCATAAAAATGAAGCCAAGCACACAAGGCATGATCAAACTAGTAATATGCAAGGGGTCATGATCACATATAAGGCTTTTAGGCTACACTACATAAACAAGGGGCTCCTAGGCCATACCATATCAAAGTAGGCTAGTGAGAGGTCCCCCTACACAGTGGCTCTCACTTGCTTTCCTCTAGGCATGATCTAAGAGCCCTCTTGGCTCAAGCATGCAAGAATAGGGGGTTGTAGATAGGGATTAAAATAGCGAATAGTCTAAGTAGGCTAGGAGGGAGAAGAGAAGAGTGGGGAAAGACACAAATGTAAAATGGATACCACCTTTTGCCTTCAACACATTTGTAGTCTTCAATAGATGTCTTGATTGGAGCTTGAATGACTTCAAGATGGCTTGAGGGGCTGAAATGGAGTGTGTAATGGTGTATAAGGCCTTGTAGGTAGAATGTATAGGCTTAAGGGAGGTAAAATCTAGCCTAAGTGTTGGAGGGGTGAAATATATATAAGGATTCGAGATTCTTGAGCATTTTCAACAGAGCTTCGCATCAATTTCAAAGATAGAATATACAAAGAGGTGGTATGGTATTTATATGCAATCTAGAATAGGCCTTGCGCATATGCTACATGCGCTGGGCCAAAATTTGACCTAACGTATGTAAGACATGCGCAGGTACTGTTCCATTGTTAGAATGATACGTGACACCATGTGTACTAGTTAAATCTTGATTGTTGATCGAAAGTTGGTCGATCTGATCAAAATCTGACCGCATGTGGCATACGCTCCATCACCGAAAAGGTTTGTCCAAATTTTGCCTCGATAATTGAGCCAACCGGAAAGGTTTCGGGAGAATCGGTTGCACCTATGGTGTTCTCTTAGGATTTCTCGTGAACTTTCATGTTTTTTAAAAGGTTGAATTGTGTTTGGAAATAAGGGATATCATCTCGGGAAGCGTGCATAAAAGAGTATTTTTGGAGAGCGTCTGTGATACGCTCCGAGGGTGTTCAAAAGTGGTTGTTTTCGTGTTGTGTGATCGAGGCCTTCGGAAAACGTTCTTTTCGATTAGATCGTACCGATGGAAAATACTCTGAAAATACTTTTAGGAATTCCCAGATTTATGCATTTCTCCAGTTATTTGACAGTGCGTTTTAATTAGGGAATTGGGAAAAAAGTCAACCTTTGTGGAGCGTCTACGAGATGCTCCAGGGGTTGTGGAAAGTAGCAGTGTTTAAGCCATACGATGAAGGGCTTCGGGAGGCAATCTATCCGATCGAGTTGTACCGATGGAAAGATCTGTGGATGAACTTTCAGGAATTTCCCGATTTACGCTTTTCTCAAGTCATTTGATGATGCGTTATAACCAGAGAATTGTGGAGAAAAGACAATTTAGGGGAAGCGTCTGCGAGACGCTTCAGGAAACTTTTATCGAGTCATGAGTGTTTAGCATTGTAAGGTCCTCTTCAGGTTAAACAGGGGTGTGCGGTGAGACCCTCTGTTCAAAATCTTTTGACTGGTGTTGTTTTGGGACGTGTTCAGGCCGTTAAGGGCAAAATGGTCATCTTGATCGGGTTTGGTCAAAAATGGTCAGGAATGGTTTTGTGTATTGTTTCAAACGTATCGGGTCGTTCAGGGATGGTTTTAGAAGAGTCTTTCACCGTTCGATGGGGTTTGTGCAGTGCTGGGTTGTTTAGGGGCAAAACGGTCATTTTAACCGGAGTTAACCGGAATGAGACCGAAATCGGACCGGAAGGTGTGTGGAGTACGCCTAATAGTTTAGTAACACTTTGGGAGAGTGGATTTACTATTTTGAGGGATTTTGAACTTTCTCAAGACATGCCTAGAGGCCCCAGGGGCAAGTTTGGTCATTGTTCACCGAGTCGGACTAGCAGGCGCTGGTGTTGACCTAGGTGTTGGTTCTCAAGACCACCCGGTCTTGGGAAACTACTTGTGTGGTGTTGGTCTCTAAGAACGCCCGATCTTATAGAGCTACCTGTAGGGGTGGTGTTGGTTCTTGAGAATGCCTGGTCCCAGAAAGCTACCTGAAAGGATAGTGTTGGTCTCTGAGAACGCCCGGTCTTGGAGAACTACCAAATGACGGACATTTTACATTGACGGGCTAGTGGGCACCAGAAATGAACCGTCTGGAATTTGATGAGGTGCTGGTCCCCGAGATTGCCTGATCCCGGGAAGCTACCTCGATGGCATTGATTTCCAGGACCACCTGGTCCGGAAAGCTGCCTGGAATAATAGTGCTTATGGCTCCAACGGGTCCTTGTGGGCCCGAGAGGTGACCAATTGGTTGGATTGGAGATCGAATGGCTTTTCTTGAGCTTGCATGTGCTAAGGTGTTTGAAAACTGGACCCGGTCGAACCAGAGAGTGTGGAGCGGGCAAAAATGGAGTGCTTACAAGGGTTCTAGGAGTAGATTTAGAGGTAAATTAGCTAGGTTTTCAAATATATGTAATTAGATTCAATATATTGCAATTCAATTCAAAAATTTCTAATTCTTCACTATCAAATTTCAAGATTCTTTAAGTTCTTCATATTTATTTAAGATTTTCAGCTTTCTTTAATGTCTTCAAATAGCTAAGCATCTCCTGGCACGAGAGAGCAAAGATTGAAGGGTTTTTGGACAATTTGATCCGATAAAACAAACTTCAATGTTTTAATCATTCTTCTCAATTTCTCTTGTGTTCTTGAGATTCAACTTTCAAAATTAAGTCTTTTTGATCAAATTCTTAAGTCAATATACACAAGTTAAGTCTTGGGATATCGGTTGCTTGAATCCCTGATAAAAACTCTTTGAAAACAAAATTGATTACGCATTCTCATGAACTTAAGAAGAGTTCTAAACTGTTTTCACCACAAAATCTGCTGGTTCATCAACACTCTCATAGTTGATGAGTTGAGTTGTAAAACCGAGGTCAATAGCACAAATTCTTGAAAATCAGAACAATCATTGGCAGTACCCTTTTTCTATTGCATTAAAATCCATTTTCTCAATTTAGTTAGTTATTCAAACTCTCTTGTCAAACAAATTAGATTTTTATTTTCTTTTTCTTGAGAGCTCTTTTTAGTGAGTTCTCGAGGGGAGGGATCTCTTATAACTTTTCAAAATAGTTCCTTGTGGGTTCGATCTCGTATTTATCGAAAAAATTATTACTACATCATGGCCGTATATTTGCATTTACATCGCACGTTTTTTGAGCGATCAAGTTTATGGTACCGTTATCGGGGAACAAAGGTAAAAGGCGTAAGAGTTTGGGCAATTCAAGACAAGCGGAATTTGCATTCAGCAACTACGTTAGAGTCGCCAACCGCTCACGTTCGGTAACTTCGTTCCACTCTAAGTTTAGCATCCATCTTTATGAGCATCTTAGATTTCATTTTCCTTTTTTGATTTTTTTCTTTCTTTCTAGGATTGTGTGCTTTTTTTTCTTTATTTTTCTTTCTAGTTGGGTAGGTTTCTAGAGGATGATAGGTTTTGGTGCTATTTGCTTATCGGTGGTTTTATTTTGTGGAGATTGGAAGTTCGAAAGGATTGTAATTTGTGTGTTGTGGCTTGACGCATCTTATTTGTTGCATTGCATAGCATTGCATGTTCGTGTGGTCGCGAGACCCAAGCGGTAGACTTAAACGCGTCAACCTTCACCCGCACTTTCCATCTTTGAACTGACTTTAAAGAGATTGTCAATCTTAACAAAGTCGATCCACCCATCATTGACCCACAGGCTACAGCTAATGCTCAAGTTGTGGCCAACAACCAACCACCACCACCTAGGTCCCTTAAGGATTACTTGAATCCATCTAGACAATCCACACTATCATGCATCATTCTACCACCACAACTGCCCCCTCTACACTTCAAACTAGGGATGGCTCAAATGATCCCTAAGTTTCATAGTCTAGATTCCGAGAAGCCCTACTAACTTCTTAAGAACTTTGAAGAAATGTGAATCATATTCCTTGATAATACTTGCACAGAGGAAACTTTTCATCTCCGTCTCTTCCCATTTTCACTGCAAGATAGGGCTAAGATATGGCTTAACAATTTGAGACCTAGATCTATACCTTCATGGACCATCCTACAAGCTAAATTTCTGAAAAAGCTCTTCCCCAAGCATAGGACCGAGGCGATTCATTGCCAAATCTCTCAATTTTTTCCTAATCCGCATGAAACTATCTATCAATGTTGGGAGAGATACAAGGAGATGCTTAATTCATGCCCATATCACGATCTAGAGTCGTGGAGAGTAGTTAGTATCTTTTACTCCTCTCTAACACTGCAATTGAAAAGATTTGTAAAGACCATATGCAATGGTGAGTTTTACACGAAAACACCGAAAGAGGCCTTTAATTTCTTCAACTTTTTAGCCAATAATGCACAAGATTGGGACACGAATGGGACTCAAAACCCGGAGTCCACGTCCATTGCCCAAGGGTGTGGCAAATTCACGCTGAAAGAGGCCAACGATGTTAATGCTAAACTAGCCACACTCACTAGGAAACTACAAGCACTAGAGATAAACCAAGCCAATTTAGTGTCTAATGAGCTGGTTAATGAGGTCATATGCATGATGTGTGATAGTAGAGTTCATGCGACCGATGAATGTCCTTCTATACCTTCTTTGAGAAAGGTTGTGCACAGTAAAGCTAATGCTATCAATTCCTATAAACCCATGTCAAACCAAGAAGTTAGCAATCCATATGCTTCAACCTATAATCCGGGGCCCTAATTTTGGTTGGAAGAATGAGAAAATTGATGTCCCTCAACCATATCAAGTTCATACACCTCCGTAATACCAATCACCACCAATACAACCATACCAAGCCCCTCCACCCTACCAATCACCAAATAAAAGATCACTTGAGGACACCCTTAATCACTTCATACAAAGTCAAGAGAGTGTTAATGCTACAGTTGACAGAGCACTTGAATATCCTGGTAAAACCCTAGAGGAGATCAAGGGTCACATGACTCTTTTGACTCAATCTTTGTCTACATAAGAGAAAGGTAGATTTCCTGCACAACCACAACCTAATCCAACTCGTCAAGTGAACATGATTCAAACCATTACTAATCTCTTTTCCAAACATGAGCATGTAGAGTCCATCACCACCTTAAGGAGTAAAAAACAAATAGACAAATTAATCCTTCCCAAAGAGTCTGAGTCTATGGAAGAGTCTCCTAAGGTGAATGAAGAAGAGGAAGTTGGGGAGGAAAAGAGAGAGACTGAGAGGATAGGGAGTGAGGAGAAAAAGATAGAAAAGCCAAAAGAGAATGATTTAGAGGTTCTTGCACATGTACCTTTTTCTCATAGATTGACTAAATCGAAACATAAATTGCATCATTCTGAAATCTATGAGATGTTTAAGCAAGTTAAAATCAATATACATCTACTTGATGCTATTAAACAAATTCCTTCTTATACCAAGTTTTTAAAAGACTTGTGTACTATTAAGAAAAAATTGAATGTGAAAGAAAAATCATTCTTGACTAATCAAGCTAGTGCAATATTGCAATTTAATACCCCACCAAAGTATAAGGACCCCGATTGTCCTACTATTTCTTGCATAATAGGTAATCATTGCATAGACCAAGCTTTACTTGACTTAGGGACGAGTGTGAACCTGCTTCCATATTCTGTTTATCAACAACTAGGGTTGGGCGAACTGCATCCTACCTAAATTAGCTTATAGTTGGCTAATAGGTCTATACGGATTCCTAGAGGTATGGTGGAGGATGTATACAAGTAGGCAAGTTTTACTTTCTCGTTGATTTCATTGTGATTGACACCGAACCTATGGTGAGCTCTAGTGCTCACAAGTCGATTCCGATCATTCTAGGTCGACCATTCCTTGCTACTTCTATTACTTTGATCAATTGTAGGAATGGTGTGCTTAAAATTTCTTTTAGAAATATGACCGTGGAATTGAATATATTCAATGTAGGTGAACCATTAGGTGAGGGTGACGAGTTAAAGGACATGAACTTAGTGCAAGAATATCACACGAGGGCAAATGCCAAAGATCCTCTAGGTTGTGACCATTGTGACCATGGGGTTGAGTTGAGTTCCATCTTAAGTAAAGGGACAAGGGTCTATCATTGCATACATCTAGAGCCATGCACTCCATAGTTTGATCTAGATCCGGGTAGAGTGTAGCTTATCCACGTTAGTGTACATTAGTTAGGTTAGTTTTTCAATTTTTCTTTGTTAGTTTCTAGGTTTGTTTTGTTTTTAGAGTTTCACTCTAGTTGGGGGAAGGGTGTTGTCCCACTCAGTTTCCCATCCCTCTTTACATGTTTTCATGGTTGTTCTTCTTTATATCATGCATTGAGGATATTGCATCATTTTAGTTAGGGGAAAAACTAGTTCGTTTTTGGTTTTTGTTTTTCTTTCTTTATAAAAAAAATCCAAAAATAGAAAAATCGAAAAAAAAGTTTCAAGTTTTGTTATACATCAAAGCTTGTTATGCTTTGTTCAGTATTCTTAGGTGTTGGATCATTGATTGAGTATTCTTTCGAACACTTGGAGTTCTTTGGTAAAGATTTGGAGTTATTGACTCTTATACTCTTTTGAAGTTTTAACTTGATGTTTTTTGAATCTTAGGTTGAGGTCATTTCATTCCTTTGAGCTGTTCATGTTTATATATTTCTCTTAATACTTGTGTACATATGATCTTGAAAAGCATGTCAATGCTAAATTACTTGCAATAATACGAGATTGGTGCATTGCTTATAAATTTGTGAAATTGAAGTTGTATTGAGTTGAAAAGAGAAGAAAAGAGAAAAAGGGATAAAAAAGAAAATTAAAAAAAAACAATAAAAAAGTGAAGAAATATGAAAAGTTTAGCATTATGGAAAAATTAAAAAACTGAAAGTGTGTGTTTATTGATCATCATGTGTAATGCGCAATACATATGTTGAATTCTATTATCTCTTCTTCTCTCCCCATTTTTGGCTCTTCTTTCACAAGGCCTTAGTGTATCCGGAATTACATGAGTTATCAATTCTTTTGAGTATAAATCCCTACATGTCAATTCTCTAGTTGTTATTTAAACTGTGAATACTATTTCATGAAGCTATGCCAAGTCGTTACACTTACGTTTTAGCGATTTTTGATAATTGAAATTGCTCTTGTTGCGTGTCTTGTACATTTACTCTTATGATGAGCTTTCTATTGAGAAAACCTTGCGTATTCATGTTTTAAGTGTATGTCTTGTAAGACTTGGAATAGAAGCATAAAGGATGTAATCGCATGAGTTTGAGACGGTAGAGTTATATGTCATTGGTAGTACACTTTAATGTGATTTCCTCTCTTCGATACTTTATGCCTTTATCTTACATGATTCATGATTTAGGAGGATTGAGAGTTCTCTCAAATGGAGTCATTGCACGTCTATCACATCTCTGCTATCTATTTGACATGACATGGATAGATGTTTGTGGCTGTCATCACTGGAAGTCCTCACGAGACTATACTCGTCCGCTAAGGGTAACCTAGGGGTTGAAATGCTTGATGCATACGTTAAATGCATTTGTGACTCCTATAAAAGTGGAGATTATATTTTTCTTATAGTAATTTTGCTAAGGACTAACAAAAGTTTAGTTGGGGGATGTGATTGTACTATAATAGTGCAATCAACGACCTTTAACCAATCATTTGTTAGCTTTAGAATAGGTTTATTTGCTTTCTTTTAGTTAGATATTGTAATAATTGCGAATTGATTGACTTCTTAGGTTTTGGAAGCTAAAGAGTCGAAAAGAAGCAAGTATGATCAAGACGGGTTCAAAGTAATCGAACTGGAGATGGAAATTCGACGCTGTCTCTAGAGATTGGCCATAACTTTTTGTTTTAATGTCTGATTGAGCTGATGTTTAGGTGTTAAAAAGAAGACTTCAAGATCTACAACTTTGTTTCTAATACGTGTTGGCTAAATCAGCCTCTAAAGTGGTCAAAACTGAGCGACAAAAATCTATAAGGCTGTTGAGCATCCCAACCGCTGGGAAGGCCGTCCCAATGGTCAGAGACTGTACATTTTCACTTTGGCCTACCTTCCCAACGGTCCATTTGATCGTCCCAACGGTCAGAGGCTCATCATTCCAAACAAAGCCACTGTTCCAAAGGTAGAAGAAATTTTTGCGCACTGTCCAACGGTAGGTTAAGCATTAAAACGATCTAGGCTTTTTCCAATCTAACCCGTTTTATGATTTCAAGCCTCTATAAAAGGGAGAACGACCCTAACTCGTAGGGATTTTGTTTTTTTACATACTTTTAGGGTTCTAGAAGTAGATTTAGAGGTAGATTAGCTAGGTTTTCAAATATATGTAATTAGATTCAATATATTACAATTCAATTCAAAGATTTTAAATTCTTTGCTATCAAATTTCAAGATTCTTTAAGTTCTTCATATTTATTCAAAATTTTCAACTTTCTTTGATATCTTTAAGTAGCTAAGCATCTCTTGGCACAAGAGAGCAAAGATTGAACAATTTTTGGGTAATTTGATCCTGGTAAACACGAACTTCAATATTTTAATCCTTCTTCTCAATTCTTCTTGTGTTCTTGAGATCTAACTTTCGAAATCAAGTTTTTTTTTAATCAAATTCTTGAGTCGGTATACACAAGTTAAGTCATGAGATAACGGTTGCTTGAATCCTTAATAAAAACTCTTTGAAAGCAAAATTGATTACGGATTCTCGTGAACTTAAGAAGAATTCTAAACTGTTTTCACAGCGAAATTCTCCAATTCATCAGCACTCTCATAATTGATGAGTTGAGTTATAAAACCGAGATCAATAGCACAAATTCTTGACAATCAGAGCAATTGTTACCAAGACCCTTTTCTATTGCTTTAAAATAAGTTTTCTCAATTTAGTTAGTTAACAAATTAGATTTTTATTTTCTTTTTCTTGAGAGCACTTTTCCATGAGTTCTCGAATGGAGGGATCTCTTACAACTTTTTAAAATAATTTCATGTGGGTTCGACCTCATACTTATTAAGAAAATTATTACTACATTGTGACCGTATACTTGCGGTTTACATTGCATGTTTTTGGAGCGATCATTCATCTTGTTTGTGAGCCTTTATTCTGAGGTCTCATGTCAATGCTAAAACCTGGCTTATCCTAAAACATTCACGTGAAGGCTGCACAAAAGGCTTATCCTGCAACCCAATGAATTAACATGAACCCTTTACTCATGCATTATACCGTATTGCCTATATATACGTTGTGTGATTATATGACGAAGTGCTAAACCATACTTCCAAAGATGCCGAAGCAAAAAGGATTATCTGGGGCGTTGTCCAGTCGTTCAGGAACAAGTGGCGACATGGATGAAAACCAATCCTCAGCTATCCATATGGTATATACATATACGGATCCAGTCGATAACAAATGGTATGGCTAAAAACGTTGTTTTCTTAACAAACTTATCCTAATTCCCGATGCGATGGGTCCGGTCAATCACATTTTCATCGGTGATGCATCCTTATATCCACTCGGCGGGGTGACAAATGACCAATGCATAAGGTTATCGTGGAAGACTTGTTCGATAAGCGGTGTGAACAAGAGATGTATTATCGATGACATGGCCTCCGTGTTCTAAAAGCCCATTCAGCTAAGATGTTCGACAGGTCATCTTACAGCAAGATTATGAAAGCACTCGAATACGAGATTGATCAAATGCAATGAAGGTTGGATAGATATTATTTTACAGACCATGTGAAGAAAGAATGTGTTGATCCAACACAGCGAATAATATAAATTATTGAAGATCCGTTGCTAGTTTCTGACCTAAAACTTTCAGCCTTCTTAGAAGAAGAAGGTTACGATGACTTTGTTAACTATCTACGTAGTAGCCCCAGCGTTGTTGGCAAACCACTGTGTTGTTATGAACATCTTTCATAAAGCTTGTTCCGGTTTGTAGTTGACTATGATGTAAAATAAGTTATTATGTTTTCGTGTAATATATGTGTGAGTTTGGTTTGGGTCATATTAGCCATTTTCTATTTCATGTTATATATATCTATGTTATTCAAATCCATGTAATATATATGTGAGTTAGCTTTTCAAAGTTAGGCTAACTCAGCTGTTGGAGTACCGAAATGGGGAGGAAAGGTCCGGAGAGTGCGAAACTTGACAGGAGGTACCGGTGTGTCACGATTGACGTGTGGAGTTGATAGCACGTCAATCGAAGTCTCGGTTCATAATTTATGCAAGTTTTCGGGATTTGAAAACTTAGATTTTTGGAGTTAGGCCAACTCGGCCATTAGGGTACCGTAATAGATAAAAAGGGTTCAAAGAGTGCAAAACTTGACGCGAGGCACTAGTGTGTTATAATTGATGTGTGGGAGTTGACAATACGTCAATTGGAATCCTAGTTCATAAGTTATGCAAGCTTTTGGAATTTAAAAACTTAGATTTTCGAAGTTAGGCCAACTCGGCCATTAAGGTACCAAAATGGGGAAGAAGGATCCACGGATTGCAAATCTTGACGGGAGGCACCAGTGTGTCACGATTGATGTGTGAAAGTTGACAACATGTCAATTGGAGTTCTGGTTCATAAGTTAGGCAAGTTTTTAGGATTTGAAAACTTAGGCTTTCAAAGTTAGGCCAAGTCAGCCGTTAGGAAACCGAAATGGGGAAAAAGGGTTCAGGGAGTGCGAAACTTGACGGGAGGCACCAGTATGTCACGATTGACGTGTGGAAGCTGACAGTACGTCAATTAGAGTCTCAGTTCATAAGTTATCCAAGCTTTCGGGATTTGAAAACTTAGATTTTCGGAGTTAGGCTAACTCAGTTATTGGGATACCAAAATGGGGAGAAAGGGTCTGGGGAGTGCGAAACTTGACGGAAGACACCAGTGTGTCATGAGTGGCATGTGGAAGTTGATGGCATATCAATCGAAGTCCTGGTTCATAAGTTATGCAAGCTTTCGGGATTTAAAAACTTAGATTTTCGAAGTTAGACCAACTCAGCCGTTGGGGTACTGAAATGGGGAGAAAGGGTCTGGCGAGTGTGAAACTTGACGAGAGGCACCGGTGTGTCACAATTGACCTGTGGAAGTTGACGATAAGTCAATCGGAATCCCAGTTCATAAGTTATGCAAACTTTTAGGATTTAAAAACTTAGGTTTTCAGAGTTAGGCCAACTCAGTCGTTAGGATACCGAAATGGGAAAAAGGGGTCCGGAAAATGCGAAACTTGACGGGAAGTACCAGTGTGTCACGATTGACATGTGAGAGTTAACATCTTGTCAATTGGAGTCCCGGTTCATAAGTTTAGTCTCAGCCATGTAAACATGACATCTGTTTTGTGCCTTTTTGAATTTGTCATGAACCTCTCTGCAGTTCTATTCGACTTCTCATTAATACTTCTTGTTCTGTGCGGAAGCACTGAGGATGGAATTGCTCTTTCATCTCTTGCCAACTATGTATGGAGTTTGCTGGCCGGTTAATGGACCAGGAGAAGGCTTGGTTAGGGAAGGTGGAAAAAACTTGATCTTAAAGGTTTCCATTGCTCGCTGGCTCTGTACACTTAAAAAGAGTAAACGATCCAATGTGTTCAACTATGTACTGATTTTCTTCTCCAGGAAACAAGCTAAATTATGGGAAAAATTCTGGGATTTTTATACCCTCTTGGAAATTTCACATTATCCACCCATGGTGGATATGGCTTCCTAAAAATGTTTGTCTTTCAGTCCTTCGAAGGCCTAGGCCATAAATTTCATGAATTATTCCCATTAAAAAGTTCCTGTTCAGGACCAAATTGTACAGGCCATAAGCATTTTTAGGTGGTTCACCAACTTGCTGCCCTCTTCTAATTTTTGGGTCTTTGAGGGGTTCGGCAGATATAACAGGCCTTTATTGGCCTACTTTGAAAGACTCATTTCCTATTCTTAGCCTATATCTGTGTCTTTGATTTTGTGGCTGATTGGCATTCGGCATGGGTGCCAGCTCTACCATTTTTCTTTTGAATAAATGTTTTGGTAATTCCAATGTGGTACAACCATTCCAACATTTGGAACCATCAGTGGAGATCCCCCTGGTAATGGTACTATCCTTGCAATAGCTTGGATCATCATTGGTGGTCCTAGGGCTTCTTGAGAAAGTCCTCTTGGCAAGGGCATTGTGATTCTAGCCTTTGGAACCACCACTGGTGGTCCCTGGACTTCTTGTTGAATTCCTCCTGGTGTTAATATTGTTAGTTTTCATTTCAACTAATGCATTTCTAACCTGATTTACTGATCCCTATTTCTGTTGTCCCGACATTTGTGTCGGGTCATTCAGGGCTTCTTGCATAATCTATATTAAATCTTGTCGACCAGCCGAATCGGGGCCACAGAATGTTGCTTTTACTTGGACAAATTCTTAAGATGGTGCACTTTATTGGCCATTAGGTCAGCCACCACTTTGACCATTGGTCCGGCCACCACTTCGCACCACTTGTTTAGCACCGAAGGCACTAGAACTTCTCGCCGCATGGTGATTGGCATCATTTGGTTCCATGTTCACCGTCTCGAGGTGTTCAGTCTCAATGTGCGCTGGTCAGTCTCAATGTGCACTTTCTCTTGCCTTCTTGTCCATTTCATTTCTTATAACAAGTTAAGATGGTGTCCCCCCCCCAGCGTGCTGAATATTGTTTCCAAGAACAAAATTCCCAAGTTCCAAAGGGAACTTTTGACAAAACAATCAACATGACCAGTCAACTGTATGTGTGGTTCGGTTGTTTTTCAGAACTTCCTTGGATCTAAGAATATCACAGGAAACATATACCAACAAGAAGAGCATAAAGGAGGAAACAATAACAAAAGGAACTTGTAATAATCTTCAAAAGCACATTAGGGTGACCGTTGAAACAACCTAGGGACGCTTAAGTTACAACTACTCCTAATTAAAGTATGCCTACTACTCCTAGATATGCCCAACTGTGTGGGGTGTTTCCAAGTGATGTAAGGTCTCTCTTTATTATTCTTGTATAGTTTTAACTCTCAACCTTCCTCTCTTGCCATGATTTCAGTGATACTCCAGCATAAACTCAACAACCACGCACCGCACCACACCACCACCCCCCCCCCCCCCCCCCCCCCCCCCCCCCCCCCCCACCCCTCCACCACAGCACCCCCCCCAAACAATTACCAAATCTAATCTCACTTAGGATTTCTGTTGCTTTGGAGGTTGACATTGACAACTTTGAAACTTAGTTCTCCCCTATGCAACCCAAGAACCTATTTGAAGATTCCATTTTGGATCATCAACAATACAAGGCAAATGCCCTGTTTATATTTCAGTACTCAATCAGCTTTCCCAGCTACCAACATTGTCATTTAGCCTCTCTCTCTCTCTCTCTCTCTCTCTCTCTCTCTCTCTCTCTCTCTCTCTCTCTCTCTCTCTCTCTCTCTCTCTCTCTCTCCTTTTTATTCCATATTCAGGCCTTCTGTTTGTCTTGTAGGCGAATTCATCCTTAGTGCTCAATGTGGACTGAATTTATATCATCCCAAGGGTGCCAACCGTGTTTTTTGCCTTCTATAATTTTTAAACAAGCCATCTCGACACAACATGAGGAAAATATCATGTAGAGGTGCAATACGAATTTAAACCGCACAAAAAGAAGAAAAAATGATACTAAGTACAGGAGAAAAAGTTTTGATCTATAAAGTGAGAGTAACATAAAGTGTGAGGGTAATAACTAGGATACTAACAAAAACAAGAATTAATGACATTAAGACCAATAATGATGATGTCAGATTTTGTCATTAGCATGGTTTATTCCATATATGAAACTCTAACTAGTTTCATATATCTATTATCCAATTGTGCAATATACTGTGATAGACATACTCTGCTAGTGCCTTATTGACCTTTTAAACAATGTTGCATATAGTAGGAGATGACATACTCTGCTAGTGCCTTATTGATACTCCATTTATTATTTCTAATTTTTCATTTACTCCTATTTACAGCAAATTGCTGTGTCAACTGAAAACTGAGACAAAAGGCCATTGCTTAGGCCTTGAAGCATGAGATACAATTGACTTAACGACCATCTTCAATGTCCTTTTTCTAGCTTGCTTCTGTGCAAAACCCTATAGTCATGTCAATGCTGTATGAAAGAGTTTGCCACACACTGCAGTGTTAACTGTAGTTAGCTAAGGATATGTGGAAATTGGGCAAATTCTAAAGTTATTGGTGGACTATTTTCTACGTATGGCACTTGTCCAGAACCCAACCTAGATAGCAAGTTTATGCATTGCAAATTCCATAACCATTATAAGAAGGCAGGATACAAAGCCAGGTATCTTTCTACATTTTTATTATTTGGAAGTGCAATCAACCAACCTGAGCATTTTCCTTATGCTTAACTGGCCAAATCTGAAGTTTCCATGACTTCATTGTCTCTCTCTTTTACCACTTTCAGAGTAGGGCACGTTCTGATGGAAACCCATGGATTACCTGCCATTAGGAGAAAAGTCAAGATTATAAACCATCCAACAAAGGAAACTAGGATACTAGGATTTTGGGAGCTCAGGCTGCTTAATGGAAAGTTTCATTTTCCTTTCTTAGGCAGTCATGTCCATCCTTTAGGAACACAAGGCCACAACCCACAACCACTCTCCCTCAATCAGGCTACACAGATATTAGGGTCATTGCAATGTCAAAAACAAATGACAAGAAAGCAATGAAAAGAGGTGAGGGTCATGTTAGTGAAAAAATAGACTTCATCATAGAATAAAATTAAAAAAATAATGCACATACTATTATTTCATATCGGCTATGTTAAACTAGCAACTGGAGCATCAAAAGAGTTCTCATCGATTCTCTCTAGTATAGACAAAGAATTGATAATTTCTCTTGCACATATTTTCCTGAAACAGATATACAACATACCTCTCCAACAACACAACTGAGTTGCTGCACTTATTATCACTCCCGAACAGGAAAAATCAAGGGTGGGAAAGGGGAGAAAACCATGTTCGAACGACCTTAATAAATGCAATCAGTGCCAACAGTTGTAACAAATCCACCTTAATAGAAACTTCAAGATCTTAAGAGATGCAAATGTAAAATGCATAACAGCCTGTAATACGGATCGAGTAACATCTTGATGAAATTCACATGCAGTCCACTAAACCGGCTTGTATTCTTTTCATTGAAGAATTGAGTTTAGAATACTCGGAATGTTCCTCTGTCAGACAACATAAAAATTTTCCAAATTACAAATGAAGTCAAGCATGAATCCATCCCCAACTTTCGCTATGTTCTAAAAAAATTGCTAAAAGATGTGTATTGCTAATGTTTCTTCTCAATGGACACACCATTCTCAACTTTGTCATCATAGCCATGATAAGGAACTTCAATCATGGGTCTTGGGACAGGGCGGCTGCCAAAGTCTTCTGGAAAGATTTCAAAATCAGGGCCAAAGTTGAACTTGACCACACAATTTGGTTGATTTGGAAGAGTGTACATTGAAGCTGCAGGGTAGTATCGGCCACCACAGATATCCTGAAAAGCAACCCCTTGGCATATCCCATTTTTGAAGAAAGATATTTCACTTCCTGCAAAGAATAAGCAACCAGCTACCCAATGTTAATCTCTAGCTTGGCAAATTACTTAAAAGTCTAGAAAGAGAGGATTATTAACATAACAACTCAACATCTACTCGTCCAATGCTAAAGAATTGCCAATAATTTCTTTAATATGAATATAGAAACCCAACATCTCATCAAACTAAAGAATTCCCAAAATATTTCCAACTTATTAAAATATATACTTATATGCCTAAATATATACGCAACAACACTAGGCTACTTTTCCTCAACTACGGGACTAAGCTTAACAGTTTTGACATTGATAGCTATACCACTTGACATGCAAATATTATCAAGTACCAGTTAGCAGAAATCAGCCAAATAGTCTCTCTTTTCGTCATATTGCACGATGACAGCAGGGACAGTGGTTTTCAACTTTCTTTCAGTATATATCTCCCAGGCCAAGCAACAGGAGACACTTGTTGTGTTTCTGTGTGTGTGTATCTCAGGGGGAGAGAGAATTGCAAGTAAAATTCGTAAGTGCCATCTGTTGGTGTGTAATGCTGTATGCAGAGCCACATATAATGGGTATTTGCTTTCTATAGAGTAATGAGTCTAAGGGTTATTCAACAGGGACAAATTTGTGATCACCTTGTAAGTGATTCCATAGTTATTAAAGCCTAGGCACACCAGTGTACAAAGGTATTCTACAGCTGAAAAGCAAGGTGCAGCATAAGGTGTGAACTGAAGCAGAGCAAGGAGCACTTGCAGTAAAAATGTCTACCAAGCATTCCTATAGTTGAAACAATTAAAAAAATATTCAACAAAAACTAGTCAGGACAGGAGGAGGGTGGGGAAGAGGGAATTTTTTGGCATATCAATGAAGAGTATTAGCTTAGTAAACAATTTTAAAATATCTTTTCAATTGCATAAACGTTCAACTAATTCAATGTACAATTGAAACAACTTAAAATATGCAACACAAAAAAACTGATATTATATGAAAGGAGGAACTATGGCATAAGTACTGGAGGCTAGCTAAATGAATGGTTGTATCCTTCCAATTCGCATACACATCAACTAAATCAGACACCATTTCCAATGTGTGCATTGGCAAAATGCTACAATCACATGCATTCTCAACGCCAATATATCATTGTAGTTATTCAGGATCAAGTGCATCTAATTCAAAAAGTTAACCATAACCCCATAAATCTAGAACATCAAATTTTTATATGATTAAACACCATAATGTACTGTATAAGACCTGATATAACATAGTGCATGATCCCATGGAAGCCCTTCGATCTACTATCTTTCTAGAAAAAGATAGGTATGCGCAGGAAGATAGTACAGATTCAATGGAGGACCTTCGATCTGATTAATGAAGGTGTAGAGAAGCAAAAATGGTTTCTGCTGGTGGAGCAAGGGAGGGGGATCAGAATATCGATGAGGATGTCTGCAATCAAACTGTAGTGGTTATGCAAGATGATGAGAGACACTTTGCAGCAAGCTGGGGTGCCTGGTTCTGGAAATTGCAGGGGCTGAGATAGGTCCTTGTAGCGTCGAAGCCACAGAAATATTTTTATTTTTATTTTCTGGAAGTGGCAGTATATGATAAGGGGGGAAAAGGTTGGTGAAAGCTCCAGATGCTGAGGATGGAGGAGGGTGGATAGTAGTGGCTCAGGCACTTACGGAGTTAAGTCAAAAGGGGGAGGTGAGAAATGATAAGCCTCTGTTCATTTTGAGGCGGCGAAGTTGCAACACTGGCCAAGGCATGTTATTAGGATGAAGAAAAGTTTAGTGGCGAGAGATTGTGAAGTTGATATAGTATCATTATCATGCAAAGAGATTCTCTTTTTTCTCTAACGATGTTGAGTTGGTCGATTTGGGAGCTGGGGCTCGCCATTGCCGGAGAAGGAGATTCAGTCTTCGGTGGATTGAAAATGGGATGTCGAGGATTTACAAATATATGACTAATGGATTTGGATTTGATTATTTAAAGAGGTTAACTTAAAGTTAGATTTCATAGCTTAGAGTTTGATTTCAACAAAAAGCATGGATGGATGTGAAAAGCCTTCATTACAAGTGGCTATTGCATAAACAAGGTGAGGGGACATGGGAGTGTATTTAAATTCTCAAGGAAATATTCTACTAGCATGAATCCTACTAAAATACATCTCCCTTCTGGTCTTACCTCTAACATGCTATTCCCTTCAGGCCCTTCAATCCAAGTCCAACAGTTAAACCTGCTATATAGGTACAAAAAGGGACCTTAAATCACTTTATTTTAAATCCGTTCATCTAAATGCAAGAAAAAAAGGCTTTAAAAGTTTATGGAAAAAGCTTTCGTTTGTTTTTTGTTTTTTGGTGCGGGGTGGGGGGAAGGGGGGAGTTCAAAAAGGGATCTGTAGAAGAAATAGAAAGGCTATTGAATCGCATGAAAAATTTTAGAATGCAATCATGAGATTTTCTTACAATTTGCATAGATCCATTAAGATTCCTCACAATATTAGATTCAACCTAACAATTCATATCAAAGATGAATTTAACATTCAAACAGTAAATTGTGAAGCATGACATTCCGATAACTATGCTCACAACTAGAGAAATTGTTCAATTAGCCAATGATCTAAAAGGAGAGAATATAAGAGACAATCAAGTGAGACCAGGTAACAGCCCAAGCACCCTACTACTTCTTAAGGCTGAAATATGAACCAAGCCCCTCATGATCGCCTGAAGGTTGGCTAGTCTTAAGCTCATTCTAGCTCATTCCACAATGTACCTAAGTTGAATTTAAGTTTGGAATTTTAGCTCAATTACAGAAAAACGTTGAGCTTAGTAGACTACATGCACAATTCGACTTAATAAGTGTTGTCAAAGAAATCAATCAACTCCTTCACGTGATTGAATCATAACTATAAAGCAATTATGATGAAATTCTTTCTTCCATCTTTATCATCATATGATGGCAGTTTCAAAATACTTGACAATTGAGTTTTCCTTCTCTATCAGTAGTATTTACTACCTAGACATTTGACATGTTGTTTGGCCAAGGGTTCTGAATTATGTTTCTACCTTTCCACTAAATTACATTTCTACGAGAACACAAAGCAAAATTTGTCTTTTGTAGATATGTTTTTAATCCAGGTTTTTACATCCAATAATAATTTGTCATCTCACCCTTAAGATAACTATAATTCATCTCAAACTCACAATTCACCACCATCTCGAGCCACCCTACTCAAGTATTTGATTGAGCCAAGCTCAATCACAATTTGCAGTATTTCAGCATATCTCAATTTCAGCACAGCTCAATCAAACACTTTGAAACTCAGCTAAGCTTGGTTCTTCTACACCCCTTCTACTCTCTTGCTTGCTACCTACAGGTACTAGTAAAATGGTGGAAAGCAGATGACCACGTTAAGAATATTGAGGAAGCGGTATAAACAATAAAAAAATAGAAAATAAAATAAAAAAAAGAAGAAATAGAATAGTTTGCATGTAAGTTGGGTGTTCCTTTATAAGGTTAACCAAGTACCAAGGAGCAAATGGCAATATGTGTACACAAAAATCCCCATTAGGGCTTGAAGGAATTGCCATTGTTTGCGATACTTTTCTTGATACATAAATATGTATTGGAATATTGATTTCATGTCGATATTGGTTATCGAATAGAAATGATAAAGATTTTTGGAATTTTCTATTAGAAAATTTAAAAAAGAGAACACAACAAACAAGGCGTAACGTATAGTAAAACTATTAAATTACATGCATATGACTTATAGATATTCAAAATAAATTCTCAAATAAGAGACCTTTCATTGAAAATTATGTCACAACAAAATTATATACACATATCACCCTCATTGTACTTACTATGGTTTCGCTCAGTCATGGGTAAATCTTCACATTTGGAAAATTAAAAAAAAATAGCTGGTTACTCATCTTTTTCCTGGTGGTTATGGTTCCCCAATCCCCTCAATCCCATTAGCCTAGGGTTTTCCCTCCAATACTTGGGTTAGTTGGAATGTACGGGAGGCTTTTAAGCCACATCACGCTTTTCAGGAACCGATTTCCATTTGTTTCCATCAAAACGATTGAAACGGTTCCGTTTCCTAATGTACCAAAACGAAATATTAGTGGAATACCAAAATTTCAAAGTTTCTACTAGAACGTACTGAAACACACTGAAATGCATCGAAACACTACAAAACATGCCGAAACAATGAGTTGTTTCGACACGTATTTGACAATTTTGATAATTTCTTGTAGCTACCTTCTTTTTTATTATTGCTCTTACAATTACCATAAACTCTCAAGTTCTCTTGTAATCATGTAATATCAACATTAAGTTAATATCATTTTATAAAAATAGAACTTCTCAAAAACGGAATTAATTAATTGATTGATGAAATATAACAAAATTAATTTTTTAACAATTTGTGATACATAATCGCACTTACTAATTAATGTTATCGTATAAATGCATGTATAGGCCTCAAACACATTTAATTATTAATTTATTAGCTTTAGAAATACATATGGATGAACTTATATTTATGTTTATAAATGTTTCCTTATGTTTCCATTTTTTTTTCTCCGTTTCCATCATGTTTCCAAATCGTTTGGGAAACATTTCTATTTCTAAGCCGACCGAAACAGTGTATCGAAACGAAATTTTGATCCTTTATTGGAAGCTATTCCAATATAACGAAATCATTTTGAAAAAACTATTTTTTTTTTTTTGGGTTAATTTTACCTAGACCCACTGGCCTTTAGGTACCAAGAGGCAGAACCTTTCCAAAATTGGCACCTAATCCCCTTCAAATTTCACATCTTAGCAATTGAACCCCTTGCCATCACTGTGAACTCACCATTTTTGTTTGTTAACTATGTTGACTGGTTCCTAAGAAGCATGGGTGCAACCACACGACACGAACACAAGACGCAGACACGAAATGATATGAACACGTCGACATGGTAATTTTTTTTTTAAAAAATGCAAGACACGACATGGAAAATTAGGTAAAATTAAAAACCATGCATTCTCTAGCTTAAAAATCAAATTAGGTATAAATTGCTTTTATTTTACAATTGGATCTCAAGTTATTTTTTTCAAACTTGCAACGTATTTTATGTGACCTAGTGATGGAGGCGTCCAAGTGATGGACACATGTATTCTCCAAGGGTCCAAAGCGTGTCCGATTCTGAAAAATAGAAAAAAAAAATAATGACACGTTTGGACGAGTGGAGGAGTGTCCAACAAGCGTCATGTCCAATACGAACACGGCACTTCTTAGAAGAGTTCGTGCTTCTTAGATCTGCTCAAATAAACATTATGCCCTTATTTATGATTAACAAATTGAACCGTTGAATCTCGTTCTTTCTAAAACTCTACCACCCCATCTCCCCATCACCTCCCCTCACTCTCTCTCTCTCTCTCTCTCTCTCTCTCTCTCTCTCTCTCTCTCCCCCCATTCTTCATTCCTTGCCTCTTTCCTACCACCCAGCTTGCCATCCATCCGCTCCCCCCCCCCCCCCCCCCCCCCCAAACGGTATTTTCCTCACTATCCCAACCCCCTTGTAAAACCCAATATTTTAAAAATTATTATTATTATTATTATAAAAAGATAACATAATAAAAGAAAGGCAAAGCATTTCATCCCTTCTCAAATATTCTTCCTCCTTATATAGAGTTTGAATTATTTCTAACAAGCACAATTAGGCTTATATTATAACTATTAATAGGTGTATAGGTATACGTGTTTAAGTATATAAAAAGTAGTAGAAGATACCATGATATGTATGCATAAATTATATAGGAGTAGTGGGAAGTGAGGGCTTTGCATGATTGAAACTTGACATGCTCTAGTGAAGCCCCAGGAGCACGCCAAGCATGCAAGACTCGTCATAATGAGGTTTGAAAATCTAGAAAAGAGGGAGAGAGACTAGCCACCCCTTTCCCACACAACTTTAGCTAAACCCCATGAAGATATTGGTGAGGGGAAGTCAGCTCTTCTAGGGGAACCAGAAATAAGAAGGAAAGAAAAACGAGAGAAGAGGGGAAGAAGAGAGAAGAGAGGAGGAGAGAAGAAGCTCCCAGCCAGCTAGAGCAAAAGAAAGAGAAAAAAAGGGAAGGGGACAACCAACTAAGAGTGAGCCGAAGAACCTCTTCTTAGTCACTTATACATGCTGCATGAGCAAGAGCAAAGGCCACAATGGCCGGAATCATGGTTGGAGGCTATGGGATCCGGCAAAGCTCTAAAAGCTTCAAAACTACACACACAGCTGCACCCACCCACTTTTGACACTTGAACATTGTTCTAGCATGATTATAGAAGCCCCAGAACAAGCCCTAAGACCCTAGGTGGTTCCAGGTGATCTTAGTGTTCACTTTTGCAAAACAATGGCTGTTTCAAGTAGTTACATAAAATGATAGGCTTTTGTTTTAATTTAATGCAAAGGAAGGGTGGGGAAGCTAGTGTGCTATAACTAGAGGTCATGTGTGTCCATAGGAAGGTCAAATAATGGCAGAAATGAGAGAAAATGGAGGTTGCATGTCACGGGTGGGAATAACACTCATGACCCGTGACTTGCAGGCCAATTTTGGACCTCCGATCAGGGATGAAACTTCACTAGGCCAATACCATTGTGTAGATCTTTTTAAGAACTACAATTTAGGCTCAAGAATCACCCAAAAACGTGAAGAAATGAGAGAGAGGGCCAAAATACAAAAGTAGTTCAAATATGGTCTAAGATGGAGGAAGACGATGAACATTGACCATGCACGGGAAGAGGTGCATGAGGGCGTGTGGGCCACTACTCATGTCTCAATTTTTTTTTTTAATGTTTATCTCAAAAAACAAAATTTTAGAATCAGGCCCCATAATTTTCTAATACCCTTAGGTATTTTTCTTGTATATTTAGGGACATAATACAAAAATAAATACTAAATGAAGACTAAAAATTTTGAAAAAAAATATGTGAGCTCACAATACTTGGAAAAGCACTCTGGAGTTCACAGTACTTGAAAAATCATGGGTGTTCTTCCCACTCATGACCTGCAACCTCCATTTTCTCTCATTTATGCCATTATTCGACCTTCCCAATGGACATGCATGACCTCTAGTTACAGAACACAAGCTTCCCTACCCCTTTTTTGCATTAAATTAAAACAAAAACCTATCATTTTATGTAACTACCCAAAACAGCCACTGTTCTGCAAAATGAACACTAAGCTCAGAACCACCTAGGGTCCTAGGGCTTCTTTAATCATGCTAGAACAATGTTCAACTGTCACAAGTGGATGGATGCAGGTGCAGGTGCAGCTGTCTGTGTAGTTTCTAAGTTCTAAAGCTTGTAGAGTTTCGCTGGAATCCATAGCCTCCAGCCACGATTCCTGCCACTGTGGCCTTTACTTTTACTCATGCAGCAGGTAGAAGCGACTTAGAAGAGGTTCTTAAGCTTACGTCTTAGCTAGTTGTCCCCTTTCCCTTTTATTTTTTTTTCTTTCCCTCTAGCTGGCCATGAGCTTCTTCTCTCCTCTCCTCTTCTCTTTATCCTTTCTTCCTCCCTTCTCTCTTTTCTCTCCTCTTCTCTTTATCTTTTCGGAAGCAGAAAAATGTGCTCACAAGCCTCACATGGCCAAACATTCCAACACTGTTGAACGACAACAGTTGAACATTCAACATCTTGTAAAATTATAGAGGGGAAAGAAAAACTGAAATTTTTCTGTATAGATTCATTAAGATTCCTTACAATATTAGATTTGACCTAACAATTTATATCTAATAGAAACTGAACCAAATCATATTACAGGATTCAAATCGTGACGCATAGGATTCTAGTAACCATGCTCAAAACTAGGAATATTGTTTAGCAAGATCTAGGAACAACACGACCACCCCACTGCTTCGTTGGGCTAAAAGATGAACCGAGCTGCTCAAGATCACCTCAAGTTTGGCTTGTCTTAAGCTCATTCTTGCTCACTCTACAATGTAGCCAAGTTGAACAAGCAAGTTTGAACTTTATAGGAAAGGGCTAAGCTTAGTTGACTACATGCTCAATTCAGCTTGACTCAACAAGGCTTGTCAAAGCAATTAATCAACTCCTTCACGTGGCTCAATTGTAATTACAAAGCAATTATGATGACATTCTTTCTCTTTTTGTCTAATCATATGATGCCAACTTTTATGCCATTTTGATTGACTTTTACTTCTCCTTTAGTAGTATTTGCTTTTAGAGGAATGTGACCTAATCATTTGACAGGTAGTTCGGCCCAGTTTTATTAAACTATGCTTCTACCTTTCCACTTTTCCTATGAGAAAGCAAAAGCGAAATTTGTCTTTTGCATAAGTGTTCCTAATCCATGTTTACATCCAAACCCAATTTATCATCTAACCCTTAAGACAACGACTACTCTTCTCAAACTCTCATCACCATGTCGAGCCAAGCCACTCAAGTGTTTTATCAAGCTCAGCTTGATCACAATTTGCAGTATTTCAGGAGAGCTCAATCAAACACCTTCAAAATCGGCTTAGCTCAGCTCTTGTACACCCTTCAACCTCTTGCAAACCATAGTGCCTAATAATTTTCTATTTTTTTAAATAAGAATCAATCTGTTGATAATAGTGACTAATAATACGATGGACAGCTGATACCCACCCATGAGGTGGCCCAGTAGTAAAAGGCGAGCAAGTGACTGTGTGGTGACGCGCACGGCCTGAGGTTCGATTCTCCCTGGGATTAAACTCGTGATTTAAGTGGGGAGTCATGGCAATGGGTTGCTACGCTAGCTCCCTACCGGGAATTAGTCTCACCGAAGGTGGAGATTCCCCTGTTATTAAAAAAAATATGATGGAAAGCTGATGACCAACTTAAACAATTGCGAAAGCTAATAATATATATCTGCCTTCTGGAAAGAAAATTCAAGAAGAGATGTAAACAATAAAAAGTAGCTAGGTTTTCTTCAAAATGTTAACCAAGTCCCAAGGAACAAAAAGGCAGTACATGTTAACATGAACCCCCATCAGAACTTGAAGGAATTGCCATTGTTTCAACATCCTTCTTGATACAAGAATAAGAATAGGAATATTGATGTCATGTTAGTACCAAAAAGAAAATATAAAAAGAAAAAATAATTTTTCCTTGGAAAATGTTAAAAAAAGACATCACAACAAACAAAATGCATAATATTGTACAAAAAAAACTCCTAAAATACATGCAAATGATGTTTAGGTATTCCAAATAAGCCTTAAAATATGAGATCTTTCCATGAAAAAAATATCACATATAAATTATATATATACTAATTATTTTCATATAATGTACAATGAAAATCGCAATAAAATCTATTATAGAATGACATTGTTATCATCTATTATGTATATCCAAAAGGATTTACCTTACACAAAGGAAACAAGGGCAAATAATCTGAAAAAACAAATGAACTACAAAAAAGAAGTTGCATTAAGGAGAACAGAAAAGCTGCTGCTTAAAATGTTCAAAGAAAAATACAAACCTTAATTCAAAATATTAATTTTTTACAACATCAACAGAACCATAATGAATTGAGAACTTTTAATCTTTTCACTATTTTCACTAAACTATATGCTTTTCTCTACATGCTACTAAACTATATGCTTTTCTCTACATGCTCAATGAAAAGATTCCTGATCTCCGCTAGGCTCCTTCATTGATTCCACATGTCCAAGCTTCTACTACACACACACTTCACCAAAAGCATCATGAAAGTTCAGAACAATGATGCGATCTCTTCCTGCTTCATAGCATGAATTTCAAGGGGCGCACACAAGAAGGATGATAGTGATCATGGGGCAACAAGTTCACATTGACCCTTTTCACAAACAACATCATTAACTTCAACATCGTTAGTCGCAGATTGGTAATTCAATTTCTGCTGTACTACAGTTCCATTTTTGTTTTTCGTTTTCTTGGTAAGGACGGCAGTTCCATATTTTAAAGTAGCAAGGGACCTAGTTCAATCAACAAAGGTTATAAGAAAAATAATGGCACTGAAGCTGCTGAAAAAACAGGGGTGCCATCCATGTACTTGCAGCATATACAAAAGGAGACTGAATCAGTAGGGACACCAAATCTACTATTTCCTTAAAACGGCCATCCTTGACATGATAAATTCACCTCACTATATCTAAGCCTAATTACAACTAAACAGTCGCTCATTTTATAAGATTTTAAATACTATTATTAGCTTTCAATATGTCTCCACCAGAAGAAGAAGAATTGGAGGCAGATCCGAAATATAATTTTAAACAGTCCAAGAACACGCATCCAATTATATAAATTAGCTTAAGATACTGTCAATATGCAATTGTCCCTCCCCTTGAGAATAAAAACAAATTCAACAAAAGGCACAACCAGGACGATTCCAACGCGACAGAACATTTTAGCGTTATATAATAACATAGGCTTTCTTCAACTTCACAGAAACCTTTACCTCTAATGAAATATAAGAAGGTGCTCACATGGCCCAACATTCAGACACCGTTGAATAACTATGGCCTACCTTCAATGTTACGGAAACTCTGGACCTAGTGGAGAAAGGAGAGAAGGAAACTCTGGACCTGATGGCCTTCTTTAATATTTGATCCTGGGAAAGGGGACATCATTCCCGGGGAAAGGGGTGTGGCATGCAAAAGTCCCGGTCAAAGTTGCCTTTTTTGCTTGGACAGCAGCAAGAGGAGCCATCCTGACTATTGATAATTGAGAAAGAGACGCAAATGCATAATGGACTAGTGTTGCATGTGCAAGTGTCCGGGGGAGAGTGCAGAGCACCTCTTACTACATTGATCGTTCATTAGAGAGATTTGGGACATGATTTTTTCGGTGTGTGGTGTGGTTTGGGTGATGCCAAAGTTAGTTAAAGATTTGTTCGCTGCCTGCAGTAGAGCCGTAGAGGATACCCTAGGGGCTGGGCTAGGATTTCTTGCGTTGATATCCTGCTTTTTTGACTATTTATGTATACTCCGTGTTTACAGGGTCGCATCCCCGATTTGGCGAGTCCAAATATACTTTTACAAATCACAAAAAAAAAAAAAAAAAAAAAGAGGAAACTCTGATATATTGCTGGAGAAGACTACTTCAATGCTTGAAATGGAGATAATCACAATCACACTGCAAACAATGGCAATAAACCATAATTACGCCACAATAGAGGGACCGTGATAAATTCTACCACAATAAATTTTGCACTTCCAAATAACAACCACTTTACAATTCGAAGTCTAAGTGCAATACAGTGACTGAGTCTTATAAAATTATAATGGACAAACAAAAAAGGTGAAGTAGAGAGTCTTATAAAATTATAATGGACAAACAAAAAAACTGAAAGGTCATAATCAACATTTTTATGAATTTCAAGAGGCAGACACAAGAAGGATGATAGTGATCATGGGGCACCAAGTTAAGATTGATCCTTTTCACAATTAACATATCAACTTCAACATTGTTATTCGCAGATCGGCAATCCAATTTCAGCTGTACTACAGTTCCTTTTTTTAATTTTTTCTATAAGTACTAAAGTTCCAAATTATAAAGCTAATGAGGGAACCTAGTTCAATCAGCGAGGTCATTAGGAAAATAATTGCACTGAAGATGCTGAAAAAACAGGGGTCCCATCCATGTACATGCAGCATACACAAAAAGAGACTGAATCAGGAGGGAAATAAAATCTACTATTTCCTTAAAACAGCCGTCCTTGACATGATAAATTCACCTCACTATATGTGAGCCTAATTACAACTAAGCAGTGCTCACTTTATAAGATTTTAATACAATCATTAGCTTTCTATATATCTCCACCAGAAGAAGAACAATTGGAGGCAGATCAGACACACAATTATAAACAGTTCAAGAAATGTGCATCCAATTATATAAATTAGCTTAAGATACTGTCAATATAAAATTCTCCCTCCCCTTGAGAATAAAAATAAATTGAACAAGAAACACAACCAGGTAGATTCCAATGTGACAAAACATTTTGGCATAAAAAATAAAATTGGCTTTCTTCAACCTCAAGGAAACCTTTAAGTCTAATGAAATATACGAACAAGGTGCTCACATGGCCCACTATTCCGACAACGTTGAATTACTATGGCCTTCCTTCAATATTCAATCCTCGTGAGGAAAGGAGAGGCATTATTCTCGTCGAAAGGGGTGGGGCGTGCAAAAGTCCCGTCAAAGTTGCCTTTTTTGCTTTGACGGCAACACGAGGAGCCATCCTGACTATGGATAATTGAGAAATAGACGCAAATTCAAGATGGAACTGGTATTGCATGTACAAGTGTTCGGGAGAGTGTAGATCACCTCTTACTATATAACTCATTTGTTAGAAAGATTAGGAGCATGATTTTTTTGCTGTTTAGTGTGGCTTGGGTAATGCCAAAGTCAGTCAAAGATTTGTTCGCAGCTTGGAGTAAAGGATACCCTAGAGGCCGGGCTTCTAAGGCTTGGGAGGCTGCCCCAATTTGTCTAATGTGATGTCTATGGAGGGAGAGAAACAAGAGGTCCTTTGAATGCGAGGAAAGTGCTTTTCTGAGTATGAAAGGAGTGGTGCTATCTATGTTATACTTTTGGCTAAAGGAAGATTTTCCTTTCTCATTACACTCTTTTGTTGACTTTTTCGGGGATTTGTATCTCCCTGTAGATATATAGGAATAATTTTTTGTGGTGATATTCCTGGAGAAATATAGGGGCTTTTTGAGTTTTCTAGGTAAATCCATGTGTACGGGGCTGTATCCCCCTTGTTTCGCTTTCTAATGTACTTTTACTAATCCAAAAAAGGAGACTCTGTACCTAAAAAGAGCAAAATATATTGTTGGAGAAGAATACTTCACTGCTTGAAATGGAGATAGTCACAATGAACTGCGAACAGTCACAAGAAACAATAATTACGCACAATAAAGGGACCCTGATATAATTAAGTGCAAGAAATTATGCACTTCTAAATAACAAACACTTTACAAGTCAAACTCTAAGTGCAACGGCTTATGGCTACAAGAAGCAAGACAGGCAAACAGATAAAACACATAATTGTAAGCAAAATACACCAACTTCAACTACACAAAAGGCAAACATTGGAAAAACTAACAGACACTTACCGGGCACTACTTTAGGAGGATCTTCCTTCCCATCTGGTGCGCAAACATACCTCTGCCCCTTATACAAAACCAAATGGGGCGGCTTTGGTGCGTACAAACTTCCCTCTGGCAAATTAATGTAAAACCCAATAACATCACCTTCCGCATACCCGTCCCCACCATACTTCTCCCTCAAAGCCTTATGTACCTTACTCCCATCAATATCTCTATACCCGAAACTTTTTGCATCATATCCAACTGGTGCCTGTAAGTCCCCTTTCTCGGTCGACCACCCGAGTCTTGTGTGCCCTGTCTCACCCAACTTCACAACCTTAATCTCAAAATACCAAGCACCCTCCAAAACCCCCCTAGTGGCTCTAACCATTCTATACCCTTTTGTACTACCTGCACTCAACCGATCCTCGCTCAATTCAACTTTCTCTGCTTTGTACACCTTCGACAAACAAATTTCCATATCCGGGGTATCATCATTTTTATCAGGGAATCGCGGAATTGGAGTAATTAAGACAGTTTCCTCTGTTTGGGAATTGTGGTTATTATTCTTAGTTTTCTTTTTACCTTTTCGTGATGTTGATTTTGTCCACACATTGTTGCTCTTCTTCTTCGATTTCTTGACTGTTGTGGTGGTGGTGGTGGTGGTGGTGGTGGTGGTCATTCTTTTTGCTGTGGGTCGTGCCGGTGTAGGTGCTACTGTTTCATCAGCGGAGTGGTCTGCATTTGTTGGTAGCTGTGGCTGGGTTGCCTTGGATGTCAAAGATGAAAGTTGTTTCCGCTTCTTCGGTGGAGGGTCTTCGTCTTCTTCGTCGTCATCTTCGGAGACTTTGGTGAATTTTGGCGAATCTCTGAGGTCTTTCTCGCCTTGTTGGGGCTTTTGCGTATGTGGGTTGTTGGAGATTTCGTCGTCGGATAGATCTTCGGAGGCAATAGGTTCCTCTTTGGGGTCGGTTAGGGGTTCGGTTTCCGTATCTGGAGTTGCAGTGGAGGTGGCGGCGATGGGAGCAGCGCCTTCTGTAGCGGTGGTGTTGGGTGGGGTTGGATCAGTTATGCCAATGTCACTGTTTTCGTTTACGTTGTTATTGTTGTTTGATGAATCTTTGTCATCGTCCTCGTCTCTGTAAGTGGCCCGAAGGCTATCCATTATGCAGTGAGAGAGAGAGAAAGGAGGTATAAGTATAAATAGAACAGAGAGTAGAGGAATGACTGAACGAAAATTTTTGTTAGGGTTTGGGAAGTGAAATCGCCATGGAAGAGTGGTCTGTGTTTTGTTGCCGAGGAAGAGGATAGCGTTTGGGCTTGGGTAGAGTTGTCGGGGAGTGGGCTTTTGGAAATATCCATATGCAAAGGCGTGAAGGAACGACGCCGTTTGTGAGTTTTTTACGGCGTTTGGAGCTCCACTGTTATTATTCACTTTGATGAAATGTTGTTTGAGATTCACTCAATTATGTAAATAAGCAAAAACTTGAATATATTTAGAAGTTTATAAAGCTTTCTGAAATCTACTCCTTTATACGCCTTATAAAACTTTATAAGAAACTAAACTTCACTCGTAATCGACTTAATTAAAATTTATTTAAAATTAATTTAAAAATAAATAAGTTAAATTTAAATACATTTTGAAGTTAGTTATATTTTAGATCTAAAGAAATGTTTAGACGTAATTTGTTTAGTAATTTATGACTTATACTTTTGACTTTTTTAAAATGTATTTAGGTGAGTGACTTAAAAAAACAGTTTATGTTTAATTATATTTTTTTAAAAAAATTATTTTTAAATATAATTATTTAAAAATAACTTATAACTTATAATTTATAATTTATAAATCAGTCGGCCAAACACCTTTAAAATTAAACGCATCACTACCTAGATCAAGTCGGCTCCACTTGTTTACAAGCCATATCTGCCAGTAAGCCTCGCAGAGTTGGGCTTTTGAAAAATATGATTAAGAAGTGGGATTGGCCTTAAAAAGGTTCCAAGGGTTTAACTTCAAACAATGTACTTTAAAAAACAAATAAAAAAGGAAACGACTATACGTGGACGTAAGCCTCCTATGTGTAAAGCCGTCCTATGGTCAAATATTCTCAGGGCCACAAATACTACTAACTTGTTGTGAGGTTACGATGCACCTCATCTTATGATAAATAAGTCACTTCAAATGAATATATATAACAGTAGTCAATATGTTGTAAAAATAATTAAGGAAGAAAGAGAGAGAGAGAGAGAAATAGAAATAGAAGTAGAAAGAAGAAAAATATAGGTAAATTTTCAAAGTTAGTGTTGTATTTTTTTTAGTTTTATATTATTAATAAAGATTTGAACGATCTAGAAGATCTAACCCTACTTATTTCAAAAAAAATCATATGATAAATATTTAACAGTTCCTGAAAAACTATTTACTATATTTTGTGTTGAGTTATTTTAGCTGCTTTATATATTTTTAGTTTTATCACACGTTATCAGCACGATACTTCAAGTGCTTTGTATTTTTCTTTTATTTGATGTGTAATTTATCTTCATTTTGAATTTTTCACTGTTCACTCAATTCGCGTGAATAGTATGAACAATAGTTTAACTATTGAGATGAATAGTATTTATTTCGAAATAAAACTCCAAAAGAGCGGCAATATCAATGTCTAGTAAACATGTTCAAGTAACAATTTGATGAACCTATTTACTAAAACAGTACCAACGGAGTTTGAGAAACTATCTAATTCATACCAAAAGTATGAATGAGGGAGAGTCGCGTACTGTACTCTTTTCCCTTCACTAATGGTTTTTTTCACAGGGTTTTTCTTGGTAAGGTTTTAATGAGGCAGTTTTAATGCACCCATACTAAGTTATGTTACACAATATCACTATACTCTTTTTCCTTCACTAAGATTTTTTCTCATTAAATTTTTCTAACAAGGTTTTAATGAGACAATTTTAACAAATCCTAATATGTATTGTGATCATCTAAGGAGGAGTGTTGTGAGGTCATGGCTCACCTCAGCTTATGGTGAATGAGCCGCCTCAAATGCGTATATATAGCAGTGGCCGATATGTTGTGACAACAATCAAGGAAGAGAGAGAGAGAGAGAGAGAGAGAGAGAAATATAAATCGAAGTAGAAGGAAGAGAAATATAGGTAAGTTTTCAAAACTCATATTGTATTTCTTTTGGTTTTATAGTATTAATAAAGTTTTGAGTGATCTAAAAGATCTAGCCCTATTTGTTCCAAAAGAATTTATATGATAAATAGTTGATAATTCCTGAAGAACTATTCATTATATTTTGTGTTGAATTATTTTATCTGCTTTATATATTTTTAATTCTATAACATAACTATTATTTTATTTTATTTTTTTGGATAAACTATTATTTTACCCTTTCAACTTTGATCAGATTTCAAAATGTTTAAGAAAATAATCCAAATAATCTATAAAATCTTACTTTGGTGGACCACTAATTATTGACCTGTCGAATATCAATGAGATTTTTAAAACTATGTAATTGTTAACTCAAGACAAAAAAAATCTTGTATTGTATCGATAAAAAATGCTACAAGTGTTATATTTATTTCTTTTGTTAATAGTGTCAATACGAAACTTTAATTCTATTAGTTTAAAATTAAAAATGTAACAAATTTTAGTTTAAAAGGTAAAGTTAAATTGAATTATAGTTGAGAGGGTCAAAGTATAATTAATATTTAATTTTTCTAACTCATTTTAAAACAATTGACCACATTGATTTGTTTTTAAAAGTTAAAGGATTTAAATAGAAGAAATCAAATTACGTTGAAATCTGAGACAAAGTTGAAGGGGTAAAATAATTGTTTGCCCTATTTTTTTTTTTTACACATGAGAGGCCGAAAAGGCCAATAGTATCATCTATTATTACTCTTATTTAAGTTTTACAATTCATACCCATCAAATACACATAATGTAAAAATTATTTAACAGAAGTAGTGTCTAAAACTAATTGTGCTATCTTCCAATTAGTTTTTTTTTTCTTATTACATTGTCAAGGGAAAATATATGAAATAATAAAAGTGTCCCTTGAGGTCTAAAATTTTGTCTAATTTGGAGGGCCATTTTTATTATTTTACAACTTTTGCCCCAACAAAAGTCAAGCTGGCTTGGTACTATTATACTATACGCATAATTTGGTGCTGAAATGATTTGTTGAAGTTTTTGACACTTTTTTAAATAATCCGTTAAGCCTCTTATGCATATACTATCATTCAAAAATAATAAAAAATCAATCTTTGGTTGATTGCAATACTGGCAAAAGAGTGTAAAAATAAAAAATAAAAAATTTGGGGTTACAAAAACTACTTATACTCTCAATATTGTGGGCCCATTTTGTATAGTTTTTTTTTTTAACTTTTTCGACTTGGTTTTTGTTGCTTTGTTTTTTTATTTGTCTTAGCTTATAAAAGCACAAAACTTAAAAAAAATCGGTTTTTTTGTTTATAAACAAAAAAAGTAAAATGAAAAAAAACTAAATTTAAGCTCTACCAAACGAAGCATGTATCATAAATTTTAAAACTTTTATCCTCGGTGGCTAATCTATGAACCAAATTTTTTTTTGCTAATTGGGTGTTCATACGAACTTGCGCGCATCTCGACTAATTTTAGGACTTGTGTAGTCTATTAATCCCGCTAAAACTAGGTAATTACCGTGCCAAAGGTTTTGGGGGCGGCCCTAATAAGTTGATAACACCTAAAAGTTTTCGAACTTGGGACTTTGGAAGGGATAGTTGATGATACTTCCCCCGCACACCACAAAGCCAGGAATTTAATCCACCCCGAGCTATAAGTCAAGATGTAATAAACTATAAATATATATATATATATATATATAAGCCAAACAAGTATATAATTAATTCTAGCAAACTTGTACATGAAATATGTAAATGCTAAAAAATAAACAAAGTAAGTACTCAAAAAAAGTACATTATTGAAGTTGTACTCTACAATTCTTCATAGAATAAAAATGATTTATTATCGAATCAAAGTTGATATTTTCACAAAATGCTCTTTCAATGTAGACAATCATAAAATCTTCCTTCAGCCTAGAACCTATCTAAGAGAAGTATCATCAAATTCGACTATTTGAAATTTAGAAGTAGGTTCCTCATCAGAAATTGAAGTATCAATATTATATAGAGAAGATGTATCACTCTTTGAGATATCAACTCTTGGTTTAAAAAATGAAAGAATAGTTTTTCTCCTATTGTTTCTTTCATGTGCCATTATAATTTATAACCTAAAAAAGTATGATTCTTTTTAGACCCTAAATATAAAACCAACTCATGAATAAACAAATAAAAATTTGCAAATAAAAAAAAATAAAATTGTCTAGAGTTAATAAACTAACACAGAAAATTACTAAAACTTGAGATTGTTTCGGTGATGACAAACCCTTTTAATTCTTTGTTTTGGTCTCCTCTTCAACGGAACTTAAAGAGAGAATTTTTATTTAAAATTTTTTTTTTGGGAAAGGGTTTCGGCTGGACTGGAGTGGGTTAAAACATAACAGGGTGGACTAAATGTTTGTTGGGCTAAAAGTTGAAGTATAAAAAAAATTTGGGCTAATCTACCTTAGGCTACAAGGTTGTAGCCCAAGTGAGCATTTGTCATAACTCTGCCTATGGCTCTACAAAATAATTTTGGAAGTCAGGAGCATAAACATATGTGGAGATGCTAACCA
This sequence comes from Euryodendron excelsum, assembly GCA_033060915.1. Taxonomy (NCBI): domain Eukaryota; kingdom Viridiplantae; phylum Streptophyta; class Magnoliopsida; order Ericales; family Pentaphylacaceae; genus Euryodendron; species Euryodendron excelsum. The sequence goes on from CM065382.1 coordinate 40,477,280, forward strand.
TCAATTGTCTAGTTAAAGTTTGAGAAAAATGTCAAAAACGAAATTAAACACTTTTTATAAAGATAAAAATTCAAATCCTCTGCCTCCTTTCAATTAATTAAACTCTTAATAACTTTTAGCTCTCGATTGGGTTGTTGAGGAAGACCTATCAGATCCAACATGGCGAACAAGATCAAGGTTGCTCCAAAACAGAAAAAAGACAAAAAAAACAAAAAAAGAAA
>CM065382.1:40485000-40925000 GCA_033060915.1 Euryodendron excelsum
TTTACGTGCAAGAAAGGATTGCACCCAAGAGAAGGTATTGAAGAGCCCGATACGTATTATTTGGACCCTTACTTAATGACACAAATTTTTGGGTTTACTGGTGATTTAACAACTTTCTTATAAATGAGAGGTATATTTGGCATTAAAAAAAAATCTCTTAATAACAATTACTTCACATTCCATCCCTACTCCCAATCTCGGTGGATCCTCGCAACTCTCATGTACCCTCTCTCTTCTCTCTTTAAAAATAATATAAATATAATGAATATTAATCATTTTCTTAGCTATCCTTCACAAAACACATATCATTGAAGTTCGTAATTTTAAAAAATGCCACTATCACGTTATTATGGTAAAATTTTTACGTAAATTCTATAATAATAGTATTTTCGTTGTATGATTGAAAAAAGGCACAAATGGCAATGCATGAAATAGCATATAAGTTCTTACCATTTTTTGTTCACTCAACAAGAATTTCCTTAATTTATGAAAATTTTGCCTACCATGAAACTTACTTGAAGTGGTGAAACGTGCTTCACGGAAATGCATTTACAATATCGTTACAAAGCTATTTCGAAAATTTTGAAGAAATGTCCCAATACTTTTGGAGTATTGAAGGGACACTCTAACAAAAGAGTAACTTGGCAAGACTATATATGGTTGCTCTATTTGGTTAAGATTTTGGTTCTTATTTTTTGTTTTTGTTTTGTAAAATTTGTTGAAATCACACATGGCAAACCGATTTCGAAGGCTGTTTTTACCAAGACTCTATTTGTGAATCAGTTTCAGAATTTATTTTTGAGAAATTTTTTTAATGTACAACCCAATTTTCGGAACAAAAAAAGTTATTTTTATAGTTTTAGATCTATTTTCACACAAAAATAAAAATAATAAGAAAACAATGATGTTTCACTGTCTCAATTTTTATTTTTGAGAATATGAAAAAACGAGAAGTTTTTATTTGTTTTTGAGAATATAAAAAATACAATAAAATAAAAACAAAACCAGAACCACAACATTATTTTTTTAAAGTTTCAATTAAGTATTCATTATATTTTATAAAAGTATCACATTAAATTATTCATATATAAAGTTTAATATTCCCAAATTTTTTTCGGGTGTTGCAAGAGTTTCTTGTCATGTTCAATTTCCATTCTATTCTTGATCTTTGCCCACATCGCGTTTCTCCAATTTTTTTTATGCTGCGTTTGCCTTTCTATTATGGTAAGTATGTTCCAGACCTATTTTGAATCGCAATGCTATTCTCCCTATAGTTTACCGACACGTGGCTACCACCGAGTTTGACTCGCTTTGTATCCATTTTATAAAAAGATCCGGACCTCATGTATTTCTGTTTCAGCAGGACAAGTGTGTCATGCGTGACGTAGGAGAGGACCACCGTGGTCCGCACTGCCTGTGATTTTTACCAGACGTGTCCGGTCTGATCTTTGTCTCGTGCAGTCCACGACTCGCCACGGGTTATTCTGTGCCCATTCACCTCTCTCTCTCTCTCTCTCTCTCGAATCTCCACCTAATTACTTTTTGACCTCTCTATGTTCATATCCTTCGTCAGATATCAGTCTGTCATTTGCTCAATTTCTAGCACCGTTGTGAACTCGTGAGAGGGTCTTCGGCGATCTCTCTCTCTCTATACATCAGAGCCATGTCCCCCAGGAAGCTCAACTCTAATGTATAAACTTTCTATCTAAGCTCTGCTGTTCAATTGCAATAAATTCTTGATGTTTCTTGTGTTTCTTTTCTATTGGATTAGTCAATGTTTCGTGTACAATTAGGTTTTGCATCTGCTTATCTAATCCAAACTGTCCAATGAGTTTTGACTTGTAAATTATTGGGCTATGATTAATCTTTCTAGAAGCTGTGATTCTCTTCCAGATTGTTGTTGGCCTCTGCAGGTCTTGGTATTATGTCAAAATTTTCAATTCTAATCCATTTTTTTGATCATTTCTTTGTGTGTGCGTGTCTTTCTTTCTTTTTTTTTTTTTGTGGTGAAATTTATATTTTCTGTTTAGAGTATTATTTAGTGATTAACAGTCTTGATAGCTTAGAAGTTCCTATTTAGTCAAAAATTGTAAATTTTAAGTGATTTTGAAGTAGAGCAGCTAATTCACATTTTTTGGGTAGATAATTTAGAGAACTACGTAGGGCAAATCAAAGTGTTATCAACTTGGAGTGTATGCTAAATTGGAAGACTTATAGCCTCTATCTTGAACTCCATAGGTTAAAGAAGGAAATCCTAAAACAGACTTAGAGCAAAAACTTTCTGCAAGTGTATACTCTATCAAGTCTTAATTATGATTACTTGGGCCAGGAAAATTGTTAATAATCCGTGGAATGATGAGAACTTTGTTATTGACAGTAGATGAAAATAAAACATACAATCACCACTTACATAGGTAAGTTTTGTTGCCACCTGTTAATGGCTCTAGACATACTATCTTGGAAATCCTTGAAGTGAGTGAGCATTTGAAACAGTGACAGTGAAGAAGTTCATAGAAGCCTTCTATTTTATATTTGAATTTTAATTTTAAAAATGTGAAACTTAAATTACTTTCTACAATTGATGTGTACATTACTACCATATCAATGTTGACCAAGTTTAGAAGTTGTCATTGGCAGTTATCTTTTTTCTTTTTCATGTCTAATGATAAATAACATCTTGGTCACGTTTTCAAAGGGGATGGAAGTGCAGTTTTGTGCAGGTGTCACTTGCTTTATGACCAAATGGGAAGTGTATGTAGATATAGAGAAAAAGATCTAAGCATGAGAGTTTGCATGTTGTTACGTTAACGTCTTATCTTTTAAAGAGTTTATGAAACCATACAAGTGTCCTGAATTTCTTTGAAATTTTTGATTGTTGTTGCCATAATATCATGCATTATTCTCGTGATATTATGCATTTATTTTACTTGATGGAAGAACCTTCACCTATGGTCTTAAGGGATTCTGTTTATTTCCAACCACGTCTCACAGTGAGATATTGGTTTTAGTATGTTAATTGGCAAATGCATTTTCTTGTGTGTCTTATATTGATTTAGTAGTTTGCTAACTGAAACATAACTTTAAACAGAAGCTACCTTGAATGCGCAAAGTCAACTGCGAAAAGAATCTGATCATTAATTGTATCTTTTGAAGGCAGAAATATTATTTCGTATTTTATTGAACACTAAGCAGTAGGAACAGTAATCCTTGTCTTTTCTTTTTTCGAATCTGTTATTATGTTCGGTTTCTTAGAATTTATTTGTATTCAGTACATCCCATTTCTTGTATAGGATCTGTTTCGACAACTTCTGACTTGCCAGTGCAGGTTGTGCTAGTGATAATTTTCACATTTGAGTCCTGTATCAATGGTCTGATCTAGTGAGACTATGAGACAGTTGTTCCTTTTTTCAATACCTCTATACATTGTAACAAATTTGTAATGTTACATTTATTCTGTGATGTCCACATAATCTCTTTCTCATGCCAAGTCCTTGGAGTGAACATATGAATATGCAAACTTTGATTGTATGGTTGCACGCAATTTTTGTTTTCAAGTTCTATCTTTTGCACACTGTTCCTATTTTTTCTTCTTCTCTTTCTCAATGGAATAAGATATTTTTGTAATAATTTTTTTAGAAGAACTTGAATCATCTTCTGTCTCGAAGAAGATTTTTTGCTTACTTATGCTAGATAAATCCAGTAGTTATAGATTCTAGGGTTAAGTCAATCTTCAAAGAATAAGAATACAAGAAAAAAAATGGTAAAAAGAGAAATCTTATGGGCCCTGGACAACTCTTCCATATGTGACATTCACATTGTCATTAAATAGGAAACCAATATAATCTTCTCCATTTGTGAGTCTGCTTAATCTATAAGCCTCCCCTAAACAACCTTTGTTGGGGCATGGGGCATGTAGCACGTATATGAACTCTTTGATTGTTTTATTAATGGCCTTTTTTATGAAGTTTAAACTTTAAAGTAGTGCTATTTCTCTCAAAATCTTTAGTATGTGTATTCCTACTGTACTATGGATAACTCTATATGTCCAAGAAGGTAGAATACAACTCTTCCATATTAGTTTTCCAGGTCCTTTAGTTACCCCCTTATCAATAGTTTTTTTTGTTAAAAAGGCCCCGTTTCTTGTCCAAATCTAGCAATTTGTCATGTCTATGCCTAATAGGCCTCTTGTAAACAGGGAACTGCAAGTGTTTCCCAGCAGGAGAATGGTTTTGTCGATTCACTCTCAATCTTGGATTCTGAGAAGGCAGTGCAGGAAATTGTTCAGCAACCACTTATTCAGGGAACTGATGATCATCTTATAGAGTTCTCAGAGGCCATGAGAAGTATGGTTAATTTTTGAATGCCTAAAGCTGTTCACATCTGATATCTTTAATGGAACTATTTCTTGACGCTTATATACATATTTTTCCCAATTCATTTTAGCTGTTGCGAAGGCATTAAGACGTGCTGCTGAAGGGAAGGCTTCTGCTCAAGCTGAGGCAGCTGAATGGAAACGTAAATATGAACTGGAAAGGGCGCGGAATCTTCATTTGGAGCATAAAGGTTCTAATGATTATACATCATGTATTAGTTACATACATTAAGATATGGAGATGAAACTAATGACGATGTTAAAGTGTTTCTAACATTTTGCATGTGAATTAAAACTCAGTTCATCTGAGCTTGATCCAAAATTTTCAGAGTTGATTATTTCCTTGATCTAGTTCAGCGCACTCCAAGATACCAACACATAATCTGGAATCAAAATAAACCATTCTCTTAAATAGAGATTATGTGTGTTAGAGTTTACCAGATGAAATATGCAAAAATTTAAAACTGCAAGTAAACTGATAGGATTATATCTTTATGTATTCAAATCTCATTCACACACAATCTCCACCTAACAAAACGGTTTTAAGGGAACATTTAATGTAACATGATGGTGCTGTGGTCAACATCTCAACATCAAGGATAGATTTATATTTTGCAAATGTTGAAGATACACAGAGGAAGCTGACCTTTTACAAGAATTAAGGCAATGAAGGAATCTGTTGGTATTTACAGTTAGGACGAACTTGAATGAATGGAAGATTTCAGACATTATCATCTCTTAGAGATGCTCTTCCATTTAAAATATAGGGAAGGGTGGGATGATTGAAGGTGGTAATTGCCTGATTCAAATGACTTTCTATTTTAGATATTTCTGACTTTGCTTTATGGCATCCTGCCGATGATTCTATCATATTGTTGGTATATCGGAGCAGGAAGGTCCCATGTTAGGGTCTCAACTTCTACCTGATAATTATAATACATGCACGTCTTTGGCCCACGTTGAATGTGTAAAATATTCAAATACCTCCTCTCCAAGTTTTTAGATCAGTTTATTTCTAACACTTGTGATGCTTGGCTGGCTTTCATTTAACCCTCTTTAAAATTCCGTTTTCTATCTTTACCTTTTTCCGAGGCAGGATTCTTACTGTTTGCCAATTTAAGGATTGGAATTTAATGTTTGTTGATTTGTTGGTTATTTATTTATTTATTGCCTGTGGATTTTGTTATTGGAAGAAATTGCCTTTCGATTGGAATTCTCAAAAAATTTGAGGCTAGAGAAGAGAAGTATGCATTTTGGATGAGTAATTTTTTTAGTTGTCCAGCTATTGGATTGCATGGGGTACAATGACCTGGACAATTTCTAATGATTAGAGGTCAATGCCTATTTATTTTGTTTGTGGCTTTTTTTTGGACTTTGAGTTGGCATCTTGCACTCTGTTATCCTCTATTTCATTATTCCCTTTGTTTTCTCCCTTTACATCTTATTGTTATCTATGGAGGAAGAATCTATGTAACACATAAACATCTTGATTCATCACAGATGCAGAATCCTTTCTTTATCCTCTTGTTTGACTTAATTGTACATATGCAAATGTGCTAATAGACCAAAGCTGAAATATTATGACTATGTGGTGTAATTCCTTAACAATTGGGTTTCAACACTTCCTTTCCTTTTTCGATTAAAAATGGTTCTGTTTCTGTTATTCAGCTTATGTCTGCAATGGACCTTGGTCATCAACTTTCAAAATTTCAACTATTATCTTCTTACAATGAGATTTTCTAACACGTTTCTCAGTGCTGTCATCCGGAGAGCATGATGGTGATCTTTGTGGTGAGAGGGCAGACAACTCAGCAGACCAACCTGTGCTGTTGAATCAAGCTAATGAACAGTCTGAGAAGTGTTGTGGGAAGCACGGAATTTGCTCCCATGAGGTTCTTCAGGATGGGGAACCTGATTCTGATTCCAATGTAGTTCAGAATAAGTTTATGAGAAAGGTAGTTTCTTTTGTCTGCTGAATAACAGAACCACAGACTCATAACAGTGCAGTGCTTTTTGACATTTCATGTATTTGTCATTATCTGTATTCAGAGCATTACTCGTTTCATTGGTGACATGTAAATAGTGGGAGTCTTATTACAATTTTTTGATATTCCTCAAGCTAACTCTTGCAATCAAGCTATAGACTTTATGGAGGGTGTATGGTCTTATTCAGCTTCTGGATAGCTTGTTATGGTGGTGGTTGTTTACATGATATAATTTCTGTTGCTTGCCTTTCCCTGACCACATGCATATATAACCTCATAAAGGGGTTGCAAGGACTTTGGTTATCTATATCATTAGCATGTAAACCAAGATTTTTGGATGTTATTGGGTAATTTGATACCCCTATTTAAATGTTATTGAAATTTTGCTTTCTCATACAGGCATCATTTAAATTATCATGGTGTTGCAAAGGTGAGAACAGTGATCAGCACAAACATGACATTGTCTCTTTTGAGAGGGGGAATATAACCACTGCAGAGCGCAGCAGTAAGCAGGTATACTTCTATTCATAAAGCACTAGTTTGCTGCTAATTTTGAGTCATATCAATGGTGTACGCTATGAATGTTTACATGGCATTACTATAGAATTATTGGCCTTGATAAAACGTGTAATTCTCCGAGTATGGTTGGTCTTTTTCATTTCACAGGTGCCTTTCACATAGTGCCTAATTGAACACATTTTCAATTTCAGATCTCTTTGAGGTGGGAATCCCAGCCACAGACTGTGCTTATTTTGACTAAACCAAATTCAACCTCTGTTCGTATTCTATGTGCAGAAATGATCAGGTATGGATATTAAGGCATCTTTAATTTTCACATTATTCAGTTTAGTTGCTTCGTTATTATGCTAGAGTTGAGTCTTAAGAAATTTCAGAACACTATTAATCTTGGCATAACTTTTAAATGCATCTTTTGCTGTTGTGCTGCAGTTGTTGCAAAGTCTCTGATAGAGTTTGATACACATCATTTAGGCCATTCCTTAGCTGATTAAGCTTTTGGGCCAATTGCTTGTCTAACATGGTATCAGATCTGAAGGGGTTGGTTGTGGGTTAAGCTGCATGGTGATAGCCACAAAAACAAAGGATTATTCACTTCTTGGGAAGGGGGCTTTTGTACTCAAATTGTTAGGGAAGAACCACTCAGTGCAGTAAAATCTCATGGATGGGTTTCTATATTCATCGAAAGCCAGTGTGTATTGTTCGTCAACTAAGTTCGATGTGTTCGTCAACTAAGTTTGATGTGTGCACATCAAACTCTCTGATAGATTTTGATACACATCATTTAGGCCATTCCTTAGCCGATTAAGCTTTTGGGCCAATTGGTTGTCTAACATGGTATCAGATCTTGAGGGGTTGGTTGTGGGTTAACCTGCGTGGTGATAGCCACAACAACAGGATTATTCACTTGTTGGGAAGGGGGCTTTTTTAACTCAAATTGTTAGGGAAGAACCACTTTCTGCAGTAAAATCTGATGGATGGGTTTCTATATTCATTGAAACCCAATGTGTATTGTTCTTCAACGAAGTTTGATGGGTGCACTCCGTTTGTTGGTGTTTTGTACACTAATCTTTTTGAGTCTCATCAAAGGTGATACATGTATGTGGGTATGACATTCCATTATACCTTTGGTTCACCCATTTCATTATAGATTGAACTTTTGGGGTTACTGGTTACCTAAGATGCTTTCTATATAATAGGATGTGATTGCAAAAGTAAAATATATATAAGGGGTATTAGGTGATTACTTAAGGTTACAAGGTTTTAAAGGTTTCCACTAGAAAAAAGGGATGCCCACGTCCTCTTTGTTTGCCTTTTTCCTTTTTTCTCCCCTGTTTTGGTTCTTACAAAGCTTCTAACAATTTTTGAAAAAGTCCACCAGTTCAGGTCTTGATTTGGCATTATGTAACAACCTACGTGTTTCTAATTACAAATTTTGGGAGGACAATTGATCTGATGGAGGAACTTTCACTCTATTCTATTGCCCTATAGCAAACACGCTATTCAAGTGTTCCTTATCCTTTTATTTTCAAATATCTGTAGTTTTTAGAACTTTGTAGAGTCCAAGAAAGATGAAGGCTTCAGCAATTAAGGTTTATGTAAAACCGTTAGGAACTTAACAGAAGCTCAAATGGTGTAAAAGATGCTTGTTTTGGAGGAATTTATGTTGTTGAAATTTATGATCTTCAAAGGTGATAAGGGATTGATAAGGAGGTGTTCATAGTTGTTTCTTATCCCAAAAAGTAAAAAATGTCGGTGTTCATAGTCATTGCGTGGAAATCATAGCTCTCTTCAAGGCCTTAAAATCATAATAAATGAGCTTTCAAATTTATTATGAGTGAAGGACATTTTTCAGTTCCTTATTGTTTTTTTTTTTTTTTTTTTGGTTCTTTCCCAAAGAAAGAGCAAGCTCTAAAAACACAGGCTTCTAAAATTTGAAGAAGACTTGTCTTTTTGAGCTTGCTGAAGAGTTTGCTATTCTTTTGTAGCTTCTGGATAAAGATTTGCTTGAAGTGTTCCACTGCAAAATATTTTGCTTTCATATGTTGGGAAAATAACATTTTTTAACGACCTTTTTACCTTATATTCTTAACCCACCGAGGTTGTAATCTCATCATATCAGTGTAAGCTGCAGTATCTTCCTCTAAAAATGAAGTCCATATATACGTAGAGCATGTTCTGTCCCTAACTTTTATCACATCTTTCTTACAGCCTCTGCCTATGTTACTTTTGGACTTCTTGTTCTTTAGCGTGTTGAATGAAATCTTCCACTCTGTTGGAAAATTTGAAGTTGTCTCACGTGTGCTGTCCATCCTAGATAACTATCGCTTCTCGTGTCTCAGTTGTCCCATCTGTAGCTTCTTCTGAATGCATTTATTTCTTATTCTATCCTTAGTTGTATTGCCATTTTATACTTGTATTGTTTGAAAGTTTAACCTTGTAGGGAAGAAGTAAAAGGAACTTGTCTTTAGTCTGTGTCTGACTTGAACCACAAACTGGTTTAGGAGTTGTAAATTATTATTTCAATTTCGAGACTGAATAATTGGGTTTGAGCTGATATTAGAATGCCGAGCAGCTTGGATTATCCGTATCCGTCTTTCTTAGGTTTGAGCTTTCTTCTTTATTAATGGAATAAGTAGATTTAGAAGCATTTAATTTGTGATTCCATTAAGCACAAGAATCAATCTGTAACCCTTTTTATCAGAAAAATTCATGAACTAAGCCATACAACTGCAGATCTGTATGCCATAATAGATTACTTAATCATAAATACTACAAATAACAAGTATCCAACACTACAGCCTGCTAAACAAAAAATAACATTTTAACCAGCATTAATAAAAAATGACAAGAACATATGCATAACTATAAAGCAGTGAGATTGAGGTAATTTAGCCTAAGAGGAGGAGAGAACGCCTAAAAATTTTCAGAGAAGTTTGTCCATCAAGCAAAATGGAGAATAAACATCATAAATTTGCCGGCATTGTGGGAGCCATATCAGTTGAACCCTAATTTGGATTAAATTTTCTGAACAAGTTTGTAGATTCAAAGTCAAAACCTAACTCATATGCTAAAATGAATCTGAATGAATGTGCTACATGACGAATATAAGCATACTCTAAAGCTTTGATATGCCGATATACTAATTGTTCAACATCATTCCAAAAATATTTGAAGAAAACAAAAAGAACAAAGAAAAAGGGGAAACCCACATACACAATAAGATAGAGAGGGAGAGGGGTGGGTGGGGAGGGGGTGGTGGGGGGGGGGGGAGCTATGGTCTCTCTAGAGCCCAAGAAAGAGAGAATTGCTGTCGGGAGCAGACACTTCCTTGCTGCAGATGTGAAGATCATGAATGATGGACTCAAAAAAAAAAAGATGGTGAGAGACGTAAGTGTGCTACCTCAGAATTGTGCTCTAAAGAATTCCGGCCACTGGAAATTGCATTTTTTGACCCAAACCTCAAGAATTTTATCTTGTATGTTCTAGGATATTTTGAAGCCGTTGATCATATTTTCATGTGGAAAATGATTCTGAATCGTTTAAAATGCTTTATTGAACTATAAATACAACTATTCTGAGTTCTGGCACTCAAATCCCAGGCCCATTCTAGGTTCCAATGGAGATCTGATTACCTAACGGCATATGTCAATTAATTTTTATCAGACTTTCGATTTCATTACGCGATCTTAGGTTTCAATGCTAGATTACAGCTATTTATTTTCCTGTCAAATTTTTTTTTACTATTCAATCATTTGCAATTTATTTGGTAGGAGGGAGAATGTGAAGAAGGAAGAGAAAACCTCTATATTATTTCTTTTTCTTTTATTTTGGGTGTGTGTGTGTGTGTATGGGTGTTTTTTTTTTTGGGGGGGGGGGGGGGGGGGGGGGGGGAGTGTTGAAGGGAAGGGATGGATATATTTTTTATGGTTTAGTAGGGAGAAAAGGGTACGGAAAGCAACAGTTGATGGGGGAGTAAATCCTCGCAGGCCCACCCTGAAAATCTACCAGCAATGGGCTGAAATTTGTGAGGGAAGAAGAGAACCTTGGGGGAGATGATTTCACGTTATGTTTTGGCCCTTTAGATTGAGTTAATATAAAGGGTACTGTGTAAAACAAGCGCGAGCTGGGCGTTCTTTTTTTTGCCTTGCTTGCGTGCTCAACCAAATAGACTATGTGAAAGACATCTGTCTTTGCCTCCCTCCACATTTTCTACCTTCCTATTTTCCCCTTCCTATCAACTTAGCAGCCCTCCACCAAAAAAATCATTAAAAATGAAGGCCATAAGATATTGGGCATTGAATTGAACTTTGTGATGCTAACATTGTATATGTTAACATGAAGTACTTTCTGGAATATTTTTTTCCGCCTCTGCATCATGAGTGTTTTTGGATCTATGTTTCTTTCATTGTTCAAATCATTCTTGTATTCCTTTCTGGTATTGTTTGAAATTAATTGTTGCTTACAGTGTGACATTTATTTTGATTTCTCTATGGTCTTCTTACCTTTGTGGCTGAATCAGATGAATCTTGGGTCAAATATTATGTGATGCCTCATTCCTCTTGTTTCATTCCCAGATGGTTGAAAGAGCAGAAAAAGATAAACATTTTTGTGGAACCACGAGTGAAAGTAGAACTTCTAACAGAGTCGTTGTACTACAACTTTGTACAAACCTGGCCAGATGGTGAGCTTTCATGCATCTTTTCTTTGGAAATCAAAATTTAGTTAAGATACTATATTAAGTACCCCTTATGATCTCTTGTTCATGCTTTTTTACTGCTAATTTAAATTCGTCTTTTGCGTTATACATTTCAAACTTGATACATTTGCTGCTTTGATGTTTTATGTTACAGAAGCATTGGAGTTCCTTTTCTTCTCATGGTTCTTGGAATTGTTCAAGCTGTAGTCAGATTTTAGTCTATAACATCAGATGTAACACACTGAATAAAAATGACGAAGAAAACATTAGATGAAACATACATTTTCTCTTCCTATTAAGGTGAGAGAAAATTATTTGGTCTCTGTTAACTTCTCAGAGGTGGAACCAAGCCTCAACAAGAATAACTAATAAGTAATAACAACTAGGGGTGTGTGAAGGTAGAGGTAGCTGCTGCTGCTGGATATTGCTATAAACCGAACTTTCAAAAATAATAAATTGATAACCAAGAATGGGTGCCAAGTTCAACACTGTTATCAGAGATGAAATGTCGCCATTATGAGCCAAAAACATTTGTGATTCTATGTTTGAAAGTTCAAAATTTCCAAAAATGGTAAGGGGCTAATTATTGTTTGTTCCATTGTTTGTCAACATGGTAGGGTAAGGTAACACACGTCTTGATTATGAACAGTGTATAGACAGTTTGGAAAGTGTTCAGCAGTGAGTTTATAACTATGTTATATGGTTTAATCATCAAATAAAGGTGCTTATCACTGTGTGCATATTCCATGCCTTCCTCTTGTTGCGAAGGATTAAAGTGGCAGCATTTTTAGTGGAGCAAATGATCAATTTGATCATGTGATTACAGGAGAATTTTTTTTATTTTTATTTTCTGTTATATTCACTAATTTGATTATTAACCACGTGATAAACCTTTCTGTTGTCATTTATGCTTTAACAGACAAGGAAATTCTGCTCCTGCACATGAAAGTTGACCTTGTTGTAACTCTTGGTGGGGATGGAACTGTCCTTTGGGTATGTATGTTGGAGTTTTTCAATTTATCTTGATTTAAAAGGATGTCAGAAAATATCAAAACATTTCTGTGTTTAGTTTTTTGGATGAGTCTAATATAATTTCATTAGTCACACTTTATTTTCTGTTAGCATAGTAGAACGACACATATTTAGCATTAAGTGTATTTGTACTATTTGTTTATGAGTGATATTTGCTAGTGTATTTATACTAGCAATAATGATTTGTACTAATTGTCTAGGAGTGATACTTCTTTATGAAATTTGGCTTATTCTTTCTATTCTTTTTATTTATTTATCTTTTATTTGAGATTGCATTTATTGGTATAAAGAGAAGGTACAGGGAGGAGGAAATCTTCTCCTACCAGGAGAATGAGAAATAATATCAGAAAGACATCAAGAGAATTGAACAAAGGGGGAAACTAACTCCTGGATCTTTAGCTGTTGAAGTGTTTCTTTTGGCTAAGAATCTGTTTATATTTGGCTGATTTCTGTGTCAAGAGAACAAAACCATGAAAAGAGAATATCTGTCGAAAATCTGTCGACGCAAGCACACATGCATCCAATGGCCTTTCAATCATTTTAGTCCATGAGTTATCTTCACTTTTAGTGTGCTGAAAGATAACTATCAGCAGGACCAGAACTTGTAAAAAAATAAGCAATAGGTGGTTAAATGAATTACAAGATGAGAAGCATTGGATAGGTCTATTCTGGCCATTTGGGTAAAGTCAAACAAGTGTCACAATGCTCTGAGGTTTTAAATTCCCATCAAGTGGTGCCACTTTGTCTGTTGCAACCTAACTTAGTGAAGCTCATGTCCCCAGGGTGGGTTAGGTTTATTTCAAAGCACCTAGCTTTGGTCCAAGAATAGGGTATGCTGGTATCAGCACGTCAGAACCTTTGTTACTTGGAACGCTGATCGTTTCAATATGTGAATAGGAATAGAATGTGGTACGCCACATGCTCTAAAATGTGGTTTGATAGGGCTACACTTGTATAGATTACACTGTTATTTAAGGTTTTTCTAGAGCAATTTTCTTTTAATAGTTATTCATCCAATAAAATATAATCTCTTTGTATTCTCAAATTAATCTTATAAAGATACAGTTCTAGGAGCATTATGGCCCATCTTTCTCCATTGTCCTAGCAATACTCCAGCTTTCCTTGATTTTAGTTCATTATTTATGATTTTTTTCCCTTCTTATGTAACATTTATGGAAATAAGTAGGGAAAAATTTTGGGATCACTTTGGATTGCTAAATTTACTATTGTGGAACATAAGTGTACTCTTTGCAGAATGTGCGTTCCAATTCATAAATCGTTAGTGTATTAACATTTTCTAGTAACACGGACTCTGAAACAATTTAGTTGGTTTAGTTCTTGAGTCAGATACTGGTACGCCCAAAAAATCTGAACCCAAGCCTTATAGTTGTGTGCGTCGAGATGTTATTGGCTGGTTAGAATTCGGCTCGAGGTTCAAGAGAAAGTGGATATAGAAAAGATGGAATTACAAAAATTGGTTCAATTTGAGGGCAGGACCCTTGGGACCTTAAGCAATCAAGTTTTGGTATTAGTTGAAGCCTATTTTATGTTTTGACTAAGTTGCTACTAGATTATTTTTCATCTTTCTAAAGCTTAATTGAGCAAAGGGCATACTCAAAAAATTTGTATTTTGTGGCTATTGGTGTACTCAAGGCTCCTTGGTTCTATTTCTTTAGTTACATAATTTGTTTATTTTTGTGTAAATGGATGTGGTTTTGGTGTTGGACACTTAGCATAAATAATTCCAATATCTTATTGGTTTGCAATGAATAAAGAAACCTCAATAGTGAGCTAGCCTTGGACCATGCAGAAATAGTTTCCGCTTATCAACGAAAATAGCATGTATAGCAGATTAATACTGCATAAAAGCACCATTTGCAAGGCAAAACAACTCCTGTAAAGTGAACGTTAGGATTAGAACAATTCTGTGAATACTTCATGGCTATGAAGCATTGATCATAAGATTCATAGTATATTTGTAACCCACTATATGTCTTTATTTATTTACCATATTCTCAATTTCAAACTGATCATGTAGTTCACATAAAAAGATTATGGTAGTATTATGTGGAAATGATCTTGGACCAAATTTGACGTACTTTAATGTTTAATCTCATTATTTCCCAAATTTTATTCTCTAATGAATAATTGAATTTATCTTAACCAGTATATTCTAATGCTGCACAAGAATTGGCCTATCTTAATTTGAAGATAGGTTGGATACTTGCACAGGAGTATCCCAACAGTATTCGATACCTCTTCAAAATTAAAGAAAATTTATCTATAATATGGATATGTTAGGAAGTATCAGATCTGTATCTGCAATTATCCGAGGGGTATCAGCATCTGATATGGATACGACTTACCTTCTAGAGGTATTCGTGTATGATAGCTCTATGGGCAACCTTTGGCCTTTTCCCTTTTGCCTATTTTGTTTGATAAACTAACTGGGGGTGACATTTGTGTTAGTATCTGTTGTTGGTTGAACTCCACTTGTTTATATCGTAGAAACCAGGGTTAAAAGCAGTAGCTTTTAGTATCTCATTATAGTAGGGGGCACAGTTTTATGAGGTGTGTGCCATGAGTAAACTCAAGGTGTAGGTCCTGGTCATTGTATTAAGATTGATAAACATTATGTTATGTACATTGGCAACTGAAGCTTGTCAATTATTTTAATAGGCTAAAAACTTTAGAACTCATTTATATACATGTTTGGCATGAATGTTCATTGCCTTAAGGCTCTTTTCCAAAGACACATTTATTGATGGTTATGAAAATTTTAGTTCTATAGCAATGTAGAAAACACCGTCAGTTATTGGTCACTAATTTTATGACCATAAAAGCAATTAATATTGATAAATAAGAAACGCAGTGCTAGATAGCTTATTATATGTTATAGTTTCATAGTTATCCATTGATAAGGTGATAGATATTGTATTTTACATCTTACATTCATCCCTTCATGCCTCACTGTTTATCATTGTACATGATGTAGTGTTGCTTATTATATTAAAGAAAATTAATTTAACAATTGAAACGTAGTTAAATGAGATTTATCAGATATTGTCTCTAAATTCACACAAAGTAATTTCGTTCTCCACCCATATGATTTTGATCTAATATATGAGCTTAGAATAAAACTCTTAAGCCTTAGAAGGAGGAAAAGTAAGAGATGGGAAAAGAAGGATTTTGAACTGTTTTAGAATTAAGATACTTTATAGCCTGTAACGGACTGGACTGTTCTGTAATTTTTTCTACTTTGGCTTAGTAGTCTATAGTCGTCATTATGGAAACTGGTTTATTGCTGAATCTAATGAAGTAACCCCTAAAATTCCCAGCCTAATGAAAAAATTAAAAACAGAAAAAGAAAAGAGGCAAACAACTAAAATCTCTCTTCAGTTGCAAATTAATTTTCAAGAAAATGATACCATGGCAAGAAACAGCTTAAGTATGACAGTAAACATTACTCCTTTTCATTGCCATTATCATCGGGTTAATGAGGTATTACTCTATATCTTTGTTTTTGATTTGAAACATATTCACTCAAAAAGTGATATATATTTGTTTGTTTGAAATGAGGAACGTGTATAAGTATTATCATACTTAAATCACAGTCACCATCAAAGTAAAAATCAAAATTTTAAGATAAAATTTTCTTTTGTTAGTGTTCACTGAGATAGGATCATTCTCCTTGTTTACTTCTTTCTTCTTCATTTTTATCTTGTTTTTATTATTCTTCTTTGAACTTAAACCTTGGTTAGCAATTATGATCTTCTTTTTCTTATGCAGGCAGCATCAATGTTCAAAGGGCCAGTTCCTCCTGTTGTCCCATTTTCTTTAGGTTCGTTGGGCTTTATGACCCCATTCTGTATCCTCCATCTTTGTCAAAAGAGTTCTCTTTTCTGTATAATTTTGATGCAACTTCAGTAACAATTGCACCCCAGACCTGCTCTCCATTCTGGTAGCGTTTGTTAGTGTGCTATAAAGCTTGGCCCTAAGGGGATCATTTTTTAAGACATATAATCTTTTGAAATGACACGCTGGAAAAACTAGCTGTTCTGTATCCATGATGCCTTACTGATCCACAAGGGGATCCTTAACATTATTCAGACAGCGAACATTACAGAGAATGTCTTGATTCAATCCTTTGGGGTCCCATTAGTATAACATTACGACATCGGTTGCAGTGCCATGTTATCCGAGAAGCAGCTAAAAATGAATATGAGACTGAAGAGCATATGCTTGTTTTAAATGAGGTCACAATTGACCGTGGAATTTCATCATTCCTTACAAATTTGGAATGCTATTGCGACAACTCCTTTGTCACCTGTGTTCAAGGGGATGGTTTGATTTTGTCAACAACATCTGGGAGCACTGCGTATTCCTTGGCAGCTGGAGGATCAATGGTCCATCCACAGGTATGTCCCTATACTGTCTGGTATCTAGGTATTTTTGTTTATCTATTTGTTCTGTGATTATAGTAGTAGCCTAATAATGTATAGGACCATCTGTTTGCTCTCTTTAATGAAGTCATCCATGTGCCATACATGTGAATGTGATTTGGATATCAAAACTGAAGAGAATTAGAAGTTGGTGTATTAGCAAGGGAGTTAACTGTGGTATCTGTAGTTTTGATCTTGAATTTATAGTATCCCTCAAATGATATGTAACAGCTCATCTATTCTAGTATAAACCCAGTACCCCAGCATTTTCTGAGAAGCTGTTTTGGTCTGACTTCTTTAAAGTGCTGCCACTTGGCCATGTGAGAGAGAGAACTTTGGTATCTAATGTAAGTTACACAAGAATGAATTGGAAATAACTGCATCTGGGAAGAAGTTGTGAGGTGAGGAACACATGCAAATGGTGTCCTTCCTTTAGTATTTGAAAGCTAAGTGGGGATAAAGGTGGTGTTGAGTGGAATTTGAAGCTTGAGCTGATTTTTGTGTTCATTTATGCTCTATGTTCTTCTTTGCTTAATGAACAAACATGATGCGTGCATTATCACAATGATTTTTTTCCCTACATCTCTGATATAACTCAATTATAGTCAAGCTTCCAAACGTATAAAAGAGAAATATAGTCAAGCCTCCAATAATAAATATTGTGGAAGATTAAAAAAATATATTTTTGACCTTTGTTAACCTAGAATATTTTTGTAAATATTCCACTTTATGCACCTTCTATACACCTTCCAGGAACACTCATGCCTTCTTCAGTAAGATACATCTCAATGTCCATAAGAAAGGGCTTCTTGTGCTTACTGGTTGAGAACTGTTAATTTAAATATTGATGAGATTAAGTGTTTACCTGAGGAACCTCACTGGTCGAGAATTTCATTCCTGTTTCAGTAATAATAAATTTTGCTTTAGATAGGTAGGAAGTCATGTGCGTGCATATGTAAATGTAAGCTTATATGTTTATCTGTTAAAAGGATTATATATGTACATGTACATTAATTATATATATTTACTATGATGGATAATATAATGTTAATTTTCCTCACACAAAATTATTATTGATAATTGTATAATTAAGTAACCGGCTTTTTCGAGTTAAATAATGTAACTTAACTATTTAGGTGCTATTCATACACACTGCTTATGATTTCTGATGGCAACAACAACTTACTCTACTAGTGATATTTTGAGATACAAACTCTTTGACTTAGTACTGAATTACATTTCTACTTTTGGTGCTTTGTTTCACATTTTTTTGTCATTTTAATATTAGAGATTATTAATTTGTGAACAGCTAGTTAGAGGGTTGTCTTTGGTCTAAAACTGTGCGCTGAAGAGAAGAGATCAATCTCATTAAATTTGTTTTTTTTGATAAGTAAAGTACATTCAATAAAAGCACCAAAAAAGGGGCACAGCCTCTGTACACCGCAAGCTGTACAACTCAGAAAACTGGAGATCTTCAACAAAACTGTACCGTTCTATGAAATCAACCCCTACAAAAGTACTGTCACGAAGATTTCCTTTAAGCCAAAGATGAAAAACAAGAAGCAAAGACCTCTTAAGCTTATGCATTGCTGTCTCCCCATTCTCAAATGGTTTCCGGTTTCTCTCCCTCCAAGTGCCCCACATCAAGCATGAAGTTCCCCCAACAAAGCCGTCCTGACCTTCTTGCTATGACACTGCAATGCCTACCTTTCATAAAAGAGGAGCACATTTTCCGGCATCACTGAACTCACTTCAAAAATTGATAGGAAGGCATTCTCCAGAACTCTCTAGCCACCTCATTGTGAAGGAAAAGGTGGTTCGCTGACTCTTTCTCTTTCTTACACATTCAATAAGAAGCTGATGGCATCGTGTTGATAGAATGTGCCACATGCCAAATTAAGCTCTTTAAGAAAATTTTCTGTGTAAAGAACTCAAGTTATTATCGCACAAATTAACTTTAACTCGGAATTGCAATAAAATCCATGATTACTTTTCCACTATAGCTGTCATCCGACTTTTATAGACAATAAACTAGATTTGGAATACCGTTGTGCTTCCTTTTGTATGACAATGGCTATGAAATGTGCAACATTTCCTGCTTTCTGCATCTCTTGAGATGTTATTATCAGTAGTTAGTTCTGCAAATTACCTAGCTTCTGTTTGCTTTGCTTGTTATGGTGGAAATAATCCTTTAGAATATGGAACTAAAGCAAGAAAGAAAAAGGTTAAATCAGTTTGATCATTATGATCATCTTCTTCAACTCACAGTTGTAGGTTAATGCTGTAGCATGATGCCTTAGATAAGTGTCACGGTCCGCCAAATTAGAGCACCATGGAGGCCTATTCGAATGTTAAAACGGCAGCAAAATTTCAAACATGGGCATCGTATAAAATTCTGGAGAACACTATAAGATTTTAGAAGAATCTAGAAGCTTTCAGGATGCTCTAGAATAATCTAAAATACTCTAGAAAGGTCTAAAATATTTTGGAGGGGGGAAGCTTCTAGAATATTGGGGAAGGTTCTAGAATGTTGCAGAACATTCTAGAAGGTTATGGAATATTATAAGGTTCTAGAACCTTCCACACAAAGAGGCCACACAAGTCTAGAATCTTCTAGGCTTCTCTTGGACATTCTAACATATGGGCTTAATTGGAGACATTCTAGAGACTTCTACACAATTATAAATATTGGGAGAGTGTAAGAATTTTCTAGAATATGGTAGAGGCTTCTAGCCTTGTAAATATCTTGGAGGGTTTTCTAGAATATTCTAGGATATGAAGAGGTTTCCTAGAAGCTTGTAAATATTTAGATAGTTAGGAAATGAATTCTAGAACCATCCATTTGAGGAGGTGGATGGCTATAAATAGGGGGAGGCCCCTCATTTGTAAGAATGAAGTGAAAATCAAGTTGTGAATACAAAGTAAAACATTCTCCAAGTTCTCTTCTCAAGTACTCTCTTATTCTTAACTCTTCTCTTTTGGTATTCTTAAGGCTTACTTAGCTTCTTCAAGGGTGAAGTTAGCTAAGGCCGCACGGGTTGACGGTGTTGGAAATCCAGGCCCGTGACATAAGGGATATGGCTCCTTTTTTTGACAATGATGGTTTAATTTAGGGATTCAAGATATGATCTGGAATTAGGATATGTACACGTTAAAAAACAAAAAACAAAAAAAAATGAAATAAAGATGAAATGAGTTGTCCCAAATTGCTAGATTAGGAAATTGTATTCATTTGTTGAAGTCTTGTGGAATCGCACTATGTAAGGGAGTATGGTATCATACCACACAAAGCTAAGAGGCTACAATATTCTTGTTCCTATTCATACACTACTCAAAGCAAGAAATATGGCTGTATATGCAGGTAGTAATAGAGGAGGTTACAAAACTAAAGAGGTTATTTAACAGGTAGTATTTAGCAGCTAAGGTGACATTTTATTTTGGGTATGGAAAAGTGAAAAGTACAAGGCAGAGGGAGGGAAAATGGTAGCCCTGGGGAAACAAAACTTCACTATGGTGTTGTTTGATGGGTGAAAATGTAAAAGCAAAAGGTTCCTTTCTTTCCTCCTCTTTGCCTTCTATTGGTCAGAAGCTGGGGAACTGGAGAAATTTACTCCACTCTTCCTCACCTTTCCCTGCCATCCAACTAACTATGTTACTTGCTTCATGAAATTATCCTATACACAGGCAATTTACCTACGAAGGTCTTCAACACCACTCAAATAAGGAGTTTACTGATGGACTAAACATTAAAAAAGTAGAAAATCAAATTAGGGGAATGAAATTCCAAAATTTAAAAAATGCATCCTCTATCATAATTAACACAAATACCCGTTGCTTTTCTTAGGATTCAAATGAATTTAAATTCCACTTTAGCTTTCCACATGGAAGCAGTGCCCTCCATGAGGCACTCCTGGTGGAGCAGCCAGTCCTTTGGTAAATCAAACCGGAGTTCGTAATTTTGATGGCCATCACCTCCACAAGATTGAAGTGACAATATATTTGATTTTTTTTTTTTTTTGGTATTTCCTTCTCAAGAACTTTTTTATGGTAATTCTAGTGGATGTGGAAGTCACTTTTTCCTTTGGAATTGCTTCCACTTATTGCCTTATTTCCATCCACGCAGTAAACCTATGTTGCAGGTTCACAATAAAGAGATCCACTTAACAGAATTTTGTCAATGTATTTTGAGTTTTAACATCGTTTCCTTGATTCATTCGGTGACTTAATAATTTAATTGAATTGCAGGTTCCTGGCATCCTGTTTACACCAATTTGCCCACACTCCTTATCCTTCCGGCCTCTAATATTACCCGAGCATGTAACACTCAGAGTGCAAGTACCTTACAATAGCAGAAGCCATGCTTGGGCATCATTTGATGGAAAGGACAGAAGAAGGTTAGGACCCGGGGATGCACTTGTGTGCAGCATGGCACCATGGCCTGTGCCAACTGCATGTCAAGTCGATTCCACCAGTGATTTCTTGCGCAGCATACATGATGGTCTTCACTGGAATTTGAGAAAGACCCAATCTTTTGATGGCCCTCGGGATACGTAAAATTTTCATTTTTTCTATCCGTTCTTCAGCTGGCATAATTTAAATTCTATCGTGGTCTCTGTCTCTGTTAGTAAGAATCCAATAGCTTGATCCCAGTGTTGTCTTCTGGGTCGAGATAGGACTGAAAGTTAGTGAGCAGAGTATTTCATGTATCTTGTGTTATTGTGCTGAAGATCATTAGATGATGGTGTGTGTCTGAAGATCAATGTTATTATTTTTGTTTGTTTGTTTTGTCTCTGTCTTTGTCTTTGTTTTTTGTTGATCTCAGGACTGGTGACCAGCACGTGCAATTTCACGTGCTAATCATCAAGACAAAATGAACACTAGGTAAATAGGAAAAAAAGAGGGGAAATGAGCAAAAAATATGTTATTTTCTAGTTAAGCCTTGTATTCTTATGTTATTTTCGTATGTAGGTATCAAACCTGTCATAGGCAATCAAAGTTTTGGAAACCAGGTGTATGATGGGGTCGTGAACGTTTTTCTTTGTTTTTTTTTGGGGTACATCAGAAGGGCCAAAGCCCCAGGGATGGAGAGTGTGAGTCAAACCCCAGATTGCAAGCGCCCAACTATCACTAAGCTACCTCTGTTTCTCTGGGGTCAACAACCCTTTACGGGAAGACCTGTCAGATTCTCTAGTCACATTTATGGCTATTGTTCTGATCATTAACAAACGATAAAAGCAGCTACCACAAACAAGGAATAACCCAAAAAGATCGAGCAAATTCAAATTGTATAATAAAAAAAAATTTGAACTTCAGAGTTAAAATAACGTAGTATGATGCGAAGAACACTAAAATCGCCTACCTCTGTTTCTCTAAGCTTTGCACTCCTTTGCACTTTGCGTTTCTCGTTTTTCTGGTAGGGAATCAAATTAGATGAAAACTATGGTTTGCAATTGGGTGGCTCAGGTGGGTTCGATTTGCTTTACAACGGGTAAATGGTCTGAGCAAACCCACCCAATTAATTAGTGGGTCTAATCGGATTAGGGTAGTTTGGGTCCGCTGTTCAATATATTTCTCTTGTGCTTTTAATAGAGGAAGCCTCATTTTTAATTGGGGCATTGATCTGAGCAGCGTAAATGCTTTTTGCTAATTGGTTCCGTTATCATAAAGCTGCTCCAAAATTAACTTGGTTTCAAGATAACCCGTCAACAGTTGTGGCTATTATTGAATGACAAGTGTAACAGAATTAAAAGGCTTATTTTATTTTATTTTTATTTTTTATTTTTAAATTTATGTCAAAGAACCCGACCGACGCAATCTCTCATTGATACAAGGCTGGTGAATAAATTTTGGACACGCTCACCTGCAAAGCACCGGTATCAGTCAAGTCTGAATACGCGATAAGAGTCGAATTTAGTATAGCTGACTTTACAGGGCACTTGCATGTATTTGCTAAAGACTTTGTACAAATTCAAGTCAATTAGTGTTTATTGTGTTTACTGGTTGCACTAAATTAAATGGGTTTGAATATGGGCCATCACAAAAAATGCCTGCTACATACTATTAAAACACTAGCTTGTGGCGGCGCGGCTATTATTAAATGACAATGTGTAAAAGAAGCCGAAGGCATTTTGCAAATTTCAAGTTAATTACACCACAAAATATACTTACATGCTCGCTAAATCCCATACTGTGTTTTTTATTTTTTAGTATAGGGTGTATAGGCATTCAACTCACTACTCGCTTGAACTTGAGCAGAGTAATAGTCTATATGAACTACGTAAATTTTGTGCAATACATAAATGACGACATATCATAGATGCTTAGCATGAGGACTAACTGACTTTTTTTAAATTAGCTTTAATATGTTTAGGGATTGCTCCAAACTTAGGTAGAGATGCAATTTTATAGCCTTTGTGGTCACCCAAAGGCTACCATAGATGTCTGCACATAATTTGGTTGTTGCATGTAGGTGGTCCATTTTACCCACAACACCCGTTGCCCACTTTTTCCATTTTAATCTGCCGCGAGGTTGGGCTCCAACATGGAGCACCTCCTGATCCCACCAGCCGTCTACAAAGAAGAGACCCAAGTTGCCTACAATGAGAGCTCACTTCCACATCTCTCTCCACCTATTGTACTAAAATTTTCGATTTACTTGGATTTACAATTACTTGGAAGCATGCTTGGTTACTTTTGATTAAGCTATCTAATCAATTTTACACAAATAGAATCACATACATGAAATGTAAAACAATCACATGAAAGACACGATTTTAGCATGGAAACCCTAATCAGGAAAAAACCACAGGACATATTCTAGCCCAAGTTCCAAACACTATCAACAATTGAACAGTTTACAAGAATACTTACAACTGTACCAATCCGAAACTCACGAATCTAAGTTGATGTCGAACCTTGCTTGCATACCCCGCAACTCACTGTTCTCCCGTGCTTGAACCACAATGAACACTACGCCGTGAATCCTTATCTTGGTGCACCACCAAGACTCTTTTAGATTAATGAAGATTTAAAGCTCTTCAACTTGCTAAGGAGTTCTAGGGTTTTTCTTTCTCTTTGGAGGCTCTCAATATATTTCTTAAGAAAGTTCTAACCCTAGAAGGCCCATACTTTAAGTATATATAGGCATTAACTTCTTTGGGAACAAATAGGAAAGCTGCCCAAAAATATGTCTAGAATTTTGCTGGGGCGAGGAGCTAGCGAGAAAAAGCTTCGTGATCTCGTTGGGGTGAGAAGGTGGTGAGAAGGTGGCGACGGCCACTGTGCTGACTTCGCGGGAGCGAGAAGGTGGCGACAGCCACTGTGCCGACTTCGCGGGAGTGAGAAGGTAGCGAGACCTTAGCGATGACTGCTGTTCAATTTCTCCAATTCTCGCTGGGGTGAGACCTTAGTGAGACGGTAGCGAGATCTGCTGTTTGAGCTCCTTTGTCTTTGAAGCGACGTCCAAAATCCTCTTTAGCATTGGTTTGAACAAACTCGATATTCTAGGACACAAATACACTATTTTGGTTTACATGATTGTGTCAATTACAATATAGATCTTACAATTTCTCCCTTTAGCCAATCTGTGACAAAAATCCAATCCCACTTACAACACAAACATAACAAAGACAAAACCACCCCCTGTCACTCTAGACAACCTCAAACCAATGCCAACAAAAATCACCAAGTTCTCAATGGCCCTGCAAAACAATGCAACCATCTATACCAAGCTTTCAAGCAGGTTCTCAATGGCCTTGCAAAACAATGCAACCATCTATACCAAGCTTTCAAGCACCTGCCAAACACAACATCATCTATATATCCAAAGCATCCAAAGCAGTAATGAACATCTATATATCCAAATAACACAAGATGGTCCAAGTAGTCTCCCTTTTTTTGTCACAAGTGGACAAACGGTACGAGGACAACAAACATCCATCATAAAAATCAGTGCGATGTGTCCATTAAACATAGAAAAACAAGTATCAGTAGTCCACACATAACCACAAGCATCTAGCTAAAATAGCTAACCAACAAACACCTGACCAACCAAACAAAAACAAGGACATAACCATAAAGCCTATCCAAACTAGATCTCATAAAGCGAGAATGAAGTGCAGCAAGCATGGAATTAGCTTAGACATCTCCGAAGTCATATCAGACAACACGCGATCTTGCGCCTCAAAGCGAGCATGCAACTGATCAACCTTACTATGAAGGGAGTCAAGCTTGCCTTCAACACGTTCAAGATAGTCCATGGAGACCCCAATGCCAGCATGCAAGGCCTTTTCCTCAGATTGATCCGATGTAGGAGCTTGACTAGAGCTAGCATGAGCCTTGAACTTACTTTTGGCGCCGGTCATAGAAGTACTCAGATTTAGAGTCTGAAAATTCAAGGGACCCTTAGTACGCTCAATGCAATCAGATGAAAGACGAGGAATGCCTTTACGCTCTAAGAAACGAGTAATAAAGAAGGGATAGGGAAGACCTGCCCGTTTCAGCTTATATTTTGAGGCACGATTCATGGTTTCCATCACAAACTTAGGGAGACCAATAGAAAGACCTGTTCCAATGGCATACATCCACAAGCACTTTTTAGAATCACAATCGGAAGTGTGTGACGTAGGATCAATGTTATAGGAAATAAAAAGATGGAGCAAGCAATAAGGAACAGAGAAGGAGTTATGCGCAATATTCTTCTTTTGCCAAATGTCCTAATTATCAGTGAGAAGAGGAATCACCTTATCAATTGGAGTAAAAGTACTCCAATCATATGGTGGAAACGCTGGATTAGGTGGCCTAGGAAGATTATAGAACCCACATATATCACTCGTCAAAAAAGTAAACAATTGACCCCGAACAAAGGTGGCAAACTGTAGATTATTAGGGTCCCATTGGTGAATATATGTATAAAATTCCTGGACCCAGTCAACAACCACCTCACCTTTAGCCATAAGGATATAATCCCACTTCCTATCAGTGAAAGTAGTAAAAAATATCTCAGAAAAATCAAAGAGAGTCACAGCCCGCTCAATTAACACAGGATGATTTTTGAAATATTTGTTATATTGTTTTTCACATGCAGTGGTGTGAAATTTCTGAATTTCCTCAACCCTAGGATGTTTCCCACGTGATTTAAAAGCCATGAAGATGAGAATAAAGACCTAAGGTGAAGAACAAGCAAAGCCCCCAAATTTGAAATCCTAGGGCATGAAGAACTAGAGATTGAATTGAAAGAAAACAAATTCAATCGGTGAACAAGGAGTTGACTTACCTTAGAGTAGATTAATCGGAGCAAACTTGAAGAAATCCCTCTAGGAAGATTGAATGAGGAAGCCCTAGGCCCAAGGAGGAGATCACGGCAGCGAGGAGAGGAAACACCAAATGAAGCGCATCGCGGTTGCGTGGGGTTTAAAAACCCAGATCTGGACCTCGTGGCAGCGAAAAGGTAGCGAGAGCTTGGCGAAATTTTTATTTATTTTTTAAATAAATCAAGAAAGGAAAGAAGATAAATGTAAGAGATTTACAATGACCAATAAATTGAATTTACACTCTCACACAAACACGTATCAAGAGAGATCTATTTAAAGTGGTAACCAACCTTGAAGCATTCACAAAAAAAACTATCAACCCCAATGGCCATGAAATGACACAACGTCATGAAGATGGGAAATATCAGTGTGTGGGGTGAAGTGCCAAATACTCACATGGGATAGGATGCATGAAGAAATCTCTCAGTCTACCCTCATCTACAGTTATGAAAATTAGTGAACACTAGAAAGCGGACTAGTTAGGATCCAATTGGAAAGCAAGAATATGCCTAGTACTTTGCTCCCCCTCAATCTCAACACCAATTTTTTTTTTATTTATAAGGAGTTTGCTTGAAAACATGGTAGCCCTTTCTATGACTAGACCCGGAGGGTGCATATTACATCCATAGAAGCTTTCATAGTCAATTTGACACGAGTCAATATACCAGAGAAGGAGAGACAAAGACTGTTGGCATTGTGCATATCTAACCATAGATCAGTTGTCGCGTCTAGATTTTTCGCACTCGAGAAATACACACACAAGCGGGGAAACTACTGGACTCTCTCGTTAGAACTCATCCTCCTAGAAGAATGAGTGCGACTAGGTTTGAATTGAAAATTGATTTGAATAAAGTGCTTTTGGAAAACAATTTGGAGTCACTACCTAACTTGATTAAGGTGAGTTAGGTCACCTAAAACTAAGCACAATTCGAAGACTATACTTAGGGTTTTTGAAAAAGGATTTTGGAAAACATCCTCAAGAGAGGGTTTCTAAGAAAATAGGTTGTTTGGCAACCTTTAGAAAATATTTAAGCCATTTTTAGAAAAATAACTCCGTTTTGGTCTTTCGAAAATAGTGATCTAAGTTCGGAGGTTGGTTACGTATAGGGAAGAGGCACTAAGCCATCATCCTCCCCCGCCCTTGCGGTACCTACATATCTATTCACCCTAGATTCAACCATAAGAGTCTTCGATTAATACATTTCCAAAACTATCCACTTTAAAAAGAATTTTTAGAAAAAAATCAATATGATGCATGATATGTAAGTGCAATAGAAAGATATCATTTGAAAATAGATTGGGAAATAGATTTGAAAAGAATTTGATTGATTTGATTTGAAAAGAGATTTGAAGAGATAGATTTAATTTTTGAAAGAAAGTTTTGGAGATTGGAAATAGAGATTTGAAAATAGAAATTTGGAATTGGAAGTTTGGAATAAATCATGGAAATGGAAGTTGGAAAAAAGTTGTGACCACACCTATAAGGGTTGCCTACGTATCCTTTTTGAGGAATTAGGTTAGTCGTAGTTCGGACAAGAGTCCGATAGAAAATAGAAGGTTTTGATTTGAAAAAGATTTGATTTGAACTTAAAATAAAAGATTGGAATTTGAAAAAGATTGGACTTTGATTTGAAAGGATAGAACTTGGAAGAAGGACTTGGACTCGTTTTGGAAAGAGTAAGATTTGACTCGAATGTTGGACTTGGAAGATTAGGGAAAGATTGGATTTAGGAAAGACTTGAATTAGGAAAGTTTCATTTTAGGAAAGTTTTGAAATAAGAAAGGTTTCGTTTTAAAAATTATTGGAATTAGAAAGTTTTGAATTTAGAATGTTTTAAAATAGGGAAGTTTTGAAGGTAAGAAAGTTTTGAGTTTAGAAAGTTTTAGAATTGGAAAGATTTGAAGTTTAGAAAAGTGTAGAAAAGTGTTTGAGATTTAGAAAGATTTGAAGATTTAGATTTGGAGAGTTGAGATTTAGAAAAGTATGGAATTAAGAGAAGATTGGAATTAGGAAGATTAAGAAGCTTAAGGTTTAAGGAAAGATTTGAAAGTTTAAGTTTTGGAAACTTAAGGTTTAGGAAAGTAGGAGATTAGGAAGGATTGGATTGGGAAGAATTGGGATTCCTATTTCCTAAAACAAAAGATTAGATTTTGCTTCTAAAAGAGGGATGATTTGATTTTGTTTTAAAAAACGGAGGACATGATCTAGTTTCCTAAACGGGGGAGATTGGATTTGGTTTCCTAAATGGGAGATTGGATTTGACATGAATTTGGTAGGTGAAGTTTTAGAAATCCTAGATTTGGAAGACTATAGTTTTGATGTAGAAAATAGATTTTGGAAACCTAGGTTTTAAGGCAAGATTGGAAAACAAGTTTTAAGAAAAGAAGTTAGGGTTTCCTAATCGTTGGCTCTAGGGTTTAACTTGGACTCTAAGAAAAGAGATTTTGGAAAGTAAGCTTTTAGAGAGGAAGATTTTTGGAAGGCAATCCTAGAGAGGAGTTTTTAAAAAGTAAACTTGAAAAGAGAGTTTTTAGAAAGGGATTTTGGAAAGCAAAACTTTGAGAAAGTTTTTGAAAAGAGAGGTTTTGGAAGGAAATCTTAAAAAGTAGTTTTTTGGAAAGTGAATTTTGAAAAGAGAGTTTTTGGAAAGGGATTTTTGGAAAGAGTTTTTCTAGGAAGGAGACCTAGGGAGTGTTTTTAGAAAGTGAATTTCGAAGAGAGCGTTTTGAGAAAGGAGTTTTCAGGAAAGAGATTTTAGGGTGTGTTTCTAGAAAGTGAATTCTAAAAGGAGCTTTTTTTTGGAAAAGAGTTTTGAAAAGAGTTTTGGAAAATAGATTTTTGAAGGAAGTTTTTGAAAATAATTTTGGAAAGGAGATTGGAGAGAGTTTTTAGAAAGTATGTTGGAAAAGAGATTTTTAGAAGGAGAGATTTGAAAAAAGAGTTTTTAGAAAGTATATAAAATATCTTACTTTCCTGAAACGATTCTAACCATAAGAAGGTTAGAACCGCTCTAAGATAGTGGTTTTGAAAACAATAATGTTTTAAAAATATGGACCATATTGATCACTTTAAATGTAACACTTTTCTAAAGCAACCCTAACCATGAAAAGGTTAGAATCACCTTAGGATTGTGATTTTGAAAATAAGTTTGGAAAAAGAAGATTTTGATGCAAGTTTGAAAACAATTTTAATGCAAGTTTTGAAAAATAAGTTTGAAAACGAATTTTGGAGGAATGTAAGATCATGATATGCATAATGCAAGTCGGGGTCATGAACATATAAGGTTAAGGCTTCACCACATAATCAAAGGGGCCGAACCCATGTGGCCTCCGGCTAGACTAAAAGAAAGCCCTCGACACAATGAACTCCAATAGCCTAATCCTACACATGGACCAGGAAGTCCCTTGTTTCAAGTATGCAAGAGGGGGGGGGGGAGAAAATGGAAGATTAAAATAGAAGAAAACCCAAGTGGGTTTGGACGGAGAAGAGGGAGAAGAGGGAGGGGGAAGATGCGTAAACTTAAATAGAGAGCCTACCTTGTATCTTCTTTTTTTTTTTGCTTTGCTTTGCGCGTTTTGTTTTTCTTGCTTGCTTTTCTTGCTTCGGTCCTTGCGTCGCTTCAGTCTTCGAGAAATTGTCTTTGATTTTTGAGAGCTTCGAAGTTGCAGCAATTTGATTCTTCAATGGAGGCTTTGAGGCTAGTGTATAAGTGTATGAGAGTGTATGGGAGTGTATAAGAGGCCAGGGTTTGGAAAACCTAAAGGAGACTAGGGTTTAGAGAGGCTACGAGCTCTGTATATCGAATGATAGAGTTTTTAGACTGAGTTTGCGGACCTCTTTTATGCTGGAGGAGGCTCTATATTTATAGAGAGAAGAATGACCTGGCACTTGTTGTAGTGGCGCTAGGCCAAAATTCCTTCTAGCGCCACTAGGAGTGGCGCTAGGCCAATATTTGGCTTTACGCCACTAGTAGTGGCGCCATCCACTTAGGAAAGTTTTAAGTTCGGCAAATAACGTATCTTCAGAAGATTTGGGTACCTGAACTATTGACTACCATGCAATTTTTAGCTTGACTTCACTAAGAGTGGCTCTGGAAGGTCTGAGAATGATTTAAGGGACAAAGAATGGTCTGGAAGGCCGAAAAAGGGCAGGAACCCTTAGGATAGTGTTTTGGGGGTAGGAGACTTGAAAAAGGATGACAGGGTTTGTTAGAGGGGTCGACCGGGCCATTAGGGGCAAAACGGTCAATTGGACTGGAAAGCTACCGGCATGGATTCAGAATATCCCAGAAGAAGACTTGATGTTTGGAGACATTACTTAGAATGTCCTGGGAGGTTACCGGCTTGATACCCAGAGCTGGTGTGCTTGGAAAAGGTGACCGGCCCACCAGGGGCAAAATGGTCATTTCGCATCGGGTTTGCCGGAACTGACTCGGAATGATCTGGAAAGATAATGAAAGGTCGGGAATACTATGAGAAGCATTCTTGGGAGGTTACCAATTTGATACCCAGAGTCGGTGTGGTCCACGGGGCATTTAGATGCCTAGGGGCAAAATGGTCATTTCGACCGAAAAGTATCGGAATTGGCCCGAAACTAACTGGAAGGCACCTAATCATGCCGGATTGTCTCTGGGATGATCTTGGAAGGTGGACTTACCGTTTTGAGGACTTGGAACTATCTCGAGAAACGTGCCGAGAAATGGCCCTAAGGGCAGTTTGGTCATTTTTCACCGGAGTGGGCTAGCAGGCACTGGTGTTGACTTGGGTTTTGAGTGTTTCTACCACTCTAACGGTGGTCCCGTGATACAGGGGTTTGTTGGCAATTCCCTATATTGACTTGTTTACAAGTGTTTCTGCCACTATGACGATTGCGATGTTTACGAGTACTTCTGCTACTCTGACGGTTCGGGATCATTCCTGAGACTGCCTAATCTCGGAAAGTTGCTAGATGGACTTAGCGCCTGAGGAATCAACTTTCTCAAAAGGCATGTCAAAACAGACATTTCTATATTAGCGGGCTAGTTGGCGCCGAAGGTGAACCGTTCTACCATCTCGGGGACTTAGGTTCTTGTCTTGGTCGACGGGTTTGAAGGGACTTACCATTTTGAAGAAACTTTCTTCGAAAAATGTGCTGAACAGGATAGACTTACTGCCTTGAGGAATCAACTTTCTCGAGGGAGGGATTGGAATTGAAATTGAACTTAAAAAAGGGGACTTACCGTCTTCGAGAAGATGTGCCTACTGGAATTGGACCGAACAATACCCACAAGGGCATTTTGGTCATTTTGCCTTTATTTGGGCCTAGCGGGCCTGCGAAGTAATGGACTGATTGGATTAGGATTAGAAAATTGGATTACGCCTATATTGACTTGAACTCAAGTTTGGACAGACTGGAGACTATCGAATGGGTAAAAATAGGGTGCTTACAGCTGCCCCTCTTTTTCTATCTTTGCTTGTCGAAGATAGAAAACGATAGAGTAAGGGTCCCATGTTGACCGTGAGACGGTCGGAGGGACGGACTTTGAAAATTTTTGAAGACATGAGTGTGGAAATCGACATTGGGCCCAAAAGGTTTTTAAAATCGGGTTTTGGCGGGAAAAAAGGCAAAGCTGCCCGAAACTTGGAACTGGCACCACTAGCAGTGGCGGCTTTGGTAAATTTGGCTTGGCGCCACTACTAGTGGCGCTAGGCCTGGGAGTAAAACCAGAAAATTTTCTGGTTCAAGCATTTACGGGATTCGAAGAGTCTTTGAAAAACTAAGAGTGTTCGTGAGGAAACCGACCTAAACATTGAAGGAGGGCTTCTTGGAGACCACGGGTTGTTACTAGAAGTAGATGCCGTCGCCGAAAAAGTCATCGGAAGAGAAGATTTTGCCGGAGGACTCCGAAAAGTGAGTTTTCTATCTTATGTTGATTTGAACGTGTAAAATTTCGTTTAAGTCGTGTGAACAGTGGAAATAGATGTTTTGATATGTTTTGAACACTGTGGTGATGTTATTTTTGCGTTTTGATACTTGTTTGATTGAATTCGAGTGATTTTGCGTGATTATGTGAAGGAGATTTTTGTAAGAATTGAGGGTTTGTTCCTACAGGCTTGGGTGTCGAGTTTTTCAGCTAGATTTTTGTACTATGTGCCTTAGAAAAATGTGTTTAACAACCGTATGAAGTTTCGTGATTTTTTGAAAACTTCGTGAATTTTTGATTTTTTGAAAAATAGAAAAATTCTTAGAAAATTTAAGAAATTGATGAAATTTTTAGAATTTAAAATTTAAACAAATTAGGAAATATTTTAGAAAATATTTGAGGCGATTCTGAAGAATTTTAGGACATCTTTGAAAATCGTTAACTTATTGAAAAAGAAAACATGTGTTTTGAAAAATTCAAAAATTTAAAAAGTGTGTGCGGATGTTGACGTTATGTGATCGTGACGTTGCGAAGTGCATGGTTTGGGTTTTGTGTTGATGCCGTAGATGTTGTAGGGACTGTTTTTAAAAAAAACTCTGCCGAAATTTTTAGAAATTCAGAAAAAGGGGTTGGAGAAATTTTGGAATAAAATCTTTTTGAAAGGAAAAGATATAAAACCATTGAGGGTGGGGCATTTTTGGCGGAGAAGACTCTGAGAAACTTGGAGGCCTAGAAAATATTGGAAGAAAACTTAGGAAGATTTTATTTCGAAAGATTTGAAAATGGATTTTGACTTCAAAAAATTTGGGATTTTGATGAGAATTTCGAAAGATTGAAAATTTGAGAATTGAGTTTGAAGAAAATGTTTTGGAGGAAGAAGTTTTTGAAAATCTTGATTAGGATAGAAAAGGCTTGGGATGAATTTTGACTAGAAGATTTTAGAATTTTTGGGCAAAACTGTAGGAAATTCGTTTTGACTCAGCATGGGAAATTTAAAATCAAAATGTGTAGGAAATTCATTTTGACTTAGAATTGGATTTAAAATCAAAATGTATAGGAAATTTATTTCGACTTAATATGAAAAATTTAAAATCAAAATGTGTAGGAAATTCATTTTGACTTATCACTTGAAATCTTTTTTTTTGGTTATTTATTTATTTATTTATTTTATTATTATTTTTAACTGCATATACTGTATATTAACACCTCTTACCTTGCTTACCTTTTCAGGATGGCAGATGTAGGCGACGATGGTTCTGAGAGGAGACACCGCTCTGGGAAGGCGGCCCGGATAGATTTTGTTAGCAGCTCCAGCTGTCTAATGGGGTAGTCATTGATCCACTGGACGGGCCTCTTCCAGTCAGAGCGGACAGGGGAGTAGACCACCTGTCGACCCCTTTCCTCCGGTTGAGCGGGCCTTCGCGGAGGATATTGGTGCTGAGGAGGCGGTACTGGGTCTTGGTGACCGGGTGACTGGTTATGGGAGAGCCTCCTCTGGACATAGGCAGACGGATGCTGATTTGGGTGACCTGGAGATACTGGACATCCCACCGCTCGGGGATCTTGCTTATCACTCCAGTGTATATTCTAGATAGCATTTGCCTCCTTCGCGGGTACACACAGCTTTTAGAGGGGCTGTTTATTAGGTCTTCGTGACCATGCAGCTGGCTGCTCTATCATATCGTGCTTTCTTGGCTGAGATTGGATTCGGAGCTTTCATGGGATTACAGACTAACCGCCTGAATTGACATCTGGTGCTGGCGCTTATCGAGAGATGGTTTGGAGAGACTGGGACTTTCCATTTTGTTGGCTTCGAGTTGGGTCCCACCCCCTTGGGCTGGGCTATCATCGGGAGCCTTTCCTTCGTCAGTCGGCGGATTACCTTGCAACCAGTCAGCAGGGACCTCGCGTGTGTTTTGCTAGATTTGCCCCCTCCGGAGCACTTTGTCTTCCCAGTTTCCTGGCTCAATCGGGATGATAGTACTTTTGCAGTTGAGCCCTCACCTGCTCGGCGTGACCTCATGAGGTGGAAACTTGTTCTGTATAGCATCTTCAGCTGCTGCTGCAACAACAACAAGTCGCTCAAGCCTTTTCAGTTGGTGAGCATAGTAGCTGATCTTGGGGCTTTATCTGAGCTGGATTGGGGGTCCTTCTCCTTTGGCTACTTCTTTCGATCGATGCGGGTCTGGACTTCTTCCTGTTGGGGCAGCATGACTAGTTTGTGGTCCTTTTTTGTCTAGTGGAGCTATGAGTACCTACCTGTTCGTTGCTTTGCAGTTATCGAGGACGATCTTTATCCTCGTGCTTTGAGGTGGGCTTGTGATAGGGTAGTTCAGCCATCGGAGCTCACCGAATTTATGACGCTTCGGGCTAACCTGGAGCTTATTGGGGCAAGGGACGTGACTTGGCGGCCCTTCGTTGGATCAGTTTATTATGAGACGGTTCGGTACTTGGTCCCATTATCCCTGTCGAGGGCAACTTTTCTCAGCAACGATTCTTGGGAGTCTTATCTAGGAGAGCGACATTGGTGGCAATTTCATGAGGAGTTTCGATCGGCAGGAGATTCGCCGGAGTACATATTTGGAGCCTTGGTGGTGGGAGTGCCTATCCCCTATTAGGAGCGGTAGCCGAGTGTTGAGTTCTTGCTTCCTCTAGATACAGATTATGCTACGCACTTTGAGGCTCATTCTATTAGTGCCTTCACCTGGTTTGAGGTAGTAGTCGGCGGGTATGCTGTTGGCCAGGAGGTGGTTGATTTGTGGCGTCGTTCTAGGGGAGACGTGCCCCAGACTGAGTTTATTACAGTGAGAGACCAGAGGAACCAGTACTAGATGGAGCGGGATCAGTTCCAGATGGAGGTAACTTCCCTGACTGCTTGGTTATCCCAGATGGGCGGTGGCAGGGTATGTTGTCTTTCCTTTCCTTCCTCTATTCACTTTGCTGTTATCTAGTTATTCCCTTATTTTGCTGATTCTAGTTATGCCCTCTTCACAGGACGCTGGTGCTTCGAGTAGTTATCCACCTCCTCCGATGCCAAGTTTTGGAGATTTCGATCCAGTGGACATTGATTTTGACCTTTGACAGATACCCCTTGCTGTAGACCTTGATTTGCTTTTGCCCCTTATCCCTGAGATGCATTTATGTTAGACAGCTCTATTTTTTGTAAATTTTGTACACAGATGGATGTTTATCGTAGTTAGATATATGGGCATGCAAAGACATTTATGATTTTGACAGCTAGGTATATGATCGGATGCATGTGATGGATGATGATGATGCATATTTATTACATGAGTTGATATTGAACTGTATTGGTGACTTTTGCTTCTACAGGGAGTTATATCCTATATATGCAAAGCTCATGCCCCTTTTTTTTTTATTTTTAAGATGCATATTAGACATACACTAGTTAATGGAAAGACAAAGGATGCTGTCCCACTTAGTATCTTTGGAATGGTAACTCTTTCCTTTTCTGGGATTTGGCCTCTCTTCTGGCTTGACTTTACCTTGATCGGATGATAGCATTTCGTAACTTTCTCATACTTTCGGCCGCCTCCGATTCTCTGTTTCAGGGTTAGTGTATGGAATTATTGGGCTAAAACTCTCGACTCTCAGGGCTTTGGCAAGGGCTTACTCGACCTTTAGCAGAGCAATAAGTGGTCAATCTTTTCAATATGAAGAGACTTTGTTTTCGGATCGTAATATAGGCTAGGTTATGGGGTTTTCAAAACAATGGGATATGTAGGCTCAAATTCGATGTTATTTTCAGCAAGGTTTAGATCCATACCATCCTTGACCATTTTTCTTCTAGTAGGGTTAGCATCCTTTCTCAGCTTTGGCAAGGTGTCTAGCTCACTAGATCAAGCAATCGGTTTTCAATTAGTAGGGTTGTAATGTACACTATGGTTTCAGGCTCAAACCTATTATTTCTATTTGTAACCTAGGATCACCTTTAATTTCCCTCTTTATTCTTATTATACATTTCTTAGGGGCAAAAATGACTCTTGTCTTTCAACCTTGCTATATACATGTGATTCCCTTATCTTTTGGCCTTTCTATGGCACAGTTTTCTTCAGGCCTTTTCTTAGATATGATATGCGCTTCTTCTCGTTTTTTTTTTTGACCTCTTGGCCATTGGAAACTCTTTTCCTCTTTTTTTTTTTTTTCTTTCTTTCTCTTTTTTTTTTTCTTTTCATCTCCTTTCTTGCCTTCTATGAAACAAATAGTTCTACAACCCTTTCTTGCTCTAGACCTTCTCTTTAGCAGTCCAATCTAACCTCATGTGGGTGGTGATCCCTAGGTTGGAATTTTCTTGAAATAGGATAAATGGCTCAATGGGTTTGGCAAAGGTTTGCTTTTGACTGTATGGGAAAGGAAATGAGGGCCTCTTTTCACTTTGAACCAGATTACTTGATCTATAAAGCCTCCTATGCTGCCCTAACACATTAGTGGACGAACACAGTTCCTAATATTCTTGAGTATTGTCTGCCCCAGCATGGGGGGACGGTCTTGGTTCGGAGTTGAAAAAGAAAATTTTCGCTTTCTGCGAGGCACTAGGGGTTCAACAAAGAGAATATAAGCATTTTGTTTTTACTATTTTATATGTGGGGAAGTGAAAGATGGCTCTTCTTCATTTTGATAAATTGACTACACATCGCTTAGCTTCGGGGACTTGCAAGTGTTGCCTTTGGTAATCTCGTCACTCATCCTTACAATTTCTTTCTTCGGAAAACTGATCATTTGGTGAGTGGTTAACTCATGCTATCATTCCTTCAAGTTCAACCGTTCCATAAGATAAACCATGCCCCCTTGCATAGAAATAATCACCATCCACAAGAGACATATAAGATAGTAGTAGTGAATAAGAGGACTATCATTTGATTATTATTATTATTATCATTTTTTCTGAAAAGCATAGAGTTCTTAAGCAATAATAAAATGTAAACATCAATTTAAAGACGGGAAATAAAAGGGATAGAAAGAAAGTGGGTGAAAACACCCCTCTTTTGTACGCTTTTGAAGGGATACTTGTATTCTTCAATAAGGCTTTAGGACGATGCTCGCATCTTCAATACTCCATTCGCGATCTGGGTCCTTGGCTAGGGCAAGGTAGGCAAAGGTTTCTTCTAGAGCTTTTGTCATGTTGATGTTGACGATACGATTGTCAGCCTCATTGATCTCCTTCTTGTTCTTTGCAGCAGATCCTTCTGTAGCTAGTTCACCCCTTTCCAACTCGAACGACTCTGTCTATGCTTTGGACTCTTCTACCTCCTAGCCTACGTCTTCACAGTTGCATTCAGTCACAGGTCACTGGTTCTCCAACAAGAGATGTTCAGCCGCGACATACTTTGGATGTTAAAACTCCGCACCCTATCCATCGGCAGCTATGTTTTCGATATGCTCTTCTTCTGGAAACATTGGCTCCTCAATGGGCCAGTCAGAAACATCAGGGATATCAACAGGATTATAGAGATAAATCGGGCACAATGGGAGATCCTACTCCCAGTCATCCTCTTCACTGGTTTCCCAATCCTCCTCGTAACCCTTAGCTATAGGCTCCTCGAACTCTCCCTCGCCTTCCATCTCTACTAGTATCATATTGACGGTGTGGTTCGGTAGAGGGTTGGTGGTCACATTAGGAGTCGGGGCAAGTTTTACCGGTTGTAGATCAATGGTCTTGTTGTCTATCAGGTCCTGAATTTTATGCTTAAGAGAGAAGCATCTTTCGGTGTCGTGCCTTTGGCCACCCGAATGGTATTCACAAGTAAAGGCGGCATTGAAGGTTGGGAGTAGAGGGCTTGGCAATGGATGAACAGGTATAGGCTTTAAAATATTATTCTTCAGAAGGTTGTGGTAAGCCTCGGCTTGGGTGCAAGCTGAGGTATCAAAGGCATGGATACATCGGACATGTCTATTAAAGTTGCGTCGTGCCCAGTAAGGCCATAGTTAGGGGTTGGAATAGGCATGGTTAAGGTGGGTAAGGACAGGACAGGGTGTGACTGTAGTGGTGGACGGTATTGGAGTGGTTGGCCGGGCAGAATGACAGACACCTCGCTTTCCTTCTTGATTATTCTCCTTGTAGTAGCCACTTTCTTAGCTATGTTAGCAGAACTGTCTTCAGTCTTTGAGTAGGGGTCCCTAATCCTCCCTGTCTTGAGGCCGTTTTCTATCATCTCCCCTTGTATGATGAACTCAGAGAAGCTTTTTCCTACATTGGTGCAGAGCTTTTCGTAGTATATACCTTGGAAAGTATGTATGAACAATTGTACATACTCCTTCTCCTCCAATGGGGGATTGACTTGTGCGGCAGCTTCTCTCCATCTTAAGGCATAATTCTTGAAGCTTTCCTTTTCACCTTTGCTCATAGTCATTAGGGACCATCGGTCAGAGGTGAGATCAATGTTGTGACGATATTAGGCTTTAAATGCATTGACCAGCTCGATCCAAATCGCGATCTTCCTTAAGTCCAGACGAGCAAACCATTGCAGGGCAGATCCAGTAAGACTGTGTTGGAACAGTCGCATCAAGAGCTTCAGATCATTTCCATGACCACTTAATGCCTTGGCGTACAGGCGAAGGTGAGCAATCGGGTTACTAGTGCCATCATATTTCTTGTAGTTAGGCATCTTGAACTTCGCAGGTCTTGGATGGTCAGGAAAGAAACATAGCTCGTCGTAGGCAGTGAACCGTAACCGTCATGGCCTTGAAGACTTCGCAGTGAATTCTCTAACCTTGGATTTTCAAACTGAGAGAGCCCAGGGGAGTCCTTTTTACGGCAAGTGAGAGCAGTATAGTTTCCTCTTCTTCAACGTTGATCCCTTTGGCCTCTTCTTTGTTTCTCCCAACATTGTCAGATTGAAGCACGATCCTCGGGTTTGCGAGTTCAGGGTCCTTGGACGAAGTCATGGATGATGATGGGATTGCAGCAGTATCCTTCATGGCCATAGTTTGAATGAATTTGAACATTTCATCCATCTTGGTCCTCATTTCGTTGA
Source organism: Euryodendron excelsum (assembly GCA_033060915.1). Lineage (NCBI taxonomy): Eukaryota > Viridiplantae > Streptophyta > Magnoliopsida > Ericales > Pentaphylacaceae > Euryodendron > Euryodendron excelsum. The sequence continues at coordinate 40,524,256 of CM065382.1, forward strand.
ACTCTTCTCGAGAGATTTGGGACAATTCCTCAGGGTTGGCAACCATAAGTGATGCTCTTTGCCGGGTGACAATGGGGTCCCTAGGTGGATGTTACCCCTTCTTAGGAGCAATGTTGACTCAGTATAGGGTGATCTCTATAAATGAAGAAGAAAGAGACAAAAATAAGAACACAAATTGCAAGTCAGTTTCAAGTTTTTAGAGAGCTCTATGCAATGCATGTCCTAGGGTATCCCTATTTGAGAGGGAAACTAATCATGTTGAACTCGGCTCACTTCTTGGAGATGTAGGGTTTGCCTCTGTATGCAGTGACCTTACCATCTGAGTGGGGACATACGTTCATTAAAAAATGAGGGAACATATTGGGCTTTCAAAGTCTAAATACAATAAAATCGAAATACATCTTAACAGGGGAAAAGGGAACAATTTCCTTGGGATTTTTGCCTATCTAATTTTATATACAAAATCCTAAACTACTCTTGAGTCTTCGGATTCGTCTTCCTGGGATTCGATGTCGATGATGTCGCTAAGAAACCATGTTGACTGATTGCCCCTTGTCTTCTTGGCAATCCTATCTCCTTGAGCATAGAGGGATTGGGGCCCCTCTTATGGAATGGATTAATGTGCATGCCGTGAGTCCTTAGGGTTATACGGGAACCCTTAGGGTTTGGGTAGGTTTAATGCAAGGGAGAGAAACCTTGGTGTCACCCTCTTTAGGTTGATCATATGCATGAGAATGCAGTGACTTGAGTTACTTGGAACTCTCGTCTTGACATAGAATATGAAATGCATGGACATGGACACAAAGAGTATAAGGAAAGAGAATGTAATGGTAAAGTAAACGTGCATGCATGAGCAGTTAGACAAGCATTATAACAATAAAAATACAATCATTATAACAATAGGAATAAACAGATATAAATGAAAGTAAGAGCAGTCGCCCTTTCCTCTATAGTTTTAGAAAACGGTGCGCATGTCTTAAATTTGGCAGAGGTTCGGTTATGCAAGGTGTCTATATGAGCATGAAGTTGAGGGTTCACTAATGCGTTCTAAAAAGGCTCGGTCCTCGGATCTTCAAATCTAGGCCCACTCCCCGAGGTGGTGCCATAATCGGTTGGTGATTTGAGCGGGGGAACCATCAAGAGGCCGTAGGCTAAGAAACTGACACAGCATCTTGCCCACAACCAATATACTGTGCGCCCTCTCTAACTAGAAGCGTCATATCATGGTAAAAATGCAAGTATGCAATATGTAAGGGCACGTTCAAAGTAGAGGAAAGAGCCCAACAACTCCCATCCATCCTGTTCATCACATTCATGCATATCAGTTAATAAAACAATATTGTAAACAAAGGCGCACCTACAAAACAAAGATGCAAGAGTTAGTATGTGGATGACAAGCTTAATACAAGATAATATGAATGGAATTGAATGCATGTTTTTGAAAACAACTTTGAAATTTTGATTTTGAAAATAGGGAGAGGATAGAATTTGACAAGTTAATTGAAGACTTTACATGGGTGAAGGGTGAAGAGACATGACTATGGCCTAACCTTCCAAGGTCTCAAGCGAAGTCGCCAGCTGTTGTGCCCAGATTTTTTGCACTCGAGGAATACACACACAAGCGAAAAAAATACTGTACTCTCTCATTAGAACTCATCCTCTTAAAAAATGAGTGCGACTAGGTTTGAATTGAAAATTGATTTGAATAAAGGGCTTTTGAAAAACAATTTGGAGTCGCCACCTAACTTGATTAAGGTGAGTTAGGTCACCTAAAACTAAGCACAATCCGAAGACTACGCTTAGGGTTTTTGAAAAAGGATTTTAGAAAACATCCTCAAGAAAGGTTTTCTAAGAAAATAGGTTGTTTGCTAACCTTTAGAAAATATTTAAGCCCTTTTTAGAAAAATAACTCCGTTTTGGTCTTTCAAAAACAGTCATCTAAGTTCGGAGGTTGGTTACGTGTAGGGAAGATGTACTAAGCCATCACCCTACCCTGCCCTTGCGGTACCAACATGTCTATTCACCCTAGATTCAACCATAAGAGTCTTCGATTAATACATGTCCAAAACTATCCACTTTCAAAAGAATTTTTAGAAAGAAATCGATATGATGCATGATATGTAAGTGCAATAGAAAGATGTGATTTGAAAATAGATTGGGAAATAGATTTGAAAAGAACTTGATTTGATTTGAAAAGAGATTTGAAGAGATAGATTTAATTTTTGAAAGAAAGTTTTGGAGATTGGAAATAGAGATTTGGAAATAGAAATTTGGAATTTGAAGTTTGGAATAAATCATTGAATTGGAAGTTGAAAAAAAGTTGTGACCACACCCATGAGGGTTGTTTACGTATGCTTTTTGAGGAATCAGGTCAGTCGTAGTTCGGACAAGAGTCCGATAGAAAATAGAAGGTTTTGATTTGAAAAAGATTTGATTTGAAGTTAAAATAAAAGATTGGAATTTGAAAAAGATTGGACTTTGATTTGAAAGGATAGAACTTGGAAGAAGGACTTGGACTTGTTTTGGAAAGAGTAAGATTTGACTCGAATGTTAGACTTGGAAGATTAGGGAAAGATTGGATTTAGGAAAGGCTCGAATTAGGAAAGTTTCATTTTAGAAAAGTTTTGAAATAAGAAAGGTTTCAGTTTAAAAAAGTATTGGAATTGGAAAGTTTTGTATTTAGAATATTTTGAAATAGGGAAGTTTTGAAAGTAAGAAAGTTTTGAGTTTAGAAAGTTTTGGATTTGGAGAGATTTGAAGTTTAGGAAAGTGTTTGAGATTTAGAAAGATTTGAAGATTTAGATTTGGAGAGTTGAGATTTAGAAAATATGGAATTAAGAGAAGATTGGAATTAGGAAGATTAAGAAGCTTAAGGTTTAAGGAAAGATTTGAAAGTTTAAGTTTTAGAAACTTAAGGTTTAGGAAAGTAGGAGATTAGGAAGGATTGGATTAGGAAAGGTTTGGATTGGGAAGGATTGAGATTCCTATTTCCTAAAACAAAAGATTAGATTTTGCTTCTAAAAGAGGGATGATTTGATTTTGTTTGCAAAAACAGAGGACAAGATCTAGTTTCCTAAACGGGGGAGATTGGATTTGGTTTCCTAAATGGGAGATTGGATTTGGCATGGATTTGGTAGGTGAAGTTTTAGAAACCCTAGATTTGGAAGACTATAGTTTTGATATAGAAAATAGATTTTGGAAACCTAGGTTTTAAGGCAAGATTGGAAAACATGTTTTAAGAAAAGAAGTTAGGGTTTTCTAATCGTTGGCTCTAAGGTTTAACTTGGACTCTAAGAAAAGAGATTTTGGGAAGAAAGCTTTTAGAGAGGAAGATTTTTGGAAGGAATCCTAGAGAGGAGTTTTTAGAAAGTAAACTTGAAAAGAGAGTTTTTCGAAAGGGATTTTGGAAAGTAAAACTTTGAGAGAGTTTTTGAAAAGAGAGATTTTGGAAGAAGATCTTAAAAAGGAGTTTTTTGGAAAGCGAATTTTGGAAAAAGAGTTTTTGAAAAGGGATTTTTGGAAAGAGTTTTTCTAGGAAGGAGACTTAGGGAGTATTTTTAGAAAGTGAATTTCGAAGAGAGCTTTTGAGAAAGGAGTTTTTGGGAAAGAGATTTTAGGGAATGTTTCTAGAGAGTGAATGCTAAAGGGAGCTTTTTTTTTTGGAAAAGAGTTTTGAAAAGAGTTTTGGAAAATAGATTTTTGAAGGAAGTTTTTGAAAATAATTTTGGAAAGGAGATTGGAGAGAGTTTTTAGAAAGTATGTTGGAAAAGAGATTTATAGAAGGAGAGATTTGAAAAAAGAGTTTTTAGAAAGTATATAAAATATCTTACTTTCCTAAAGCGATTCTAACCATAAGAAGGTTAGAACCACTCTAAGATAGTGGTTTTGAAAACAAAATGTTTTGAAAATATGAACCATATTGGTCACTTTAAATATAACACTTTTCTAAAGCAACCTTAACCATGAAGAGGGTAGAATCACCTTAAGTTTGTGATTTTGAAAACAAGCTTGGAAAAAAAAGATTTTGATATAAGTTTGAAAACAATTTTAATGCAAGTTTTGAAAAACAAGTTTGAAAACAAATTTTGGAGGAATGCAAGATCATGATATACACATTGCAAGTTGGGGTTGTGAACATATAAGGTGAAGCCTTCACCACATAATCAAGGGGGCCGAACCCACATGGTCTCTGGTTAGACTAAAAGAAAGTCCTCGACATGGTGACCTCCAATAGCCTAATCCTACACAAAGACCAGGAAGTCTCTTGTTTCAAGCATGTAAGAAAGGAGGGAAAAAAGATGGGAGATTAAAATAGAAGAAAACCCAAGTGTGTTCAGAGGGAGAAGAGAGAGGAGGAAGATGCGTAAACTTAAATAGAGAGCCTACCTTGTATCTTCTTCATTTTGCTTTGCTTTGCGCGCTTTGTTTTTCTTGCTTGCTTTTCTGTTTCGGTCCTTGCGTCGCTTCAGTCTTTGAGAACTTGTCTTCGATCTTCGGGAGCTTTGAAGTTGCAGCACTCCAAGTCTTCAATGGAGGTTTTGAGGCTAGTGTATAAGTGTATGAGAGTGTATAAGAGGCCAGGGTTTGGTGTATGGTGGCTAGGGTTTGGAAAACCTAAAGGAGACTAGGGTTTAGAGAGGCTACGAGCTATATATATCGAATAATAGGGTTTTTAGACTGAGTTTGCGGGTCTCTTTCACGTTAGAGGAGGCTCTGTATTTATAGAGAAAAGAATGACCTGGCGCTTGTTGCAGTGGCGCTAGGGCAAAATTCCTTCTGGCGCCACTCTTAGTGGCACCAGCCACTTAGGAAAGTTTTAAGATTGGTAAACAACGTATCTTCAGAAGATTTGAGCGCCTGTACTAGTGACTACCATGCAATTTTTAGCTTGGCTTCACTAGGTATGGCTCTAGAACATTCGGGAAGGATTTAAGGGATCGGGAATGGCCCGAAAGGCTAGGAAAGGGCAGGAACCCTTAGGATAGTGTTCTGGGTGTAGGAGACTTGAAAAAGGATGTCAGGGGTTGTTAGAGGGGTCGACTGGGCCATTAGGGGCAAAACGGTCAATTGGACTAGAAAACTATCGAGATGGATTCGGAATATCCCAGAAGAAGACTCGATGTTTGGAGACATTAATTAGAATGTCCCGAGAGGTTACCAGCTCGGTACCTAGAGCCGATGTGGTTGGAAAAGGCGACCGGCCCACTAGGGAAAAATGGTCATTTCACACCGGGTTTGCTGGAACTAACTCAGAATGATCCAGAAAGATCATGAAAGGTCAGGAATACTATGAGAAGCATTCTCGGGAGGTTAATGGTTTGATACTCAGAGCCGGTGTGGTCCCCGGGGCACTCAGATGCCTTAGGGCAAAATGGTCATCTTGATTGGAAAGTCTCGAAATTGGCTCGAAACTGATTGGAAAGCACCTAATCATGCCGGATCGTCTCTGGGACGATCTTGGAAGGGTGGACTTACCGTTTTGAGGGCTTAGGTACTATATCGTGAAACGTACCGAAAAATGGCCCTTGCGGTAGTTTGGTCATTTTTCACCGGAGTGGGCTAGCAGGCACTGGTATTGACCTGGGTTTTGAGTGTTTCCGCCACTCTAACAGCAGTCCCGTGATACATGAGTTTGTTGGTAATTCCCTATATCAACCTGTTTACAAGTGTTTCCGCCACTCTGACGGTTGCAATGTTTACGAGTACTTTTGCTGCTCTGACGGTTTGCGATCATTTCCGAGACTGCCTGATCTCGAGAAGCTGCTCGATGGACTTAGTGCTTGAGGAATCAACTTTCTCAAAAGGCGTGCTAAAATAGATATTTCTATATTGGCGGGTTAGCAGGCGCCAAAGGTGGACCGTTCTACCATCTCTAGGACTTGGGGTCTCGTCTCGGTCGACAGGTGTGAAGGGACTTACCATTCTGAAGAAAATTTTTCTTTGAAAAGCGTGCTGGACAGGATAGACTTACCGCCTCGAGGAAACAACTTTCTCAAGGGAGGGATTGGAATTGGAATTAGACTTGAAAAAGGGGACTTACTGTCTTCGAGAAGACGTGCCTACTGGAATTGGATCGAACAATACCCACAAGGGTATTTTGGTCATTTTGCCTCTATTTGGGTCTGGCGGGCCCGCGAAGCATGGTCTGACTAGATTAGGATTGGAAAACTGGAATACGCCCATATTAACTTGAACTCAAGTCTGGACGGACTGGACACTGTCGAACAGGCAAAAATACGGTGCTTACATCAGTCTAGCATAAACGAACCTCACACAATAGAGAGCGTATAACCTAGCATGATTTCAGTTGCATCAAACCACATACAGGACTAAGCACTTGTGCACAAAATGTGATACCCATAACCATGAAGATTGTCATTAAAGCCATCAGTTATGAAGTGTATTCCTAGTGTAGCTCTAAAGTCAATCAACATATAAACGATCACTCTCAATATTTGAGTATAAGATATGAAACTGAATTCAGAAGTCAGAGAATACTCAAGCAAAAAGCAAAGCACAAATTTTACAAACACCAAAGATAGCACTAGGGATGAAAAAAAGAATATGAAGAACACCCTAGGCTAAACGAGGTCATCATCACTCTATGAGACAAACACCAAGAGATTTCCTAAGGAGTTAAAACCTAAGGGAATCTAGAGGCTTGGTGAGGAGATCTGTGAGTTGATTTTCAGTATTGACATGTTCTAGAATAATGATGTTATCGTCAATAAGCTCACGAATGAAGTGATCTCTTATATCAATATGCTTGGTTCTAGAGTGTTGAACAGGATTCGTAGAGATGTTAATGGCACTCAGATTATCATACTATAAGACCATCCTACCCTGTTCTAGACCATCCTACCAGCAGTTATATACTCTGCTTCAGTAGTGGACAGGGAGATAGAATTCTGTTTCTTACTAAACCAAGCAACAAGGTTGTTGCCCATATAAAAGCAACCACCAGAGGTACTTTTCCTATTATCTACACAACCTGCCCAATCTGCATTAATGAACTCGGCTAAGGCAATATTAGTGTCAAATGCAAACCAAATCCCAAAATTCACAGTCCCACTAACATATTTGATTATCCATTTCACAGTAATTAAATGGGACTCTTTAGGACACGCTTGATACCTAGCACAAACACCAACACTGAACGCAATATCCGGTCTACTAGCAATTAGGTATAAAAGGCTACCTATCATGCTTCTATACTTAGTCTGATCAACATCAATTCTCGAAGCATCTTTACTTAGTTTCACACTGGTACTCATAGGAGTTTGAGCATGTTTAGTAGACTTAAGACCGAATCTTTTTACTAGGTCTTTCGCATATTTAGATTGAGAGATGAAAATCCCTCTATTTGTCTATTTCACTTGAAGTCCTAGGAAATATGTAAGCCCACCCATCATACTCATTTCAAACTCACTCTTCATATAATCAGCAAATTCATGTGCAAGAGTGTCAGAGGTGGAACCAAACACAGTGTCATCAACATAAATCTGTACAATCAATATGTGTTTAGAGTCCTTTTTGATGAAAAGAGTTTTGTCAGACCCTTCCCTAGAAAAACCAGACTCTAGGAGAAAGGTAGTAAGTCTCTCATACCAAGCTCTTGGAGCTTGTTTCAATCCATACAAAGCCTTTTTCAGTTTGTAAACATGATTAGGGTAATGTGGGTCCTCAAATCCGTTGGGTTGCTTCACAAAGGCTTCTTCTTGAAGAATGCCATTCAGAAAAGCACTCTTCACATCTATTTGATAAAGCTTAAACTTCAAGTAGCAAGCAATGGCAAGTAAGATTCTAATAGATTCAAGTCTAGCTACCGGAGCAAATGTTTCATCAAAGTTAATACCCTTAATTTGGGTATATCCTTGTGCTACTAGCCTAGCCTTGTTCCTAATGACTATGCCATGTTCATAAGTTTTATTCTTGTAAACCCACTTGGTTCCTATCACATTAGAATCTTTAGGTCTAGGTACAAGAGTCCACACATCATTATGCACAAATTGTTCAAGTTCCTCTTGCATAACATTTATCTAACATTCATCAGTTAAAGCTTCCTTCACATTCTTAGGCTAAATGGTAGAAATATAGTATGACAAACTTACCTCATCCCTTACCTGCCTCCTTGTTTTCATGCCGGAAGTGACATCTCCAATAACTTGAGTTATGGGATGATGAAGCTTTACTTTTGATGAAGGTTCAAGGGTTTCCTTTGGCTTTTGAAAATCCACTTTTTATTTTTCAGTTTGATGCTCCTCTCCATCATTTGGACTTGTAGCCTATTCTGTTATTCCATCAAAAGCAATCTTATCATCATCATTATGATATTTAGAGACTATATCAAGACCTGTATCATCAATAACCACATTAATAGATTCCATGATAGTAGATGTTTTAATATTGAACACTCTAAATGCTCTATGTAAGCACCCCATTTTTGACCGCTTGGCAGTTTACACTCCGTCCAGACTTGTTTTCAAGTCATTGTGGGCATATTCCATTCAAAACCAATTCTTTAGATCCAAATTCCGTCTTTCCATCGCTTCGCGGGCCTGTCAGGCCCAAATAGAGGCAAAATGACCAAAATGCCCTTAGGGGCATTGTTCTTTCTTATTCCAATTCCAATCCCACTCTCGAGACAGTTTGTTCCTCGAGACGGTCCGAGTAGCAAAACTACTCACAAATCATCAACCCCGTCCGAGTAGCGGAAATACTCACACCGTTAGAGTAGCGAAAACACTCACAATCCAGGCACGTCTCTTCGGAGACGGTAAGAGTCCTTTCCAATCCCACTCTTGAGACAGTTTATTCCTCGAGACGGTTCCAATCTAGGCACGTCTCTTCGGAGACGGTAAGACCCCTTTCCAATCCCTCTCTCGAGACAGTTTATTCCTCGAGACGGTTCCAATCCAGGCACATCTCTTCGGAGACGGTAAGACCCCTTTCTAATCCCTCTCTCGAGACAGTTTATTCCTTGAGACGGTCCGAGTAGCAAAACTACTCACAAAACCGTTAGAGTAGCGGAAATACTCACAAAATCGTTAGAGTAGCGGAAATACTCGCAAAACCGTTAGAGTAGCGGAAATACTCACAAAACCGTTAGAGTGGCGGAAACACTCGCAATTCAGGCACGTCTTTTCAGAGACGGTAAGACCCCTTTCCAATCCCTCTCTCGAGACAGTTTATTCCTAGAGACGGTTCCAATCCAGGCACGTCTCTTCGGAGACGGTAAGACCCCTTTCCAATCCCTCTCTCTCGATAGTTTATTCCTCGAGACGGTCCGAGTAGCGAAACTACTCACCAAACCGTTAGAGTAGCGGAAATAATCACAAAGCCGTTAGAGTAGCGGAAATACTCACAAATCATCAACCCCGTCCGAGTAGCGGAAATACTCCCAAATCATCAATCCCGTCCGAGTAGCAGAAATACTCAACCGTTAGAGTAGCGGAAATACTCACAAAATCGTTAGAGTAGCGAAAATACTCACGAATAGGTCGATATGGGGAATTGGCAACAAATCCCTGTGTCACGACGACCGCCGTTAGAGTGGCGAAAACACTCAAGACCCAGGTCAACACCCGTGTCTGTTAGCTCACTTCGGTAAAAATTGACCAGACTACCCTTAGGACCTTTTTCGAGACTTTTCGGTCAAGATGACCATTTTGCCCCTAAGCATCCGAATGTCCCGGGAACCACACCTGCTCTGGGTATCAAACCGGTAACTCCCTGAGACTACTTTTTATAGTATTCTCAATCTTCCTTTACCTTTCCGGATCATTCTGAGTCAGTTCCGGCCAACTCGGTACAAAATGACCGTTTTGCCCCTGGAGGGCCGGTCTCCTTCTTCGACCACACCGGCTCTGGGTATCAAACCGGTAATGTCCCGAGAATACTTTTTATAGTGTTCTCGACCTTCCTTTACCTTTTCGGACCATTCCGAGTCAGTTCTGGCAAACCCAGTACAAAATGAACATTTTGCCCCTGGTGGGCCGGTCTCCTTTTCCGACCATGCCGGCTCTGGGAATCAAACCGGCAACCTCCGGGAACATTCTGAATAATTTTTTTAGATCCCAAGTCTTCTTCCGGGACAATTCGAGTCTGTCTTGGCAGTTTCCTGGTCCGATTGACCGTTTTGCCCCTAAAGGCTCGGTCAACCTTTTCGACCCACCTTATCTTCATTTTTCAAGTTAAATACCTCCAGGACACTATTTTGAGTGTTCCTGCTCCTTTCCGGCCTTCTGGGTCATTCCCGGTTCCTTTAAATCATTCCCGGACTTTTCGGAGTCACTCCTAGTGAAGCTAGGCTAAAAATTACATGGTAGTCACTAGTACAGGCGCCCAAATCTAGTCAAAGATACGTTGCTTGCCGACCTTAAACCTTTTCTAATTGGCTGGCGCCAAGCCAAGAAATGGCCTGGCGCCACTCCTAGTGGCGCCAGTGTAAAGTTTGCCCTGGCGCCACTGCAACAGGCGCCAAGTTTGTCCTCCTTCTATAAATACAGAGCCTCATTCAACGTGAAAAGGGTCTACAAACTTAACCTAAAAATCCCATATTTTGATATACAGAGCTCGAGCACCTCCCAAAACCCTAGTTTCCTTAGGTTCTCCAAACCCTAGCCACTATACACAAACCCTAGCCTCCTATACACTCATACACTCCCCCATACACTCATACACTAGCCTTCAACCATCCTTTGAAGACTTGAAGAGCTGCCATCCAAAGCTCGAAGACAACTCTTGAAGACTGAAGCTGAAGATCAAGACAAAGACCAAGACTGAAGACAGTGCGGCACGCAAAATAAAGAAGACATACGGTAGGCTTTCTCTTTAATTTTCTGTACTTCCCCCTCTCTCTTCTCTCTCCAACTCACTTGGGTTTTCTCTATTTTAATCCCCCATCTCTTTCCCCCCCTTTCTTTGCATGCTTGAAACAAGGGGACTCCCGGTCCATGTGTAGGATTGGACTATTGGAGAGTCACCGTGTCGGGGGCTTTCTTCTAGTCTAACCAAAGACCACGTGGGTCCGGCCCCCTTGATTATGTGGTGAAGCCTTAACCTTGTATGTTCACAACCCCAAATTGCATTGTGCATATCATAGTCTTGCATCTTCCAAAAACCGTTTTCAAAGTTGTTTTTTCAAAACGTTTTCAAACTTGTTTTCAAAATTGCATCAAAATCTCTTTTCCAAAGACTAGTTTTCAAAACCACAATTCTAGGGTGATTCTAGCCTTTCCATGGCTAGGGTTGCTTTAGGAAAGTGTTACATTAAAAGTGACCCTTTTGGTCTATATTTTCAAACCTTATTGTTTTCAAAACCACTTTCTTAAAGTGGTCCTAGCCTTCTTATGGCTAGAATCGCTTTTGGACAGTGAGACGTTTTCATACTTTCCAAAAAACTCTCTCTTCAAAAATCTCTTCCTAAAATCTCTTTTTCAACTCCTCTCCAAAATCTTTTTCTCAAAATCCATTTTCTAAAAACACTCCCTAGATTCACCTTCCTAAAAACTCTCCAAAAATCTTTCCAAAAACTCTCTTTCCAAATTCACTTTCCAAAAACTCCTCCCTAGGATTTCCCTTCTAGAAAACCTTCGTTTCCAAAAACGCACTTTCCAAAAACTCTTTCCTTAGAGCCCAAGTCAAGCCCTAGAACCCACAATTAGGAAACCCTAAATTTTCTTCCCAAAAACATGGTTTTTAAACTTTGCCCCAAACCTAGGTTTCCAAAATCTCTTGTTTTCACATCAAAACTATACATGTTTCCAAAACCTCTTTTCTACATCAAAATTATAATTTTCCAAACCTAGGGTTTCTAGAATCTCCCTTTCCAAATCCTTGCCAAATCCTATCTTCCCTTTAGGAAACCGAATCAAATCTCCCCGTTTAGGAAACTAGATTCCGTCCTCCGTTTTTGGAAACAAAATCAAATTTTTTCTTTTAGAAACCAAATTCAATCCCTTCCTAATCCTCCACTTTCCTAAACCTTAAGTTTCCAAAACATGAACATAAAAATCTTTCCTAAAATTCTAAAATTCAACACTTTCCTAATTCTACCCTCTTTTCAAATCTTAACTTTTCAAACCTAAGTTTTCAAACCTTTCCTAAATTCAAACCTTTCCTAATCTCAAGATTTTCTAAAACCCTAAAACTTTCTAAATCTTAAACTTTCTAAATTTCAAATCTTGCCAAATCTAAGATTTTTCTAAACTCAAAACTTTCTTAATTTAAGACTTTCTTAAGTTGAAACTTTCTTAATTCAAACATTTCCTAAACTGAAAACTTTCCTTTTTCAAACCTTTCCTAAAACAAAACTTTCTTATTTTCAAAACTTCCTTGTTTTCAAAGCTTTCCAAATTCAAAACTTCCCTTTTTCAAAACATTTCTAAATTCAAAACTTTTCAATTTTCAAAACTTTCCAATTTTCAAACTTTCTTAAATTCAGAACTTTCCAAATTTCAAAACTTTCCTAAACCTAAAACTTTCCTAATTTCAAACCTTCCAAAAATGACACTTGCCTAAATCGGACTTTTCCTAATTCGAACATCTCCTAAAATCCAATCTTTCCAAATCTTCCAAGCCAAGTCAAATCTTTCCTAAGTCTCTTCTCTTTCCTAAGTCTAGGTTTTCTTAAACCGTCTCTTTTTCAAAACAAGTCCAAATCTATCTTTTCAAATCAAAGTCCAATCTTCTCAATTTCCATTTCCAATCTGCTCTTTTAATCTCAAATCAAATCCAATTTTCAATCCAATCTCTCTCTTCAATTCAATCTGTTTTCAATCGGACTCCGGTCTGAACGACGACTGACCTGATTCCTCCAAAGGGATACGTAGGCAACCTTCATAGGTGCGGTCACAATACTTTTCAAACTTTCAATTCCACCCTCATGGGTGGGGTTTCCAAAATCTTTCCAATTCTCAAATTCCAATCTATTTTCAAAATTCCAAAATTTCTATTTTCAAACTTCTACTTTCAATTTTCAAACTTTCCAATTTCAATTCTATTTCTTCAAGTCTATTTTCAAATCAAATCAATTTCAAATTAAACTCTTTTCAAATCTATTTTTCAATTCTCTTTCCTTACACTTGCATACCATGCATCATGTTAGTTTCTATTCAAACATTTTTTTTCTAAAAATGGGTAGGATTGAACTATAGTTAGTTAAAGAGTCTCATAGGTGAATCTAGGGTAGATTGACATGTAGGTACCGAAAGGGCGGGGTAGGGTGATAGCTTAGTGCGTCTTCCCTACACGTAACCAACCTTCGAACCTAGGATCACTGTTTTCGAAAGACCAAAAAGGAGTTATTTTTCAAAAAGGGCTAAATGTTTTCCAAAGGTTGCCAAACAACCTGTTTTTCTTAAAAACCCTCTCTCGAGGAGATATTTTCAAAAATCGTTTTTCAAAAACCCTAAGTGTAGTCTTCGGATTATTCTTAGTTTTTAGGTGACCTAACTCACCTTAATCAAGTTAGGTGGCGACTCCAAATCTTTTTCAAAAGCCCTTATTTCAAACCAATTTTTCAATTCAAACCTAGTCGCACTCATTCTTTTAGGAGGATGAGTTCTAACGAGAGAGTACAAAATTTTTCCCGCTTGGGCGAGTATTCCTCGAGTGCGAAAAATCTGGGTGCGACACTTTACTGTTTAAGGAGTACCTAAGAAATATTCCTTCATTGCTTTGGGAGTCAAACTTTTCAAGTTGCTCTCTATCCCTTAGGATGTAGCACTTGCTCCTAAACACTCAGAAATACTTTACATTAGGTTTCTTATAGTTCCATAGTTCATATGGGGTGTTTTTAGTTCCAGATCTTAGATATACACGGTTTATGATGTAGCATGCGGTGTTCACAGCTTCGGCCCAAAATCAGGTAGGTAGAGATTTTCCATGAAGCATAACTCGAGCCATCTCTTGTATTACCCGATTCTTATGTTCTACTACTCTGTTCTGTTGTGGAGTCTTAGGAGTAGAGAATTCATGTTGAATGTTATGACGATTACAGAGTTCAGCATATTTTGAGTTCTCAAACTCTTTACCATGGTCTGTTTGAATTCTCGTGATGCAACCTATTTTGGTTCCTTTTTCCTTTTGCACCCGTGCACATAGATTCCTAAAAACGTTGAAAGTGTCAGATTTCTCTTTAATAAAATCAATCCAAGTAAATCTAGAAAAATCATCAACAATAACAAAGATGTACTTCTTACCTCCAATGATTTCAGTTCTCATTGGTCCCATAAAATCCATATGCACAAGTTCCAAAGGATACGAGGTAGATATATGCTTTATTTTCTTGTGTGCAGTTTTTATTTGTTTACCAAGTTGACACTGACCACACACTCCACTTGAAGGTTTTCCTAGTTTAGGAATCCCTCTTATCATTTCAGAACTAGACAACCCAGATAGGTCCTTGTAATTTATGTGACCTAGTCTTTTGTGCCATAGTTTGGTCTCATCAAGTTTTACAGAATTACAAACAATTCCATAATCAAACACAATTCCATCACAGTTATTGGAAGTTCGAGCACTAGACATTACACATTCACCATTCATATTCATGATTTGACATTTAGATTTTGAAAAGTGAACATCATGCTTGGCATCACACAGTTGACTAATGCTGATAAGATTTGCTTTCAAGCCATTAACAAACAGTACATCATTCAACTTTGGTATACCGGGAGCAACAACACTCCCTTTTCCAATAACTTTAGATGTGTTACGATCACCAAAAGTCACATAACCTCCATTATACTCCTCAAGAGTAGTAAAGAAGGACTTGTCACCACTCATGTGTCTAGAGCACCCATTGTTAAGATACTATATTTTAGAATTATGGGCTTTCAATGCAGTATGAACTATGTTACACCTCAGTTTGAAGCTCTAACCCAAACGGCCCTTAACTTAGAGTTTTCAACTTTTCTAGTGGGCTTGGGTTGAATTCTAGGACTTCCCTTAACCTTGGCCTTTTGATGGTTATGATAGTTTCTATTGTGTCTTTGTTGATGTGATTTTCTCAACTCATTGGGTGAGTTAGCGTTCCACCGAAGTACCTCAAACCTATTATGTGTAAACCGATTATTCTGTTGTGGTTTGACTTGATTTCTAGACTGAGTCTGAACATATTCCCAAGGCAGACCATATAGTTTATGGCAGAAAGGCCTTGTGCGACCTCTAATTCCACAATAGTGACACGCATGAACAAATTGTGTGGTATATGAGTGGTACGGTGTATAAGAAGTATCATGTCTATGAGTAGAGGGAGCATACCTGTTCTTACCTTTGGATGAAGATGGTTGAGGCTTACCAGCTTTGGGTTTCTGCTTTGATGATGTGGCTTGAATAGTATACCCAATTCTCGATCTATCAAATGCAACCTTCTGAGCATTCAAGATTTCATCCAATTTTTTAGACCCTGCATCAAATTTCTTCAAGACATCATTAGTTTTAGCACTAGAAGTTTCCAGTTTTGCAACCTTATCTTCAAGCGCCTTTTTCGTTTCAGTACACAAATGATGTTCCTTTTCAAGAGCAATTAGCTTATCAGAAAAAGTTGTTCGATGTGTTTTCAATTGATTGATAAGAGTTTGGGCTTCAATAGCCTCCTTTTTTAGTGTCTCGACTTCTTCTAACATCTTTTCCAATTTGAGACCAAGTTTACCATTAACTTTGGTCAATTTAAATTATTACGAGTACTACTGATCATAGGCATGTTGAAGATCACCCTTCTCATCAGCATCAGATTCAATTTCATCAAATTTAGCAGACTCATCTGACTCATCTAAACTACCAGTTTTAGGCAAAGCAGGAGATGTATCATCATGCACAGATGCAGCAAAAGCGGTAAAGTTACCTTAATCTGGCTCAGCTTCTGGCTCATTATCATCCTCAGGATCAGAGTCATCCTAAGTTACTGTAAACCCTTTTGTCTTTCTCTTCAATCTATTCGAGCATTCTTGTGCAAAGTGACCATACCTGTGACATTCAAAACATTGGGGTTTTTGAGATGATTTATTACCACTTTTATCGGGATTCTTTCTAGACTTACTTTTGTTAAAAACTTTTCTAGTATTTCTTTCAAAACTTGAGGATTGACCTTTATTTCTATCACCATTTGAGAATTTCCCCTTATTTATGTTTTTAAAAGTTTTTTTGAACTTTTTGGCAAAAAGGGCAAACTCTTCTTGTCCTAACTCTGTGTCATCCTCATCTGAGACATCATCTATATCTTCTAAGATAGTTTTTAAGGTAAGATCTTTGTGATTATTCCTCTTGGGTTGATGCAGATTTGTCTCGAAAGTCTGTAAGGACCCAACCATTTCCTCTACTCTGATAGAATCAACATCTCTACTGTCTTCTATAGCAGTAACCTTGGCTTGAAATCTATCGGGTAAAGATGTCAAAATTTTTCGAACAATTTTTGAAGAGGGGATCTTTTCGCCAAGGTTAAAACTTGAGTTGACAATGTCACTTAGTTTTGCATAAAAATTGATCAAAGGTCTCATTATCTTCCATTCTCAAGTTTTCGAAGTTGGTTGTTAGTCGCTGAAGTTTAGAAATTTTCATAGTAGTAGTTCCTTCATGAGTTACTTCAAGTATATCCTAAGCTTCTTTAGCAATCTCACAAGTTGATGCACGCCTGAATTCATCAGGTGAGAGAGCGTTAAAGATAGCATTGAGTCCCTTATTGTTCCAACCATTATTTGCGTAATCAATGGCATCCTAATCTTGGGCATCGTTAATTGTAAAAGTTGTAACAGAAGGGGTAGTGGCAGATATACTTGTAGTCGTGGAGGGACTCCAACCATGAGCAACTGATAGCCATACTCTTTCATCTATAGATTTAAGAAAAGCTCTCATGCGAACTTTCCAGTAGGCATAGTTAGTCCCATCAAATAATGGAGGTCTAGTGGTAGAGCTGCCTTTGCGTGGTAAATCAATGTAATCAAATTATCAGGACCTCACTCTTGAAAAACTAAAAATAGTTTTGAGTGCCTTGCTCTAATACCAATTGAAATTTTCGATTTACTTGGATTTACAATCACTTGGAAGTGTGCTTAGTTACTTTCGATTAAGCTATCTAATCAATCACACACTAATAGAATCGCATCAATGAAACGTAAAGTAATCACACGAAAGACACAATTTTAGCGTGGAAACCCTAATCGGGAAAAAATCACGGGACCTAGTCCAGCCTAAGTTCCAAGCACTATCAACAATCGAATAGTTTACAAGAATACTTACAACTATACCAATTCGAAACCCACGAATCTAAGTTGAAGTCGAACTTTGCTTGCATACCTCGTAACTCACTGTTCTCCAGTGCTTGAACCACGACGAACACCACGTCGTGAATCCTTGCCTTGGTGCACCACCAAGACTCTTTTAGATCAATGAAGATTTGAAGCTCTTCAACTTGCTAAGGAGTTCTAGGGTTTTTCTTTCTCTTTAAAGGCTCTCAATATATTTCTGAAGAAAGTTCTAACCCTAGAAGGCCCATACTTTAAGTATATATAGGCATTAACTTCTTTGGGAACAAATAGGAAAAAAAGCTAGCGAAAAAAAGCTTTGCGATCTCGTTGGGGCGAGAAGGTGGCGACACTTTAGTGACAGCCACTGTCCAATTTTTCCAATTCTCACTGGGGCGAGACCTTAGTGAGACGGTAGCGAGATCCGCTGTTTGAATTCCTTTGTCCTTGAAGCGATGTCCAAAGCCCTCCTTAGCATTGGTTTGAACAAACCCGACATTCTAGGACACAAATACACTATTTTTGTTTACACGATTGTGCCAATTACAATATAAATCTTACTGTACAAATGGGGAAAAAAAATTGGTGAGAAGATACATTGTTTTTAGGTACGGACCTTTATCATAAGTGTCATTAATTGATCTGCCTCTTGCAAAGCTTAAATTTGACTAGTGGCATTTAATACTTTTGTTGAATCTCCCACTACAAAGTTTAAAATTTGATTAATAATAGTTAGTTAATATTTATCCCACAAATAGTTCTCTGACATCGAGATTAAAGAAGAGTCATTCATGAATGTCAATTTATGTGGATGCTTAGGAGCCAACTTCTTATGTGGAAGTCATAAATTCACATGCTTTTAATAAATGGCTAGCTGTTATGCATGAAGAGATAAGCTTAAAGGCTAAGAATAGTGTAAACGAGTTAGTTGATCTTCTGCCTTGGTAACAAATGGATTGTAAAGATCAAGTGCAAAACTGATAGATCAATTGACAAATATATGGCCTAAGTTGTGGCCAAATGTTATACCTTATAGGAGTGTATAAACTATGAAGAGATATTTTTTCGTGTGATAAGATTTGTCTCATTCTAGCTATTGTTGCACATTTAGATTTGAAATGATTCAAAATGGATATGAAGATATTATTTCTCAATAGAGAACTAGGCAAAGAGATCTATGTGGATCAACAAATAAATTTTCAAGCTGAAGGAGAACATGGTTTATCGTTTGGAACATTCCTTTTGCAGCCTAAAACAATTTTTTAGGCAATAGTATATCCAGTTCCATCAAGCCAATATCTCTATAGGCTTCACAATGACTACAGAGGACCATTGCATGTATGTTAAATGGATTGAGAATAAGATTTTTATCCTCTTAATATATATAAATAATATTTTTTTTGTTGGAAATGATTTTGAGAAGATTGTTAATAGTCAAAAGTGGTTGTCCTTCACCTTTCAGATGATGGACATGAGTATGGAAAATTATAAACTTAGTGTTATAATATCAAAATATTGTTCTAAGAGACTTTTTAGTTTATACCAAGATTTAATGAAGATGATTTTGGAATGATTTCTACGAACTATTCCAGACTTGTTAACACTCTAATGGAGAAGGTCAGATTCTTAACATCAAGCAAAGTCCTAAAATGGAAGAAAAAGAAGAAGAAAATGCCCAATGTTCCCTATGTGAGTGTAGTCGGTAGTTTGACATATGCTATGATGTGTACTTGACCGACATATATTTCACGATTGGTATGATCAGTTCATTGGGTTGTAGTTAAAAGGATATTCCGATATCTGTGAGCGGTTGCAATTAAAGGTGGCAGCCCCAAATTGTTAGGTACAGTGATGTAGATGGGTCTGTGGGCATAGAGGAACATAAATCCATTTTGTATTATGCCTTTATACTTAGAGGAGGAACCATTTCACGATGTGACAAGAGTGCTTGTCATTATCCATGATGAAAACAGAGTACTTGGAGGTTATATGATTGAGGAGATCCTGAGCTTGAGTATAATAAGGCATTTGGATGTGGTTATTGTGATAACACAATCACAATATTTAATGCACGAAATCCTAAGAACTATGGCGGAACTTAGCAGATTAATACCCGGTATCACTTCATTCAAGATATTATCTTAAGACATGTCTCCACCAATGACATGGTTGCTGATCCTTTGGTCAAAACCCATGACTGGAGATGTTTTTGATTGTACTCTAAAAGTGAAATCTATATGCCTTAATTATTTTCTTGTTAGACTTAGAGTAGGATTAATTATGTTCGTTTAGTGCTAATTAGTTTCTAACTTAGTTTGTTGAATGTAAACAGGAATCCATGCTTAAAAACGACGAAATTGGATGAAAATGGGAATAGCCGTTCGAACGGTTACATAGGGTATTCGAATGCATGACGTCAGCACACTTAAACCATTTGAACGGTGGAGCTTAGTGTTCGAACAATGAGAAAAGGTGTTCAAATGGTGCATCAAATAGAGACCCGTCTATAGCCCGTTCGAGAGATTCAGAGAGTTGTTCTCCCCATCAAAAGGGTGTTCGAAGCTCTTTCGAATGGGCGTTCGAACGGTGCTCAAGTCCGTTCAAACGGTTTGTGAATTTCTAGATTTTGGAAAGCTTATAAAAGCTGGGTGGAAGTAGTTTTTAGGGTTAGCCTTTATTATTACATTTTCCTAGGTCTTAGCAATAGTTTTACATAGTTTTCTAGTTATTCTACATAGTTTTACATAGCTTTCTTTAATTCCTGTAATCAGAAATCAGTTCTTAATACAAGGTTCCTTATATATTTGCCTATTTATCATGTCTATGAGTAGCTAACTCCCATCTTGGGATCAATTGTAAAGATCAATTGAAGATCTTGGATGAACAATGAAAATAAATTGGTTTTTAATGTTTGAATCTTTTTCTTCTTAATTCTTTGAAATAAAAAACCTAGATATTTACGAAAACTTGGATGTTTAATTATGCTTGGTAATATTTATGCGCGAACCTTAGTTTAGTATATTTATTGCACAAGTCGATGGTATGTATCTATGATTCTAAACCCGATTTATTCTAGGTTTGATTGTTAAAGAATAACAGTTTTTATCGTTAAATCTTTTTGTTAAGAATTTTAGTATTGACTAATTCTGTGGACAAAAATACCTTACTTGTAATCTTGTTTCAAGTTGTATTTGGGTTTTTAAGATTCAAGTTTAAGCTGTCAGAGTACAAGCTGTCCAAGCTGCAGTACAAGCCTTTAAAGCATGTAGAGCTGAAACTTTGAAAGACTATATCTCTATGCTCAAGTGTCCGTTCAAGTTCCATAATATATGAATTCCATGTAAATTTTCAATACCAATTTGAATATGCGAAGAAACATGGCTCGAGTCATATGTGAAAAATCTGCAAAATCAAAGATTCAGAATACATCACTTGAAGTTGGCTTAAGTGATGCGCCAAAGTCAAGTTCAAATCAAGCTCTAGTCTTATCCAAATCAGTTCATATTTGAGGTCTCTCAAGAAAGTTATCTGAGCCAATCAAAAGGTACATCTAACCTACTTTTTGAGGAGTCTTAGAGATGCTACAAGAGCCTAGAGAATTGTACATATTTTATAACTCTAAGATAAAAAAAATTATGAAGAGAAAGAAAAAGAGTGTGGAGAATACAATTTTGATTTTGGTGAAGAATCCATTGGTGAATTATTAAGCCTCATCAAGCTTCTTCACCGGTTACACATAACTGAAGAGCAAAGTTGTGAGATTGTCTTGATGGATTCCGAGGATGAGGAAGAACACCATGGTGATTCGGAGTTGTGGTCGAAGCCAGGGAGAACAAAAACTTGAGGAGTCGAACAAGTAAACTTCAACTAGAGTTCGTGAGGATTCAGACGATATTCATGGAGTTTATTGTTATGGTTGTAAGTTGGACTTGTGTAACCTATTCATTATAGTGCTTGATCTGCTAGACATGGCTTTTTTTCAAGTTGGGTTTCCACGAGAAAATTTGTCTCTTGTTCTTTATTGCTTTTATGTTTATACGTATGGTGATGAATGTTTGAATAAATGCATAGAAATAGGAAGACCTAGATTTAAATTGAAATAGATTAAAGCTCACCCTAAAGGTTAGTAAATCTAGGAATCAAGATTTTTCACTTTCGAATCAAATATTCACGACGCAGTCAATAATTTTAGTTATCAAACACTTCCATTGGAATTTTTGGTAAAGCAATTGGTTAGAACAATTGGTCTTGAGACTTTCTTTTATCAATTTAAAACTCGTTTTCATAGATTAGTTTAGAATAAACAAACACCTTTCAAAATATTGATTTTTGGTTTTTTTAGAAGTAGTTCATTGTTTTGTGTGAATTGAGAGTAGTGATACACGTTCTTCATCATCTTGTCATTTGTCCCTGAGGATTCGACTCCAGATTCACCGGGTTATATTGCTTTGCCATCCTGCTCTTGAGATTACCTGTGGTCACGTCAAAGGACACCGATTGATGCAAGTCACTTTTCATAAGCATGTCAGGGGTTTAAATTGCGTAAGATTTAATATGCTTCTATTTGGTGAACACTTCGTATTATATCTTATGCATTAATGAAATGAGTTTTTTTTTTCTCTCTTTTGAATTGTACAAATGATTCACTATTTATTTAGTGCATATATCTTGGATTTAGAATTGATGCCACTAGGCTTATGATGGGCCTTACTGCACAAGTGACTACCTTGGAATGGACACAGTGAACAAGATGAGACATAAAATAACCACAAGTATCATGAGAGATTGATATGTTTGGCGCTTGGAAAGTGAGCAAGGGTTAAGTAACAATAATTTAAATGTTGCCTCAACAAGAGTTAAGACAGGAATTGGACAAGTCGAACATGGAGGATAACCACACCTCTATGAAACTTGTGAGTAGCGCCACGCGAAATTCTTGATAGGATGCTAGAAGAGCAGTTGTCTTGAGAGGCCCATTTTAGGTGCTGTACAAAGCGACTAAACCAGATGCTAAACAGGAGCTTCATCATAGCATATATACATATCACATTATGGGTAATAATATGCATAAATAAAAAAGTCTATAGAAAAATGTAAGAATGATATGGCTGAGTAGTGGGTCTATCACTTTAACATAAAACATCAAGATGCCCTTTAATTACAAAACAACTATTGCCACCTTATTTTGGTGTAAGATGCTATACAAAATTTTTGAATGAATAGTATTTTCCATTATATTGTATATGCAGACGACTATGATAGGAAGTGACATAATGGATTCTTGTTTTGTCATTGTATGAGTCTTATAAACTATAAGTTTAAATTTAATAAACTTGGGATTTAGAATTGTTATAAAGTTGATGCTTGATTTTGTTAATTTAGCATGTTGTCCAAGGATCAAAAGTCATACAATCCAGTGGAAAATGTCTAGGAAAGTTGTCACACTTTAGATAGATTGACATGAGTATCTAAAAAAGTACCATTTGGCATGATGCTAACTGTTTGTGGTTTATGGCCTAAACGACTATGTGGGTGATACTTTGTGATGTAATCATAACCACAAATGCACTAAAATTTCTTGTATGGCTTTATATTAGTTATCGGAAGGATCATATGTGCTACATTTGGTTTGGTCAGATAATGTAGATATAAGCAAGATATTGAGTTGCAACATTATCTTAGTTAGATGGTGACTTACTATAGCACTACTATTTGGTACCTTTCCCATTTGGTTGCACGTTCCATCTTTATTATATGAAAATGAGAATAGAATGAGATTCCTTAGATGAGGTATTTGATGCCGATTGTGTTCGGCTATGATGCATCCTCATGGGCATGTAAGTTTGAGATAAGATGATAATGTCTTAGTTGGACTTGGCCTTCTTAAGTGATAGAGATAACTACCACCGAGTGGTTGGTTTAGTGAGTAAGTACCCTGATTTTGTTTGCTCAGTACTTGAATTCGACTCCATTACAGTTTGGTGGGCCTAAACTTACTTTTCAGGAATACCCAAAGCTCGCGGTAGGACCTAAGCTTTGGTCCCAAAATAGGTGGGGTGGAATTTTCAACAGATAGTTATGTGGTGCTGAAAGGCTATGCTTTCTGACGGATGTGTAGAAGAGCCTATTTACATATCCATTTAAGCACTTGAGATAGTGATAACTAGGTCTTATCTCACCCTAATATATGCAGAACAAGTAATGGTATGCAAACAGAAAATTCATATAGAAATAATCACCAAAATGAGTGTTTTTTTTTCCAAAATAACATTCTTTTTAAAAGTAATTCCTTATCTAACACTTTTAAAAAATAACTCCCAAACTAACATTCTAACATCATTCCTAAAAAAATTATTTTGTTAGAAAGTCATTGTAGTTTGCTAAAATTGACCTTTTACCCTAATATGTGGATACTTATTTTCAAACTCGTTACTTCCTCTCAAGAACAATCGCAAGCTCACTAGTCTAATATAAGGGTGCTCATTGCTTTGAAAGTTGAAACTCAAAAAATTTACATTAAAATTCAACTCAATCTATGAAAAATAAAAAAGGTCATCATGCAATTCTAAAATATACCTTTGACTAAGAAACCTATGGAAAAGTTGTAAAAACTTTTATCCTTGCAATAAAAGCTAGTCTTTTTTCTTCCTTCTGCATTTTAACAATCAATTAGAATATCGATTCCAAATTCATCTTTACAAAGGACTCGCGTTAAGATCAGTTTAGTGAGCATATGGGCATACATAAAGATGAATCTCAAAATAAGCAATTCAATTAGAATCCCACAATACTCTTAGAGAGTAAATTAAAATTTTATAATGTTACAACCTCCAATTCAATTAAAAAACTATTCAATATTTTTGCACTAATTTCAATTTTGTCTTTTTACAATATTTATATCAGCTTGGTGAAATTCCAATTCAATTAATTTTTCTAAATGGTTTCCACCTCACTTTTTAACAGTATGCTATTATAGCATGCAATAGCGTAATTGTTTCCATTAATAGTTTAATGCCATTAGTAAAGAATGGTTTTCATCCATAAGAAAGCATATGCTATTTTTGTAATTGTGACCCATCAATCTCTATACTACTAAGCAAGAGGTTAGCCCATTTGTTAGGAACTCTGATTGCCCCGCTCATGATCACATATTCAAGCCATGTCCTTATCCTCTAGACTTGAACCCAACCTTCTCATTCCACTCTTTTAGGTTGTAAATAGATACAATTTTTTGAAATCCTCAAAATTAAAAAAAAATATCTACATGACTTAATCGAAGCATGCTATTATACCACTGTACAATTAACAGAAGTGGTGGAAATAATGTTGTAATGTATAATGTAGACCCATCAAAAGTAAGGGATTTTCTAGTGCAATCGTAAGCGGCAAGTTTGGAAACATGTATTCATATAGTAGGATAAAAATTCAATTTTAGTAAATTATAATGGCTCATTAATAAAATACTTCGTTTAAGGATGATGTCAAAATATTAATTTGGGAATTTGTTTTGAGAAAATGCTAGATAGGAAATTATTTTTGTAAAGAATGTTCTTTTGTCACTGCTCATGAATGCATATTGAAAGTAGAAAAAATACTTTCATGGAGAGAGAGAAAGAGGAAGAGAGAGGGAGATAGAAAGAGTGAGAGTACTATGGGAGAGAGATATAACGTACTCGTATCAGGTGGGTTATGCGTATTGAAAAATGCTATTCTTTTAGGAAATTTGAAGATAAAAGGGTACAAAGTAAATGTGAGATTAACAATTTTATATGTTAGTAGTCAAAACACTAAATAAGAATTATGTGTTATGTGATTTCTTAGATTGATATATACATATATATATCGAGATATAAAGAGATTCTAGAAGTGAACTTTTAGTGCTTTAAATGTACAGGTTTCTAGAAATTTGACATTCTTTTAATATGGTGCTCAAAAGTTTTCCTTATTGAACCATTGGTTTGAATCCCACAATCATATGGTTTCACTATGTAGTTTACCGGTTAATTCCTAGTTATCGTTCTTACCATGAGATTTATGCCAATATAGAAATGAACACTCAACTCACAATAGACTCACTCAAATTGAATTGCAAATCAAATGAAATTGAAACCATGGGTAAAAAATCTAGACCAAAAATCTTTTAATTTTGAGCAGGTTGTTTCTATACTACTTATGCAATGAAATTAAAGGCAATTAACAATTAAACTATCAACTAAGCAAAGCAATTGAGATTCTAAGACAACTAAAGGAGATTTGGATGCAATTGATTCAATTTACCAAGTTCAACAAGAATTCCAATGAAGATTTGTTAACTCAAATCAAGGATCACTCCATGGATCCTTGATTCAGAGGATTTTGACCATAAAATCATGGATTCGTACTCAATTGAGATAAGAAGTATAAGCTATTGATAAAATCATAAGTTCAAACTTTAGATTTGTGTAATCCCTATGCCAATTGAAGAATTATGCATAGTAGTTACCAAATTGTATTACGAACCTAAGTTTTCTAGTGGATCCAAAACTGAATGAAGTAGAATTAGAGAATTCTTAAGATAATTCAATGAGATTTATATACCTCTATGAAAATCCTTGAAGTTCCTTGGCAAATCTTCACAATTGCACCTAAATTGGGGTTTAGCTACTTGATTCCATTATAAAAAACATGAAGAAATGTAAATCTTGCATTAAATTGAGGGAAAACAAGTGTTTGGTTACAAGAAAAATGAAGAAAAGTGCAAGAAAGTAAAGAAAAGTAGAGTTTCTGTCTCTATAAAGCTCTCCAACTAACTCTCTCTATCTCAAGAAATAAGTAGAAACTGAATTCTCCCTCTAACTGTTGGCTAAACCAGCTTTTATATCTTCATAAAATTACAGACCTCCATAAGTGCATTCAAATGGTCTTTTAACGGTCTTTAAACGGTGGTTGCAAGCTATAGTAACTATCAAACAATCTTCAAACAATCTTCAAACCTATCACTGTCACGCCCAGATTTTTCGCACTCGAGGAATACTTACACAAGCGGGAAAAATGCTGTACTCTCTCGTTAGAACTCACCCTCTTAGAAGAATGAGTGCGACTAGGTTTGAATTGAAAATTGATTTGAATAAACGGCTTTTAGAAAAGATTCGGAGTCGCCACCTAACTTGATTAAGGTGAGTTAGGTCACCTAAAAACTAAGCATAATCCAAAAACTACACTTAGGGTTTTGGGAAAACGATTTTTAAAAATATCTCCTCAAGAGAGGGTTTTTTTTAAGAAAAATAGGTTGTTTGGCAACCTTTGGAAAACATTTAAGCCCTTTTTGAAAAATAACTCCTTTTGGTCTTTGAAATCAGTGATTCTAGGTTCGGAAATTGGTTGCGTGTAGGGAAGACGCACTAAGCCATTACCCTACCCCGTCCTTTCGGTACCTACATGGCAATCTACCTTAGATTCACCTATGAGAGTCTTCAACTAACTAATGTTCAACCCTATTCGCTTTAGAAAAACAATGTTTAGAAAAACATGATGCATGATAGATAAGTGCAATAAAAGAGAGTTGATTTGGAAATAGATTTGAAAAGAAGAATTTGATTTGATTTTAGAAGAAAGGTTTGAAAGGATAGATTTGAAATGGAAATTGAAAAGAGATTTGAGAAAAGGGATTTGAAAATAGAAATTTGAAATTGGATGTTTGAAAATAGATTGGAGATTTAAAAAGATTGTGGAATTTGAGATTTGGAAAATATGGCAGAATTTGAAATTTGAAAGAAATTGTGACCGCACCCATGAGGGTTGCCTACGTATCCTTTTGGAGGAATCAGGTCAGTCGTAGTTCGGACCGTAGTCCGATTAAAAAGAGATTGATTTGGAAGAAAGAGATTGAATTGGAAGATTTGAAAGGATTTGATTTTGGAAAGCTTGGTTTTAGAAAACCTAGACTTAGGAAGATAGGATTTGAACTTGAGATGAAGAAAGATTTGACATCGAAGGTTGGACTTGGAAGATTAGGGAAGTTGGAATTTAGGAATGATTCGGATTAGGGAAGTTTCGAATTTGGAAAGTGTCATTTTAGGAAAGTTTTGGAATTAGGAAAGTTTTCGGTTTAGGAAAGTTTTCGAATTAGGAAAGGTTCCACTTAGGAAAGTTTTGGATTAAGAAAGTTTCGAATTTAGAAAGTTTTCGAAATAGTAAAGGTTTTCAAATTAGGAAAGTTCTCGAATTAGGAAAGTTTTGAAATAGGGAAGTTTTGAAAATTGGAATGTTTAGAAAACAAGGAAGTTTTGAAAATAGGAAAGTTTTGAGTTTAGAAAGATTTGAAATTTGGAAGGATTTGAAATTTGGAAGGTTTGGAATTTAGAAAGATTTAGGTTTAGAAAGATTTGACTTAAGAAAGTTTTGAATTTGGAAAGATTTGAAATTTAGAATGATTTGAAATTTAGAAAGTTTAGGATTTAGAAAGTTTTAAAGTTTTAGAAAATCTTGAGAATAGAAAAAGTTTGAATTTAGGAAAGGTTTGAAAACTTGGATTTGAAAAGTTAAGATTTGAAAAGGAGTAGAATTAGGAAATGGTTAAATCAGGAAAGATGTGGAAGTTAAGTTTTTAAGAAAAGATTTGAAAGTTTTAGGAAACTTATAGTTTAGGAAATTAGGAAAGATTTGATCTAGGAAATGTTTGGATTAGGAAGGGATTGGGTCTTGTTTCAAAAAGAGGGAGTTTGATTTTGTTTTCAAAAACGGAGGATAGGATCTAGTTTCCTAAATGGGAAGATTTAATTTGACTAGGATTTGGAAAGGGAGGTTTTAGAAACCCTAGACTTGGAAGACTATAGTTTTGATGTAGAAAATGGGTTTTAGAAATATTTATAGTTTTGATGTAGAAAACAAGAGGTTTTGGAAACCTAGGTTTGAAGGCAAGTTTGAAAACCATATTTTTGGACAGAAAATTAGGGTTTCCTAGTTGTTAGCTCTAGGGTTTTACTTGGGCTCTAAGGAAAGGGATTTTTCGAAAGAGCGTTTTTGGAAACGAAGATTTTTAGAAAGGAATCCTAGAGAGGAGTTTTTAGAAACGAAAATTTTTAGAAGGGAATCCTAGAGAGGAATTTCTAGAGGGAAGATTTTGGAAAGAGAGTTTTTAGAAAGATTTTTGATAGAAGATTGTTGAAGAGAGTTTTTTGGAAAGATTTTTTCTAGGGAGCGTTTTTAGAAAGTAGATTTTGGGGAGAGGATTTTGGAAGGAGTTGAAAAAAAAAGGAGTTTTGAAAAATAGATTTTTGGAGGGAGTTTTTGAAAACAACTTTGGAAAGGAGAGTTTTAGGAAAGCACGTTGAAAAAGGAAGTTTTAGGAAAAGAGATTTTTGAAAATAGAGTTCTTAGAAAGTATCAAAATGTCTCACTTTCCTAAAGCGATTCTAACCATAAGAAGGTTAGAACCACTTTAAGAAAGTGGTTTTTAAAAAAAACAACAAGGGTTGAAAATATGGACCATGTTGGTCACTTTAAATGTAACACTTTCCTAAAGCAATTCTAGCCATGGAAATGCTAAAATCACCATAGGATTGTGATTTTGAAAACAATTTTTTAAAAAGAAAATTTTGATGCAATTTTGGAAACGATTTTGAAAACGAGTTTGAAAATGATTTTTGGAAGATGCATGATCATGATATGCACAATGCAATTTTGGGGTTGTGAACAGACAAGGTTAAGGCTTCACCACATAATCAAGGGAGCCGAACCCACGTGGTCTCTGGTTAGCCTAAAGGAAAGCCCCCGACGCGGTGACCCTCCGATAGTCTAATCCTACACATGGACCGGGAGTCCCCTTGTTTCAAGCATGCAAAGAAGGGGGGGGGGGGGGGGGGGGGGGAAAGAGATGGGGGATTAAAATAGAGAAAACCCAAGTGGGTTAGGAGAGAGAAGAGAGAGGGGGGAGTGCAAAAATTTAAATAGAAAACCTACCGTATGTCTTGTTTACTTTGCGCGCCTTACGTTTTTCGGTCTTCGCTTCACTTCAGTCTTGATCTTCGAGGGCTCGTCTTTAATCTTAAAGGCTTCGGTTTGCAGCTCTTCAAGTCTTTAAAGGAGGGTTGGAGGCTAGTATATAAGCGTATGAGGGTGTGTATGAGTGTATGTAAGGCTAGGGTTTGTGTATGGTGGCTAAGGTTTGGAAAACCTAGGGAAGCTAGGGTTTTGGGAGTGCACGAGCTCTGTATATTGAAATAAATGATTTTTAGACTGAGTTTGCGGACCTCTTTCACGTTGGAAGAGGCTCTGTATTTATAGAGATTGGACAAACCTGGTGCTTGTTGCAGTGGCGCTAGGGCAAAATTGCTCTTGGCTCCATTAGGAGTGGCGCCAGCCAGTTAGGAAAGTTTGTAAGTTGGCAAGCAACGTATCTTTGACTAGGTTTGGGCACCTGTATTAGTGACTACCATGCAATTTTTAGCCTGGCTTCACTAGGAGTGACTCCGGAAAGACCGGGAAGGAGTTTGGAAGACCGGGAATGACCCGGAAGGTCAAAAAAAAGCAGGAACACTTAAAATAGTGTCCCGGAAGTATTTGACTTGAAAAATAAGGATAAGATGTGTCAGAAGGGTTAACCGGGCCTTTAGGGGCAAAACGGTCAATCGGATCGGGAAGCTGCCGGGACAGACTTGGACTGTCCCAGAAGAAGACTTATGATTTGGAAACATTATTCAGAATGTTCTCAAAGGTTTCCGGTTTGATACGCAGAGCCGGTGTGGTCCGAAAAGGTGATCGGCCCACTAGGGACAAAATGGTCATTTTACACCGGGTTGGCCGAAACTGACTTGGAATGATCCGGAAAGATAAAGGGAGGTTGAGAACACTATAAAAAGCATTCATGGGAGGTTAACGGTTTGATACTCAGAGCCGGTGTGGTCGGAAAAGGTGACTGGCCCTCTAGGGGTAAAACGGTCATTTTGCACCGGGTTGGCCGAAACTGACTTGGAATGATCCGGAAAGATAAAGGGAGGTTGAGACCACTATAAAAAGCATTCTCGTGAGGTTACCGGTTTGATACCCAGAGCCGGTGTGGTTCCCGGGGTGTTTGGATGCCTAGGGGCAGAATGGTCATATTGATCGGAAAGTCTCGGAAAAGGCCCAAGGGGCAGTTTGGTCATTTTTCACCGAAGTGGGCTAGTGGCACTGGTGTTGACCTGGGTTTTGAGTGTTTCTGCCACTCTGACGGCGATCGTCGTGACACAGGGGTTTGTTGGCAATTCCCTATGTCGACCTGTTTGTGAGTACTTCCGTTACTTTGACGGTTGCGATGTTCGCGAGTATTTCCGCTACTCGGACCATCTCGAGAAATAAACTGTCTCGAGAGAGGAATTGGAAAGGGGTCTTACCGTCTCTGAAAAGACGTGCCTGATTTGGGATCGTCTCGAGGAATAAACTGTCTCGAGAGAGGGATTGGAAAGGTGTTTTATCGTCTCCGAAAAGACGTGCCTGATTTGGAACCGTCTCGAGGAATAATCTGTCTCGAGAGAGGGATTGGAAAGGGGTCTTATCGTCTTCGGAAAGACGTGCCTGATTTGGAACCGTCTCGAGGAATAAACTTTCTCGAGAGAAGGATTGGAAAGGGGACTTATCGTCTCCGAAAAGACGTGCCTGATTTGGAACCGTCTTGAGGAATAAACTGTCTCGAGAGAGGGATTGGAAAGGGGACTTATCGTCTCCAAAAAGATGTGCCTGATTTGGGACCGTCTCGAGGAATAAACTGTCTCGAGAGAGGGATTGGGAAGGGGACTTATCGTCTTGAAAAGACGTGCCTGATTTGGAACCGTCTCGAGGAATAAACTGTCTCGAGAGAGGGATTGGAAAGGGGACTTATCGTCTCCAAAAAGATGTGCCTGATTTAGGACCGTCTCGAGGAATAAACTGTCTCGAGAGAGGGATTGGAAAGGGGACTTATCGTCTTTGAAAAGACGTGCCTGATTTGGAACCGTCTCGAGGAATAAACTACCTCAAGAGAGGGATTGGAAATGGGACTTACCGTCTTCGGAAAGACGAGCCTGATTGGAATAGATTTACTGTCTCGAGGAATCAACTGTCTCGAGAGAGGGGTTGGAGTTGGAATTGGAAAAGACAATGCCCCTAAGGGCATTTCGGTCATTTTGTCTCTATTTGGGCCTGGCGGTCCCGCGAAGCGATGGACAGATGGGATTTGGGTTTAGAAAGTTGGTTTCTATTGGAATACGTCCACATTGACTTGAGTAGAAGTCTGGACGGAGCGTAGACTGCCGAGCGGTCAAAAATGGGGTGCTTACAGTCACTAACGCTGGAATAGCTCTCCGTAATTTGCAAACGGTGACATGCGTTTGATAGAGCGTTTAGTCAACCATTCATACCCTCATTAGACCGTTCGAACACTCCTTTTTCACTTGGCCCACTTTTGACTGTTTTTAGCCCAAAATTCCTGCAAAGATTTAAAAAGAACACATTAGAACAATTTATAATTAAAGCACTATTCTAACACCTAAACTAGAGTTAACAATCCACTATTCAGGAGATTGAGATTACCTTTTTGGAGTGTAATCACACTCCCAAACTTACCTCTAGCGGATGAGTGGTGTCTTGTGAGGGTTTCCAGTTATGATACCCACAAACATCCTTTTGTGAATTGCAATTAGAGATAAGAATAAGGAAAGTATTCATCATCTATCTCAAGAAAACAGTGGATATCACTCTTATCCCCTAACACATGCAAAAATATGCTATCATTTATACAAAAGAGAGGTTAAAGTGTGTGGGTGAAGAATCATGCTAAAGTACTCAAATGTAACACACTTAAGTAATCCCAAACTTTTAAGCTTTGATTTAACAGCTCACCGGGCATACACTCACAAATAAAGACTCACATGATTCTGTAAGCACCTCATTTTTGCCCGCTTAACAATCTCTGACTCGTTTGGACTCACATTCAAACTTCACAGATACATTCAAGCCCAAACCGGCTTTCCAGACTCAATCTAGTTAATCAACAGCTTTGCGAGCCAGCCAGACCCAATAGAGGTAAAATAACCAAAATGCCCTTGGGGCATTGCTCAGTTCAATTCCAGTTGGCACGTCTTCTTAAAGATGGTAAGTGCATTTTTCAACCTCAATTCTAGTTCCAATTCTAGTTCAGACCAGTCAAACTCAATCCAGCACGTCTTTCAAGAAAATTAATCCCTTAGATGATAAGTTCATCTAGCACGTCACGTTTATCGAGAAAGCACAAAATCCCTTAGAATAATAAGTCCCTTCACACCTGTTGATTGGGACAAAACTCAAGTTCCTAAGATGCTAGAGCGGTTCACTTCTGGCGCTTGCTAGTCCACTAACGTAGAATGTCCGCTATCTGGCATGTTGATTGGGAAGTACCAAAAGCCTCAAGGCGATAAGACCATCCAACAGCTTCCCGAGATCAAGCAGTCTTGAGAATGAACGCACACCATCAGAGTGACAAAAACACTCATAACATTGCAACCGCTAGAGTGATGAAAACACTCACAAGCAGGTCAACATCAGGAATGCCAGCAAAACCCTTATATCATGGGACCGAACACGCCTCTTGGCCGTGGCACGTTTAGTGGAGGACGGGTTGCCTTTGGAAACCAAATCATCATATACCATTAGAGTGACAGAAACACTCAAAATCTAGGTTAATACTAGTGTCTGCTAACCCATTCTGGTGAAAAATGACAAAAAAATGCCCCAATAAGCTCCACCAACGAGTTTCTTGAGAAAGTACCTAAGACTTTAGAGCGGTAAGTCCACCCTTCCAAGATTGTTCCAAAGATAATGTTGCATGTTCTAGTGCCTTCTAGTCACTTCCGGATCAATTCCGAGAGCATTCGATCAAAATAACCATTTTACCCTTAGGCATCCAATCGCCTTCAGGAATCACACCAGCTCTGGATATCAAAT
The DNA here is from genome assembly GCA_033060915.1 of Euryodendron excelsum. NCBI lineage: Eukaryota > Viridiplantae > Streptophyta > Magnoliopsida > Ericales > Pentaphylacaceae > Euryodendron > Euryodendron excelsum. The sequence continues at coordinate 40,557,417 of CM065382.1, forward strand.
TGGTTACCTTCTAGGAATGCTTTTAATAGTATTCCCAACCTTTCGGTACCTTTCCATACCATTCCAGTAAACACTATGAGAAATGACCATTTTGCCCTTAGCGGGTTAGTCGCCTTTTTCAACCATACTAGCTCTGGGTATCAAACCTGCAATAATAGTGTTTCCAACCTTTAATTCTTCTCACGGACCACTCTCGGTATTCCCCTTATTAAATGACCGTTTTGCCCCTAGTGGGCTGGTCACCCTTTTCAACTACTCCTACTCTGGTTATCAAGTCGGTTACCTTCATGGCATTCTTAGGGGTTCCTGTCTATTCTCGACCGAGTCTTGCTACTCGATACCTACCGGATCATATCCGGACTTCCTAGAGTCACTCCTAGTGAAGTCAGGTAAAAAATTACATGGTAGTCACTAGGATAGGCGCCCAAATCTTCTGCCTTGCGTCCCAAGAGTCAAAGATCTGTTTCTTGTCGACCTTAACAACCTTCCTAATGGGCTGATGCCACTAGTAATGGCGCCAAGCCAAAAAAAGGCCTGGCGTAACTGCAACAGGCGCCAAAGCCAAATTTTGGCTGCCTATAAATACAGGCCATCCCCTAGGTATTCCAGATTCGAAAAAATGCTCTAGAAACTCTGCCTCTCTAAAAACAGACTTTGAGTTGGGCAAAAAATCCTAATTCTCTCAAGGCTCTCTCAAGTTTTAGCCTCCGACAATCAAACCCTAGTCTATACACTTCAAACCCTAGCTTCCATTGAAGGCCACTTCCAGCCCCTTCCAAGCTCTTAAAGGTCTCTCAAGTTCAAACATGTCATCTATTGAAGCATTTAACCTAATAAGAAGACAAGGTAGGGTTCTAGTTACTTTTATGTAATTCCCTTATTTCTTCTCCCTCCTAGTCCACTTGCACTATTCTCTATCTTAATCCTTATCTTTTACTCCCTCTTCTTGTGTGCTTGAAACAAGGGACCTCTTGGTTCATGCCTAGGAAGGCTTTGGAGGAAGTCACTGTGTTGGGAATTTTCTTTAAGTTCAACCTAAGACGGTGTAGGTTTGGCTCCCTTGGTTATGTGGTGAAGCTAAACCTTATACGTTCACGTTCCTATTGCATTATGGTTGTTGTGTTCATACATTGCATTCAATATCATATTCAAAAGCTTTCTTTAAACTTGCATCCAAAAAAGCTATTTTTAAAGTTGTTTTTAAAACCACATTCCTAAGATGATTCTAGCCATTCAATGATTTGGGTTATTTTAGGAAAGTGTTACATTCAATGAGACCATTGTGGTCCATATTAGGGTTTCAAACCCTACTTGTTTTTAAAACCACTACCCTAAGATGATTCTGGCTATTCCATAGTTAGGGTTGTTTTAGGAAAGTGTTACATTCAATGAGACCATCAAAGTCCATATTAGGGTTTCAAACCTTAGTTGTTTTCAAAATCACTACCCTAGAATGGTTCTAGTCTTCTTATTATTAGAATCAGTTTAAGAAAGTGAGATATTTAAAAGACTTTCAAAATTCTATATTCAAACCTTTTTAAAATAGTTTTGCAAATCCATTGCCTAAAAATTCTTCTCAAAGATTTACTTTTCAAAAACTTCGAGTCTTAAAGTTCAAGTCAAAACCTCAGAGTCTATATTTAGGAAACCTTAGGTTTCTCACATAAAATCATGGCTTTCTATTTGCATCAAATCTTAGATTTTCAAAACTATTATCTACATGAAATCATAGATTTTCTTATTCAAAAGTCACATAAAATGATAGATTTTTAGAACTAAAGCTTTTAAATCTTGAGTCAAATGAAATCTTATCCAAATAGGAAACCTAATCAAATATCCTACTTCTGGAAATTAAATCTAATCGTCTGTTTTAGGAAATAGAGATCCAATCTTTCCTAATTCAAAATTTTCCTAATATTAATCTTTTCTAATTTCAAAACCTTCTATTTGCAAACTTTTCAAAAACAAAACTTTTTTTTTTCAATTGAAATCCAATCTTTCCAATTAAACTACATTGCATGAATCTTAAATCCTAGGAATGCTTAACTCCCCAAGTTACCTAAAACCTAGGTCAAACCTTTTCAAACTCAACTTTTCAAATTCAATTTTTCTTAAATCGAATCTTTCCAAATTTAGACTTCAAACCTTTCCTAAATCAAATCTATCCAAAATCAAGTTTTTTCTAAAATGAAACTTTTTCTAAAATTAAATCTTTCCTAATTTGGAACTTTCCTGAAATCAAACTTTCTAAAATCCAAGTTTTCAAGTGTATGTTTAAACCTTAGATTATCTAAACCCTAGGAAACGTAAGCCCTAGTTGAACCCTAACCCTAAATTAGAAAACTTCAATTCTTTTCTAAATCTTAAGTCTAAACCAAATGGGGTTTCGAATCCCAATTCAAGTCAAGATGATTTCAAAGTTCAATTCAAACTTTCCAAAATAAGTTCAAGTTTTATTTCAAAGTTTGATTTCAAATCAAAGTAAATTTCATTTCAAATTTCAAATTAAACCGTTTTAAAGTCAAACTTTTCAAGGGCCATAAGGTGTCTTTTCAAATCAAACAAGGCCCCAAAGTATTTATTTTCAATTGGACCCCGAGTCCGAACTACGACTGAGCTGATTCCCGACAAAGGGATACATAGGCAGCCTTTATGGGTGCAGTCATAATCTTTCCAAAATTTCAATTTCTTTTTTCAAAATCTCTTTCCAAATTATTTTCTTACACATGCATATCATGCATCATATCATCTCTAAAGTAATAGCATGAACTTATTTATACAATTCTTAAAGTGGATATAATTGGATATTTAATAATCAGAGATTCTAAATGAGTGAACCTATGATGAATAAACATGTAAGTACCGCAATGGCAGAATAGGGTGATAGCCTAGTGTATCTTCCCTACACGTAACCAAACTTTTTCCGCTAGGGAAGCTTAAAGGGTTAGGCCATTGTTCTGTTTCTTTACCCTTCACTAACCTAGAATCTTCGATTAACTTATGCAATCCTATCCACTTCAAAATTTTTAAAATCAAACTTTTCAAAGTTGTTTTCAAAAAATGTCATCGCTTGCATTCAATTCACATTCAATCATTCTATCATGCATTAAGTTTGTCATCAATGTACTAACTTTTTGTATTTTATTTTGTAGGTGGACCATGTTCACATTTACTTTTGTTGCCATATAAATTGCCATGAATGGCAGGATGGAATGGACATGATGGATGGGAGTTATTGCACCCTTTCCTCCGTTTTTCAAAAACTTCACACATGCACTACACGTGCACTCGCATTTGCATATTTACATTTTTTATCTGATTATGTCCCTTATAGTTTGAAGGGAGAATGGTATATTGGTTATGGGTGGATGCTGTGTTAGTATCTTAGTCTACGGCCTCTTGATGGTTTTTCGCTCGGATTACCGACCGATAATGGCACCACCTCGGGGAGTGGGCCTAGGTCTGAAGATCCAAGAATTGAACCTTCTTAGGAAGCATTAGTAAACTCAACCTCATATTCATGTAAAAACTCGTGCATAGCTAAACTTTTGTTGGATTTAAGACACACACGTCAATTTCAAAACCATGGAGGAAAGGACGACCACTTTACTTTACTTTATTCTTATCTATTCCTGTTGTTATAATGCTTCTGTAATGTTCAGGCATGTATATTTACTTTATTATTGCACTCTCTCTCCCTGTGCTCTTGCATACATATATATGCATTCAATGCTCTATTTTAAGACGACAGTTCCAAAGTAATTTAAATCACTCCATTCTCATGCATATGATCAACCCATAGAGAGTGACACTGATTACACCCTAAAAGTGTAATCATAGGCTCTTAATTCATATCTTGTTAGATTTATATTAGTGTTAATTTTCTTATTTTAGTTAGATATTTGTTTGATTGGATTTTTTGTGTGCTTTGTAGGTTATAGGAGCTAATAAAGGCAAATAGATGTAAAGAATGATCAAAGCGGGTTCAAAACGAGCAAACTAGTAAAGAGAAGTCCAACCCGTCTTGGTGTTTTGGCTATAACTTTTCACTCCAATGTCCGATTTAGTTGATATTTGTGTCATTGGAAAGAAGACTTCAAGAGCTACAACTTTGCCTTTAATGTGCATCAGCTAAATCGTGCTCTAAGTTAGTCAAATAAAGTTTCAAAGTTTCTGAGTCGAATAGTGATGAATAGTGCTCGTCCGAATGGTTACTGTTCATCGGACGGTTACTGTTCACCCGTCTGAATAGTGCATTCTAACGGTGAACAATACCCGTCTAAACGCACTTTAGGGGACCGTCAAACGCACCGTCTGATGACCGTTCAGACGGTTACTGTTCATCCAGAATGCATTTTTTGCGTCCGAAGCTACGTTCTTAGGGTTTTTTTGTAAGTTTTTTGAGTGGTTAGGGTTAGTTTTAGCAAAGGACCGGCGGGAGAAGCTCCCAAGAGGTTGGTTTTTTTTATTTTTCTTCATTTTTAGCTTAGATTTAGCTTTGTAATTGTAGTATAAATGTAAAACTTGCAGTTTTCTTTGATTGTATTGTATTTTCCTTCACTCTCTTGTATTTTTCTTGTACCCAAACACTCTTTAATTTCAAGTAATTTTTAGCTTAAATCTTTACATGCTTTGTTTTCATTTTTTATGCTTTTATTATGAGTTTAATTAGCTAGTTTTTAGATTGGGTTCAAATGTGAAAATCACCCAAATAATTCAAGAAATTCAATGGTGGTATCTTATGAATTAATTACCATATTTTCCTAGAATTCGAATTTCTAATAATTAGATGTGAAATTTTAGAAAATTTGAATTATTGACTAAGTTTGAAAATTTTCATCACCTAAATCGATGGTATTAATTTAGGACCCTTGACTAGACAAATACTCCACAATTGCTAGAAATTCATTCTCACAAATTAATTGAAGATGCCTTAGAAAACCTATACCACAAATTTGGTATTGACTAAGTTGAATTGATGGTATTAACCTTTGATTCCCCATTGAACATGTATCTAATTTCAATTGCTTGAAAATAATCGGTTTTTAGAGCTAAATCATTCGAATCAAACACACTTAAATGTTGTGCTTAGTTTGAGTTATAAACCCCATTGGGAGTCTTGGATGAAATTGAGTGGGTGGATCATCTGAGCCCAATTCTATTTTTAATTGCTTTAAATCTAGTTTTAATTTGCTTTACTTTAATTGCCTAGTTAATTACTTTAATTTTCATTGCACTAGTTTAGTAATTCAAAACCCCCATCAAAAACCAAAAGATTTTGGTCTTTTTATTTTTTCTTTTTATTTTAGATCCAATTCCCCTTGTTATTGCAATTCAACCCTAGTTTAGGTTAGTGTGAGGTGAGTGCTAAAACCTATATTTGGCTAGGTCTCTTGGGAGAGAACGATATCGAATCTTCCGGTTTATACTTCATCGCAACCCCTGTACTCTTGCGAGGTAATTAACTCCATTTGTAGGAATACCGCATTTGGGGGCGAGTCAGACACCAAGCTCACTCTCCCTTGCATAAAACCTACTAAAATCCTAAGAGTTTCCACGCAACCCTAAGGACTCATGGCATGCATTTTAAGTCATTCTATGAAGAGGGGCCTCAATCCCTTTATGCTCATGGAGATAGGGAAGCTAAGAAGACAAGGGGTAAGCAACAAAGCAAGTCAATTCAATGACCTCTTGACATTAACAAAAGGCGAATCCAAGGACTCAAAAGTAGTTGAGGATGCTCATTGTAAAAGTAGATCAGTGAAAGTCCTAAAGAAAATGTTCCCCTTCCCCCTTATTAAAATGTACTTAAATTTTTTTTGTATTTAAACTCGAAGTTCAATGTACCCTTTTACTTCTTGCGAATGAATGTATGTTCCCAATCAACGATAAAGTATCTACATATAGAGGCAAGCCCCCTATCTCCAAAAAGTGAGCCAAATGTATAATGTTTAATCTCCCTCTCAAGTAGGAATACCCTTAAGGCATGTATCGCATAAAACTTTCTAAATATCAAACACTAACTCGTGGCTTGTGTTCTTGTTTTTCTATCTTTTTCTCTTTTCTTCATTTCCCAGGGACATAGGGACTACACCATAGAAATACATCATTCCTCGCAAGAAAGATTCACAACCACCCAGAGACTTGATCTTCACCCAGCAAAGAGCTTTGCTAATGGTAGCCAATCCTGACGAGTCCTCCCTAGTCTCTCGAGAGGAGGTCAATGAGATGAGAACCAAGATTGACGAGATTTTTTTAGCTCATCCAAGCCATGGCCATAAAAGATGCTGTTTTAGCCCTATCATCACCCACGATTTTTTCTAAAGACTTTGAAACTACCAACCCTAGGATTGTGATCCAATCTGACACTACGGGAAAAAACAAAGAGGACTCCAAGGAGGCCAACACCGAAGAAGAAGAAATTATATTGCTTTTACTTGCTGCAAAAAGAATTTCTTCCGACCCCCTTAGCCTGACTTTTAAAAGTATAATGACACTGGCAACCCTATAGCCCACCTTCGCTTGTATGATAGGGTATTAGATGGCCATGGGAGTGGCCTAAAACTTCTTATGCAACTTTTCCAACATAGCCAAACTAGGTCTGCTCTGCAGTGGTTTGCTCAACTTGATTTAAGAAAGGTCACAACCTGAATTGAACTGCTTAATGCATTCAAAGCCCAATACCACCACAATATAGATCTAACTTCTGATCGTTGGTCCTTGATACAATTAGCAAAGGAGAAAAAGAAAGCTTCAAAAGCTATGCCCTTCGGTGGAGAGAAGTAGCGACACAAATCAATCCCCCTTTAGAAGAGAAGGAGCATGTGCAACTGTTCATGCATACCTCCCAAGGCATATACTATGAAAAGCTCTGCACAAGTGTTGGGAAAAGCTTCTCCGAGCTTATTATGCAAAGGGAGATGATAAAAAAAAAAGTCTTAAAATAGGAAGAATTACGGATCCCTATGCAAAGACTGGGAAAGTTCTGCCAACATAGCCAGAATAGGTGGCCACTATAAGGGGGTAATCAAGAAAGAGAATGAAGTGTCAGCCATCTTGCCTATTCAACTACTGCAATACCATCCACCACCCTAGTCATATCCTATACTACCCACACCCACCTTAACCATGCCTATCACCCCCATTTCTCAAACACCCAACTTTGTACTTGCTCAGGCATGACCTAATTTCTACCTTAATGGGCTGGCCCGGTGCTTCTGCACCTTTGATACCCTAGCCTGCACTCAGACAGAAGCCTACCATAACCTCTTAAAGAATAACATACTAAAGCCCATACCGGCCCGTCCATTGCCAAGCCCTTTACCTCTAAGCTTTAATAGCGCCCTCACTTGAGAATATCATTCGAGAGGACAAGGGCATGACAATGAAAGCTGCTTCTCCTTCAAGTACAAAATTCAAGGCCTGATTGGCAATAAGACCATCGATATACAACCAGTAAACCCTACTCCTAATGTGACCATAGATCCCTTACCAGTCTATACTATCAATCTGTTACTGGAGGAAATAGGAGAAGAGGATGAACTGGAGGAGATCATGGTCAAGGATTATTACGATAAACTGATGAAGAAAACAAGTGGGAAGTGGAACTTCCATTGGGCCCAATCTATCTCTATAATCCAAATGAAGTGCACGACCCCTCTAACTGGCCAGTTAAAGAGTCCGTACCTGTAGAGGAGATCCCCGTCAAAAGCATAACGACTGGCGGTTCGGGAGATAAATTCTTGCTCCCTAAGTATACCATGGCTGAACTTAACCTATTAGAGAACCTTTGGCCTATGACTGAATTCGACTATGAAGACATGGGTTGGGGCCTTAAGGAGCCAAAAGTACCGGAAGAACCATTCGAGCTAAAAGGAGGCGAGTTGGCCAACCTGTTTATTGGATAAACTAAAGAGACAATGGAGGAAAACAAGAAAGTTGGCCAGGCTAATAATTGCACCATCATTATCAACTCACTAAGCACTCTAAAAGAAGCACCCACTTGCCTTACGTGGTCCAGTGATCTAAATGATGGATGGAGCATTAAAGACGTGGGTATCATTCCAAAACCCTACTAGAAGGGTTCCCTTAAAAGTGTACAAGAGAGGGGTGTTCTTACTCGCTCTTGTCGCGCCCCAATTTTTCGCAAGTGAGAAAAACACGGTACTCTCTTGTTAGAAATCGTTCTCCTAGAAGGATGAATGCGACTAGGTTTGAATTAGAAATTGATTTGAATAAGGGTTTTTGAAAAAAGTTTGGAGTTGCCACCTAACTTTGTTAAGGTGAGTTAGGTCACCTAAAACTAAGTGCAATCCGAAGATTAAATTTAAGATTTTTGAAAAGGTTTTGGAAAATTTCCTCAAAAGAGGGTTTTCGGAGAAAATAGGTTGTTTGGCAACCTTTGAAAAGATTTAAGCCCTTTTTGAAAATAACTCCATTTTTGGTCTTTCGAAAACAGTGATTCTAGGTTCGGAGGTTGGTTATGTATAGGGAAGATGCATTAGGCTATCACCCTATCCCACCCTTACATTACCTACATGTCTATTCATTTTAGGTTTACTCATGTAGAATCTTCGATTATTCATCATCTAATTATATCCACTTTGAGAAAAATTTTGAAAAGAGGTTTAATATGATACATGACATGCCAGTGCAAGAAAAAGATTTAATTTTGCAAGTAGATTTGAATAGAGGATTTGAAGCTTGAAAAAGGTTGTGGAGATTGGAAACTTGAAAAAGGTTATAATCACACCCATGAGGATTACCTACGTATCCCTTTGTTGGAAATCAGGTTAGTTGTAGTTTGGACTAGGGTCCGATTGAAAATATACACTTTAGGGTCTTGTTTGATTTGAAAAGACATTTTGGGGCCTTTGAGAAGTTTGATTTTAATTTTGATTGAAAGATCAAAAATTGAACTTTGATTTGAAATTGATCTTGGAATTGAGATTGAATTGAACATTGAAATCATCTTGACTTGAATTGGAGTTTGAAAACCATCTTGGTTTAGAAAAGAGTTTTAGAAAAGAGTTGAAGCTTCCAAACTTTAGGGTTAGGGTTGAACTAGGGTTTAGACATCTTAGGACTTAGGTAACTTAGGGTTGAAACATGCACTCAAACATAAAGGTTCAATTTTAGAAAGTTGGATTTTAAGAAAGTTTTGAATTAGGAAAGTTTCAATTTAGGAAAGTTTTCTTTTTAGGAAAGAGTTGATTTTGGAAAGATTTGAATTTGAAAAGTTTTGAATTTAGAAAGATTTGAAATTTGAAAAGATTTGGAAGTTTGACATTAGAACATGTTTCAAAGTTTGAAATTAGGAAAGATTTGAAAGTTTAAAATTTAGAAAGTCGGGATTTAAAAAGGTTTGAAATTAGGAAAGATTAGAATTAGGAAATATTTGATTTCTATTTCCTAAAGTTAAAGATTGGACTTTATTTCCAAAAATAGAGGATTTGCTTTTGTTTTCAAAATTGGAGGATTTAATTTGGTTTCCTAAATTAGAAGATTTGATTTGACGGGGAGTTAGAACGGTTGAGTTTCCAAAATCTTAGATTTGAAAATCTATGATTTAGTGGAAAAATGGTTTTGGAAATCTATGATTTGTGGCAAAATAGAAAGTCATGATTTTAAGAAAGAAATTAGGGTTTCTTAATCATGGACTCTAGGGTTTTGACATGGATTACAAGATAAGGAGTTTTTGAAAAATAAATTTTTAAAAAGAGTTTTTAGGAAGTAGATTTGCAAAACTATTTGGACACTCGGAATTCCAATAGAGATATTTTATAATCCAAATAATTGACTACTTCATAAGTCTTTGATTCAGATGATTTAGCAATAAAAATGTTTATTCTTTAACAATCAAACGTATAATAAATCAGGTTTAGAACCATAGATGCATACCATTGGCTTGTTGCCAAGCATAATCAAACACCTAAGTTTTTGTAAATATCTACTCTAAATTAAATCAGTTTGAGAATCAAAGATGTATACCATTGATTCGCAGAGTACATATACTGAATATAAATTTATGCATAAGTATTACCAAACATAGTCAAACATTTAGGTTTTCATAAATATCTAGGGTTTGATCTTAAAGAATTAAGAATAAGAAGATTTAAACTTTGAAACCCAAATTACCTCCATGGTTCATCCGAAATCTTCAATTGATCTTCATAATTGATCCCAAGAGTGAATTTAGCTACTTATCTCCATAAGAAAAACATAATTGTATAATAAAAATATATTGTATTGATTGGAAGCCTGAAATTCTAATTATAGGAATTGAGAAAAACTATGAAAACCTAACTAAAAGCAATAAGAAAAATCATCTCCAGCTACTACTAACTATCTTAAACAATAATGAAGAGCTAACCCTAAAAACAACAATAATCCCAGCTTTTATAAGTTTCCAAAAATTGCAATTTCGTAGAACCATTTGAATGCACAACTCAACTATTCGAACGCAACAGACACCGTTTGAACGTAACGCTGAATGAACTTCGGTCGGGAGTGATAGCTCTTTGAATCTCTCGAACAGGCTTTGAACTTGATTCTGACGCATAAAATAGCTCTCTGAACTTTCAATCGTGGATATGTGTCTGACACGCCATTCGAACTCACTTTCAAACAGTTCGAACTCTCATATCCACCATTCGAAATGGATTACGTCATACTGATGTAACCGTACCTCTAGCGTTCGAACGCTCTACACCACCGTTCGAATGGTTTTTTGAATTTTGGCCCAGCTTTGTCCTTTTTAGCATAGGATTCCTGTTTAGACCAAACAAAATAAGTTAAAAACAAATTGGAACTAAAATAACATAATCAAACCTACTATAGACATAACAAGGGACTAATTAAGGCATATAGATTGCACTTTTAGAGTACAATCATTCATTCACACCCGAAATGACCAGACATGAAGCGGAGTCATGATCTATAGTCTCACACACAAGGTAACACATATCTTTTATTACCTCACTCTCAGCCGCATTCACTTTATTAATTTCAAGGGCTTCTAACTTTCTTGCCTAAGTAGCAAGTCTAGTACTCACATTTTAACTTCATGAAGTTAAAACTTCCCTACCCCTTGTTGAGTTATCCCACCCTCAGGATTTTGGGTACTGGTGGTTGCCCAATCACGTGTTATGTTTGCTAGATAATTAAAGTAGTTGAATGCTTCATTGGGTTGCTTATCAAAGAAAGTCTCCGCACACATATACTCAGCAAATTGTTTCAATTGGGGAGTTAGGAAAGAGTAAAATATGTTGATGACATGCCAATCGGCAAAGTCATGATGTGGACAAGAATTAAGAAGGTCCTTAATATTTCCCAACATTGAAAGAATGGTTCTCCTATCATGGGGGAGAATTGAGAGATTTGGCATCTAATTGCCTCGGTCTTATTTTTGGAGAAAATTTTTCTTAAGAATTCCCCTTAAAGAGTTGCTAAAGAATGAATGGACAAAGGTGTCAATGTATTGAACCATGTCTGGGCCTTGTCCTTGAGACAAAATGGAAAGAGTTTCAACAAAAACATCTCCCTTGGATAAGAATTATCCATTGCAAGAGAACAAGCATCTTCAAACTTCTTGATGAACATGTATGGTTGCTCAGAGTCCATTCCATGGAATTGGGGTAGCATTTGCATCATTCCCGGCCTAATATTCAACGTGTTATGGTGTGGTGGAAAGACAATTCAAGAAATTGGTGCTTGCCTTGGTGGGTTCATGTAATCGCAAAGGGTCCTATGGTGAGGAGCCGCTATGTTACCATGGTTGCTTCCTCTATCAAGGTCATCGCTTCAACTATATTAGGAGGATTTGGTGGAAGGTTGGGGTTAAAATTTTGATTGGGGATATTTGGTATGCGATTAGGATTTGGAAAAAAGATGTTAGATAGCCCTGCTTTATTGATATTGGTTATTGGTATGAAACTGAGGTCAACAACTAAGGGAAGTCCGGGAGTAGGTTCTCTAATCGGTGAAGAAGTGCTAGTACTCTCAATTCTCACAAGATGTTTGTGTGTGTCTTGAAAGTAATATGACATGCAAATATGAATGCACACTAAATGGATCGTTAAGGTCTTATCAACACATTATACACAAACACAATTCACAATGGTGGACAACACCTTTTTTTCCTCAATACAATTACCAGACAATGAGATTTTCTCAATGCAATTGCTGGACAACGATTTTTTTTTTTTTCAATTCAATTCAAATCCTACAATCTTGACATGCAAAGACAACACCACTAATTAAAAAATATAGCACACTAACCTATCCTCCAAACTATGCCACCAATTGGCCTCCTAGTAAGATGCAATGCAATTACACTAATCAAACAAAGTAAACTAAGAAAAAATAACTAAAAATCTAGCACAAATATTCATATAAAAGGGAAGAATGATGTACCTTTGCCCCTAAGTCATAGATGCTTCCTTTGAGGTGGATACGGAGATCTAATTCCACATATTTGCAACTAAATCCGAGCTCATCCATAGCTCACCTTGTGCCTCCAATCCCCGGTAACGGTACCAAAACTTGGTTCGAATCCCGCAAGTGTGCAGTTTTGCTATGTAGTCTACCGGTTAATCCCCAGTTATTGTTCTTCTCATGAGATTGATTCCAATATAGAAATAAACGCTCAACTCACAATGGACTCACTCAAATTGGATTGGAAATAAAAATAAAATTGAAACTATGGGTAACAAATGTAGTTCAAAAGTCTTTTAGTTTTGAGAAAGTTGATTCTATACTATTTATGCAATGAAATTGAAGGCAATTAACAACTAAACTATCAACTAAGCAATGCAATTGAGATTCTAAGGCAAGTAAAGGGGATTTGGATGCAATTGATTCAATTTATCAAGTTCAATAAGAATTCCAATGGAGGTTTGTTAACTCAAATCAAGGATCAGTCCATGGATCCTTGATTTGGAGGATTTCGATCATAAAACCAAGGATTCATACTCAATTGAGATTAGAAGTATAAGCTATTGATAGAATCATAAGTTCAAACCTTAGATTTGTGCAATCCCTATGCCAACTAAAGATTTGTGGATAGGAGTTATCATATTGTGTTATAAACCTAAGTTTTCTAATGGATCCAAAACTCAATCAAGTAAAATTAGAGAATTCTTAAGATAATTCAATGAGATTCATACCTCTATGAAAATCCTTGAAAAATCTTCACAATTGCACCGAAGTTAGGATTTTGCTATTTGATTCCAGCATAGAAAGCATTCAGAAATGTAAATCTTACATTAAATTGAGAGAAAACAAGTGTTTGGTTATAAGAAAAATGAAAGGAAGTGCAAGAAAGTAAAGAAAAATAGAGTTTCTCTCTCTACAAAGCTCTGTAACTAACTCTCTCTATCTCTGGAAATAAGTACAAACTGAATTCTCCCTCTAATTTTATATCTTCAAAAAATTGCAGAGCTTCATAAGTGCGTTCGAACAGTATAAGGGACTATTCGAATGGTCTTCTAATAGTCTTCAAACGGTGGTTGCAAGCCTCAGTAACTATTAGACGGTCTTGAAACCTATCACTAATGCTGAAATAGCTCTCTGTAGTTTGCAAACGGTGACATGCATTTGATAGAGTGTTTGAATGCTTGGTGGACTGTTCAAATGCTCATTGGACCGTTTGAATGCTCCTTTTTCACTTAGCTCAATTTTGACTGTTTTTAGCCCAAAATTTCTACAAAAAATGTTAAAAGGATGCATTATAACAATTTATAATTAAAGCACTATTCTAAAATCTAAACTAGAGCTAACAATCAACTATTTAGGAGATTGAGATTACATTTTTGAAATGTAATCAACCATGACCCTTTTTTTTAATCTCGGAGGACATCTCAATGGGATCAAATTTACATTTAATGGGGTCAAGTTTTATATAAATTAACATTTATTGAAAATATTTCACTAATTAATATTTTTTTGAAAATTCCAATGGGATCAACTGACCCCACAACCCAATACTTGGCGTCACCCATGTTCATGAGACGCAGAAACACTTGGGTTCATGTAGGAGAGTGAGGAGCTCGTAAAACAAGCCAAGTCGATCCAAAGTACTGTATTTAGGGTCGGGCTAAGATATATCCTTTGGACACATGTTAAGGACTAATTAATCCAATAGATTTCATACAAAATACAAACTACAAGAAATACATTTATTTAAGAATTATAAATGAGATAAACTATAACATAAATGGCTTCTTTTTCCAATACAAGTACCGCATTGGTGAAAACATTTGAAATTCAAAAAGTCTTGTGATTTGTCAAAAGTACCCTCAAGACATTATTAATATTAATGAATAAAATATTTTAAATTTAAGCTTTGTATAAAACTTAATAATAAATTCAAAATTATACAACTCTTGTAGTCTTTGTCATATTTACATATATATACATAATGCATGACTTTTAATTTTTATATTTACCTAATTATTTTACTATTTATCAATATTTTATCTTTTGATTACCTATGAAATTTTTAGGGATTTGTAGGGCAATTGTGATATGTAATAGTATCAATTAAATTTAGTTATCTTATATTTTTTTACTAAATGATTTTGTATTATTCCTAAGTAAAATAATTAAAAGATATGTAAACCTAATAGGAGTAAAATTGGCATTTATAATATAAAAGACAATATAGCTGCTGATAAGATACCAGCAATGTCATTAATTACCCTTTTTAAAATTTCATTAAAGCTCAAGAGTTAATTATATGTTTTTCAATGAAAGTCTATTGCATTAACTCTCTCCTTAATTAACATCTGCTCTTAGGGCATATGTTAGCATTTGTCTTGTATTTATTTTGCATCAGTGTATTCCTAATACCTCGATCTCTCTAGTTTCCATCGTCGACCAATCTTTGCTCTCTCCGCATAACAGTTACTAAGTCGAATGCGACCACCAAAACTTCGATTTTCACCCATCAAATTTTTTTTGAGAGTAATCCATGCCAAATACTGGCTATTCATATTCCTTTCACCAAACTCGAGTTCATTTCTCCCTTAGCAACACACACGGGTGTCTTTGCAACAGACCTTAGAACATAGGGCATAACATTATATGAATTGTTTTCTCCCTTAACAACACACATGGGTTCCTATAGAAAAAAAAACCACACACATGGGTGCCTTTGCAGCCAAACCTTGGAACATTACATGATTATGTTATGTATCTTTTTGCACCTGTCATGCGGCTTACAAGGAAATATATTTATGGGGAGACTTAGAGAGTCATGCGATGTACAGATCCTTAAAAGGTGCTTTTGCCTTGCAATCCAATTCACTATTCTATGCGTCTTTTTGCATGTTCTTGTAATATACCCACAGTTGAGAGAGAGAGAGAGAGAGAGAGAGAGAGAGAGAGAGATTAGTTCAGGTCATTGGGTATGTTAATAGGAAAATGTAGACGTCTAATGTTTATGTTTATAACATAAGAAACTGAAACCACCATGTATACAAATTTGTGTAGGATTGCATGTCGATTTCACTTTATTAGGTGGAAGGAAGGAGAATAACACCAATATTCGCATGATGTGAGGTTCAGGTTGTTCCTACAACAAGTGGAGCCTATTAGATAAGTTTGTTTTTCCACTTTCTTGTAAGTAAGAGAATTCAATGAGCTTTCATACAGGGTTTCTCTAGTGCGAAACTTATATAAAATCAAACTTGTGATTAAAACCCTTATTTTTAACAAATTAAAGTAAAAAACCTAACTTTTAATGAAAAAAATCTAAAATTTCAACATATTAAATCCTACATTCAAATGCATTTTTACAAAATTGTGAAGCTAATGCCAATTCCCCAATATATTTTAGCAAATTAACAACTCAATAATTGAACACGATTTGTAGTAATTTAATATCTCAAAAGCACAACTTAACACCAATTAACCTAAATTTAAAACCCATAAATAAACAAAATAAAAAAGTAATGGGACCAATTCAAATGCTAAATAGTTGTAAGAAACATACTATGCCATGTCATATAAGTGTGAAATATGGTGATAGATTTGCATTTGATTAAAAAAGTCAATAAAAATATAAATTTCACTAATTGAGAAACAAAGAAAATATATAGTATTGACAATACTATGTCATAAAAAGTGCATATATATGTACATATACACTGTAAATAATTTCCTATTTAGAATTTGGAACACTAAGTAAAAAAGTATGGAGACCTATTGAATAAGATATATATGAACTAATTTGTACAAAAATGAAAAAAAATAAAGCATTAAAATTATGGAAGAGAGAGAGAGAGAGAGAGAGAGAGAGAGAGAGAGAGAGAGAGAGAGAGAGAGAGAGGGAGAGATGAGAATTGCCAGTGCACTAGAAAAATTTTAGAGATGGCACTGAGAGCGAGGACCGACAGATAGACAACTAAAAAATTAAAAAGCAAAAGGCAAATGACCAAATTTGAGTATGTTATTTTAATAATATAAATAGAATATGGTAAAAACAATTTTTTTTAACAAGTATTATTTTAATATTAAAATATAGGGCAAGAATTTTAAATAAAGGGATGAACTGTACGATTGGGAATAGCTCCCCTTACAGTAACCCCAACTCGAATGAAAGCATGGTTTGATGCTAAGTTCGCCGGTGGTATAATTTGGAAATGATATTTTTAAGAAATTGATAGAGAAAATGCAACCAAAATAATATAGATGTGACATTTTTATAATTAAGAGTTATTATAATCAGTGTTGTATTTTTAAATGAATGTCACTTATTTTACTACATTATTCTGATGATAAATTTTATATGAATTTTTTAATTATATATCATTACCGGTATAATTATTGCTAGACTACGCCAACTAAACCAGATGGCACCTTCGAAACCTGTCCAGTTACTTGGCTTTACAATCAAGTGCAATGCATCTGCCATTCAATATGTATGTATATATATAACTATATAAGTCTGCCAAACTTGTTCTAGATGTTATAGAGCGAGTAGGGTGGGTGGCTGGTGAAGTTGGATTCACCCAGCATGATGCTTGTTGAGTAAAGATGTTTGACCATAACTAATATCTATTAATTAGAGTTCCAAGTTCTTCAACCACACATCACATGATTCTGCAAACAAACTCAGTGAACCAAGCTAATTATATAAAGACCAATATTTTGGTTCTGAATTCATCCTATATATCCTACCCTTTTGCTCCAATTTTGTTCCATCATTCTTACAATGCCGTCTACAGTTGCCATCAAGTTCAGCGCGTTGCAGCAAAAACTCCGATTTTTAACTGATAATTACGTTGCGAATCTATGCAAAAATCTGGCTGTTTCAGGACTAGTCCTGTGCTTGGTGTACCTCTTATTCTTCAGTCAATCCAGTTGCCCAGCTTCCGAGTTCTTTACCCCCCTGCAAAACATATGGACACCTTCCAAATCTAACCTCACTGATTCTTCCACCAACATTACCCACCTTGTTTTTGGACTTGTAGGTTCTGTCAAGACATGGAGACATAGAAAGGCTTACATCGAATCATGGTGGCGCCCAAACATAACGCGGGGATATATGTTTCTCGATACATTCCCTACTGATGATCTTCTCCCTTGGTCCTCATCTTCTCCTCCTCTTCGCGTCTCTGATGACATTTCAAAACTTGTTCGAGAATCAAAACACGTGTCTCCGCTCATGGTTCGCATGGTACATGCGATTCTCGAGACGTTCAGAGAGGAAGATAAAGGTGTTAGATGGTATGTGATGGGGGATGATGACTCTATTTTCTTTGCTGACAATTGGGTTGATGTTCTTGCGAAATATGATCATAGTAAGTACATCTACATTGGGGGACATTCGGAGACTATTCTGTCGAACTTCTATTTCTCCTTTGATCAGGGGTTTGGTGGAGCTGGATTTGCATTGAGTTACCCTTTAGCAGCAGCCATGGTGAAAGATTTAGAAGGGTGCCTCAGGAGATATCCATACTTGAACTCGGCAGATTTAATTACTCAGTATTGTGTGGATGAGTTTGGTGTTTCTCTATCTGCTGAGAGAGGTATCCATCAGGTAAATTTTCGTTTTCTACATTCACTAAATCAGCAGTGTGATACAAAACAGTGAAGGAGAAGAAGTTATGTGTGAATATAGCTTTACACATCTTTATTGTATACTTTTGATATCGCTAATGGCTATGTTCTTCGTCGTGAAATTTCATGTAAGAAGAGTACTTTCTTGTCTCTTTTGCTATGCTTGGATCTTTAATTTGTGGAGGAAAAATAAGAGGAAAGATAAAAGATAAAACACAGAAAACGAAATGAAAGAATGTAAATTTTTTCTTCTTTTGTTGAGTTCGGAAAATGAATAGGTATTTGTTAAAAAAAAATTATTTTATTTGTTTGGTTAGGCATGAGAATGGTTGTATATATGTAAATTTAAATTCTTTTTAAATTTTTTTTTTTAACAAATTCAAGATCCAAATATAACATTCATGTCCAAATGTAATATTTTCTTTTGGTTCCATTCGTATTTACCCTGCGAATCTATGAAATAAGCATTTGAGTTAGAAGAAACTTAACATGCACAAATAATTCTCTTAAACATTGTAAAATTTTAGTTTTCGGAAAAAGTACAAAAAATCAAAAACAACTTTCCTTTTGAGTTTTAGAATGTTGCCATTTGTTCTCTGTGCCTCATGAACCATATTTCACGTTTCATGGATAGAAAGATGATGTTTGAAGCAACCAAAAATGCCATGGTCAACTAAGCGATACTTTGTTTTTGTAAATTCTTATAAAAGCAAAGTTCATATATGTTAGAATAATTGTGATACCATGTTAAAATAGCAATGATACCATGATACCATGTTAGAATAAAACATATATTAAGAAAAGAAGAAAGAGAGAGAGAATAGAAGAACCCTTAGAGATAATAGAATCTCAATATCGTAATGCATTGTGAATAGTTATATTAAGGGAGTATAGGAAAAAAAAAAAAAAAGAAGAAAGAAATAAAAAAAAGTGAAAACTATAGAAAAGAGAAAACTAGTCATGTAATTAAACCAACTAATGTTATATTCTAACAATATGGATGTTTGTAACTGGATGCAGATTGATCTAGGCGGCGATATATCAGGTTTTCTGTCATCCCACCCTCAGTCTCCTTTGCTGTCCCTCCACCATTTCGATGCGGTAGATCCCATCTTCCCCTCCATGGATCGTTTCCAATCTGCAAACCACCTCATGAAAGCTGCGAAAGTCGACCAGTCTCGTTTGCTGCAACAAACCATCTGCTACCACAAGCAAAGCAACTGGTCCTTCTCTATTTCGTGGGGCTATTCTGCCCATATTTATGAGAAAGTTCTGCCTAGAAGCATCTTAAAGAGGCCACTGGAGACATTTAGGGCATGGCTCAAGGCAAAGCCACCTCTTTACATGTTCAACACGCGGTGGCCACCCTTCGCCGATCCGTGTGAAGCTCCTCATGTTTTCTTCTTTGAATCCATAGACAATTCCAGTGGGAACCAAACTGTTACAACCTATGTTCGATCCTCACCCCGTGGGTTACCAACTTGTGCACCTAGTGGCAATCATTCTGCTGATTATATCTCCAAAGTTCAGGTCTTCTCACCAGTGACGAAGCTCCTCCAGGTGAGTAAATATGAAATATGTTTTATGTATTTTCCTTCTCACAGTTCTAAATTAACTAGATCTTAGCCCTTATATATGAGAGTCTTGCTGGAGGAACACAAGGGTGATATCAATATACGCATTGCTGATGGGTTTTTTTTACTATTAGTTATCACAGATTAATTGCACTGTGTAGTCTTGCACTTTATATCAAATCTCACTTCGAAATTTTTACTTTTATTTGTAATGATTAAGTCTTTATATTTTAATTTAGTGCAATGTCAATCTTCAGTCAACTTTTGTTTGAAAAATTAATGAAAAATTCGCATATGACAAACATGTTGCCTTTTTCAAGGAGATAAAGATGTAAAATTATGATTCTTTGTAATGTATAAATAAAATGTAATTGGGCTTCATGTAAAATTCCCCAATTTAACTCACTGTGCAATACATATGAGTCTTGAGATAAAAAATGGTTGGATTTTTTATATTTGTTTCTTGAAAAATGTCCCGTAGTTGTCACATGCCAATTTTCTGTCTATTATCTAAATAGAATGTTGAATTGCACTTCTTTATTACAAATGAAAGTGAAAATCTTGAAATTAGATTTAATATAAAGTACAATGGTGCAAAGTGTCATTAACCACATTTATCACCCAAGTTATAACGACATTTGCAACCTCTAACCAATGCTACAAGAATTGCCATTATCTACACTTGTTTGTATGCATACACATAGAAAAATGTTATTCTTATAAAAAGTTCATACAAAATTTATATACAAAATAATGTGACAGTGATAATTTTGTAATTTAATTTATTTTAAAGTATAGGGATTTTGTTTGTATAGCAAAACCTATACACAAATAGATATGTACAATAAATGTGTTTGTTTCTTCAGTTCAACGGAATGGAATTCACGCAGTCCACTCCATAACTTAATGTGTATGTGAACAGTTCCTTGGCATTTTTAGGTGGCTCGTCCTACACTACACTTCTGCTCATATTTATATATACACGTATATATAATCATGTAGACACCTAATCTTAGCGTTACTCCAGAGGTAAATGGACTTAATTTTTTCTTTCATTCTCTATCCCATCGGTGATGTCTTGATCTAACGGAAACTTATGGCCACTATAGAGTTGATGTTGTGAGTTCATATCATATTGGCAGTAGCTTTTTTGTAATTAAAAATTATTATAAAATACGTTTGTTTTGAAGTGAAATACTCATTAAAACACATCATTGTGTATAAAAATTTTATATGAATTTTTTGTTTGTATAATATTATCCGATTAAAAATCAAGATAGTAACTTTATTTATTTATTTATTTAAAAAGACAACTAATCTACGCTATGCACGCAAGAGTCATCGTCGCTTATCCGTCCTCTCTCTCTCTCTCTCTCTCTCTCTCTTTATATATCTATATATATATATATATATATGTCATGTAGTCATTATTACTAATTTTCTGTTTTGCTCTCTCCCAGATTGAAAGAAGTGAATGCTGTGACATTGTAGATG
The DNA here is from genome assembly GCA_033060915.1 of Euryodendron excelsum. Lineage (NCBI taxonomy): Eukaryota > Viridiplantae > Streptophyta > Magnoliopsida > Ericales > Pentaphylacaceae > Euryodendron > Euryodendron excelsum. Next base: position 40,578,548 of record CM065382.1, read on the forward strand.
TGGGTGACAAGAACATAGCCGAGGTCAAATTCAGGGCTTGCCAAAATGATGAGATAATTGCTTAAATGAAATGTTAACCATATGTGATCTTAGGTTCCTACTACGATATATTTTTATTGTGTTGGTGATTCGCTTTTAAATATGTAATTGACTTTAACTTCTCGTAAGGTTTATGGGTGTTGATCGAAGTATAAACCAGTAAGGACCGGTATCATTCCCAAGCATTTGTTCATGAGAATTTGGCTGAAATTAAGTGAAAATCTCTTCCCCCTCTTGAACACCTAAGGTTTGCATTAATAGGGTCAATTGACCTTTAATATCATCAAGAAGTTGACCTTTGTGTTCAAGGCCTTTGTCTATTTTAGAGTTTACACCATTTTGCATTTGCATGAATGATTGTAAGGTGTCATCTAGTGTATCATCGAGAATGAACTCTATTATGCCATTGTGGAGAGAAGTCGGATGAACTTGTTCTTGGTGGGGGTAAGAATTAGGATGGGCTTCACTAAAGTTTTCATGATAAGGATAAATTGGTGGTGAAGCTTGGGAATGGTTAAAGGGTTCTTGGTAGTGATAAAGTGGAGGTGACGCATGGTAATAGTTAAAGGGCTCTTGGTAGGATTGAGGTGAATCTAGATAATGATATGAATATATGCTCTCATGTCCCCTACCAAGGTTGGATTGATTACACCACCCGAGATTGGGAGGTGGGCTAGGAGGCTCTCTTTGGCCATTGACTTGAAGACACTCTCTAAAAGACATGTTGGATGGTTGTTGGTTTCTCATTGCATTAGTTTGAATATAGTCTCTAAGAGACCAATATGGAGGGGTGTCTACACTACCATTCTCAATCCATTGAGAAGAGTAATCCATTGTGCCTATGCCAATGTGGTGAGATGGTGATGTGTGTGAAAATGAGCCACCAAATATAATGAAGTGCACAATAGAAGATAAATGCAATGTACAAACAAATTGGTAATCCGCGCCTCAATAAATCAATTTACAATTTCCTTCCACCAATTTGACTTCCAAACCCTCCAATCTCCACATGAATGTTCTACCAATTCGCAATTCAATTCAATTCAAACCAACTGAAACCTTCAATCTCCTTAGACAATAACAATGCCACCAATAAGCATATAGCACACAAGCCTATCCACCAATTACTATCCACCAATTGAGTTCACAATGCAATGAAAAATTCTACACTAATCAAACAAAAATAATCCTAAAATAAAAGAGAAAACCAAAAATCAAAATCTATCATGCTATCATACAAAAGAGTGGAATGAAGTTACCCATGGCCTTAGCCGAAGATTCCTCCGTCGAGGGTGAGTGATCAACTCCCACCCATTTAGTTTTCTTGTGCTCCTTTATTTGCTATATTTTTTTGTGCTTTTTTATATGCAATTCGCCAAGTGCTTCTCCAATCCACATCTTGTTGGTGTTCGCCTTATACTTTTGATCCCCGGCAACGACTCCAAAACTTGATTTGCTCTCAAATGTGCAATTGACTTGAGCTTCCCACAAGATTTACGGGTGTCGATTGAAGTATAAACCTGTAAGCACCGGTATCATTCTCCCAAAGGATCAACCAAATATAGGCAATACAAAAGCCGAAACAACCAAACAAATGGGATGAACTAGTGAATCGCTTAGCAAATTGAAATTGAACTAAAAATAGACCGAAAATTGATTGGGTGGTGGAATGTTGTAGACTACTCAATTATGCTAATTACAAGCAAAATAGAAGGCAATTATATTAAATTTGAGTTAAGTAATAAAGGGTTTGGATGCAATTGCTTCAATCTACCAAATCTCTACAAGGTCTTCAATGGAGTTTTATTTAACTCAAGTTAAGGTTCACTCCATGGAACCTTGACCCGGAGGATTTTGCCTATAAACGCTTGAATTCAAGTTCAATTGAGTATAGATTGTTATTTCATTGTAGGAATCTTAGAATCAAATCCTCAATTGTGCAATTCTTATACCAATTAGAAGATTGTACATAGCAATTACCAACGTAGATTATGAATCTAAGTGTTCTATGTGTCTACAACTCAATTGAAGCAAGAATTGGAGAAAACAAAGGATAAATCATTGGAATTCATATACCTACATTGAAGCCCTTGCAAATCCTTGGTAGATTTCCACAATTAATCCAAGAGATGTCTAGCTACTTGATTTCAAAAAAGAAAGCATGAAGAATTGATAATTGCTCATTAATTGATGAAGAAAATAGTGTTTGGAAGCTAAGAAAAACTAAGAAAATACAAGAAAATGCAAGAAAATACAAAAAAAACCCATTTTCTCTCTCTACATCTCGTTCTAATTGAAAATCCAGCCTAAAAATGAAGTTAGATCCAAAAGTCGCGTCATTTCTTGAAGATATAGCTGAAAAATACGCACATGAGGCGTCGGGACCGTACGTACGGTCCAAAATACCGTACGTACGGTACTGTTCACTATACGTATGGTGAATAGTACCATACGTACGGTGATCCATACACTAAATACAACTCTCGGAATCTTTGAAATTTTTGCAAACCGTATATACGGTGAATAATATCGTATGTACGGTTGAACCACCGTACGTACGGTTGGCTCTCACCATATGTACGGTCAGCTTATATTGACAGATTTTTGAAAGTTATATGAAATCGATATATTATGGATTCCGGTAGCCTTTCTGGTTTAAGAGATATGACCCTCCAAAGTTTCAGCTCCTTGTGTTTCAACTGGTTGTACCACAGCTTTAACAGCTTTTACCTTGACAGCATTGTCTTGAAAAACACATTCTCCTTTCATCCGAAATGCTCCCGAAACCTCTCACATTAAGCTCAAAACCTACAAAAAGCAAAATAACTTAGTTAATACTAAAATCTACTTAAAGAAGCATATAAACTCCTAAACTAAGGCTAACAATTGACAAATGAATGTGTTATAATTGCACTTTTGGAGTGCAATCAGTTGGGTGCATGCATGGATACACCATGCAAAGCTTATGAAGAGACAACAACTTATTTGCTTGGTTAGGAACAAGATCATCTTATATATATTGAGAGGATAATTTTTTTTTTCTTCCGTCCACCCTATTATAGATCTTTACAAGAATCCTGCATTTTTATGAGACGCATACCAAATTGCATCACTAGTCCCTCCCATAATCCCATGCTTTTCATGGCTCAAACCTTAATTGATCAGAAATTAAGTGCTGTCTTATGCATATTACATTTCAAGATAAAATTTAATTATGAAAAGAAAGAGATCGTCAAATTCATTGTCTTTTAGGCTATAGCCACGACCTCTCATGTTAGGTGTGTTGGCCCAAGTAGGCAACCCAAGAGGGGGGGGGTGAATTAGGTTTTATAGAATTTATAACAAGAATTGCAACTAAAAATCGTTTATGTATTTTAGTAACAAATAATCAAAGTATATGTATCAAGCAAATGAAGTGTACATTAATACAAGTATTTGCAAGCATGTATAGTGAGCAAGTAAGCAAAACAGAGGCAGAAGAGATATGCACCAGATTTATAGAGGTTCGGCCAACCTTGCCTACGTCCTCTCTTCTTCGATCCTTTCGAAGGAATTCCACTATGCAATACTCCTTACACAGCTGCTGGTTGTGCCACGAGTGCCCAACTCACTCTTACAAAAGCTCCTTCCCAAGCTTTCAAAACCCAAGAGATTTTGTCCAAGATTCTCTCAAACTTACAAGTGTTTTTCCCAAGAACACTCAAACTTGCAAGGTTACAAACCCACCCAAATGAGAATGAATAAAGGTTATACAAAGATTAACTCTCCTAGTGAGTATATGAACAAATACAACTCAATGGATAACTTTAAACACTCAGCAAAAGTATGTGGCAGTGAGGTACAGGTGATTTTCAGCTTCAAGCACTTGATATGAATGGTATGATTGCTCTTCTCTACTTGTTTGAAGCTGTATGTATCTCATATATATAGGTATGGATCGATTCTAGCCGTTGGAGAAGTATGAGAGAAGATTTGGTTGCATTTTTGCCCATACCGTCTGTCAGAAAACTAGCCGTTACGGTCTAGGGGTCGACTCTTTTCACAATGAGTCGACTCTTTTTGCATTTCAGCAGATATTTCAAGTCACTGTCCAAATGAGTCGACTCTTTTTGTCCCAAGAGTTGACTCTTTTCAGCAGTCTGCAGAATTGTTGTTCTCTGTTGCAATGAGTCGACTCTTTTTGGCCAGGAGTCGACTCTTTTGAGTCTCCAGCACAAATCCAAGGCTCTGTTCGAATGAGTCTACTCTTTTTGCTTGAGGGGTCGACTCTTTTTGCTTGAGGGGTCGACTCTTTTTACAAAAATTCATATTTTTGCAACTTTTCTTCATTCTTTTCCAAAGCTTCCAATCTCTTCAAGGATCATCTAAATAGGCTTTTTAAAGCTTGCAAACACTTCTTCAAGATTAGATAACTCCAAGAACATCTTCAATCCATTCAAGGTGAATTTTCTTCATTTTCATCACTTGTAGAGCTCTTCCATCATCATAGCTTCATCCATTGATTCAAGTCTTCTTCAAGATCTTCAAGAGAGCTTCCATAACTTAGAATCTTCATTTCTTCGATCAATATGGCTTCTCCATGGACTTCAACAACTCTTCCAAGAAAGCTTTTCAAGTCTTGTGATTCCTTCCATGTCTTCAAGACATCTTTAAATCTTTCAAGAAAGCTTTTATGTTTTTGAGTTGGTCTCTTCTTTTTCCATTCTTGCAAGATATCTTCAAGTCCTCAAAGTCTTCAATCTTTTAAATCAAGACTTTAATCATTTTCATTCTTCTTCTTTGATATCCATCATCTTCATTCTCTTATAAAATCACCATTGTTGAATATGCTATTCTTTCATGCTTATCAATCTTCAATCTAGGATTTTCATCAACTTGAGATTTCTTTTTCTTCTTATAATATCAGCTTTGTAGAATACATCACTTCATCATGCTTTTCATTCTTTATTCAAATCTTTGCATCATAAATCCTTTATTGTGATAAGCTTCAAGTCAAGATCTAATTAATAATTCATTTGCACACTAAGTAGAATTATTAGATCATTTAACCATGTTTTGTTATCATCAAAATCAAGGCATTGACTCAACAAGGTGATCGGTTGTAACAAAAAAGGGTAACTCAGTGCACCAAGCTTCCACCTTTGAGGAAAAACTATTTCATGTTTTGAACCCATAACTGTCAAAGTGTAATAGAACAATCTTATCACTGCCACATTGTTCTCGTAAAGTTTTTTTTGTATAAATATTATGTAAGAATAAATTTTTTTCCTAATATTTTTGCCTATGGACATAAGAAAGTGGAACCTTGATTGCACTCCAAAAGTGCAATTATAACACCTTAATTTGCTAATTGTTAGCCTTAGTTTAGGAGTTTATATGCTTCTTTAAGTAGATTCTAGTATTAACTAAGTTATTTTGTTTTTTATAGATTTTGAGCTTAATGTGAGGGGTTTTGGGTGCATTTCAGATGAAAGGAGAATGTGTTTTTTAAGACAATGCTGTCAAGGTACAAGCTGTTAAATCTGTGGTTCAACCAGTTGAAGCATGCGGAGCTGAAACTTTGGAGAGCTATATCTCCCAAACCAAAAAGGCTACCGGAATCCATAATATATCGATTCATATAACTTTAAAAAATCTGTCAAACTAAGCTGACCGTACGTACGGTGAGAGCCAAACGTATGTACGGTGGTTCAACCGTACGTATGGTGAAGCTCTATTCAGAATATACGGAACCGTAAGATGACCATACGTATGGTATGTTCACCGTACGTACGGTACCAGCAGTCCTGTGCGTATTTTTCAGCTATATCTCTGGGAAATGATGCAATTTTTGGGGGAGAACTTCATTTTTAGGCTAGATTTTCAATTAGAACGGGATGTAGAGAGAGAAAGTGGGTTTGTTTTGTATTTTCTTGCATTTTTTTGTTTTTTCTTAGTTTTTCTTAGCTACCAAACACTATTTTCTTCATCAATTAATGAACAATTATCAATTCTTCATGCTTTCTTCTATGGAATTAAGTAGCTAGACATCTCTTGGGTGTAATTGTGAAAATTTACCAAGGATTTGCAAGGGCTTCAATGGAGGTATATGAATTCCAATGATTTTTCCTTTGTTTTCTCCAATTCTTGCTTCAATTGAGTTGTAGACACATAGAACACTTAGATTCATAATCTAGGTTAGTAATTGCTATGCACAATCTTCTAATTGGTATATGAATTGCACAATTGAGGATTTGACTCTAAGATTCCTACAATGAAATAACAATCTACACTCAATTGAACTTGAATTCAAGCATTTATAGTCAAAATCCTCCGGGTCAAGGTTCCATGGAGTGAACCTTGACTTGAGTTAAACAAAACTCCGTTGAAGACCTTGTAGAGATTTGGTAGATTGAAGCAATTGTATCCAAGCCCTTTATTACTTAACTTAAATTTAGTATAATTGCCTTCTATTTTGCTTGTAATTAGCATAATTGAGTAGTCTACAACATTCGACCACCCAATCAATTTTCGGTCTATTTTTAGTTCAATTTTAATTTGTTAAGCAATTCACTAGTTCATCCCATTTGTTTGGTTGTTTCGGCTTTTGTATTGCCTATATTTGGTTGATCCTTTGGGAGAACGATACCGGTGCTTACTGGTTTATATTTTGATCGACACCCGTAAACCTTGCGGGAAGCTCAAGTCAATTGCACATTTGAGAGCGAATCAAGTTTTGATACCATTGCCGTGGATCAAAAGCATAAGGCGAACACCAACAAGATGTGGATTGGAGAAGCACTTGGCGAATTGCATATCAAAAAAAACACAAAAAAATAGTAAATAAAGGAGCACAATAAAACTAAACAAGTGGGAGTTGATCACTCACTCTCGACGGAGGAATCCTCGGCTAAGGCCATGGGTAACTTTGTTCCACCTTTTTGTGTGATAGCATGATAGATTTTGATTTTTGGTTTTCTCTTTTATTTTAGGATTATTTTTGTTTGATTAGTGTAGAATTTTTCATTACATTGTGAACTCAATTGGTGGATAGTAATTGGTGGATAGGCTTGTGTGCTGTATGCTTATTAGTGGTATTGTTACTGCCTAGAGAGATTGGAGGTTTCGGTTGGTTTGAATTGAATTGAATTGTGAATTGGTGGAACATTTATGTGGAGATTGGAGGGTTCGGAAGGCAAATTGGTGGAAGGAAATTGTAAATTGATTTGTTGAGACTCGGATTGCCAATTTGTTTGTACATTGCATTTATCTTCTATTGTGCACTTCATTATATTTGGTGGCTCATTTTCACACATATCACCATCTCACCACATTGGCATAGGCACAATGGATTACTCTTCGCAATGGATTGAGAATGGTGGTGTAGACACCCCTCCATATTGGTCTCTTAGAGACTATATTCAACCTAATGCAATGAGAAACTAAGAGCCATCCAACATGTCTTTTAAAAAGTGTCTTCAAGCCAATAGACAAAGGGAGCCTCCTAGCCCACCTCGCAATCTCGGATGGTGTAATCAATCCAATCTTGGTAGGGGACATGAGAGCATATATTCACATCATTATCTCGACTCACCTCAATCCTACTAAGAGCCCTTTGACTATTACCATGTATCACCTCCACTTTATCACTACCAAGAACCCTTTAACCATTCCCAAGCTTCACTACCAATTTATCCTTATCATGAGAACTTTAGTGAAGCCCATCCTAATTCTTACCCCCAACAAGAACAAGTTCATCCCACTTTTCTCTACAATGGCACAATAGAGTTCATTTTCGATGATACACTAGAGGACACCTTACAACCATTCATGCAAATGCAAAATGGTGTAAACTCTAGGATAGACAAAGGCCTTGAACACAAAGGTTAACTTCTTGATGATATTAAGGGTCAATTGGCCCTATTAATGCAAACCTTAGGTGTTCAAGAGGGGGAAGAGATTTCCACTCAATTTCAGCCTAATTCTCATGAACAAATGCTTGGAAGTGAGTCCAATCTAACTCTTTACCAAGAGCAAGTCTATCCAATTGAGCACATCCACCCTATCACTTACCTTGGGAATAAGAGCATCACCATTGATCAAACCTCCTTTCCTCAAGCCTTTGAGTCTAAGGAAGACATTCCTAAGATAAGTGAGGACATTATTAAAAATGTCTCTAAGGATGAAGAACCTAGTGAGAGCGAAGAGGAGTTCAAGATTGAGGACCCTAAGAAAAAGGAGAGTGAGCCTAGGGGAGAGGACGATAATAAGAGAAAAGAGGAGTCAAATAAGGTTGCAAGTGAGTCCAATCTCACATTCCATTCAATTGAGCAATTTCATCTTATCTTTACCCTTAAAAGTGAGGACATCATCGAGCACATCACTTTTCCCCAAGTGTGTGAGTCTAGGGAAGAAGTTCTTACGGTGAGTGAAGAAGTTGTTGAACATCTTACTAGTGATGCGGAACCCAAGAGAGAGAAGCCTATGATTAAGGCCCCCAAGCAAGACAAGAGTGAGGAAGAGGGTGATAAAGGAAATAGTGAGAGAGAAGAGGAGTCCAAGAAGGTAAAAAATGATTAAGCGCATATTGAGAACCCTTTATAGAGAACAATTGCCTTTGATGAAGGTCTTAAACCTTTTGATGTTGGGGATGTTCGAGTGAATGCAGATGTTATTTTAGAGAATGTGTCCACCATGTTAAACCTCTAGAATTTAGTCTTAGTACCCCCACTCCTTTGAAGCTTGAACCCTCGCTTTTCAAACCAATTACCTTTTACCTAGGCAAACAACTTGAGAGAGAAAAGTTTGAGATTGAGGACTCCAAACAAGAAGAGAAGAGTGAGAATTTTGGTCTCTCAAATGTTAGGGATGTGCATGTCAAAGAGGATGATGTTGGTCTAGAGGTCATTCCTATCATATCTATAGGTTATGAGATCTATACATTTCTACCTCTAGTACCTAGTGATATACCTCTGGAGCCGTTGGATCTCCATGCCCCAACATTAGAGCCAATCATCCTTTCCATTGCTGACCAACAAAAAGAAGGAGATGGTCAATTGCCTCATCGCATGAGCTTCATTGGCATTTTTGTGCATAATCATTTTGCATTTTCTACATATCATGACACTTTTTACCCTTGTGTGCTTACATGTTCTATTATTGAGTTCATCAAAGGGGCTACCATTGTCTATTCTTATATGTGTTTGAACTCTTTACAAGTTGCACGTGTCGATGTGTGGGATGTTGACAAATTTTCACTTTGTGGTATTGGGTGATCTTCCCTTCAAGTCATCTAGGAGTAGGAGTAGTTATTTTTGTTTCTTTGTTTTCTTAGTTTATTTTTCAGCCTAGTTGGGGGGGGGGGTCATTTGACACCCTAACTCTTCTTCCTTCATCTTTTTATGTCATTCCATGTCTTGTCTTCATGCATTGAGGACAATTCATCCTTCTAGTTGGGGGAGAGTAGAAGTTTTGCTTCTATTTGTATTTTTGTTTCTTTGATGTTGCACTTTGGTTTTTGTTTATTTGTGTTGCTCCCTATTCTATATAAAAAAATTAATTTTTTTTTTTTTTTTATGATTTCCTTTAGTTAGAGGTAGAGATTAGATTGCATATATTTCTTTTGTTACACTTCGATCTCTTTGTTGTATATTGATTCTTCTCAGGTATTATATTGAATGATGATCTTTCAATTACTTGGGATCTTGGTAAGAGGTTAAAGTATCTCTTGGTCTCGGTATTGATTCTTTCATGTTTTTAACACATTCATCTATATTTGGTTCATATTGATGTCTAGTTTGCATGGTGGATGTGTTGACTCTTTGTTTTCGAGTACCATGACATGACTTGAGAGAGTGCTATTTGAGATGAGAAGAGAGGAACATGTGCTTTTATTTTGCTAAGATTGATGCATTATCTCTCTATACTTGATCTCTTTATAGATTGTGCTTCATTCATGCTTACGTAGAGGGGACCACTTTATTGTGCACAATTATGATGACGAGCATCAATTTTTACTACCTCTAGCATCTTCATCTTTATATTAGTGGAGATTATTACCCTGTGAGCTTTAGAGCATTCGCCTTTTGGAGCGTTTACATTTACTCAAGGATAGATTCTTCACCCTCATTTAATTCAATAGCTTCATTATGTTTGTATTTGGTTCATGAGTTGAGTTTTGATCTTGATATTGACACTTGTATTCTATGAAATGCTTCGATTGTACAACTTTGGAAATGATCTTATACCATATTATTCTTGATAGCCATTAGTCTTCCATTGCCAAACCATACATTTCCCTTGACCCTTGTTAATCTTTTGCTTTTATCATTTGAAAAATGCAAAGTAATTTCTTCTCTTGTATCATAAAGGGACGCCTATGTGAGAAAGGAGAGTGTTGCTTTATTACTAAAGTTGAAAAAAAAAAGAGAGAGATCGATTTGAAAATTTCAACACGAAAAGTGCATCTTGAAGTATAAAAAAAGTAGATGTTGAAAAAAAGGGGATGATAAAAGAAAAGAAGAAAAGAATGAAAAAGGAGTTCTAGACAACAAAAAAAAAAAAAGGAAAAGAAAAAAGAAAAACAAATTGATGTGAAAATATTTCGAGGAAGGGCAATAAGTAGAGAAGAGTGTATCAAATGATTAAAAAGGGAAAGAGTTGTAGTTGCTTTTCATTTATCATTTCATGTCTTGATCACATATGATATGACCATTTACTATCTTTTTACCCTCACCCTTCACCTCTTCTACATTATTATGTCCACTTTTACATGGATTAGTGATCCAAGTTGTATTTGATTGAAATTTTCAATAGAAAATAAGTTATATTTTGTCAATATCTTTGAATCAATTCCTAAATATAAACATTCTTTCATGGAGCTATGCTAAAGTCAATACACCTCTATCTTTTCGGTTTTTGTAATTGGTATGTTCACTTGATGTGTCTCTTTACATTTACTCCATTTTTGAACATACCATTGTGAGAACCATGTGTGTCTTTTAATTGAGAGTGTATTCTTAGTCAGGTTTAGATCAAAGCTTTAAAAGATGGATTTATGTTTAGAGATATTTCGAATTGAACTTTTCATCATGATATTTCACACACTCACTTAAACCTCTCTTTTGCATGGCGTGTGACATGATCTTGTAAGTGTTAAGAAGTAAGAGTGGAATGCATTGATTGAGGCTTGATTAGTTGTTGTTCTTAATCTCGTCTAAATGTTACAACTCATAAAGAGATGTTTGTGGGTATCATCAATGGAAACCCTCACGAGACACCACTCGTCCACTAGGGCAACCTAAAGGTTTAAAGGCTTGATGCATACGCTAAATGCATTCGGGACTCCCACGAAAGTGGAGACTATCATTTGTACATACTTGCTTTAGTTTTAGTATTTTGCTAGAGACTAGCAAAAAGTAAGTTGGGGGGTGTGATTGCACTTCAAAAGTGCAATTATAACACCTTAATTTGCTAATTGTTGGCCTTAGTTTAGGAGTTTATATGTTTCTTTAAGTAGATTCTAGTATTAACTAAGTTATTTTGCTTTTTATAGGTTTTGAGCTTAATGTGAGGGGTTTCGGGTGCATTTTGGATGAAAGGAGAATGTGTTTTTTAAGACGATGCTATCAAGGTACAAGCTATTAAAGCTGTGGTACAACCAGTTGAAGCACGCGGAGCTGAAACTTTGGAGAGCCATACCTCTCAAACCAGAAAGGCTACCAGAATCTATAATATATCGATTCCATATAACTTTAAAAAATTTGTCAAACTAAGTTGACCATACATATGGTGGCTTACTGTACGTACGGTGAGAGCCAACCGTACGTACGGTGGTTCAACCGTACGTACGGTTTGCCAAAATTTTAAACTTCAGAAGGCTCTATTCAGCGTATACAGGACCGTAAGATGACCGTATGCATGAGATGTTCACCGTACATACGGTACCGGCAGTCCTGTGCGTATTTTTTAGCTATATCTCCGGAAAATGACGCGATTTTTGGGGGGGAACTTCATTTTTAGGCTAGAATTTCAGTTAGAACGAGATGTAGAGAGAGAAAGTGGGTTTGTTTTATATTTTCTTGCATTTTCTTGTATTTTCTTAGTTTTTCTTAGCTACCAAACACTATTTTCTTCATCAATTAATGAGCAATTATCAATTCTTCATGCTTTCTTCTATGGAATCAAGTAGCTAGACATCTTTTAGATGTAATTGTGGAAATCTATGAAGGATTTGCAAGAGCTTCAATGGAGGTATATGAATTCCAATGATTTATCCTTTGTTTTCTTCGATTCTTGCTTTAATTGAGTTGTAGACACATAGAACACTTAGATTCATAATCTAGGTTGATAATTGCTATGCACAATCTTCTAATTGGTATAGGAATTGCAAAATTGAGGATTTGACTCTAAGATTCCTACAATGAAATAACAATCTACACTCAATTAAACTTGAATTCAAGCATTTATAGTCAAAATCCTCCGGGTCAAGGTTCCATGGAGTGAACCTTAACTTGAGTTAAATAAAACTCCATTAAAGACCTTGTAGAGATTTGTTAGATTGAAGCAATTGCATCCAAGTCCTTTATTACTTAAACTTAAATTTAGTATAATTGCCTTCTATTTTGCTTGTAATTAGCATAATTGAGTAGTCTATAACATTCCACCACCCAATCAATTTTCGGTCTATTTTTAGTTCAATTTTAATTTGCTAAGCAATTCACTAGTTTACTCCATTTGTTTGGTTGTTTCGGCTTTTGTATTGCCTATATTTGGTTGATCCTTTGGGAGAACAATACCGGTGCTTATCGGTTTATACTTCGATCGACACCCGTAAATTTTACGGGAAGCTCAAGTCAATTACAAATTTGAGAGCAAATCAAACCTAGATGTATGCATACTAGCTTCACTCCCATAGCGTGTTGTGGGGACAAAAAAAAAAAACCTAACAGCGGCTAAATTGCACCATCCCGCGACGCGCGGCCACATGGAACTCATAGATAGCTGTTGTGAGATCAGACGGGCAGTTGTATATCATGGTTTTAATTAGGAAATTTCTTCCAGTTTCTTGCAAGTAATAACAACTTAATAGAACTTTATTGTCAATATTGCGTTTATCCTGTACATGTAACTGCTTAATTTATTTAAACCCATTGAACTTTCTCACTGGAGAAAATTGACTGAGTTTAAAGAAAGTTGTTACATGTCCGGCATTATTAACTCATCTAATTTTTCTTACAAGAAATTTAAAATTCTCTAGAAAAAAAGCAACTTTTTTTTGGGGGGGCGGTTAATTTTTCTTTCCCAAATAAGAGGTTTTCTGTGTGCCTAAGCTAAGCTAGTTTTCTTTTCTTTTTTTTTTTTTTCATCTTCCCCAAATAGGAGTTTTACTATGTCAAGTAATTTTGATATAATGAAAGAAAAGCATGCATAATTCTGAGTATGATTATCGCCATTGAATTACCAAAAACTTCAAGCACCTGCACATCAGCAAACCAAAAGCATATAGAACCATTAACCACGCGTCTGCCAACCCAAGCCTGGACATTGAAACTTCTAATGAGGTTGCCTCATTTCAGAGTACTTTGATTTTGAGTTTAGACTACAGTTTTCATTCATTATCGTCTAATTATCCTTTACAATGCCATCTCCAACTGCCACCAAGTCTAATGCACTGAAACAAAAACCTCGATTTTCATCTGATAATTTTGTTTTGAGCTTGTGCAAAATAGTGGCCATTTCGGGAGCAATCCTGTGCTTGGCCTACCTATTGCTTTTCAAGAATTCCAATTGTCCAGCTTCCGAGTTCTTTTCACCCATACAGCCTAACCATGGCTATTCTCCCACTAATATCAACCACCTTGTTTTTGGACTGGTAAGTTCTATTAAAACATGGAAAGACTGGAGGCCATATATCGAAGAATGGTGGCGACCATACATAACACGCGGATATCTCTTTCTAGAAAAACCTCCCGGTGAGGAGCTCCTCCCATGGCCTTCAACCTCTCCTCCTTTTCGTGTTTCAGACAATTACACCAAATTAGAAAAAGAGTCCAAGCATGTCGCGCCAATTATGCTTCGCATGGTACTTGCGATTTTGGAGACATTCAGAGAGGGAGATGAAGAAGTCAGATGGTATGTGATGGGGTTCGATGACTCAATACTCTTCGTTGATAATTGGGTTGATGTTCTAGCAAAGTATGATCATAATAAGTACTTCTACATTGGGGGCCAGTCTGAGACTATTCTGTCAAATATGTTTTTCTCCTTTGAACAAGGGTTTGGTGGAGCTGGAATAGCCTTAAGGTACCCTTTAGCAGCAGCAATGGTGAAAACATTAGAAGGGTGCATCAGGAGATATCCATATGTGCATTCAGCTGATCTAATTATACAGTTTTGTGTAGATGAGTTTGGAGTTTCTCTTACTATTGAGAAAGGTATTCATCAGGTAATTGTGCCTTTTCAACAATTTTTTTTTTTAATTTTCTGTCAAAGCCTTTTCAACATTCACTCCATTATCTGGTGTTAGCAGTGTGGGAACTTGGGCCTAAGTTCAATTCAAATGTGTAGCCGAATACAATAAAATTGCTATTTGTGGACATTTTTATTCACTGTTTTCTGTTGCTATTTGCGAATATTCATGCTTGTGATTGGTGCATAATATCAAATAGAAAATTAGAAGGATAAGTAAGGAATAATAGCTTCTTACACTCTAAGTAGAGATACAAGCTCGTGGTGAATAATCCCTCAACATTGCTCTAAAATTAAAATAAATAATTAAAAGGTCTCCCCCGTAAGCATGCATATATGATTATCATTACAAATGTTATGCTTGTTATTGCTCTTTATTATCTCTATGTTCCGAATGTTTTCTCTTCGTTCATGGATGACGAGTTTTTTTTCTCTCTTGTCAAGTCCAGCTGACTATAGCATAAGATATTATTGTGGTTATGGTCTTATTTTACCTTCAAAACAATGTAAGAAATTTAGTCCTACAAATCAAGATAACAAGAAACCTAATTAACATCTGCACATTATCTTAAGATTCTTGTCCAATTAAGTTTTTTTTTTTTTTTTCATAAGAGGAACTTAATGTATGTATGTTGTAAATCAGTGAAATGGAGTTGCATATACATACACATATATATATATATATATATATTCCTTCTAGTTTTACAATGTTGTTATTTTTCTTCGAGTTTTTCAATGTTGTAATTTAATCTTTGTTGCATAAACGATACATACATTTTTTCACATATGCTGCTATGCATATGTAGGATGATTTGTTCAAAGTTATAATTTGTTCTTCTTGCTGTACGATGCGTATTTATATATACACACGATCCTCTTGTTCTCCTAAACCATATACTTATAGATAGAGACACAATGGGACGACAATATCTTAACCATCCTAAAATATCATGGCAAAGTAAGAGAATTTTCTTCTGCAAGTTCTCTCACAAAACAAGTTGTATTTGTCAATGGATGCAGATTGATCTACGCGGCGACATATCAGGGTTTCTATCATCCCATCCACAGTCCCCTTTGCTGTCCCTCCACCATTTCGATTATGCAGACCCTATTTTCCCCTCCATGAACCCTATCCAATCTACAAAACACCTCATGAAGGCAGCGAAAGTCGACCAGTCACGGTTACTACAACAAACCATCTGCTACCACAAGCAAAGAAACTGGTCTTTTTCAATCTCATGGGGCTATTCTGCCCATATTTATGAGAGAATTTACCCACGAAGCGTGCTGAAGAGACCGCTTGAGACGTTTAGACCATGGGTGAAGAAAGCAAAGCCGCCAATGTTCATGTTCAACACAAGGTGGCCATGCGAAACTCCTAATGTTTTCTTCTTTGAATCCATAGGGAGAAGTTCAGGAAACCAGATTTTTACCACCTACATTCGATCACCACCACCACCACACTACCCGAATTGTTCGTGGGGTGGTAATCATTTTGCAGTTGACATCTCCAAAATCCAGGTCTTCTCATCAGAAACAAAGCTCACGGAGGTAAGCCTGAAACATGTTGTGCCTATTTCTTTCATACTTTCAGTGCTGCAAATTAACTGGACTCATTTTATCCTCCAGTTTTTTTCAAAAATTATTTTAGAAGTTTCATTTTGATACGTGTAGAAGTATTTTTTATACAAACAGGTACCAAAATACTACACACGTCTTTTAAAGTACAACATAAAAATTAAAACTCATGCACACGTGTCACATTTTGTGTCTACTTGTATGAAAAAAATTCTACAAAAGTAGCGTATTAAAATTAAAATTAAACTCTTATTTTATTAGAATGTTCTAAGCTACTTGTTCCTTTCATATAACAAAAATGGCACGTGTCACTAATTTGTTGTATATCCTTACTTGGATGCTTTTGATTGGTTTCTTGTATGGGGAAAGTAGAACTGATCTTGCTGTAGAAAAACCACCGGTGATGTTACCATAAACATGGCAAATTGTTTCACTACAACTTTAGAACCAAACAATTGACTTATAATTTTGTTTTTTAGATGGTTGACCATTTGGATAAACTAAATTAGATTGAAGAAATTATTATTTATGTTTTCTCTTTACTTGTGCGAAATGAAGAAAGATGATGACCACAGGACGTAAACTTCTTTGTTTCCTTTAACATAACCATGACTCTCATGGCTTGGATGGTTTGGTTAACTTGATACGAAAAAAAGTTTGAGTTTGAATTTGATTTTGACCTTAGTTTCATATTATTTTACAAAAGTGCTCCAACATTTTTGGATGCTAAAAGTTCATTCCTTTGAATTTGTTTATTTCTCCAAAAATAAACAAAAATTTGATTTTGTTTATTTCTAAAAAGTTCCAAAAGTATAACAAAATAATATTAAATGCACGTAATACCTTTCAAAGTTTTAAAATTTTCACAATGGTTTAGGTGTTGTGTAATATTCTCAACTTAATTTCTACATTCGGCATTTTATGCTGTTTTGGAATTGTAAATGTCTAGAGCGAATCAAAAAGAAAAGGAAATGAGAAAGTAAATAAATAGGTACTAATCAAAAAAATTATTTTTTCATTTGATTACGCATGAAAAATAAATATGCACTAGTAATATAATTTTTCTTTCATTTTTTCCAAACCATGTGAAAAAATAATGTTTTTACCTACGAGTTATTTTATTGTTATTATTGCTATTTTAGTTTGTTTTGCTGGAATTCTGTGTACCGTTACTGGCACGATGGTATGTGAAAACCTTGACATGGCAAGCACTAAATGTTAGACACATTACACATATGACCCTTCTAGGACCGCTGGATAGTCAAAATCATACAAACAATTTGTCCACCAGCCATGGCTTAATTTGATGTAGGCATGGGGCTGTGACTCCTAGGTTTTAAATCATACTTTCAGAAAAATATTTAAATGGTAAATATTTTGGGGGCGAGTTCCAACAAAAACTATGAAATGATATATACTGAATAAATTAATTTAACCCATAGTTACAAAGGACAAAAAATATGAAATGATATATACTAAATAAATTAATTTAACCCATAGTTACAAAGGAATCATTGGTATTTATCTAATGAACCCTCTCTCTCTCTCTCTCTCTCTCAGGTTGCAAGAAGTGAATGCTGTGACGTTGTACATGTGGGTACCATCAACACCGCAGAGGTCAAATTAAGGGCTTGCAAGGATGACGAGATAATTGCTTAAATGAAATGTACCATGACAGATATTTGTAAAATATTCTTATAGGATTCCCAAAATTTATATTTTTCATTGTTGGATGCATAGATTCACCATGAAAATCTTACAGAGATAGACAAACTATTTCCTTTAATGGGATGGGAACTTGATCAACTTATGGTAGGAGAAAAAATTACAAACTAACGAAAAACTTCTATAAAATTGAGAAATAGAAAATTTGTTTGGATTTTGGAAAAGATTTGATTAGCTAGACAATTGAAATTAAGACAATTTAAAGACGTTTAGATTCAATTGATTCAAACACCCAATTGATTCAAGGATCACAAAAAAAATTTATAACTCAAATTACTAACCACAATCAAGGGTAGTAATTCAGAAGATTTAGCTTTAAAAAAAATATGAATTCTACTTCAATTGATATTAGATTAGTTGGCAATTTTAGAATCATAGGCTAATACCATCAATTTGATCATTCATAACTCACAATTGCTAAATTACAAGTTGAAATTACCAAACATAATCAATATCCTAAGAGTTCTTATAAATCTAATATCCAATTTGATAGAATTAACAGTCAAAGGAGATTGATCAATGAAATCATGGGATACCTTCAATGGAAGCTTGAATCTCTTGGGTGTTCTTCACAATTGAACCCAAATTAGAGTTTAGCTAATCATGCTCAATGTAGAAAACCCAAATTGAATTGAAGACATCATGAATTAAGCAATAGAATATGAATTACAATGAAATCTAACTGTAATTACAATAGAAATTCACCTAATACAAAGGGCTAAAGCTACCTTCATTTAGCAGAAACTCGTACTAACTGTATGTATATGCTAGATCCCCAAATTTATACTTTAAAACTAACTTTATAGGCAAAAATAAAACAGAGCTTATGTTGACTGTGCGCACGACACTGTTCATCGTGCGCACGGTCCTTCGAACAATGAAATATACTCTCAATATCTTGTTCACAGTTGTGTAGAGCTTGATTTTTGGTTCCAAAACTTGCAGAAGCATGCGCACGGTGCACACGGTTGACTGTGCACTATTCACTGTGCACACGGTTCACAAATATGCACATGATACTGTTCACCGTGCGCACAATTAAATGACCTTTCTACCCCTGAAGCTTCATTTTGATCCTTTTAAACTCCAAACATATAAATCAATCACAAAATAGCATAAGGATCATAATCTAACTAAAATATGATAAATGCTAAACTACTTGAACTAACTTAGGCTATTTAAGGGCTAAAGTGTAATCACCCATCTTCTTACATGTTTGAAAGCAGAGTGCTCCATAGACATGTCTAGACGAAAGCCTATGAGAACCACAGTGTCCGGAGACCTCTCATGGGCCTAATTGTAGATAGTATGGTCTTGGAGCCCCTTGCAATGTGGTGAAACCTAACCTTGAATGTTCATACCCTTTGCATTCTACTTGTTATAATGTCCATGTTATGCTTGCAATGGCTTTATTTTTATATTTAAAATCTCTTTTCAAATACCATTGTTATTATCTTCAAGTGTTCTTCAAAGTTTTTGTCAAAATATTTTTCAAAATCTCTCTCTAAAAGTCTCCAAATTGGAGGTTTTTTTTTTTAGATAGCAAAGAGCATATTTATTTATAAAGCATAAGAAATTACATCAAGGGATAGGATCAACAGCTTTAGGAAATCCTTAAAGCACAGATCCACACCAAGAATGCAATACAACAAATAGAGCAAAATACAAATTGGAGTTTCTTAAGAGTCAAGCCAAAGAAATCCTTAGGTTTCAATGTCTTAGAAATTTTTAAAACCATCTAGTTTGTATCATTGTATTTCACTATGTTGACTTTTGTATAAAATGGTTTTCAAAACCACCCTTTTTAAAGAGATTTTTAAGTTTTGCTCTCTTGAGTTTGTGATTGAAATGGTTCCAAAGCAACTGTCTCTTGAGTGAATTTATGGAAACCGACATATGAATCACACTCTCATTTGAGTTGTTTTCAAGTGTTCAAGTAATTTTCACAACAACCCTCTGTAGAGTGGTTTTTAAAAGTTTATTTTTCTGGATTTGCATGAAAGTGATTTTCAAAACAACCCTATCTAAAAAGGTGTTCAAAATTTTACTCTTTTGAGTTTGTGATTTGAATGGTGCCAAGTCAACCTTCCCTTGAGTGGTTTCCAAAAATCAATCATATGAATTACATGCTCACTTGAGTAGTTTTATCCAAATGGTTTTCAAAATTTACAACTCTCTTGAGTTAGTTTCCCAAAAGGTTTTTCATGAAATCATAATTTTCTCACATGAAATGATATTTTTCCAAATGTTTCTTTAAGTTTTTCATATAAAATCATAAAGTTTCCTACATGAAATCATAAAGTTTTCACATGAAATCATGGTTTTTTTAAAATTCCTTTTAAAGTTTTTCGCATCAAAACTATTAGGTTCAAAACCCTGGTTTAAAACCACTTTTCAAAACCACTAGGTTCACCTAACCTTAGTTAGTTAACCCTAGATCAACCTAACCCAAGTTAGTTAACTTTAGGTTATCCTAACTCAAGTTAGTTAACCCTATGTCATCCTAACCCTAGTTAGTTAATCCTAGGTTAACCTAACCTTAGTTATCTAACCCTAGGTCATCCTAACCCTAGTTAATTAACCCTAGGTCATCCTAACCAAGGTTAGTTAACCTCAAGTCTCCAATTTCAAACCCCTTTCAAATCATTCTCCATTTCAAAATCATCTTCTAAAATGATTTTCAAATCATCTTGCTCTCTTGAGTACTCCATAATCACTTTGATAAAACCTTTCTTAATGCCCTTTTAACTTCTCAAAATGTTTTCAAAAGTTCTATTCATGAAAATGTTTTCAAAGATTCTATTGAACTTGTCTTAATAAAAATGGCTAGATGCTTAACATTTACAAAAACTACTTTCCAAAAAGTTTTTTAAAAATTCATAACTCTAAGGATGATCCTAGCCCTTCCATGATCAAGGTTTCCAAATGAAAAGTGATACATTATATAAAACCTTCATGATTCATATTAGGATTCCATGCCCTAAATATTTTCAAAACCTGCTTCAAAAAAGACTTTCAAAAACCACATCATTGGGACAGTCTTAGTCATTCTATGATTATGGTCTCTCAAAGAGTATGAGATATCAAGTAGGATACTATAACCCCAAAGGTTTTAAAACCCTAAAGGAAGTGTCTAGCTCTTTTCTAAAAAACATTTTCTAAACATCATAACCTTAAGAGAGTTTAGTTTGATCAATAACTAATCTCTTTAAGGTGATAAAACATTCAAACAAGCCTATCATAAGGCATAAAAAATGATTTTTAAAATTTTTCAAAGACAAGTTCACAAGAGCTTTTACCTTATTCCAATCTAAATTCTCTTTTTGAAAATCCCTAATCAAGTTTTCAAAACATTTCAAAACTCTCTTTGAGTTAACTTCAAAAATTTTCAAAACTCTTTGAGTTCCTTTCAAGACTTTTCAAAGATCTCTTGAGTTAAAACTCCAAAACCTTTCAAGATTCCCTTGAATCCACTCTTAAATCGTGCTCTTACTCGAACTACGAATAACCTAGTTCTTTTCAAATAGGATACGCAGGCAACCTAAGTTGGTACGGTCATAATCCTTATTTCAAGTCAAATATCTTTTCAAAACTTTTCATTCAATCAAAATTTATATCTCAAATCACATTTCAAAAGATTTATCTTCTTTTAAAAGTCCTTCCAAAAATATGCATCATGCATTATTCATCCCAAAAGTGGTGGCCAAACCCATTTTTGAAATTATAAAACTAGACGTAAGTGGATATTAAGTAACAAAAAATTAGTGAGTGAATTAAGAGTGAATAGATATGTAGGTACCGAAAGGGCTGGGTAAGGTGATGATCTTAAGATATTTTTACTACACGTAACCAAACCCCGGACCATAAATTTCTATTTCAAAGACCAACTCAGAGCCACATTTTCAAAAGGACTTTAAGACGTTTTTGAAAAGGTTGCTAAAAACCTCACTTTCCAAAACCTTATTAAGAAGTCATTTTCAAAATATTTTCGAAAAACCTAAGCTTAATCTTCGAATTATGCTTAGTTTTAGGTGACCTAACACATCTTTAACTATGTTAGGTAGTGACTCTAAATTGTTTTGAAAAAGCCCTTAGTCAAAATCAATTTTCAATATTAAACCCCCATCGCACTTGTCTTTTTAAGATGAGTTTTAACATAGAGAGTAATGATTCAACCTGGGTCAAGACTTAGACTCGAGCAAAAACTGGGGCGTGAGAGCTTAGTTAGCTAGATTAGGTCCTTTGGTTTTTACCCAGTTGGGGTCTTCCACGCTAAAATATTGTGTCTTGTATTGTATGATTGCTTACATAATTATTTTTGACATATAATTATTGCGTGCACTAGATTAAAGGATTATGATTGAAATTGAGTAATTGAATTGTGACCAATCCCAAACAACCCTCCAAAAGGTAATACATAGATCCATATATTCTAAATCATGAATTTTTTTTCAATTGGAATAAAAGTGCAACACTCAAAACTATGTACTTTAAAATTTTTGTTTTTTAAGAATGAGATCTTAAATTTTTAAATACATGGATTTACCAAGTGAGGGTTTGTCTACCTTGAGTCCTCCTTTGTTAGATGGTTCTAACTGTTCTAGTTGGAAAGCACGTATGAGAGCTTTCGTCAAATATATTAATGAATGCACTTAGATATATGTTGAGAATGGTTGGTGTCCCTCTGTGATAACCTTATGTAATGAAATTATTCCTAAATCTAAAAAACAATAGGCTAATCATAATTTAGAAAATTATGTTTGGAATAACATGGCTATCAGTGTCATCTTTAACAATATTACACCCAAGGATTTATGTCGTATATTTATGTGTGGGACTTTGCTAAAGAACTATGCTACATTCTTGAAGTTGTTTATGAAAAGTTTCATAATATCATAACATGCATTGCATATGCATCTGAGTCTATAGGGACATTCATTACCAAATTCAATGAAAAGATGATGTATTATGCTGCATTTGATTTATATTTTCTTGAGCACATAGGGACATCTTCAAATGCATGTAACAGTACTTATTCCAAGTCTAATAGTGTTGATGATCCTAGTGAGTCCCACAGGTTGAGTCAAAGTGACTCAAATAGTAATGATGACCATGATAGTGTAGAGGAAGATGATATACATCATGCCTATAACAAATTATATAGGGTGAATCTCAAATTGACTAAGAAACTTAAGATAATTGAAGAGGAAAGAGACTGTAAAATAAGAGGCTCATAAATCTACTACTCTTACTGGGAAATTGAAATATGGTAAGAGTCACTTTATTTGAAAAGCTCCGTACACTGCGAAAAGAATTACATGTATGTGTTGAGACCTATAAAGGCTTAAAAGAGAAATGTATCAAAATTAAAGTTTGAATTTCTTTTCTTTTAATGATGATTTCAAGAAGATGAATGAAAGTTCCAAAAAAAATTGATGAAATCTAGAACACTAAAAGAAGTACTTTTGACATAATTAAAATTGGATACACAAGGAATTTCTTATTTATTGAATCGCTTCCAAAGATGTTCATAAATGAGTTCTGGCAAGAAAACGGGTGTCACAATTGAAGTATATAATCCGGTGAGTACCGGAGTTGATTTTTCTACAAGGATTAAAATCAATATGATATAGCACTCAACTAACACTCAATTGACCAAAATTGAATTGCAAAATGAAGGAGAATTGGACCGAAGATAGATCCAAAATCATTTGTTGTTTGAGAGATTGAGTTAACTAAACTAATATAAAGTAATTAACAACTAATGAGAGCAATTAAAACTAGATTTAAATGCAATTAAAGAGGCTTGGATACAATTGATTCAATGAACCAATTCACAACAAGAGTTTCAATAGAGGAATTTATAACTTAAATTGATAACCACTCCATGGATCCTTGATTCGGAATATTTAGACCTTAAAACCTTATATTCATACTTAAATTGAGAATATATTAGTATTCAATTAAAAGAGCCATAGATTCAAATTATAGATTTGTGCAATCCTTATACTAATTGTGTAATTGTGCATAGAAATTACCAAATGAGATTATGAACCTAGGTTTTCTTGGAGTTCTATACTCAATTAAGATGAATTAGAGAGAACTTAAGATAATCAATAAAATCCAAATACCTTTATTGAAATCTCTTGAAAATCCTTGTTTGATCTTCACAATTGTACCCAATGGTGGGTTTAGCTACTTGAATCCATGGTAGAAATGCAATAAACTTGAAAGATCTTGTATTAATTTGTAAGGAAAGTAGTGTTTGGATACAAAGAAAGTGATAGAAAATGCAAGAAAAACTAAGAAAATATTATTATCTCTCTACAATGCTCAAGTATATACTATATCTAAGAAAACTAAGTACCAAAAGTTGAGATCCCTCTAAAAAATGCCTAAAATGGCCTTTTATATGTTGGGCAAAAACAAGGCTCGGTCAAGCTACTGATCACTTGGCCGAGCACTCGGTTAGCACTCTTGAATAAATTGGTGAAAATAGCTCTTTGAAGTTAGTGCTCCTAAATCAAACGGCTAAAATGGCTTGCAGAATCTAGCAATTGGTGCATTTTTTTCGACATCCGAGCACTCAGTGAGATTCGCGATTGCTTGACTGATCACTCAGTGGGCTTGGGCGATCACTTGGTAATGCACATTTTGGCCATTTCTTCTACAATTAAGCTCTATTCCCTGTAATTAGATCAAAAAGGCATGTTCAGGACAATTCAAGAACAAAATACTAGTCTAATACCTAAATTAGAGCCAACAATCCATTAATTAGCAAATTGAGATTACACTTTTGGAGTGTAATCACCCCCCCCCCCCCCCCCCCCCCCCCCCCCCCCCCCCCCCCCCCCCCCCCCCCCCCCCCCCCAACTTAGCTTTTTACTAATCCTTCGCAAAATCTATAGCTAATGTAAGTATATACACAAGATAATCTCCACTTTTGTAGGAGTCTCTAATATATTTAGCCTATGTATCAAGCTTTTAAACTCCTAAGCTACCCCTAGTGGACGAGTGGTGTCTGGTGAGGGTTTCTAACGATGGTACCCGCAATCATCCATTTGTGAATTGCAATTAGAGATAAGAAAAAGGATAATATGCATAATCTATATCAAGAAAACAATAGATATCACTCCTCTCCCCTAACACATACAAAAATATACAATTATTCATACAAAAGAGAGGTTCAAGTGTGTGGGTGAAGAGTCATGCTATATAACTTCAAATGAAACACACTTTAACAATCCAGAACCTTTAACCTTTGATTCAACATCTCACCGGGCATACACTCATAAATAAAGACTACATGGTTCTCATAATGGTATGTTTAACAATAGAGTAAATGTAAAAAAGAAATGAAGTGAACATACCAATTACAAAAATCGAAAAGATATAAGTGTATCAACCTAGCATAGCTTCATGAAAAAACATTCATAGTTAAGCATTGATTTAACAAGCAATGACTTATATTCTAATGAAAACCTCAATCAAGCATAACTAGGATCAACTAAGCCCTTTTTGGGTAGAAAGGTAGCTTAGAAAGTACAAGAGATAATGATTAAGAAGGATAGAAAAAGGTCAATTCATGTGTGATCAAGGCGTGAAATGATGAATGGCTAAGCAATTACAATTCTTCCCCTTTTTAATTCCAAAACACTTTTCTTCCCCTTTTTGTTTCTATACTTCGATTAAATTGATAACATCCCTTTCTTCTTTCTTTCTTTCTTTCTTTCTTTTGCTTATTTTGTTTCCATTATTTTTATGTTCCCTTTTGCATTAAATATTTTCAACTTCACAATATGCTCTTTTTCTATTGAACTCCCCAATCAATCACTTTATTTTTTTGTTTTCTTTCTTTCTTTCTTCAATGCCTTAACATAGTATACTCTTTTCAACAAAGGCATTACTTTGCAACTGCAAGATAGAAAGTAGCATTACTTTGCATTTCAACAAAAGAATGAAGAAAAGGACAAAAAAGGGTCAAAAGAACAAATGACTTTATAATGGAAAACTCACAACTATCAAGAAGAATAAGAGCCTAGAATCATATTCTAAAGTCTCAACCAAAGCATTTCATAGAGTATAAGTGTCAACATTGATCACTCCTAAATATTGTGATTGATATCCGCCAGTGTGTAGTTGTGATGTAGTAATAACTAGGTGAAATCCGAGATCGATCCACAGGGACTTGAATTGAATCAACCTAGTAGATAAAAACAACGATTCTTCTGCAAACTAATAAACCTACTAAGATGAAGTGAAAGTAAACCAAAAATTGATGAGTTGAGAGATGAATGTTAACTAAAATAAATAAAAAAAATCTAAATTTGTGATTAATGAATGTAAAGCTTGGATTCAATTAATCTAGATGTTAATGTCCTTAATGTTTCATTAAGATTCCTTTTTATAACTCAAACCATTGGCTTTGTCATAAGCCTTTGATTCGGAAGATGAAGCTTTAAGACCCCAGCCCTTGATTCTCGAACCTTATTTTGTAATATCTTACTTCAAGTGTCCATACCATGGATTCAAGCAACTATAATCCCAAAACCTTGTTTGTGTATTACAACTCAATAACATAGTAAAGAACCTCTTGCTTTCAAAAGATCAAGATTATAGAGAATCAACAACTTTCAATTTAACAAAAGATTTAAACATTCAAAACCATAGAATCTTAATGATTTACCAAGGTTATATCAAGCATCCATCACAATCGACCCCAAAGTTAGGTTTGGTGAAATAGCACTATGAAGAACATGCTTGAATTCAAGATTAGAATTGTTGATAAATTCATAAAGATTGAAAAAAAATCTTTACAAGCCTTCAAGAACCTTCAAAATCTCCTTCAAAGTACTCCAAAAACAAAATCCTCTCATCTGGGGATAATTACAAGTATTTATATGCTAACATAGAGTTCTAAACCAAAAAGGAAATAACAAAGTTTGAAACTGGGTTGGGTCATCGTCTGAACGACAAAAACAGTGCAATTCTCAACGTCCAAATAATCAGATCTGAAACCCTTGGAAAATCTTCGTTGGTCATCCGAATGGCATCCATATGACAAGCATTTAACGTCTGAATAGCGTCAGGACAACAGGTGCAGGTCTTTAACAACTCTCTAAATCTTTGGTCATCGTCTGAACGGCATTCGAATGACAGCTTCAGTTGTCAACTTCTACAAGCTTCTCTCCTTGCTGTAACTAACATCTGAACGGCGTCCGAATGACTACAACAGTGATCTATGTTTTCAGCATCCTTTTCAGCTCCATTCCTTTACTTAGAAGGTTTTGAACAATACAAGCATCAATGCTAACAATTCCTTTGAAAACTACCTAATTACTACATATCTTAACTATAACAAAACATAACTTGAAGGTTTAAATAATATTTATGAAGTGAAATCACACCCCCCGACTTATATTTTGCTAGACCCTAGCAAAACTTCTAATGAAACTTCTAGATGAATATAGGATAGATTCTCTTCTTTCATCAGAGTCCTGAATGCATTTAGCATATGCATCAAGTCTTTAAATTCCTAGGTTACCCCTAGTGGACGAGTATAATCTCATGAGGGTTTACAGTGATGAAACCCATAAACATTCTTTGCATGGCTGAGTTTTTAAGAATAAATAGTAAATAGCACCACTTGTAAGCAACAAGTAATAAACCCCACCCATTCCTCGAGTACTAGCATTAAAACACAACAATGGACATATTCCTAGAATTAGTTATGTGCCCTGTCAGTTATCATAACAAGGACACTGGGATTTCAATTCAACGGAGCTCAAAAAATTATATCATGCAGCTTTGACTAAAAATCTCACCTGGACAACACTCCCAAAAACCGAGACTTATAGGGTTCCACACAAGTTGTGCAATAAAAAAAGTAAATGTAGTGATCAAACAATACAACTTTTAGACTGAATAATGCACATGTAATAATAAAAGTGAATTGGCATAACTTTATGAAAAATACTTAACTGCAATGAATCTCTAGAGCATATACATAGGAACCCAAGAATGCGATCACCCAAGATTGTACATCTAAGGTCACCAAGGGCTTGTTCGGGTTGGAACTTGGCCAAAAGAGAAAGGGTTAATCAAACGTAAACTTCGGAATGTTATCTTTAAGTCGTACAAGGTCATTGCTTTAGGTAGGATACCCAAACCTTTCCCAATTCATCATTCTTTTTTTCTTCTTCTTCACTTCCACATTTCTTCAACGTTTTCATTCTTTTCCTCTTTATTTATTTATTTTTTTGTTTTTTGTTTCACAATTCCTATGAAAAGTATACGTTCACAAGATTGATAATTTTCTATTCACTATTGCTTTAGCCTGGTATCACCTGCATTTTTTTTTCTTTTTGTATATACACCATATCTACCCAATTAATGATCAAGAAGTAAAAGATAACACACTCTAGCTTAAATGGGTTCCAAAGATAGTGCATTATGAATGATTCTGTGGTTCTAAATTCAAAGAAGGCCTTGGCTCATTCTTAAAACTGTACAGTCTCGAGTTTAAGATAAGAATTCGAATGTATCTATATTTCTTACAACTTAAGCAATCAAGTCAAAACCAAAGGATAATAGAGCTACTGAGCAAATACGAGGAAAAAAATATAAAGATTAAGTGTAAAACTCTCTAAAGTAAGATAAGGCCCTAATCTCACAAGGTAAAGTCACCACTGCCAAGAGACACAATATCCAAACTCCAAATAATTAAAATACTAAGTTATTAATGCATATTCAACATCCATGTCATTTGAACCAATTCTCAATATGTCCCAAAGCTGTAGAAAAATTCAAAACATTTGAGAAATTAGTAAAGGTTACTACCTATCCGTTCATAACTTAACTATTTGCTATTATCAATGTTAACCCAGTACATTCTTTATATGAATAAGCAATTAATATCAAAATGTGCGAATCACAAACCATATTCCAGTATACCTACCAAGTTTACCTACTCGAAGTTGTGCCGGTATTGAAATTCCAAGATAAACCTGAAACAGATATGAATATTAAAACAAAAGAGTGGACAAGCACCCCCATATCTATATATAGTTAAACTAATAGTACAAGCATAAGTATCCATGATTATTCATCCATCAAAGACAAACAAAAGAACTAAACTGAGTTTTAGATCACTAATAGACATGATAAGTACAATGAACTGCAAAATGATCTAAATTCCACCATCTACTAGTCATCCATAGTATCATCGTTGTCGCCATCCTTTTTCTGTCCTGACATGTGCTCGAGGATCTCCTCCATCACCACTGACTGACGATGCATGATAGTCAATTGGTCCTTTTAAACTGCCTCCACCCTTGTCATCCTCTTGACCATACCTACCTTAAAGTCCCTGCACTTCTTCACATGAGCCTCCCACACCTCTTTCGATAATGAAAACTCCCCTTTGGGAGCCGGTTGCCTAGCATACTACCCCTTAGACCTAGAAATAGTCTTAAGGGTGATTTTACCATTGGATTTTTCTTAGATGGAATTGCTAGGGATCTTAACTTTGGATATCCAGAACAACTTAGTTAGAAGGCAACCATATGGGATGTTGGCCAGATGCGACGGGTTAGTGTATAAGGTGTACAAGTGCATGAACATGTAACAGGGCAAATCAATGGTTAGGCCTGTCCTAATTGCCCACAATAACTGAGTTCGCATCAATGAAATCTCAGCTAAACGGGATAATGGTAAGAGATTGTGACAGGACCAAATAAACATGGGCAAGTATCTCTCATTCAAAACTTCTTCTTAGTTTGAGTCTGTTCGGGTCTCAGTGCCCTAGGTGTTAGCACCTTCTTACAAATGGTCTCAATTGACTCCAGCCCGAGTTCTGGCCAAGTGTCACGCCTTGATTTTTTGTACTTGGGAAAATACAAGTAAGAAAAATACAGTACTCTCTTGTTAGAACTCATCCTCCTAGAAGGATGAGTGTGACTAGGTTTGAACTAGAAATTGACATTGAATAAGGGCTTTTAAAAAGAGTTTGGAGTCATCACCTAACTTTGTTAAGGTGAATTATGTCACCTAAAACTAAGTGCAATTCGAATATTAAACTTAGATTTTTTGAAAAAGATTTTAAAAATTTCCTCAAGAGAGGGCTTTTTTGAAAAATAAGTTGTTTGGCAATCTTTGAAAAGATCTAAGCCTTTTTGAAAATAACTCCGTTTTTGGTCTTTTGAAAATAATGATTCTAGGTTCAGAGGTTGGTTGCGTATAGGGAAGATGCACTAAGCTATCACCTTATCCTGCCCTTGTGGTGCCTACATGTCTATTCACTCTAGGTTCATTCACTTAGAATATTTGATTGTCTAATGTCCAATAATATCCACTTTGTCAAGTTTAGAAAGAGTTTTGATATGATGCATGACATGCAAGTGCAATAAAAGAATTTGATTTTGAAAATAGATTTGAAGAAAGGATTTGATGTTTGAAAGAGGTTGTGCAAATTGAAAACTAAAAAAAGGTTGTGACCGCACCCATGAGGGTTGCCTACAAATCCCTTTGTTGGGAATCAAGTCAGTCGTAGTTCAGACTCGGGGTCCGATTGAAAATAAACACTTTGGGGTCTTGTTTGATTTAAGAAAAGAAAACTCTGAGGCCTTTGGAAAGTTTGACTTGAAAAGAGTTTGAATTAAACTTTGATTGAAAGACTGAAAGTTGAATTTTCATTTGAAATTGACTTTGACTCGAAGTCGAACTTGGAATTGATTTAGAAAGATTAAGTTGAACTTGAAATCATTTTGACTTTAATTGGAGTTTTAAAACCATCTTAGTTTTTACTTGAGTTTAAAGAAGAGTTTTTTTAAAAGAGATGAAGCTTCCTAACGTAGGGTTAGAGGTTGAACTTGGTTTTGGCATCCTAGGACTTTGGTAACCTAGGGTTTGAAGCACGCAATTGAATTAGAGAGACTTGATTCGAACTTGAGAAGTTTGATTTTAGAAAGTTCCGATTTAGGAAAGTTTCGAATTAGGAAAGTTTCATTTTAGGAAAGTTCTATTTTTGGAAAGTTTCGAATTAGGAAAGTCGGATTTAGGAAAGATTAGGAAAGAATTTAATTTGACTTAGAAACACTTGACTTGAAAAGACTTGTAAAGATTTAACTTGATTTGAAAATATTTGATTTGGAAGAATTTGAAAAGCTTGAGCTTATGAAAGCTTTGAGTTAGGAAGGTTCTATTTTAGAAAAGTTCCATTTTAGGAAAGTTTTCATCTTAGGAAAAAGTTAATTTTGGAAATATTTAAATTTAGAAAGATCCATTTTAAGAAAGTCTTGATTTAAGAAATGTTTGAACTTAGAAAGATTTGAAATTTGAAAATAAGATTTAAAAGTTTGCAATTAGGAAAGTTGAAATTTTAAAAAATTTGAAAAGTTGAATTTAGAAAGTTGAGTTTGAAAAGGTTTGACCTAGGATTGAGATAACTTGGGATTTAGGCAATCCTAGGACTTAGGGTGTATGCAAGGCATTTGAAAGGAAAATTTTGTTTTTGAAAAGTTTTGAAAAGTGAAGTTTTGGAATTTAGAAATATTGAAATTGGGAAAGATTTTATTTCTATTTCCTAAAACATGAGATTGGATTTTATTTTCAAAAATATAGGATTTGATTTAGTTTCCAAGATTGAAATATTTGATTTGACTTGAAATTAGAAACCTTTAGTTTTGGAAATCTTGAATTTGGAAATCTATGACTTTATGTAGAAAAAGATTTTGGAAAGTTGTGATTTGAGACAAATAGGAAGTCATAATTTTAAGAAAGGGATTAGGGTTTCCTAATCATGAATTCTAGGGCTTGACTTAGACTTCAAGACAAAGAGTTTTTAGAAAGTAGATCCTTAAAAGAGTTTTTAGGAAGTAGATTTGCAAAGCTATTTTTAAAGAGGTTTGAATATGGACTTTTGCAAGTCTCTTGAATATTTCACTTTTCCAAAACAATTCTAATCATGAAAAGATTAGAATCATTCTAGGGTTATGATTTTGAAAACAAGAAAGGTTTGAAATATGGATCATAATGATCACATTGAATGTAACACTTTCCTAAAACAATTCTGACCATGGAATGACGAGAATCACTTTAGGATTGTGAATTTAATAAAAAACAATTTAGGGTTTGAACCCAAGGTTTGGACCTTGATGGTCACATTAAATATAACACTTTCCTAAAACAACCCTAACCATAGAATAGCTAGAATCATCCTAAGAGTGTGATTTTGAAAACAAGTTTGAAAGAAAGAAATTTTGAATGCAAGTTTTAAAAGAGAACTTTGATGCAAGTTTGAAAACAACTTTGAATGCAATTTTGAATGCAATGTATGAACATGACAAGCACAATGCAATAAGGACGTGAACATTTAAGGTTAGGCTTTATCATATAATTAAGGGGGCTGAACCCACACCGTCTTAGATCGAACTTGAAGAAAACTCCCAGCATAATGACCTTCAACAATTCTTCCTAGGTATGAATCAAGGAGTCCATTGTTTCAAGCATAAAAGAAAAGGAGGTAGAAGATGGGGATTAAAATAGAAGAGAACCCAAGTGGGTTAGGAGAGAGAAGAGAGAGGGGGATTACATAAAAGTAAATAGAAAACCAACCTTGTCTTCTTCGTCCTTCTATTGCTTTATTTGCTTTACTTGACTTGAACTTTGAGAGTTTTGAAGATGTAGCGCTTAATCTTCAATAGATGCTTAGAGGCTTATATTTGAGTGTATGGAGTATATGGAAGCTAGAGCTAGAGTGTATAGAGGCTAGGATTTGAGCAAGCTTGAGAGAATTAGGGTTTTGAGAGAATTGGAGCTTTGTTTTCAGAGAGGCAGAGTTTCTGGACTGAGTTTGCAGATCCGTTTTACGCAAGGGGAGGCTCTGTATTTATAGGTTGGCCAGAATTTGACTCTAGCCCCATTCTAGGCATAAAAATGCCTTAGAGCCACTACTAGTGGCGCTAGGCCTGAGGATTAAAACCAAAAAAGCTTCTGGTTCGAGGCTTGTTGTTTTATTCAAGCTTTTAGGAGATTGAGAGCTTTTTTTCAAGTTTTTGCAAAGAAGGACCTTTGGGCATTGAAGGAGTAAGTTTAAAAGACGTTGGAGAGTTGCTGAAAGTAGTCACCGTCGTCAAAATTGTTGTTGGAGAAGAAGATTTAGCCGAAGAACTCCAAGATGTGAGTTTTTAATTTTATGTTGATTTTGATGTATAGAATTTCGTTTGAGTCGTTTGATTAGTTAGATTTGATATTTTGATATGCTTTGGAAACTGGTGAAATTTTTTCTACGTTTTGATGCGCGTTTGATTGAGTTTGAATAGTTTTGTATGCTTATGTAAAAGAGGTTTCTGCAAGAATTGAAAAATTGCTCCTACTGGTTTGGGTATTGGGTTTCTTGGCTAAATTTTTACACCATGTGCCTTAAAAAAATGTGCTGAAAACTGTATGAAGTTTCGTAATTTTTTAAAAACTTTTTAAAATTTTCAATTTTTAAAAAATAGAAAAATGCTTGAAAATAGGAAAAATTGAGAAATTGACCGAATTGACTGAGTTAGGTGTTTCGAAAAATAGAAGAATATTTTATAAAATATTCGAAGTAGTTTTAAAAGTTTTTGCAATAATTTTGAAAACCCTTGGATTTTTTTAGAAAATAGAACATTTGTTAGAAAATTTGAAGATCTTAAAAAGGTATACGGGTTCTCTTGTGTTTGTCCGTGACATGTACTTATGATATCGTGGGTGTACGGTTTGTGTTTTGTTGTAGAATTTTGGGTGTTGTAAGGACCATTTATAAACGGGACTCCATCAAAATTTTCTGAGTTATAAACTTTTTAAATGAAATATTTTTTAAGGGAAAAGATATAAAACTTTTGAAGACGTGGCCTTTTTGGTAGAAAAGATCTTGAGAAACTAGAGAGGTCTTAGAATAAATCTTTTTAAAATAAAAGCTTAGGAAAATATTTGAAAAGGAATTTCGAATAAAACTTTTGAAGGAAAAGTCTTAAAACCTCTGAGAATTGATTTCGGATGAAACTTTTTAAAGTTTAGAAAACTTTTGAAAATGGATATTGAATAAAACTTTTGAGGGAAAAGTTTAGGAAACCTTTGGAAATGGAATTTGAATTTAGAGAACTTAGAAATTGATAGAAATTTTGGATGGACGAGTTTTTGAGGATTGAAACCTTGAAAATATTTGAGGATTGATTTTGAACAAGACTTTTTAAAAGAAAAAGTTTTAGAAAAGCTCTGTAACTGCTAAAAACTTTTGAAAGAAAACTTGAAAAACCTTGAAACTTGATTGGAATAGAAACCTTTTGAAGAAGAGGCTTAAAAAAGTTTTAAAATGGATTTGAATGAAACCTTTGAGATTTGATTTTGAAAATGACCTTGGGTCTTGATTTTTAAATAGCTTTTGGAAGGAGAGACTAAGGAACCTTAGGAATTGATTTTGAAAATAAACTTTTGAAAGAAAAAGTTTCAGAATCTTAACAATTGATAGAATAGACTTTGCTGTGTCATTCTTTCTTTTTCCTTGTTTTCTATTTTTTTTTTTTTGTAACTCCTTGTCTTTTGCACTATATATATCGTATATTGATATCTTTTACTTTGATTTGAGTTTCAAGATAGTAGAAGTCGGTGATGACGGTTCTGAGTGGAGACGTTAGTCCAGCAAGTGGGCTCACATAGATTCCGTTGGCAGTTCCAATCAGTCTAGAGGCAGTCGTAGATTAGCGAGCATGACTGTCTCCACTCAAAGTGGGAGAGGAGGTATGCCTCCGGTTGACCCTTTTCCTCTAGTCGAGCCGGCCTTTGAGGGAGAAATGGATCCTGAGGATGACGCCCTGAGCCTGGGAGACCGTGTGACTGGTTATGGTAAGGCCTTTACTAGGCGGAGGCAAACAGATGCAAATTTGGAGGATCTAGAGGTAGTAGACATTCCTCCATTGGGGGACTTAACCCATCATCCTAATGTATATTCTCGGCAGCACATGCCCCCTTCTCGTGTACATTCATCATTTAGAAGGGCCGTCCACCAGGCTTTTAGTACTATGCAATGGGCTGCTCTTTCTTACCGCACCTTTCTGGCAGAGATTGAGTTCAGGGCATTCATGGGATTACAGACAAATTGCCTGAGTCGCCATTTAGTATTGGCACTAATTGAAAAATGGTTTGGAGAGACAGGGACCTTTCATTTTATGGGCTTTGAGTTGGGTACTACTCCATTAGATTGGGCCATTATCACGGGGCTTTCTTTTATTGGCCGTCAGATCACTTTACAACTGTCAAGCCCCATTTTTTAACTGAACCAAGCTCTTTTGGCTCGGAAAAAAGCATGGTGCTCTCTCGTTAGAACTCATCCTCCTAGAATGACAAATGCGATGGGGTTTGAATTTTTTTAAATAGAATTGATTAAGGCTTTTTGAAAAGGTATTTGGAGTTGCCACCTAACATATTTAAAGATGTGCTAGGTTATCTCCACCGAGTAAAACCTGAGGGTTAAACTTATATTTTGGAAAGTATTTTTGAAAGACGTCCTCTTGAGAGGGTTTTAGAAGGTAAGGTTGTTTGACAACCCTAAAAATGTTGGAAAACCCCATTGAAAATTGACTCCAGTTTTGGTCTTTGAAACAGAAATTCTTAAGTCCGGGGGTGTATAGGGAAGATGTCATAAGACTATCGCCCTACCCCGCCTTTGCAGTACCTATATGTCTATTCACCTTTTACTTACTTAATTATGACTCATCGGTTACCTATATTTAATGCTATCCACTTAGAAAATATTTGAAAACAAAATTTGAAAAAGAGTTTGAAAGATGGAATTGAGTTTGAAAAATGGTTATGGAATTGGAAATTTAAAAAGGGTTGTGAAATTGGAAATTTGAAAAGGGTTGTGAAAGCACCCCATGAAGGGTTGCCTACGTACCTCCTTAGAGAGAATCAGGTTAGTTGTATTTAGGACAAGATTCCGAAAGAGTTGAAATTTTGAAATGGGTTTCTATTTCTAGAAATTTTGAAATGGGTTTCTATTTTCCTTTTTCAAGAAAGTTTGAGTTTGGTTGCCTACGTACCTCCTTAGAGAGAATCAGGTTAGTTGTATTTAGGACAAGATTCCGAAAGAGTTGAAATTTTGAAATGGGTTTCTATTTCTAGAAATTTTGAAATGGGTTTCTATTTTCCTTTTTCAAGAAAGTTTGAGTTTGAAAATATTTCCTTTTCAGAAAAGTTTCACTTTGAAAGATTTCCTTTTCAAGAAGATTGGATTTGGAAATATTTCTTTGATTTGAAAAGATTGATATGTGATTTGAAAAGATTTTATTTGATTTGAGAAGATTTTATTTTCTTTTTCGAAAAGATTTATTTATTTTTTTGTTTGAAAAAGATTTGGTTTATTTGAAAAATGTAAGTTTGGATTGTTTTCAAAATGGGAGGAGTTAATTTAAGGTTTAAATTTGAAAGGTTTGAAAAAGGAGTGATTTGAGGGATTTGAAATTGAAGGTTTTAACTTGATCGATTTTAAAAGGAAAGGTTTGATTGATTTGGAAACTAAGGATTTTGAGAGTTTTGAAAAAGGTATGATTTTGGTTTAAAAATGAAAGGTTTCTAAGTTGGCCAAAACAAGATTTTCCTAAGATTGAACTTCTAGGGTTTAACAAATACGAGTTTTGTAAATGGTTCGAAAACTGAGTCTTTTAAAAACAAGTTTTAGTGCCCAAATAAATATCGCACTTTTTCAAAAGCCATTCTAACCATTAGAAGGCAAGAATTACTTTAGGCTTGTGACTTGAAAAACAACAAAGGCACAAAGCTAAAAATGTAAACCTTTTCGGGGCGTTTTGAATGTCACACATTTCCTAAGACAACGTTAGTCATGAAATAACTAGGACCATTTCGAGATTGTGTTTTTTGAAAAGAAAAGAATATAGCCTATTAGAAGCCATTTTAAATGTCACACTTTTCAAGGAAAACCCTAACCATGAAAAGGTTAGGATCAACATAGAATTGTGGATTTTAGAAAGTAACTTTGAAATCGATTTTTAGGGATAAAGAGATAACAAAAATGCAAATGTATGACAACGATCATAATGGCATGAATCATATAAGGCTAAATATCACCACATTGCAAGAGGGCCGTAAGGCCACGCCGTGAGGCATGTGATAGTTAAGAAGGGAGTCCCGATCGATAGTCCCCTCTCGTCCACTATCGACATGGACTTAGCATCTTCTTGTTCCAAGCATACAAGAAAGGGGGGTTAAAAATGAGAAGAACCCAAATGGGCTCAGAGGGAGAAGAGGGAGTGGGCAATATGGAAAGGTAAATAGAGGATTACCATATCTCATTTCTTATTTCTTAAATGAAGGCTCGGGCCTTGGACTTGGGAAGACGTCGGAAGCTTCCGAGCAGTGGGGTGGACCTTGGTGGAGCTCGGAGGCTAAGGCTTTAGAGCTTCGGGTTAAGGCTCAGCTGACAGGACTTTGAGAGAGAAAGAGAAAGATAAGGCTCCGGGAGCTGTTTGAAGAGAGGGGGAGAGTTTATGGATATTTTTTTTGACCCAAAACTGTGAGGGGGAAGGTCTATATTTATAGTGCAAAACCAGAGAATTTGAGTGGCGCACGCCTTAGCTTTGGCCGTGCACCACTAAGAGTGGCGCAGGCTTATTTATTGAGGGCTGGAAGAAAAGGTTGGATATGGGGCTTGTAGGGTGTTGGTCGATTTGTGACCGCTTTTGACAGCCTAAGGGGTTGGTGTGCTCCTCTAGAAGAGGCTCAAGACTAAAAATTGGTCAAGCATCACTTGAAGTGGAGCAAAGAGGTTTTGATTTGAAGAGGAAAGTGTCGGAAAGTAGCGTCGGCCGAAAATGGAAGGGAATACTCTGAAAAGTGCCTTGGAGGTTGCCGGTTTGATTCTCAGAGTTGATGTGGTTGAAGAGAGCGACCAGATCACAATCACCTTATTTCGGGGGCTCCAAGGTTGACCAAGATTGGCCAGGGTTGATTGGGTTGACCGGGGTTAACTAGAGTTAACTGGGGTTGACTAGTGTTGACTTGGGTTAACTAGAGTTGACTGAGTTGACTAGAGTTGACCGGGGTGTCGCGCCCAGATTTTTCGCACTCGAGGAATACTCACACAAGTGGGAAAAATGCTGTACTTTCTCGTTAGAACTCACCCTCCTAGAAGAATGAGTGCGACTAGGTTTGAATTGAAAATCGATTTGAATAAAGGGCTTTTGAAAAACATTTGGAGTCGCCACCTAACTTGACTAAGGTGAGTTAGGTCACCTAAAAACTAAGAATAATCCGAAGACTACACTTAGGGTTTTGGAAAACGGTTTGAAAATATCTCCTCAAGAGAGGGTTTTTAAGGAAAACGGGTTGTTTGGCAACCTTTGGAAAACATTTAGCCCTTTTTAGAAAAATAACTCCGTTTTGGTCTTTTGAAAACAGTGATCTAGGTTCGGAGGTTGGTTACGTGTAGGGAAGACGCACTAAACTATCACCCTACCCCGCCCTTTCGGTACCTATATGTCAATCTACCCTAGATTCACCTATGAGAGTCTTTAACTAACTATAGTTCAATCCCATTCACTTTGAAAAACAATGTTTATAAACTAACATAATGCATGATATGCAAGTGCAAAATAAGAGCATTGAAAAATAGATTTGGAAAGAGATTGATTTGATTTGAAAATAGATTTGAAGAGATGGAATTGAAATTGGAAAGTTTGAAAATTTGGAAATAGAAATTTGAAAATAGAAATTTGAAATTGGAATTTGAAAATTGATTGGAATTTGAGATTTGAAAAGATTTTGAAAACCGCACCCATGAGGGTGGAATTGAAAGTTTGAAAAGTATTGTGACCGCACCTATGAAGGTTGCCTACGTATCCCTTTGGGGGAATCAGGTCAGTCGTAGTTCGGACCGGAGTCCGATTGAAAATAGAAGAATGGATTGAAGAAGGAAATTGAATTTGATATTGGATTTGATTTGAGATTAGAAGAAGGAGATTGGAAATTGAAATTGGAAAGATTGAACTTTGATTTGAAAAGATTGATTTTGGAAAGACTTAGTTTTGGAAAGATGGAGGTTTAGAAAACCTAGACTTAGGAAAGTAGGAGACCTAGGAAAGATTTGAGATTAAGAAAGATTAGATTTGAATGTTAGATTTGGAAGATTTGGAAACTTAGAATTTAGGAAAGATTTGGATTAGGAAAGGTCCGATTTAGGAAAGTTTCGAATTAGGAAAGTGTCATTTTTGGAAAGTTTCAGGTTTAAGAAAGTTTTCACTTAGGAAAGTGTTGTTTTAGGAAAGTTTTCAAATTAGGAGAGTTTCGAAATTAAGAAAGTTTTGAAATTAGGAAAGTTTTGAATTAAGAAAGTTTCAAATTTAGAAATGTTTGAAAAAAAGGAAGTTTCAATTTTGGAAAGTTTTGAAAACAAGGAAGTTTTGAAAATAAGAAAAGTTTCGTTTTGGGAAAGGTTTGAAAAAGGAAAGTTTTCAATTTAGGAAATGTTTGAATTAGGAAAGCCTCGACTTAAGAAAGTCTTAAATTAAGAAAGCTTTGAGTTTAGGAAAGTCTTAGATTTGGAAAGATGTTGAAGTTTTAAGAAAGTTTAGAATTTAGAAAGTTTTTAGGTTTAGAAAGATTTAACTTAAGAAGGTTTCAAATTTGGAAAGTTTTGAATTTGGAAAGATTGAAATTTGGAAAGTTTAGGATTTAGAAAGTTTTAGAGTTTAGAAAGATTTTAGAAAATTTTAGAGTTTTAGAAAATCTTGAAAATTAAGAAAGGTTTGAATTTAGGAAAGGTTTAAAAGCTTGAATTTAGAAAGTTAAGATTTGAAAAAGGGGTTGAATTAGGAAAGGGTTGAATTAGGAAATATTTAAAAGTTGAGTTTTAAAATTTAGGAAAGATGTTTATGTTCAAGTTTTGGGAACTTAAGGTTTAGGAAAGTGGAAGTTTAGGAAAAATTTAGATTTTGAAATTTAAGGAAAGATTTAAAGTTTAGGTTTAGGGAACTTATGGTTTAGGAAGGAATTGAATAAAGAAAGGTTTGGATTAGGAAGGGATTGAATTTGGTTTCTAAAAACAAGGGTTTGATTTTGTTTCCAAAAATGGAGAATAGGATCTAGTTTCCTAAACGGGGAGATTGGATTTGGTTTCCTAAAGCAAAGGTTTGATTCTATTTCCTGAAGGGAAGATTTGACTTGGCAAGGATTTGGAAAAGGAGATTCTAGAAACCCTAGATTTGGAAAATTCTAGTTTCGACGTAGAAAATAGGTTTTTGAAAACAAAGATAGTTTCGATGCAGAAAACAAAAGATTTTGGAAACCTAGGTTTAGGGCAAAGTTTGAAAATCATGTTTTTGGAAAGAAAAATTAGGGTTTCCTAATTGTGGATTCTAGGGCTTGACTTGGGCTCTAAGGAAAGAGTTTTTGGAAAACTTGTTTTTGGAAACGAAGGTTTTCTAGAAGGGAATCCTAGGGAGGAGTTTTTTGGAAAGCATGTTTTTGGAAGCGTAGAGTTTAGAAAGAAAATCCTATAGGGGAATTTCTAGAAGGAAGATTCCGGGAGGAAAGTTTTTAGAAAGATTTTTAGGGAGTGTTTTTAGAAAGTGAATTTTGAGGAAAGAAAGTTTTGGAAAGGAGTTGAAAAAGGGAGTTTTGAAAAAGAGATTTTGAAAGGGAGTTTTTGAAATCAATTTTGAAGAGGGGAGTTTTAGGAAAGTATGTTGAACAAGAGATTTTTAGGAAGAGATTTTTAAAGAGAGTTTTTAGAAGGTGTAAAAACATCTCACTTTCCTAAAGCAATTCTAACCATAAGAAGGCTAGAACCACTTTAGGAAAGCGGTTTTGAAAACAAAGTTTGAAAATATAGACCAAATGGTCACTTTTAATATAACACTTTCCTAAAGCAACCCTAGCCATGGAAAGGCTAGAATCACCCTAGAATTGTGGTTTTGAAAATAAGTTTTTGAAAAAGAGATTTTGATGCAATTTTGAAAACAAGTTTGAAAACGTTTTGAAAAACAACTTTGAAAATGGTTTTTGGAAGATGCAAGACTATGATATGCACAATGCAATTTGGGGTCGTGAACATACAAGGTTAAGGCTTCACCACATAATCAAGGGGGCCGGACCCACGTGGTCTTTGGTTAGACTAGAAGAAAGCCCCCGACACGGTGACCCTCCAATAGTCCAATCCTACACATGGACCGGGAATCCCCTTGTTTCAAGCATGCAAAGAAAGGGCGGGAAAGAGATGGGGGATTAAAATAGAGAAAACCCAAGTGGGTTGGAGAGAGAAGAGAGAGGGGGAAAGTGCAGAAAATTAAAGAGAAAGCCTACCTTGTTTCTTGTTTATTTTGCGCGCCGTGCAGTCTTCGATCTTCGGTCTTCGGTATTCGATCTTCGGTCTTCGGTCTTGATCTTCACCCTCAGTCTTCAAGGATTGTCTTCAAGCTTTGGATGGCTGCTCTTCAAGTCTTCAGAGAGTGGTTGAAGGCTAGTGTATGAGTGTATGGGGGAGTGTATGAGTGTATAGGAGGCTAGGGTTTGTGTATAGTGGCTAGGGTTTGAGAAAACCTAGGGAGGCTAGGGTTTTGAAGGTGCTCGAGCTCTGTATATCGAAATATGAGATTCTTAGGTTAAGTTTGCAGACCCTTTTCACGTTGAACAAGGCTCTGTATTTATAGAGGGAGGACAAACCTGGCGCCTGTTGCAGTGGCGCCAGGCCAAATTCCACATTGGCGCCACTAGGAGTGGTGCCAGGCCATTTTTTGGCTTGGCGCCACTACTAGTGGCGCCAGCCATTTAGGAAACAATCAAGGTCGTCAAGCAACGTATCTTTGACTAGATTTGGGCGCCTGTACTAGTGACTACCATGTAAACTTTAGCCTGGCTTCACTAGGAGTGACTCCGGAAAGTCCGGGAATGATTTGAAGGAGCCGGGAGTGACCCGGAAGGCCGGAAAGGAGCAGGAACACTTGAAATAGTGTCCTGGAGGTATTTGACTTAAAAAGTGAGGACAAAATATGTCGGAAAGGTTGACCGAGCCTTTAGGGGCAAAACGGTCAATCGGACTAAGAAACTGCCGGGGCAAACTCGGATTGTCCCGGAAAAAGATTTGGGATCTGGAAACATTATTTAGAATGTTCCCAGAGGTTTCCGGTTTGATTCCCAGAGCCGGCGTGGTCGGAAAAGGAGACCGGCCCACTAGGGGCAAAACGGTCATTTTGTACCGGGTTTGCTGGAATTGACTCGGAATGATCCGGA
The DNA here is from genome assembly GCA_033060915.1 of Euryodendron excelsum. NCBI lineage: Eukaryota > Viridiplantae > Streptophyta > Magnoliopsida > Ericales > Pentaphylacaceae > Euryodendron > Euryodendron excelsum. The sequence goes on from CM065382.1 coordinate 40,620,608, forward strand.
AAGGTAAGGGGAGGTTGAGAACACTACAAAAAGTATTCTCAGGTCATTACCAGTTTGATACCCAAAGCCGGTGTGGTCGAAGAAGGAGACCAGCCCTCTAGGGGCAAAACGGTCATTTTGCATCGGGTTTGTCAGAACTGACTCGGAATGGTTCGGAAAGGTAAAGGAAGGTTGAGAACACTATAAAAAGTATTCCCGGGTCATTACCGGGTTGATACCCAGAGCCGGTGTGGTTCCCGGGGCGTTCGGATGCCTACGGGCAAAATGGTCATCTTGATCGGAAAGTCTCGGAAACGATCCTAAGGGTAGTTTGGTCCTTTTCCACCGAAGTGGGCTAACAGCCACTGGTGTTGACCTAGGTTTTGAGTGTTTCCGCCACTCTAACGGTGTGAGTATTTTTGCTACTCGGATAGGGTTGAGTATTTCCGCTATTCGGACGGCGTTGAGTATTTCCGTTACTCGGACGGGGTTGAGTATTTCCGCTACTTGGACGGGGTTGGGTATTTCCGCTACTTGGACGGGGTTAATGATTTGGGAGTATTTCCGCTACTCCAACGGTTCTGTGAGTATTTCCGCTACTCTAACGGGGTTGATGATTTGTGAGTATTTTCGCTACTCGGACGGGGTTGATGATTTGTGAGTTCCGCTACTCGGATTTGTGAGTATTTCCGCTACTCGGACGGTTCTGTGAGTATTTCCGCTACTCTAACGGTTTTATGAGTAGTTTTGCTACTCGGACCGTCTTGAGGAATAAACTGTCTCGATAGAGGGATTGGAAAGGGGTCTTATCGTCTCCGAAGAGACGTGCCTGGACTGGAACCGTCTCGAGGAATAAACTGTCTCGAGAGAGGGATTGGAAAGGGGTCTTACCGTCTTCGAAGAGACGTGCCTGGGTTTTGAGTGTTTCCGCCACTCTAACGGTGTGAGTATTTCCGCTACTCTAACGGTTTGGTGAGTACTTCCGCTACTCTAACGGTTTGGTGAGTACTTCCGCTACTCTAACGGTTCTGTGAGTATTTCCGCTACTCTAACGGTTTTGTGAGTAGTTTCGCTACTCAGACCGTCTCGAGGAATAAACTATCTCGAGAGAGGGATTGGAATTGGAATAAGAAAAGACAATGCCCCTAAGGGCATTTTGCCTCTATTTGGGCCTGACAGGCCCGCGAAGCGATGGAAAGACGGAATTTGGACTAGAGGATTGGTTTCGATTGGAATATGCCCACAATGACTTGAAAACAAGTCTGGACGAAGTGTAGACTGCCGAGCGGTCAAAAATGGGGTGCTTACACGGGGTTAACATGAGTTGACTAGGGTGACTAGAGTTGACTGGAGTTGACCAGCGTTGACTGAGGTTAACCAGAGTTGACTTGAGTGACTAAAGTTGGTTAGAGTTGACCAGGGTTGATTAGGGTTAACCAGAGTTAACTAGGGGGTTGTCGGTTTGATACCTAAAGCTGGTGTGGTTTCCTAGGGCGTTTGGATATCTAAGGGCAAAATGGTCATTTTGATCGGGGAACCTCTGGGAAAGGACCCGGGTTGATTAGATAGTACTGGACATGTTGGACCGTCTAGGGATAGCCTAGAAAGGTGGTCTTACCGTTTTGAGGACTTGGTACTTTCTCGAAGAACATGTCGGGCCCGCTAAAGGCAAAATGGTCAGTTTTTAGTAGGACGGACTAGCAAGCGTTGGTGTTGACTGGTTTGGATCTGGTCTGGATTTCTGTCCGAGGAATTGGTACTTTCTTAGTGGACAGGTTTGAAAGGGTCTTATCACCTTGAGGGACAAACTTTCTTAAAGGTCGTGCCGGACTTGGACAGTCTTTTGTTCTTGAGGGGTTTATGCTTTCTCAAGGAATGTGCCGGACTTGGACGGTCTTCCATTCTTGAGGGGTTTATGCTTTCTTAAAGAATGTGCCAGACTAGCAAACATTCTACATTGGCAAGCTAACAGGCACTAGAAATGAATCGCTGTTTCATCTCGGGGACTTAAGTACTTTCCGGAGATGAATGTGAAAAGGGCTTTATCGATTAGGGGAATAAATTTTCTCAATGATTGTGTCGTATTGGGTTGAATCGTCTTACCGTCAATGAGGGAACAACTTTTTCGAATGACGAGACTATTGGATTTGACTTTGAATTTGAATGGACTTATCGCCTTATGGAAGACGTGTCGAGATGGATTGGATTGACTAATGCACGAGGGGCATTCTGGTCATTTTGCCTTTATTGGGCCCAGTGGACTCGCAAAGCGGTTGACAGATCGGATTGGATTTTGAAAGCCAGTTTAGGCTTGGGTATGCTTGTTTTGGTTTGTAGGTGCTTTCGGGTGGGCCGGAGAACACTGAGTGGCCAAAATGGGATGCTAACAGCTACCCCTCTTTTTCTATCTTTACCTGTTAAAGGCAAAAAACAATAAAGTAAAGTACCCATTGAAGGTCGCGAGGCGGTCGGAGGGACTGGATGTTTGAAATTTTGGAAATTGGAGGTTGAAGCTTAAAAATGGGGTTAAGAGGCCATTTAAAAATGGTTTTGGTGGGAAAAAGGCCAAAGTGGGCCTAGCTTGGCTTGCGCCACTGTGCGTTTCTTCTTGTGCCACTAGAAGTGGCTCATGGCCTGCGGGATTTCTTAAAATAGCAGCTACGGGTTTGAGGATTTTTGCTTAGTTTTGTGCCATTTTTGAGATCTCTCTCCAAAACTCTTCAAGGAATTTTGCTTGGGCATCACTGGGAGGTGTTGGTGGAAAGCCGAGGAGCCGCCGAGAAGTAACATCATCACCGGAAAGTCGCCAGAGAAGAAGAAATCACCAGAGAATCTCAAAAAGTGAGTTTTCTTGTTTTTAGTGTATTTCAATGTGTAGATTTTCGTTTGAAGCATGTATATAGTTGAAATTGAGGTTCTTGAATGTTTTGAACTTATCTAAGGAGTCATTTTTATGTTTTGGTGATCATATGAGTGAGTTTTTATAGATTGCCATGTTTTAGTGGAAGGGGTTTCCTGCAGGCTTAGAAAACTAGTGATTTAGGCACTGGGTAATGCATTTTTTTGCAAAGTTTTTATGTAGGATGTTTTAGAAAAATGTTTTGAATAACTATGTGAGGTTTTGTAATTTTCTGAAAACAATTGTATTTTTTAATTTTTTAAAAATTAGAAAAAGGTTGAAAAACGTGAAAAGTTGAGAAAAATTGAGGAATAAATCCCAAGGGTGTTGGATTGTTAGTAGAAAATTCTAGAAATATTTTTAAAATTTTTGTGTATGTTTTTGGAAAACTTGTGAACTTTTTTTAAGGTGTTTGAAAAAAGGTGAGAAAATAGCCTTGGGAAAGAAAAATTGGTGTTTGTTCGTCTATGCCCCGCGTTGGGCAAGTGGCAAGGTATTAAGTGTTTGGTGGTGTTGTGAGTTTACGGTTGTGTGGTGTTGTAGAGGTCTTTTATGAACGAGACTCTGCTGGATTTTTTAAAAAATTTGGTTTTTGGAATTTTTGTGAAAATAGGTTAGGAAAACTTTAAAAAGGGTTTTTTAGAAGAGGGAGAGAGATAGGCTTTTGAAAGGAAAGCCTTAGAAACTAATTGAACCGAGACTTTTGAGGGGAAGTCTTAAGAAACCACAAGACCAAGGGCTTTTGAGGGAAATCCCTAAGAAACCATAGGACCCCGGCTTTTGAGGAAAAACCTTAAGAAATCAATCTTTTTTGGAGAGGAAAGCTTTTTAAAAACTCGAGCTTTGGGCCCGGATTGGTGGACTTTTTGAGGAAAAAGTTAGAAAATCGAGTAATTTTGAAAATAACTTTATTTATTTTTTTTAGGATGAAAAGTTTATAAAACTAGTTTGACTTTGAAAAATACTTCTTGAGGGTTAAAAGTTTAGAAAACTAGTATTGAAATTGAAGCCAACTTTTTGAAGATAAAAGGTTTTAGAAAACCGGGAATTAAAATTGAAACCAACCTTTTTGAAGAGGAAAAGTTTAGGAAACCGAGATTGAAATTGGAACCAACTTTTTTGAAGATAAAAAGTTTAGAAAACCGGGATTGAAATTGAAACTTACTTTTTTTTTAGGATAAAAATTTTAGAAAATCGGGTAATTTTGAAAACAACTTCTTAAGGAAATCCCTAAGAAACCATAGGACCCTGGCTTTTGAGGAAAAGCCTTAAGATATCAATCTTTTTTGGAGAGGAAAGCTTTTTAAAAACCCGGGCTTTGGGCCCAGATTGGTGGACTTTTTGAGGAAAAAGTTAGAAAATCGAGTAATTTTGAAAATAACTTTATTTATTTTTTTTATGATGAAAAGTTTATAAGACTAGTTTGATTTTGAAAAATACTTCTTGAGGGTTAAAAGTTTAGAAAAACAGTATTGAAATTGAAGCCAACTTTCTGAAGATAAAAGGTTTTAGAAAACCGGGAATTAAAATTGAAACCAACCTTTTTGAAGAGGAAAAGTTTAGAAAATCGAGATTGAAATTGGAACCAACTTTTTTGAAGATGAAAAGTTTAGAAAATCGGAATTGAAATTGAAACCTACTTTTTTTTAGGATAAAAATTTTAGAAAATCGGGTAATTTTGAAAACAACTTCTTAAGGATAAAAGTTTAGAAAACTTGGATTGAAATTGAAATCAACTTTTTTGAGGATAAAAAGTTTAGAAAGCCGGGAATGACTTTGAAACCAACTTTTGGAGGATAAAAAGTTTAGAAAACCAGGGCTGTTGAGAAACTATTTGGGAAACTTGAGACATTTCCTACGCCTGTCCCTCTCTCTTTTTTTTTCACATTCTTTTCTTTTCTCATATTGCTGGCAGATAAATCTCGATATGTTTCTTTTCTTTTCCCAGAATAGCCGATGCAGGTGAGGGCGGGTCTGAGAGGAGACGCCAACTCAGTAAGGGCGTTTAGGAGGATTCAGATACCGAAGAGGTCAGTAGGAGTAGCCTTGTTTTGGGAGCAGTCGGCAGACGGCTAGTCAGGTAGCCACTAGTAGTAGCCGGATAGACAATGAGCCACCTTTTAAGCCTGACATTGAGGAGAGTGGTAGCAATGATAGCGATGAGGCACTGGGGCCGGAGGACCCTCTTACAGGCTATGGGAGGGTGAGTGTCAGGATTAGACGCGCTGAGCCTGCTTTGGACGATCTGGTGGCAGCTAACATTCCGCCTTTGGGTGATCTAACCTACCATCCTAGTACTGATGCTCGCCGAAAGATGGTTTCGTGTAGACATTCTACCTATAGAGGGGCATTTCATCTGGCTCTTAAGGCAATGAGGTCAGTTGTTGCGTCTTACCAAACCTTTTTAGTTGACATAGGCTGTAGCTTTTTTATGAGGCTTCAGACGGATCAATTGGATCATCAACTAGTTCATGCTTTGGTTGAGAGATGGTTCGGGGAGACTGGGACATTCCATTTTGTTGGCTTTAAGCTTGGGCCGACCCTATTAGATTGGGCGATGATTATTGGGCTATCTTTTACGGGTTGTCGGATTGAGCTGAGGCCAGTTGATGTGACCGAGGTTTGCCATTTGCTGGATATACCACCTTTTACAGGGCCATCATTCCCTGCTGCCCTTCTTTGCTGGCATATTTTGGATTTTAGTATTGAGTCCCCACTAGCCCGCCAGGCCATTATGAAGCACCAGTTAGTGTTGTTTGTAGTATTTAGCTGTTTCTACAATAACAATAGGTCCACCATCCCTCTTCTATTGGTGAGTTTAGTGGCTGATCTAGATGCTCTGACGGGTGTAGACTGAGGATCTTTCACATTTGCATGCTACCTTGGGGTTATGCGATGGAGGACTTCGGCCCGTTGGAGCAGTATAACTGGCTTTTAGCCTTTCCTGATTTGGTGGAGTTATGAGTATCTGCCCGTTCACCATCCTTGGGTCTGTATAGTTGACTCTTATCAGCGAGCCTTGAGGTGGGCGCATCATCAAGTTGACCAGTGTTTCGAAATTATAGATTTTGTCACTATTTGGGCCAACTTGGAGCTATTGGTACCAAATAACGTGATGTGGAGACCTTTCACTGGTTCTGAGTATTAGGAGACTGTGAGGTATCTTGTCCCGCTATCTTTGTCTAGAGTCTCATTTTTCGGAGCTGAGTCTTTGGAGACATATTTGGGAGAGAGGTATTGACGCCAATTTTATGAGGAGTTTCGGGCTGCCGATGCTCCTTCCTAAGTCATGTATGGATTTTTTTGTGAGGTTACTGCTATACCATTGATTGAGCCCCAGCCAGGTGCTGCCTCATTACTTTCACTAGATGTTAATTGTACGACCCACTTTGCTTAGAGACCTATAGGAGGCTTGACTGCCTTTGATGTAGTGGTGGGAGGTGTGGTCATAGGTCACGAGGTGGTGGATTTATGGCATCATTTGTAGAGTTATGTGCCTCTAGTGAAGTTTTTATCTATGAGGGACCAGAGAGATCAATTCCAGGCAGAGCGTGACTAGTATGAGGCCGAGTGCGAGTAGTATTGAGATGAGCGGAAATGGTATCAGGCGGAGGTGGCTGCCTTATCTGTGCGGTTAGCCCAGATGAGTGGTGATCTAGTGAGCTCATCTTGTTTTCTATTCTTTTTGATTTTCTGCATTCATAGTAGCTGTATTTATCTATCATCTATCCTGACTTGGCTTTTCTAGTTCTCTTGCGGGGAGCCAGTGGCACACAAGTTGCCCCTGATCTGTCTTTTCTTTATCCAGCTGACTGGGGCAACTTTGATTTAGATTCACCTCTGTTATGATCTGTCTTTTCATGAGTATCTGGATATTTTAGACTTTGTCAAACGACTTTTATTTGATGCCCCTTTTTTAAATTTTGGTATTGTAACCTTAAAACAGTATGGATATGCTGATGTTCATGGGATGATTGGATGACATATGTAGAATGTGCTTGTGTGTTTCTTTATGCAGGAGGCTTTGTTGAATATATGTGAAGCTCATGCTGAAATTTTTACTGAATGGGGATGCAAACATATGCACTTGTGAAAGTAAAAGCCTTTTTGAATGCCCCAGACTTCTATTCTTGAAAATGGGGGTATCCTTTTTGTTGGGACTTTTACCCCTTCATCCTCTATCCCCTTTTTGGCTGTAATGTGATAGCATTTCGCATCATTCTAACAGTGATACCCTTAACGTTGCCTTTCAGAGGGTTAGTGTTTAGGGATGGCTGAACTTTCGACCTTTCTGGACATAGCTCGAGTAATAACTTTCATAACCTTAGCATAGCGATAGGCTGCTAAGCCCTCAATCTAAGTAGACTTTTTTTTGGACCATAATTTAGGCTGGGTTTATGGGCTAAAATGAAAAGGTTTGTGCGCACAAAACTATTGTCTTCAACTGAGGTTGCATAAGACTAGAGCTGCTCTTAATAATGAAATCTACCCTTGTGAATGCCATCATGTCCATGTGTTATTATCACATTGTTCGAGCTTATTTGGACTAAGCAATTTTTCCTTAATCTGAGATGGCTTGTCTTTAGACTGTAATGTAGGCCAGGTTATGGGGTGTTCAAAGGGAGGGATAAAAGCTCAAAATTCTATTAATCTCTACTTGGGTTATGAGAACCCATGATCACTTTTGGCGATCGCCCCTTATTGCTTTTCTAGGCATTTTGATAGAAAGACTTGCTTTCTTGTAATCTTCTTGTCCTTTATCAAAATACTTGTGTAGTACTTATATTTGTGATTTTTTTTTTTTTGCTTTCTAGCTTGATTCTACCTTCTCGATCTTGAGAGATGTACTCGTGTCTTTGCCTTAACCCAGTATAGACAGTGATCATTGGATTGGTTTATGAAAAGGAGAGTAACTGGCTCAAATGGGATTTACAATGGTCAACTTTTCACTGTATGGTAGAAGAAATGAGGGCCTCTCTTCATTTCAAGTAAAATTGCTTAGTCTATAAAGCTCAGTTTAAAGTTCCAATGATGTCTTTCAGACGGCAACTGTTGATGTATGGGCTCATTCACTACCAATATTTGCTCCAGTATGCAGGAAGCAACTCTGGTTTGGGATTTTAACCAAGAAATGCCTTCAGCTCTAGTGGGTTATGCAAAAGGAATCATTTGCTGTTTGCAGGAAAATAGAACAATGGCTCCTGTTACTTTTGATAGCCCAGCTACCTATCGCTTAGCTCAGATGCCATTCAAGTATTGCTTTTTAGGTAAACTTCACATTCTCAAGTTGGATTCTCTCTCTCTCTTTCTTTCTCTCTTTTCAAGGATTTCTGGCTTAGGATGAGTTGCTAATGCTATCACACCCACCAAGCAAGGTTAGTGGTTGAAGAGGAATTTTCTAAAAGTACTCCACCATCCACAAGAACATAAAAGGAAGCTCTAACATAGCATGACTTTATTAAATGAAATGTCCAAACTTAAGAAATTAATGATAAGAGATGTAAGAGGATAGAAAGAAAGTGGATGAATTTTGCAAACATCCCCTTCCTTGCAAGCTCAAAACCCTTAGTAAGGTTTGGAAATTATGCCAACCTCTTCGGTGTCCTATTCATTGGGTGCATGGTGAATGGGCGAATCTTCCGAGGGATGGTTAAGCTTGGTGCGGTTATTGATTTCTCTTTCCTCTAATCTTTCGTATTCTGCAAACAAGTAGGTGAGGTCGTCTTCCGTAAAATCGAACGGTGCCATTGGCAACTTCAGCTCAACCAACCCCTAACCTATATCTTCGTAGTCCTACTCGGTTGCAGGCCAGAGATTCTTGGCCAGAAGGGCTTCAACCTCAGCATAGTTGGGGTGCAAAAATTCTTCCCCCCACCTATCAGCAACAGGGACCTTTTTTTTATGAATTCTTTAATTGGCCAATCAGCGGTGGTGTCTATTTCGTGGGCCATTGGCGATGTTTTATGCTTTGTCATGATTGGTTTTTGGGCAGCAGACGGTGCCAGGTCTTTTCCTTTCCTTCCTTTCGGCGTGTAAGCACCCCATTTTTTATCACTCGACAGTCTACAGTCTATCCAGACTTGTAGTCAAGTCAATATGGACGTATTCCAATCGAAACCAATTCTCTAAATCTAATCCTGTCTATTCATCGCTCTGCAGGCCCCACTGGGCCCAAATAGGGGCAAAATGACCGAAATGCTCTTAAGGGGCATTATCCTTTCCAATTCCAAATTAGGCTTGTCTTTCCGAAGACGGTAAGTCTCCTTTCCAATTTCAAATCAGGCTCGTCTTTTCGAAGACGGTAAGTCCCCTTTCCAAATCCAAATCAGGCACGTCTTTCCGAAGACGGTAAGTCCCCTTTCGAATTCCAAGTCAGGCGCATGTTTCCGAAGACGGTAAGTCCCCTTTCCAAGTCCAATTCCAATTCCAATCCCTCTCTCGAGACAGTTGATTTCTCGAAACGGTAAATCTATCCAATCAGGCACGTCTTTCTGAAGACGGTAAGTCCCCTTTCTAATTCCAATTCCAATTCCAATCCCTCTCTCGAGACAGTTGATTCCTCGAGACGGTAAACCTACTCCAATCAGGCACATCTTTCCGAAGACGATAAGACCCCATTCCAATTCCAATCCCTCTCTCAAGACAGTTGATTCCTCGAGATGGTAAATCTATCCAATCAGGTACGTCTTTTCGAAGATGGTAAGTCCCCTTTCTAATTCCAATTCCAATTCCAATCCCTCTCTTAAGACAGTTTATTCCTCGAGATGGTCCAACGCGTTTTTTAAAGAAAATCTCTTCGAAACGGTAAGTCCCTTTAAACCTGTCGACCTGGACGAGACCTCAAGTCACCTAGATGGTAGAACGGTCCACCTTTGGCGCCTGCTAACCCGCTAATACAGAAATGTCCGTTTAGGCATGCCTTTCAAGAAAGTTGACTCTCAGGTGTTAAGTCCCTTTAGCAGCTTCCCAAGATCAGGCAGTCTCGGGAATGATCGCGAACCGTCAGAGTAGCCAAAATATTCGCAAACATCGCAAACGTTAGAGTAGCGGAAATACTCGCAAACAGGTCGATGTAGGGAATTGCCAACAAACCTTTGTATCATGCGACCACCGTTAGAGTGGCAGAAATACTCAAAATCTAGGTCAACACCAGTGCCTGCTAGCCCACTTCGGTGAAAAATGACCAAATTGTCCCTAGGGCCATTTTTCGGCACGTTTCTTGAGAACACATCTGAATCCTCAGAACGGTAAGACCAGCCTTCCAAGATTGTCTTAAAGGCAATCCGGCATGATTAGGTGCCTTCTAATCAGTTTCGGGCCAATTCCGAGACTTTCCGGTCAAGATGATCATTTTGCCCCTAGGCATTTGAATGCCTCGGGAACTGTCGCGCCCAGATTTTTCGCACTCGAGCAATACTCACCCAAGCGGGAAAAATGTTGTACTCTCTCTTTAGAACTCACCCTCCTAGAAGAATGAGTGTGACTAGGTTTGAATTGAAAATTTGATTTGAATAAAGGGCTTTTGAAAAAGATTTGGAGTCGCCACCTAACTTGGTCAAGGTGAGTTAGGTCACCTAAAAACTAAGCATAATTCGAAAACTACACTTAGGGTTTTGGAAAACGATTTTGAAAATATCTCTTCAAGGGTTTTTAAGAAAACAGGTTGTTCGGCAACCTTTGGAAAACATTTAGCCTTTTTTTGAAAAATAACTCCGTTTGGTCTTTGAATTAGGAAATGGTTGAATTAGGAAAGATTTTTATGTTCAAGTTTTGGAAACTTAAGATTTAGGAAAGTGAAAGATTAGGAAGGATTTGAATTAGGAAAGAGTTGGATTTTGAAAGGGATTGGATTTGGTCTCTAAAAGAAAAGATTTGATTTTGTTCCCAAAAATGGAGGACGGGATCTAGTTTCCTAAACGGGGAGATTTGATTCGGTTTCCTAAAGGGAAGATAAGATTTAGCAAGGATTTGGAAAAGGAGATTCTAGAAACCCTAGGTTTGGAAAATTATAGTTTCGACGTAGAAAATAGGTTTTGGAAATATGTATAGTTTGGATGTGAAAATAAGAGATTTTGGAAACCTAGGTTTGGGGCAAGGTTTGAAAACCATATTTTTGGAAAGAAAATTAGGGTTTCCTAATTGTGGGCTCTAAGGCTTGACTTGGGCTCTAAGGAAAGAGTTTTTGGAAAGTGCGTTTTTAGAAACGAAGGTTTTCTAGAAGGGAATCCTAGGGAGGGACTTTTGGAAAGTGAATTTGAAGAGGGAGTTTTTGGAAAAAGATTTTAAAGAGAAGGAGTTTTGGAAAGTGTGTTTTTAGAAACGTAGATTTTAGAAGGAAAATCCTAGAGAGGAATTTTCTAGAAGGAAGATTTTGGAAAGAGAGTTTTTTTTTAGAAAGGTTTCTGGAGAGAGTTTTTAGGAAGGTGAATCTAGGGAGTGTTTTTAGAAAGTGAATTTTGAGGAAAAGATTTTGGAGAGGAGTTGAAAAAGAGAGTTTGAAAAATAGATTTTGGAAGGGAGTTTTTGAAAACAATTTTGAAGAGGAGAGTTTTAGGAAAGTATGTTGAAAAAGAGATTTTCAGGAAGAGATTTTTGTAAAGAAAAGGTTTTAGAAGGTGTAAAATAATATCTCACTTTCCTAGAGCGATTCTAACCATAAGAATATTAGAACCACTTTCAGAAAGCGGTTTTTGAAAATATAGACCATCAAAGGTCACTTTTAATGTAACACTTTCCTAAAGCAACCCTAGCCATGGAAAGACTAGAATCACCCTAGAATTGTGGTTTTGAAAACAAGTTTTTGAAAAAGAGATTTTGGTGCAATTTTGAAAACAAGTTTGAAAATGAGTTGAAAAATAACTTTGAAAACGGTTTTTGGAAGATGCAAGACTATGATATGCACAATGCAATTTGAGGTCGTGAACATACAAGGCTAAGGCTTCACCACATAATCAAGGGGGCTGGACCCACGTGGTCTCTGGTTAGACTAGAAGAAAGCCCCCGACGCGGTGACTCTCCAATAGTCCAATCCTACACATGGACTGGGAATCCCCTTGTTTCAAGCATGCAAAGAAAGGGGGGGAAAGAGATGGGGGATTAAAATAGAGAAAACCCAAGTGGGTTAGGAGAGAGAAGAGAGAGGGGGGAAAGTGTAGAAATTTAAATAGGGAACCTACCGTATGTCTTGTTTATTTTGCGCGTCGTGCAGTCTTCGGTCTTCGATCTTCGTCTTGATCTTCGTCTTCAATCTTCAAGAGTTGTCTTCAAGTTTTAGATGACAACTCTTCAAGTCTTTGAAGGAGGGTTGAATGCTAGTGTATGAGTGTATGGGGGTGTGTATGAGTGTATAGGAGACTAGGGTTTGTATAGGGTGGCTAGGGTTTGGAAAACCTAGGGAAGCTAGGGTTTTTGGAGGTGCTCGAGCTTTGTTTATCGAATTCTATGATTTTTAGGTTGAGTTTGCGGATCCGTTTCACGTTGAATGAGGCTCTGTATTTGTAGAGGTTGGACAAACTTTGCGCCTGTTGTAGTGACGCCAAGGTAAAATTGCTCTTGGCGCCACTAGGAGTGGCGCTAGGCCAATTCTTGGCTTAGCGCCACTACTAGTGGCGCCAGCCAGTTAGGAAACTTTATAAGTCGGCAAGCAACGTATCTTTGACTAGATTTGGGCGCCTGTACTAGTGACTACCATGCAATCTTTAGCCTGGCTTCACTAGGAGTGACTCTGGAAAGTCCGAGAATGATTTGAAGGAGCCGGGAATTACCCGGAAGGCTGGAAAGGAGCAGGAACACTTAAAATAGTGTCCTGGAGGTATTTGATTTGAAAAGTGAGGATAAGATGTGTTGGAAAGGTTGACCGGGCCCTTAGGGGCAAAATGGTCAATCAGACCGAGAAACTGCCGGGACAGACTCATACTGTCCCGAAAGAAGACTTGGGATCTGGAAACATTATTTAGAATGTTCCCAGAGGTTACCGGTTTGATTTCCAGAGCCGGCGTGGTCGGAAAAGGAGACCGGCCCACTAGGGGCAAAACGGTCATTTCGCACTGGGTTAGCCGGAACTGACTCGGAATGATCCGGAAAGGTAAAGGAAGGTTGTGAACACTATAAAAAAGTTGTCTCAGGAGGTTACCGGTTTGATACCCAGAGCCGGTGTGGTTCCCGGGGCGTTCGCATGCTTAGGGGCAAAATGGTCATCTTGACCGGCAAGTCTCGGAAAAGGTCCAAATGACAGTTTGGTCATTTTTCACCAAAGTGGGCTAATAGACACTGGTGTTGACCTGGGTTTTGAGTATTTCCGCCATTCTAACGGCGGTCGTCGTGACACAGGGGTTTGTTGCCAATTCCCTAAATCGACCTATTTGTGAGTATTTCCGCTACTCTAACGGTTTTGTGAGTAGTTTCGCTACTCGGACCGTCTCGAGGAATAAACTGTCTCGAGAGTGGGATTGGAAAGGGGTCTTACCGTCTCCGAAGAGACACGCCTGGATTGGAACTGTCTCGAGGAATAAACTGTCTCGAGAGTGGGATTGGAAAGGGGTCTTACCGTCTCTGAGGAGACATGCCTGGATTGGAACCGTCTCGAGGAATAAACTATCTTGAGAGTGGGATTGGAAAGGGGACTTATCGTCTCCGAAGAAACGTGCCTGGAGTGAAACCATCTCGAGAAATAAACTGTCTCGAGAGTCGGATTGGAAATGGGACTTATCGTCTCCGAAAAGACGTGCTTGGATTAGAACCGTCTCGAGGAATAAACTATCTCGAGAGTGGGATTAGAAAGGGGACTTATCGTCTCCGAAGAGACGTGCCTGGATTGGAACCGTCTCGAGGAATAAACTGTCTCGAGAGTGGGATTGGAAAGGAAAAGACAATGCCCCTAAGGGCATTTTTGTCATTTTGCTTCTATTTGGGCCTGACAGGCCCGCGAAGCGATGGAAAGGCAGAATTTGGACCTAGAGAATTGGTTTCGATTGGAATATGCCCACAATGACTTGAAAACAAGTCTGGACGGAGTGTAGACTGCCGAGCGGTCAAAAATGGGGTGCTTACAGCTGCCCCTCTTTTTTTGTCTTTGCTTGTCAAAGACAGAAAACGATAAGAGTAAGAGTCCCATGTTGACCGCAAGGCAGTGGAAGGGACGCACACTGGAAATCTTTCGACAACGGTGGTCGAAAACGGATAACGGGCCAAAAAGGCCTTCGAAAACGAGTTTTGGCGGGAAAAAGAATTTATAACTGGCGCCACTAGTAGTGGCACCTTTGGTAAAAAGGGACTGGCGATTCTGCTAGTGGCGCCAGGCTTAAAGTTAATACCAGAAAATTTCTGGTTCGAACAGCTACGGCACTTTGGAGGGTTTTCGCAAATTCGTGAGGCATTGCGAGAAATCCATCTTGGAGATTGAAGTAGCACTCCTTGGGGATCACGGGTGATTGCCAGAAGGAGTCCATGTCGCCGAAAAAGTCTCCGGAAGAGAAGATTTTGCCGGAGAACTTCCAAAAGGTGAGTTTTCAAATTTTGTTGATTTTGATGTGTAGAACTTTGTTTGAATCATGTGAATAGTGGAAATTGATGTTTTGATATGCTTTGAACACTTTGGTGATGTTTTTTTTTTTTCATTTTGATGGTTGTTTGATTGAATTTGAATGATTTTTCATGATTATGTGAATAGGGTTTTCTGGAGGACTAGGGGATTTGTTCCTACAGACTTGGGCATTAGGTTTTCTGGCTATGTTTTTGTGCAATGTGCCTTAGAAAAATGTATTTAACAACTGTATGAAGTTTCATGATTTTTTGAAAACTCGGTGAATTTTTGATTTTTTGAAAAATAGAAAAATATTTAGAAAATTAGAAAAAAAAATAGAAAATTCAAGAAATTGATGAAATTTTTGAAGTTTGAAATTTGGAAAAATGTAGGAATATTTTGAAAAAATTTGAGGTGATTTTGAAAAATTTTGGAAGCCTTTTGAAAACCATTGATTTATTTGAAAAATAAAATATGAGTTTTGAAAATTTTGAAAAATTGAAAAGTGTGCACGGGTGCCATTGTTATGTGATTGTTGGAAAGTGCACATTTTGCATTTTGTGTTGATGTCATGGGCGTTGTAGGGGCCATTCTTAAACGGGACTCTACTGAAATTTTTTTAGAAATTACGGAAAGAATTGGTTAAAGTTTTAGAAATAAAATCTTTTTGAATGAAAAACGCAAAGAAACATTGAAACTTGGGTTAAAGCTGGAAAATCAAGATGTGCATGTAGGAAATTTGTTTTGACTTATCATTCGAAGTTTTTTTTTTTTATTTGTTTTGTTTGTGTTAGTTGTTTATTCTATTTTACCATTATTTAAGATGCATAGATGGTATACTAACATCACTTACCTTGGCTTACCTTTTCAGGATGGCTGATGCAGGTGATGACGGTTCTGAGAGGAGGCGCCGCTCGGGGAAGGCAGCTCGGACAGATTCTGCTGGCGGCTCTAGTCGATCTAGAGGTAGTCGACGATCTACCAGACCATCTTCATCCAGCCAGAGCGGGCAGGGGAGTAGACTACCTGTCGACCCTTTTCCTCCAGTTGAGCAGGCTTTTGCCGAGGAGATTGATGCCGAGGAGGAGGTACTGGGCCTTGGGGACCAGGTGACCGGCTATGGGAGAGCTTTTTCCAGGCATAGGCAGACAGACGCCGACTTGGGAGATCTTCAGATACCAGATGTCCCACCAGTCGGGGATCTGGCCTATCATCCTAGTGTATACTCCAGATAGCATTTGCCACCTCCGCGGGTACATACAGCTTTCCGAGGGGCTGTTCATCAGGTTTTTGTGACCATGCAGCAGGCTGCCCCATCATACCGCGCCTTCCTGGCAAAGATCGGGTTTGACACCTTTATGGGATTACAAGCTAACCACCTGAACCGACATTTGGTACTGGCACTTGTTGAGAGGTGGTTCGGGGAGACTAGGACCTTCCATTTTGTCGGCTTCGAGTTAGGCCCCACTCCTTTAGATTGGGTGATTATTACAGGACTCTCCTTTGTCGGCCGGCGAATCACCCTGCACCCGGTCAGCAGGGATGAGGCCTGTTTGCTGTTAGACTTGCCTCAGCCTGAGCGTTCTGCCTTCTCAGTCTCTTGGATTAGTCAGGGTGAGCGTACTTTTGCTACTGAGCCATCGCTTGCCAGGTGGGACATCATAAGATGGCGACTTATGTTGTACATCATCTTTAGCTGCTTCTGCAACAACAACAAGTCACTCGTCCCGTGTCGTTTGGTGAGTATAGTAGCTGATCTGGGAGCTTTGTCTGAGTTGGACTGGGGGTCCTTTTCTTTTGGCTGCTTTCTTCGATCGATGCGGGTTCGGACTTCTTCTCGTTGGGGCAGCATGACTAGCTTTTGGCCCTTCCTTGTTTGGTGGAGTTATGAGTACCTGCCAGTGCGTCACCCTGCAGTTGTTGAGGATGATCTCTATCCTCGCGCTTTGAGGTGGGTTCATGACCGGGTAGCCCAGCGATTGGAGATTACTGACTTTGTGACGCTCCGGGCTAACTTGGAGCTGATTAAGACGAGGGATGTGACCTGGCGGCCCTTCATTGGATCAGTCCATTACGAGATAGTCCGGTACCTTGTCCCGTTGTCCTTGTCGAGAGTTACTTTTCTCAGTGATGACACCTGGGAGTCCTATCTTGGAGAGCGACACTGGCGGCAATTTCATGAGGAGTTTTGATCAGCAGGAGCTCCGCCAGAGTATATGTTTGGAGCCCTGGTGGCGGGAGTGCCCATTCCATACCAGGAGCGCCAGCCAAGTGTCGAGTTCTTGCTCCCTCCGGATACGGATTACGCTGCGCACTTTGGAGCCCATTTGGTTGGTGCTTTCACCCGATTTGAGGTAGTAGTCGGCGGGTACGCTGTTGGCTAGGAGGTGGTTGACTTATGGCGCCGAGCCGGAGGATATGTGTCCCAGGCCGAGTTTATTGCTGTGGGAGACCAGAGAGACCAGTACCAGATGGAGCGGGACCAGTACCAGGCCGAGGTAGCTTCCCTGACGGCTCGGTTATCTCAGATGGGTGGTGGGGGGGTATGTTATTCTTTCTTTGCTCCTTCTTGCTCTGTTGTTGCTTAGTTTCTTTTGTATGCAGCTGATTTCGGTTCTATCTTCCCTGTAGGATGGCGGTGCTTTGAGTAGTTATCCTCCTCCTCCGATGCCGGGTTTCGGGAATTTTGATCCAGATGATATCGACTTTGACCTGTGAGAGATGCCCCTTGTAGAGATTCTAATCCTCTCTTGCCCCTTGTTCCTGAGATGTATTGATGTTAGACAGTTTTATTTTGCATAGTTTTGTATAAGGATGGATATTTATGGTATTTAGATGCACGGATGGACAGATACATATGATCAGAGGCATGTGATGTATGATGATGTTAGATGCTATTACACGAGTTGATGCTGGTGATTTCTATTTCTATAGGGAGTTATATCCTATGTGTGCAAAGCCTATGCTGAAAAACTTTTCTCTTTTTTTTTTTTTAAACATATGTACAGGTTATAAAATTTGTTAATAAAATAACGCAAGGTGCTGTTAGACTTGTAGTCCTGGGAATGGTAACTCCCTCCTCCTCGGGTATTTAGCCTCTCTTTTGGCTCAACCCAACCTTGATTGGATGATAACACTTCGCACCTTTCTCAACCTCTTGATTGCCTCCAACTTTCTATCTTAGGGTTAGTGTATAGGGTTATTGGGCTGAGACTCTCGACTCTCGGGTTTTAGCAATAACTTACCTGACCTTTGGCAGAACGATAAGTGGCCAGTCATTTCAATCCGAGAAGGCTTTGTTTAGGACCGTAATGTAGGCTAGGTTATGGAGTTTTAGAAACAACGGGATATGTAGGCTCAAATTCAATGTTGTTTTCAGCAAGGTTTCGATCCATATTGTCCTTAACCATTTTTTCAGTAGGATTAGCATCCTTCTTTAGTTTTCGCAGTGTATCCAGCTCATTTAGATCAAGCAATCTGCTTTCAATCAGAGGGGACTTTAATAGGGTTGTAATGTAGGCCATGGTTTCGGGGTTTTGCAAGAGAAGAGTAAAGGCTCAAACCTATCATTTCTACTGGGTTTCCTTATAACCTAGGATCACCTTTAAATTTCCTTCTTGCTTTTGACCATATACTTCTCAGGATAAAAATGACCCTTTTTCTGTCACCCCTTCTATAGACTTTTTGAGATAAACATGACTTTCTTCTCATTTGATCTTCTCATTATGCCTTTGAAGATGACCCAATCATGATTTTCTTCAAGCCTTTCCTTAGAATCATGGTTTTTTTTTTTTTGGCCTCTTGCCCCTTGGCAACTCCTTTCTTTTGCTTTTTCTTTCTATTTCTTTTCTTTTCTTTTATGAAACGAAACAATTCTTTACCCCTTTTTCCTTAAACCTTTTTCCCTTGGTAGCTCAATGTACCCAGTGTGGGCGGTGATCCCTAGGTTGGGGTTTTGTTAAGAAAGGATAAGTGGCTCAACGGGTTTGACAAGGGATTATTTTTGACTGTGTGGGAAATGAAATGAGGGCCTCTCTTCACTTTGAATTAGATTTCTTGATCTATAGAGCTTTCATTGTTGACTTAGCACAGCGGGGGTGGATACCATTCCTAGAATTCTCAACTATTGTCTGCCCCAGTGTGAGGAGGACAGTCTTGGATTGGGGTTAAA
Source organism: Euryodendron excelsum (assembly GCA_033060915.1). Classification (NCBI taxonomy): domain Eukaryota; kingdom Viridiplantae; phylum Streptophyta; class Magnoliopsida; order Ericales; family Pentaphylacaceae; genus Euryodendron; species Euryodendron excelsum. The sequence continues at coordinate 40,639,178 of CM065382.1, forward strand.
AAAGAAAATTTTCGCTTTCCGCAAGGCACTAGGGGTTAAGCAAAGGGAATATGAGCACATTTAGTTATTTATTCAGTTATTTATTCTTTAGATGTGGGGAAATGAAAGATGGCTCCTCTTCCTCTTGATAAATTGGCCACACATCGCTTAGCCTCAAAGTCTTGCAAGTGCTGCCTTTGGGTAGCATCCTCACTCATCCTTATCCTCTCTCTCTGGAAAGCTGACCATTTGGTGAGTGGTTAACTCATGCTATCATCCCTTCAAGTTGGATCATTCCATAAGATAAACCATGCCCCTTGTGTAGAAAGTAGTCACTACTTCCCAGGGAAGACAAGATAACAACAATGGAATAAAAGACTGTCATTTGATTATTATTATTATTATTACGAAAAGCATAAGGTTCTTCAGCAATAAGAAAATGTAAGCATTAACAGAAAGTAAAAGGGATAGAAAGAAAGTGGATGAGAACACCCCTCTCTTGTACGCTTGTGCAAGGAACCCATTTTTAGTACGGCTTTGAGACAATTCCCACATTTTTGATGCTCCATTCGCGACCTGGATCCTCGGCTAAGGGGAGACAAGCAAAGGCTTCTCCTAGAGCTCCATAGACGTTGATACTGTTGATGCGGTTGTCAGCCTCCTTCTTGTTCTGTGTAGCCGGTTCTTCTGTAAACAGGGTGACCAGCTCACCCCCTTCCAATTCGAATGGCTCTGCTTGTGCTCTTGGCTTCTTTATCCTCCAGCTCATTTCTTCATAGTTGTACTCATTTGCTGGCCAATGACTCTTTAGCAAATGACGTTCGGCCGCGGCATATTTCAGATGCAGAAACTCAGCATCCCATCCATCAGCAACCATGTTTTCAGTAGTCTCATCTCCCAGGAACATCGGCTCCTTAATGGGCCAGTCAGAAGCATCTGTCACTTCATCAGGGTTATGGAGATAGATTGGGCATAATGGGAGATCCTCCTCCCACTCATCTTCTTCCTCGGTCTCCCAATCCTCCTCATAGTCCTCGGCCTCAGGCTCGTCAAACACTCCCTCGCCCTCCATTTCTACTAGTATCATATTGACGATGTGATCTGGCAGAGGGTTAGCAGTCACATTGGGAGTGGGCGCAGGTTTTACCGGCTGCAGATCGATGGTCTTATTGTCGATCAGGTCTTGGATCTTGTGCTTGAGAGTAAAGCAGCATTCGGTGTCATGCCCCTGGCCACCTGAATGATATTTACATGTAAGAGCGGCGTTAAAGGTCGGGGGCAGAGGGCTTGGCAACGGGCGAGCAAGTACAGGCTTCAAGATGTTGTTTTTCAAAAGGCTATGGTACGCCTCAGTTTGGGTGCAGGCTAAGGCGTCGAAGGTACGGGTACGTCGAGCAGGTCTATTGAAGTTGGGTCGTGCCCTAGCGGGACCATAGTTCGAGGTTAGAGCAAGCATGGTCAAGGTGGGTAAGGGCAGGACCCGAGGTGATTGGAGCGGAGGTCGGTATTGAGGTGGTTGGCTAGGCAGAATAGCAGACACTTCATTTTCCTTCCTGATCGTGCCCCTTGTAGTAGCCACCTTCTGGGCCATGTTGGCAGTATTTTCTCCAGTCTTGGCATAGGGATTTGTAATTCTTCCTATCTTGAGGCCATTTTCTATCATCTCTCCCTGCATGATGAGCTCGGAAAAGCTTTTTCCCACGCTTATGCAGAGTTTCTCATAGAATATACCTTGAAAAGTATGTACAAACAGTTGTACATACTTCTTCTCCTCCAACGGGGGATTAACTTGTGCAGCGGCCTCCCTCCATCTTAAAGCGTATGCTTTAAAGCTCTCCTTCTCACCCTTGCTCATCGTTATCAAGGACCAGCGATCGGAAGTGAGATCGATGTTGTGACGGTATTGGGCTTTGAATGCATTGACTAGCTCCATCCAGGTGGTGATCTTCCTTAAGTCCAGACGAGCGAACCATTGTAGAGCCGACCCCGTGAGGCTGTGTTGGAATAACTGCATAAGGAGTTTTGGGTCGTTGCCATGTCCACTAAGCGCTCCAGCATATAGGCGAAGATGAGCAACGGGGTTACCGGTACCGTCGTACTTCTGAAAGTCAGGCATTTTAAACTAGCAGGTCTCGGGTGGTAGGGGAAAAAACAGAGCTCATCATAAGAAGTGAACCCGTAAGCATCATGGCCATGGAGACTTCGCAACGAATCCTCCAACCCTTGGATTTTCAAACTAAGAGGGTCTAGAGGGGCCTTCTTTATGACGGTTGAAAGCAATATGGTCTCTTCTTCTTCAGTATTGACCCTTTTGGTATCTTCTTTAGTTTTCCCCGCACTGTCGGATTGAAGCATGATCCTTGGATTAGCGGGTTCAAGGTCTTTAGATGAAGTCATTGATGATGACAGGATCGCAGTAGCATCCTTCATGGCCAGAGTTTGAATGAGTTTGAGCATCTCATCCATCTTAGTCCTTATTTCATTAACTTCCTCTTGAGAGACTTGAGAGGATTCTTCAGGGTTAGCAGCCATCAGTGATGCTTTGTGCCGAGTGATAATAGGATCCCTAGGTGGATGTTGCACTTTCTTGGGAGCAATGTTGACTCAGTGCAAGGTGACTTCTGTAAATAGAAATAAAAAGAAAAAAAGAAAAAGACAAAAACACAAGTCACAAGTTAGTTTTTGGTTTTTAGAGAACTTTATGCAATGCATGTCCTAGGGTTGCCCCTGCTTGAGAGGGAGACTAAACATGATGTATTGGCTCACTTTTGGAGATAAGGGGTTTGCCCCTGTATGTAGACACTTTACCGTCAGGTGGGAACCTTCAGCCATTCATGCATTCATTCATAAAAATAAAGAAGTACATTAAATTCTGGGTTTGAAATACAAAAGAATTGAAATACATTTTAATAGGGGGGAGGGGGAACAGTTTCCTTTGGACTTCCACCTATCTACTTTTACAAAGGGAAACCCTAAACTACTCTTGAGTCTTCGGATTCGCCTTCCTTGGATTTAATGTTGAGGAGGTCGCTGAGAGACCTTGTTAATTGATTGCCCCTTGTCTTCTTGGCAATCCTATCTCCGTGAGCATAGAGGGATTGGAGTCCCTCTTATGGAATGAATCGAGATGCATGCAATGAGTCCTTAGGGTTACGCAGGAACCCTTAGAGTTTGGGTAGGTTTAATGCAAGGGAGAGTAACGTTGGTGTCACTCTCAATGGGTTGATCTTATGCATGAGAATGCAGTGACTTGAGTTATTTGGAACTCTTGTCTTGACATGGGATATTGAATGCATGAACATGAATATGCAAAGAGTATAAGGAGAGAAGGTACAATTGAAGTAAACAAGCATGCATGAACAGTTAGACAGACATTATAACAGTATAAATACAAGCATTATAACAGTAGGAATAGACAGATATAAATGAAAGTAAGAGTAGTCGCCATTTCCTCCGTGATTTTGAAAACGGTGCTCTTGTCTTAAATCCGGCAGAGGTTCGGCTATGCATGGTGTCTATATGAGTATGAGGTTGAGGGTTGACTAATGTGTCCTAAAAAGGTCGGTCCTCGAATCTTCAAACTTAGGCCCACTCCCCGAGGTGGTGCCATAATTGTTTGGTGATCCGAGCGGGGGAACCATCAAGAGGCCGTAGGCAAAGAAACTGACACAGCATCTTGCCCACAACCAATATACCGTTCCCCCTTTCTAACTAGAAAGGACATATCAGGGTATGCAAGTATGCAGAATGCAAGTGCACATGCAGTGTGTGTGTGATTTTTAAAAGTGGAGGAAAGAGCCCAACAACTCCCATTCATCCTGTACATCACTTTCATGCAAAGCAGTTAATAAAATTTAAACATAAAGCGCACCTACAAAACAAAGATGCAAGTGTCAGTATGTGGATGACAAACATAATACAAGATAATATGAATAAATGCATTTTTTTTTTGAAAACAATTTTTAAAATTTAGTTTTGAAAATTTAAAGTGAATAGGATTGAACCAAGTTAATTGAAGACTTTACATGGGTAAAGGGTAAAGAGACATGACTAACGGCCTAACCCTCTAAGTCTTCCCAGTGGAGTCGCCAGCTGTCGCTCCCAGATTTTTCGCACTCGAGGAATACTCACCCAAGCGGGAAAAATGTTGTACTCTCTCGTTATAACTCACCCTCCTAGAAGAATGAGTGCGATTAGGTTTGAATTGAAAATTTGATTTGAATAAAGGGCTTTTGAAAAAGATTTGGAGTTGCCACCTAACTTGGTTAAGGTGAGTTAGGTCACCTAAAAACTAAGCATAATTCGAAAACTACACTTAGGGTTTTGGAAAATGATTTTGAAAATATCTCCTCAAGAGAGGGTTTTTAAGAAAACAGGTTGTTTGGCAACCTTTGGAAAACATTTAGCCCTTTTTTTGAAAAATAACTCCGTTTGGTCTTTGAAAATAGTGATTCTAGGTTTGGAGGTTGGTTACGTGTAGGGAAGATGCACTAAGCCATCACCCTACCCCGCCCTTTCGGTACCTACATGTCAATCTACCCTAGATCCACCTATGAGAGTCTTTAATTAACCCATGTCCAATCCTATCCACTTTGAAAAACAATGTCTATAAATTATCATGATGCATGATATGCAAGTGCAAAACAAGAGAGAATTGAAAAATAGATTTGGAAATAAATTTGAAAAGAATTTGATTTGAGAATAGATTTGAAGAGATGGAATTGAATTTGAAAAGTTTGAAAATTGAAAGTAGAAATTTGAAAATAGAAATTTTGAAATTAGAATTTTGAAAGTAGATTGGAATTTAGGATTTGAAAATATGGAGACCGCACCCATGAGGGTGGAATTGAAAGTTTGAAAAGTGTTGTGACCGCACCTATGAAGGTTGCCTACGTATCCCTTTGGGGGAATCAGGTCAGTCGTAGTTCGGACCGGAGTCCGATTGAAAAGAGATTGATTTGAAGAGAGAAATTAGATTGGAAGAAAAAGATTGAATTGGAAATTGAATTTGATTTGAGATTAGAAGAGGAGATTGGAAATTGAAATTAAGAAGATTGGACTGTGATTTGAAAAGATTGATTTTGGAAAGACTTGGTTTTGGAAAGATGGAGGTTTAGGAAACCTAGACTTAAGAAAGATGAGACTTAGGAAAGACTCAAGAGTTTAAGAAAGATTGGATTTAGGAAAGGTTCGAATTAGGAAAGGCCCGTTTTAGGAAAGCGTCATTTTTGGAAAGTTTAGAAATTAGGAAAATTTTCATTTTAGGAAAGTTTTGAAATTGAAAAGCTTCGAGTTTAGAAATTTTTTGAAAAAGGAAAGGTTTTAAGATTAGGAAAGTTCCCAAATTAGGAAAGTTTTGAAAATCGGAAAGTTTTGAATTTAGAAATGCTTTGAAAAAGGGAAGTTTTGAATTTGGAAAGCTTTGAAAACAAGGACGTTTTGAAAATAAGAAAGTTTCATTTTAGGAAAGGTTTGAAAAAGGAAAGTTTTCAGTTTAGGAAATGTTTGAATTAAGAAAGTTTTGAGTTTAGAAAAGCCTTAGATTTAGAAAGATGTTGAAGTTTTGGAAAGTTTAGAATTTTGGAGAGATTTAGGTGTAGAAAGATTTAGCTTGAGAAAGTTTCAAATTTAGAAAGTTTTGAATTTGGAAAGATTTGAAATTTAGAAAGTTTAAGATTTAGAAAGTTTTAGAGTTTTAGAAAATCTTGAGATTAGAAAAGGTTTGAATTTAGGAAGAGTTTGAAAACTTAGGTTTGAAAAGTTAAGATTTGAAAAGAGGGTAGAATTAGGAAAGGGTTGAATTAGGAAAGATTGTTATGTTCAAGTTTTGGAAACTTAAGATTTAGGAAAGTGAAAGATTAGGAAGGATTTGAATTAGGAAAGAGTTGGATTTTGAAAGGGATTGGATTTGGTCTCTAAAAGAAAAGATTTGATTTTGTTCCTAAAAACGGAGGACGGGATCTAGTTTCCTAAACGGGGAGATTTGATTCGGTTTCCCAAAGGGAAGATAAGATTTAGCAAGGATTTGGAAAAGGAGATTCTAGAAACCCTAGGTTTGGAAAATTATAGTTTCGACGTAGAAAATAGGTCTTGGAAACATGTATAGTTTGAATGTGAAAACAAGAGATTTTGGAAACCTAGGTTTGGGGCAAGGTTTGAAAATCATGTTTTTTGAAAGAAAATTAGGGTTTCCTAATTGTGGGCTCTAAGGCTTGACTTGGGCTCTAAGGAAAGAGTTTTTGAAAAGTGTGTTTTTAGAAACGAAAGTTTTCTAGAAGGGAATCCTAGGGAGGGACTTTTGGAAAGTGAATTTGAAGAGGGAGTTTTTGGAAAAAGATTTTAAAGTGAAGGAGTTTTGGAAAGTGTGCTTTTAGAAACGTAGATTTTAGAAGGAAAATCCTAGAGAGGAATTTTCTAGAAGGAAGATTTTGGAAAGAGAGTTTTTTTAGAAAGGTTTCTGGAGAGAGTTTTAGGAAGGTGAATCTAGGGAGTGTTTTTAGAAAGTGAATTTTGAGGAAAAGATTTTGGAGAGGAGAGAGTTTGAAAAATAGATTTTGGAAGGGAGTTTTTGAAAAAAATTTTGAAGAGGAGAGTTTTAGGAAAGTATGTTGAAAAAGAGATTTTCAGGAAGAGATTTTTGTAAAGAAGAGGTTTTAGAAGGTGTAAAACAACATCTCACTTTCCTAAAGCGATTCTTACCATAAGAAGGTTAGAACCACTTTAAGAAAGCGGTTTTTGAAAAAACAATAAGATTTGAAAATATAGACCATGAAAGGTCACTTTTAATGTAACACTTTCCTAAAGCAACCCTAGCCATGGAAAGGCTAGAATCACCCTAGAATTGTGGTTTTGAAAACAAGTTTTTGAAAAAGAGATTTTGGTGCAATTTTGAAAACAAGTTTGAAAACGATTTGAAAAACAACTTTGAAAACGGTTTTTGGAAGATGCAAGACTATGATATGCACAATGCAATTTGGGGTCGTGAACATACAAGGCTAAGGCTTCACCACATAATCAAGGGGGCCGGATCCACGTGGTCTCTGGTTAGACTAGAAGAAAGCCCCCGACACGGTGACTCTCCAATAGTCCAATCCTACACATGGACCGGGAATCCCCTTGTTTCAAGCATGCAAAGAAAGGGGGGGAAAGAGATGGGGGATTAAAATAGAGAAAACCTAAGTGGGTTAGGAGAGAGAAGAGAGAGGGGGGAAAGTGTGGAAATTTAAATAGGGAACCTACCGTATGTCTTGTTTATTTTGCGCGCTGTGCAGTCTTCAGTCTTCGGTCTTCGTCTTGATCTTCGTCTTCAATCTTCAAGAGTTGTCTTCAAGCTTTAGATGGCAACTCTTCAAGTCTTTGAAGGAGGGTTGAATGCTAGTGTATGAGTGTATGGGGGTGTGTATGAGTGTATAGGAGACTATGGTTTGTATAGGGTGGCTAGGGTTTGGAAAAACTAGGGAAGCTAGGGTTTTTGGAGGTGCTCGAGCTCTGTATATCGAATTATATGATTTTTAGGTTGAGTTTGGGGACCCGTTTCACGTTGAATGAGGCTCTGTATTTATAGAGGTTGGACAAACCTGGCGCCTGTTCCAGTGGCGATAGGGCAAAATTGCTCTTGGCGCCACTAGGAGTGGCGCCAGGCCAATTCTTGGCTTGGTGCCACTACTAGTGGCGCTAGCCAGTTAGGAAACTTTATAAGTCGGCAAGCAACGTATCTTTGACTAGATTTGGGGGCCTGTACTAGTGACTACCATGCAATCTTTAGCCTGGCTTCACAAGGAGTGACTCCGGAAAGTCCGGGAATGATTTGAAGGAGCCGGGAATTACCCGAAAGGCCGGAAAGGAGTAGGAACACTTAAAATAGTGTCCTGGAGGTATTTGATTTGAAAAGTGAGGATAAGATGTGTCGGAAAGGTTAACCGGGCCCTTAGGGGCAAAACGGTCAATTAGACCGAGAAACTGCCAGGACAGACTCAGACTATCCCGGAAGAAGACTTGGGATCTGAAAACATTATTTAGAATGTTCCCAGAGGTTGCCAGTTTGATTTCCAGAGCCAGCGTGGTCGGAAAAGGAGACCGGCCCACTAGGGGCAAAACGGTCATTTCGCACTAGGTTAGCCGGAACTAACTCGGAATGATCCGGAAAGGTAAAGGAAGGTTGTGAACACTATAAAAAAGTAGTCTCAGGAGGTTACCGATTTGATACCCAGAGCCGGTGTGGTTCCCAGGGCATTCAGATGCTTAGGGGCAAAATGGTCATCTTGACCGGAAAGTCTCGGAAAAGGTCCAAAGGACAGTTTGGTCATTTTTCACCAAAGTGGGCTAACAGACACTGGTGTTGACCTGGGTTTTGAGTGTTTCTGCCACTCTAACGGCGGTCGTCGTGACACAGGGGTTTGTTGCCAATTCCCTATATCGACCTATTTGTGAGTATTTCCGCTACTCTAACGGTTTTGTGAGTAGTTTCGCTACTCGGACTGTCTCGAGGAATAAACTGTCTCGAGAGTGGGATTGGAAAGGGGACTTATCGTCTCCGAAGAGACATGCCTGGATTGGAACCGTCTCGAGGAATAAACTGTCTCGAGAGTAGGATTGGAAAGGGGTCTTACCGTTTCCGAAGAGACGTGCCTGGATTGGAACCGTCTTGAGGAATAAACTGTCTTGAGAGTGGGATTGGAAAGGGGTCTTACCGTTTCCGAGGAGACGTGCCTGGATTGGAACCGTCTCGAGGAATAAACTGTCTCGAGAGAGGGTTTGGAAAGGGGACTTATCGTCTCCAAAGAGACGTGCCTGGAGTGGAACCGTCTTGAGGAATAAACTGTCTCGAGAGTGGGATTGGAAAGGGGACTTATCGTCTCTGAAGAGACATGCCTAGAGTGGAACCGTCTCAAGGAATAAATTGTGTCGAGAGTGGGATTGAAAAGGGGACTTATCGTCTCCGAAAAGACGTGCCTGATTGGAACCGTCTCGAGGAATAAACTGTCTCGAGAGTGGGATTGGAAAGGGGACTTATCGTCTTCGAAGAGACGTGCCTGGATTGGAACCGTCTCGAGGAATAAACTGTCTCGAGAGTGGGATTGGAAAGGAAAGGACAATGCCCCTAAGGGCATTTTGGTCATTTTGCCTCTATTTGGGCCTGACAAGCCCACGAAGCGATGGAAAGAAGGAATTTGGACCTAGAGAATTGGTTTCGATTGGAATATGCCCACAATGACTTGAAAACAAGTTTAGACGGAATGTAGACTGTCGAGCGGTCAAAAATGGGGTGCTTACAGGAACCACACTGGCTATGGGTGTCAAAATGGTAACCTCCTGAGAATGCTTTTTATAGTATTCCCAGCCTTCCTTTACCTTCCCGGATCATTCCGAGTCAATTCCGGTAAACCTGGTGCAAAATGACCGTTTTGCCCTTGCCGGGCCGGTCGTCTATTTCTAGCCACGCCGGCTCTGGGTATCAAAACGGTAACCTCCCGAGATTGCTTGTTATAGTATTCTCAACCTTCCTTTATCTTTTCGGATCATTCTGAGTCAGTCCCGGCAAACCCGGTGCGAAATGACCGTTTTGCCCCTGGTGGGCCGGTCACCTTTTCCGACCACACCGGCTCTGGGTATCAAACCAGAAATCTTTGAGAACATTCTAAATAATGTTTCCAAGTCTCGAGTCTTTTTCCAGGACATTCCAAGTCCGTCTCGACAGCTTTCCAACCCGATTGACTGTTTTGTCTCTAACGGCTCGGTCAATCCTTTCGATACATCTTATCCTCATTTTTCAAGTCAAATACCTCTAGGATACTATTCTAAGTGTTCCTGCCCTGTTCCAGCTCTCCGAGTCATTCCCGGCCTCTTCAAATCATTCCAGGACTTTCCAGAGTCACTCCTAGTGAAGCCAGGCTAAATTTTGCATGGTAGTCACTAGTACAGGCGCCCAAATCTGGTCAAAAATACGTTGCTTGCCGACCTAAATAGTTTCCTACTTCGCTGGTGCCACTAGTAGTGGTGCCACAACAATTTTGCCCTGGCTCCACTGCAACAGGCGCTAGGTCTATCTCATGTCTATAAACACAGAGCCTCCTCCAGCGTGAAAGAGGTCTGCAAACTCAGTCTAAAAACCCTAATTTTGGATACACAGAGCTCGTACACTCCCAAAACCCTAGCTTCCCTAGGTTCTCCAAACCCTAGCCACAATACACAAACCCTAGCCTTATATACACACATACACACCCCTATACACTTATACACTAGCCTCCAACCCTCCATTGAAGACTTGGATTGCTGCAACTACGAAACTCTTGAAGACCAAGACAAAGCTCTCGAAGACTGAAGCGAAGACCGAAGAAAAAGCAAGAAAGCAAAGCGCGCAAATCTAAGCAAAATAAAAAAGATACAAGGTAGGTTTTCTCTTTAAGTTTCTGCACTTCCCCCTTTCTCTTCTCTCTCCTAACCCACTTGGGTTTTCTCTATTTTAATCCCCCATCTCTTTCCCCCTTTTCTTAGCATGCTTGAAACAAGGGGACTCCTGGTCCATGTGCAGGATTAGACTATTTGAGGGTCACCGTGTCAGGGGCTTTCTTTTAGTCTAACCGAAGACCACATGGTTTCAGCCCCCTTGATTATGTGGTGAAACCTTAACCTTGTATGTTCACGACCCCAAATTTGCATTATGCATATCATGATCGTGCATCTTCCAAAAATCGTTTTCAAACTCGTTTTCGAAACTTGCATTAAACTTGTTTTCAAAATTGCATCAAAATCTCTTTTTTCGAAATATGTTTTCAAAATTACAACCCTAGGGTGATTCTAGCCTTTCCATAGCTAGGATTGCTTTAGGAAAGTGTTACATTTAAAGTGACTTTCATGATCCATATTTTCAAACCTTTGTTATTTTCAAAACCACTTTTCTAAAATGGTTCAAGCCTTCATATGATTAGAATCGCTTTAGGAAAGTGAGACATTTTTATACCTTCTAAAAACTCTCTTTTCAAATGTCTCTCTTCCTAAAAATCTCTTTTTCAACATACTTTCATAAAACTCTCCTTTCCAAAGTTGTTTTCAAAAATTCCCTCCAAAAATCTATTTTTCAAAACTCCCTTCTTCAACTCCTCTCCAAAATACTCTCCCCAAAATCCACTTTCTAAAAAACGCTTCCTAAAAATCTTTTCAAAAACTCTCTCTAACAATCTTCTATCAAAAATCTTTCTAAAAACTTTCTTCCTAAAATCTTCCTTTTAGAAACTCCCCTCTAGGATTTTCCTTTTAAAATCTTCATTTCTAAAAACACACTTTCCAAAAATCCCTTTTCTTGATGCCCAAGTCAAGTCTTAGAGCTAACAATTAGGAAACCCTAATTTTCTTTCCAAAAACATGATTTTCAAACTTACCTTAAAACCTAGGTTCCCAAAACCTTCTATTTTCTACGTCAAAACTATACACTTCCAAATCTAGGGTTTCTAGAAACTTCCTTTTCCAAATCCTTGTCAAATCTTACCTTCCCTTTAGGAAACCAAGTCCAATCTTCTCATTTAGGAAATTAGATACAATCTTCTATTTTTGGAAACAAAATCAAATACTTCTTCTTACAAATAAAATCCAATCCCTTCCTAATCCAACTCTTTCCTAACTCAACTCCTTCCTATTCTCCTACTATCCTAAATCTTAACTTTCCAAAACTTGAACACAAAAATCTTTCCCAAATTTTAAAATTCAACTTTCAAATCTTTCCTAATTCAACCCTTTTCTAATTCTACCCCTTTTCAAATCTTAACTTTCCAAATCTAAGTTTTCAAATCTTTCATAAACTCAACGTTTTCTAATCTCAAGGTTTTCTAAAACTCAAACTCTAAAACTTCCTAAATTCATAAACTTTCTAAAGTCGAAACTTTCAAACTCTAAAATTTCCTAAGTTCTACACTTTTCTAAACTTCAAATCTTTCAAAGTCTAAACCTTTCCTCATTTCAACCTTTCTTAATTCCACATCCTTTCCAAACCTTAACTCCCAAATCTAGATTTTCAAATCTTTCTAAAACTCAAACTTTGAATCTTCCAAAAATTCTAAAGCTTTCTAAATTCAAATCTTTCCTAATTTAAAATCTTTCTAAAATTCTAAACTTTCCAAATTCAAAACTTTCTTAAGTTGAAACTTTCCAAATTCTAAATCTTTCTTAAACTAAACTTTTCCTAATTCAAAACATTTCTAAATTCAACACTTTCCTATTTTCAAAACCTTTCTTAAAATAAAAATTTCTTAATTCAAAACTTGCCTAAGTTGAAACTTTCCTAATTCCAAAACTTTCCTAAAACGAAACTTTCCTAAAGTGACACTTTCCTATTTTGAAACCTTCCTAATCCGAATCTTTCCTAAATTCCAAGCTTTCCTAATCTTCGAAGTCCAAATATTCAAGTCAATTGTTCTCGAAAATCTTTCCAAGTCAAATCCAGTCCTTCTTTTCTAAGTTCCTAAGTCTAGGTTTCCTAAAACCAAGTCTTTCAAAATCAAATCTTTTCAAATTTTCCAATCAAAGTTCAATCTCTCAATCTTCCAATCCAATTTCCAATTCAATCTCTTTATTCCAATCATATCTTCTATTTTGAATCGGACTCTTGTCCGAACTACGACTGACCTGATTCCTCCAAAAGGATATGTAGGCAACCCTCATGGCTGCAGTTACAACATTTTTCAAACTTCTATTTCCATAATCTTTTCAAATCTCCAATCTATTTTCAAACTTCCAATTCCAAATTTCTATTTTCAAATCCCTTTTCTCAAATCTCTTTTCAATTTCAATTTCAATTTCAAATCTATCTTTTCAAATCTCTTTTAAATCAAATCAATTTCTTCTCAAATCTATTTTTCAATTCTCTTTTCTTACACTTGCATATCATGCATCATGTCAATTTTTTTTCAAAATTTCTTTTTCAAAGTGAATAGGATTGAACATGGGTTAGTTGAAGACTCTCATAGGTGAATTTAGAGTAAATTGACATGTAAGTACCGAGAGGGCGGGGTAGGGTGATGGCTTAGTGTGTCTTCCCTATACGTAACCAACCTCCGAACCTAGAATCACTGTTTTCGTAAACCAAAATGGGGTTATTTTCAAAAAGGTGCTAAATGTTTTCCAAAGGTTGCCAAACAACCCGTTTTCTTAAAAACCCTCTTTTGAGGAGATATTTTCAAAATCGTTTTTCAAAAACCCTAAGTGTAGTTTTCGGATTATGCTTGGGTTTTAGTTGACCTAACTCACCTTAATCAAGTTAGGTGACGACTCCAAATCTTTTCCAAAAGCCCTTTATTTAGATCTATTTTCAATTCAAACCTAGTCACACTTATTCTTCTAGGAGGGTGAGTTCTAACGAGAGAGTACAGTATTTTTTCCGCTTATGTGTGTAATCCTCGGGTGCGAAAAATCTGGGCGCGACAGCTGGCAATTTCGCTGGGGACACTTAGAGGGTTAGGCCGTTAGTCATGTATTTTTACCCTTTACCCAGCAGAGTCTTCAATTAACTTGGTTCAATCCTATTCACTTTAAATTTTCAAAACTAAATTTTCAAAATTATTTTCAAAAGACATGTATTTATTCATATTATCTTATATTAAGTTTGTCATCCGCATACTAACTCTTGCATCTTTGTTTTGTAGGTGCACTTTGGTTTGCAATTTTATGTTATTAACTATTATGCTTGAATATGATGAACAGGATGGATGAGAGTTGTTGGGCTCTTTCCTCCACTTTTTAAAAATCACACACACACTGCATATGCACCTGCATTCTGTATACTTGCATTATTACCCTGATATGTCCTTTCTAGTTAGAAAGGGGGAACGGTATATTGGTTGTGGGCAAGATGCTGTGTCAGTTTCTTACCTACGGCCTCTTGATGGTTCCCCCGCTCGAATTACCAACCGATCATAGCACCACCTCGGGGAGTGGGCCTTGGTTTGAAGATCTGGGGACCGAGCCTTTTTAGGACGCATTAGTCAACCCTCAACCTCATACTCATATAGATACCATGCATAGCCGAACCTCTGCCGGATTTAAGACACGAGCACCGTTTTCAAAACCACGGAGGAAAAGGGCCACTGCTTTTACTTTCATTCATACCTGTTTATTCCTGTTGTTATAATGCCTGTATTCTTACTGTTATAATAACTATTTAACTGCTCATGCATGCACGTTTACCTTGCTATTGCATTCTCTCTCCTTATACTCTTTGGATATCCATGTTCATACATTCAATATCCCATGTCAAGACAAGAGTTCCAAGTGACTCAAGTCACTACATTCTCATGTATATGATCAACCTATTAAGAGGGACACCAAGGTCACTCTCCCTTACATTAGGCCTGCCTAAACCCTAAAGGTTCCCACGTAGCCCTAAGGACTCATAGCATGCATACTAATCCATTCCATAAGAGGGCCCGCAATCCCTCTATGCTCACGGAGATAGGATTGCCAAGAAGACAAGGGGCAATCGATCAACAAGGTCTCTCAGTGACCTCCTCGACATCAAATCCAACAAAGGCAAATCCGAAGACTCAAGAGTAGTTTAGGTTTTTCCTTTGTAAAACTAGATAAGTGGAAGTCCCCAAGGAAAATGCTCCCTTCCCCTGGTTGAAATGTATTTAAATTCTTTTGTATCTTAAATCCAAAATTCCATGTACTTCTTTACTTTTGCAAATGAATGCATAGATGGCTGATGGTTCCTACTTGATGGTAAGGTATCTGCATACAGGAGCAAAACCCCTATCTCCAAAAGTGAGCAAATGCATCATGTTTTGTTTCTCTATCAAGTAGGGGCACCTTTAGGACATGCATTGCATAGAAATCTTCAAATCAAGGCACTAACTTCTCTTTTGTTTCTTTTCTTCTGTCCTCCCCCTCCTCATCTCCAAATACCAAGAGACTCAAAGGCAAAAGCAAGACAAGAACGGGGTTTTCTAAATCACTCACTTATTATCATCATATTACTTACACATTCACCTCTATTATGCTCATGCATTCATATCTGTTCTGAGACAAGAGTTCCAAGAAGCTCAAGTCATTTCATTTTCATGCATTCAATCAACTGTAGAGAGAAAGGAGCAATCCAATCTCATGCTAATCGAACCTACCAAAACTCCTAAGAGTTCTTAAACCCTAAGGATTCATGGCATGTATAGAACCATATCTTGAGAGAGGCCCAAATCTCTCTCAGTCCATGGAGGTGGGATTGCCCAAATAAGGAAACATCAACCGGCCCACGTCGAAGAGGTATTGTATTGCATAATAGGGGCAAAACCCCACCTCCAAAATGGACTTGTCAACATGCCTAGATTTCCTCAAAGAGGGGACTTTCATAAGACATGCATCGCATAGAACCTCCAACTCCACATGCTGACTGCATTCTGTTTTTCTTTTTCTTTTTGTAGGTCAGAGAGCACGACTGAATTCATGGAATCCCTCTAGCACCTCACCAGATTCAAACTCATGGTAGGATAAGCCTGGTTGTTAGAAGAGGCCAAACCTACATCAAGGAGCAAGAAGAACTAACCATCCATCTGTAAGACGTTACCTCCCCCCCATGCCACGACAATCACCGTCCATGCAGAAAAAGGAGATCTATCAATCCGCCCTCTGTCGTTTGGTGATAAACTCAAAGGATGAAATGCCAAAGAAGCTGACAATTTCAAAACCCTGTTAGGGGTTCTCACCAAGAGATCCACAAAAAAAGGGAGATTTCCACAAAATTCGTCTATGTTCTTTTCATCTTTCTATTTCTCGCATATCCTCTTTAAAATAACCATTGCATGCCATGTAATCATGTTTTTAAATAAAAATAGGTAGTTCCCAGTTTATCTCCTTTGTCTCAAACTTTTGTGGACGATTGTCTCATTTATGGATTCTTCCCCATTTGGTAAATGACTCAACTTGAAGGGTAGGATAGCATGGGCAACCCATTTAAAAGGGGTTAAAACCTTTGAGAGACTGAGAGAGAGAGTGAGAGATAGGAGGAAGACAATCTCAACAAAGAGGTGCAAATTCTATTGAAGAAGCGACACTTACACGATATCCTGGCTAGGCCATGGGCATTCGAGACTCCAAAATGATGAGAAGTCATTATTCTATTTATCCCCAAATAAACACTACTCTTTGCTCAGCCCACTAGAGCCGTACATAATTTTTTTTCAGATATCTCCAAACCAAGAACCATCCCCCACATCGGGGTAGGCACAGAGTAGTTGATTTAATGGAATATATAGGAGTTCACTGGCCAAAGCACATCATCCCTAGGAATAGTGTCTAAATTTTGTACAAAGGCTTTATGGACTAAGTAGTTCAATTTGAAATGATTAGAGGCCCTCAATTCTGCTACCATACACAAAAATATCCCCTTTGCTTAACCCACGAGTGCCTCGTAGAAAGCGGAAGATTTTTGTTAACCTCGATCCAAAACCATTCCCCTACACTAGAGCAAATAGGCAACAAAAGATCTGGCAGAAAATGTCATTGACCATCAAGCTGAAGTAACGTGAATGCTCTATGGATCAAGCAATCTTGTTCAAATGAAGAAAGGCTCTCATTTCATTTCTCATACAGCTAAAAGCAACCCTTGTCAAACCCGTTGAGCCAGTTACCTTTTTCTCTAGAAAGAAACCCCCAACCGAGGGATCACTGCCCACAATGGGTTAGAATGAGTTGTTAAGAAAAAGGTCAAAGGAGAAAAAAGGGTTGTAGAATTGTTCTTTTCATAAAAAGAAAGAAAAGAGATAAAAAAGAACAGCAAAGGAAAAGAGTTGCCAAAGGGCAAGAGGCCAAAAACAAAAAATATTTGTGTTATCTTGAAGAACATATAGAAAGGCCAAAAGTCAGGGGACAAATGTCAGACAACTCTGTTACAAGGTCAAGGATTAGACGACAAGAAAGGTGAATTCTTTAAAGATTATATGTTCGAAGGTGATCCTAGGTAATAAGGAAGCCCAGTAGAAGTAATAGGTTTGAGCCTGTACCCTTTCTTGTTAAACTCCAAATCATGGCCTACATTATAACCCTACTAAAGTCCACTCTGATTGAGAAAGATTGCTTGATCTAAATGAGCCAGATATGTTTCTGAAGCTAAAAGAGGATATCAGGGGATGAAACCCCACTGGAAGACCAACCAAGAATGGTGCAGATTTAAACTCTACTGGAAGTAACATCAAATTTGAGCCTACATATCCCGTTCATTCATAAACCCCTTAACCTAGCCTACGTTACGGTCCAAATTAAAGTTCTTTCTGATGAAAGAAAATTGTTTAGTCCAAATAAGCCTGAATAATACCAAGACAACTAGGATGAGAAAGGAGAACTTGAATGGAATGCAAGGGGCAATCTCATGCTCCAAGGTGTGCTAAGATGGTTATGGTTTAAACAACCCACTAAAAGAAGATCTTTGAGCCTAAATATCCCTTCGTTTCTTACAACCTCTAAACCCAGCCTACATTATGGTCTAAAAAGAAGTCTTCTTGGATTGAGGGCTTAGCTGTTTATCACTCTGCAAAGGGCATGCGGATTATCGCTCGAGCCATGGTGGCATTTTGGAGATCTGAGAGAGAAAACCAAGTGAGATCAGAAAAACCCCAAATAGCAACCCTCTAGAAAGTAGGGATATGATAGCAAACCAAAAGGTTAAGACCCTTGGAGAATGGTGTAAATGCTATCACAACCCGATAAGAATGGGACAAAACTGAATGGGGCAGAATCTTAGAAAGGAAACAGAATCTTGAGAGTATGGGCCTTAGGGCAATCCTAGAACATTCTTTGTACATAACTTATATACATGTAGTACTGATGCATCCATGACATGTATAACCTATACATCCATTTAGATTCCTGTGTGGTTTGTATCTACTCATGTATTCAACTGCATTCCTGTATGAACCTGTTCATTTGTAAGGAAATAGGTTAGGCATTTAATTCAATTCTTACAAAAATCTGTGCATTTATCACAAAAAATGGGGAATATTGCATTTAATTCTATTCATGTATGCGCATTATCCAAAAGTATAACATGCATTCAATTTCACTTCTGTATGAACCTACGCATTCATAAAAACATAATAACAAAAATAGTAAATAAATAAAAAGTAGGACATGCCAAATAGGTCATGCATCTAACTCCATATGCATTCACAAACAAAAAAAAAAAAAAGAAAAAACCAATAAAAATAAATTTATAACATGTATTCACCCATTTACCTATACATTTTTAGAATTAGCATAAACAAACTATTTTTATAAAGGAAAGAAAGAAGACAAAAAAAAAAAGAAGAAAAACTAACTCTATGTCTTCCTCCATTTCTTAAATAGGAAACAGGGAATGAGGTATAATACAAAAAGGAGATAAATCCACCCCTCAAACATCCCTAGCGTCGGCACATGCATCAGAAAACTCAGATTTTCATGATTGACAAGAAACAAAGAATGGGGCAATAGCCCACCCTCGACCTCCCCAATCAAATGACCTCTAACTCAGGATACCATGTATGCTGGAAAAGGTAAGTAACAAATAGGTGTCTGATCGCCCGAAGTTGAAATAGTGAAGAACATCCCCAAAAATGAGCATTAACCCCCGGCTGGAGTCTGGTAAGGCTCACGAAGGTCTCTCCCACAACCATATGAGCATATAAGTGCCCCTCATTAATCCTGGCAAGCAGTACACGTAATCAACAGTCAACCACGTCATTCCCTCGAGGAGAAATACCCAGAATCTTAAGAAGTGCAAAGCTGGGGCCACCATGTGAGAGACTGACCAATCTTGAGAAGTATGCCAATCCCCTATCCATCACAAACTTAAAATGAGATAAACAAGAACTTCATTGGGACATAAGGAAATTGGGGCAGTAGATCAGAAGAAAAGGCCGCAAAATGGAGCCTAAGTTGAAAAGAGACAATGATGATGCAGCCATCAGGAAAAGTAGGTCCCATAATGTCAGCTGAACCATCCCAAAGACCTAAGAGGAAGCCATATTCATAGGGAGTACGAGCAAGCGAACATTCCCCAAGAGAGACGGGTTAGGTGGCCAAAAGAGAACCACTGCTAGAAAACAAGTTGCATCAATAGGAGAGAAGTCATGTAACTAGAGGACCAGCGAAAAATGTCTTGCTCATTTGGAGGATACCCGTCATACTAAACCCGTAGTCAGCTTAAAATAGCGTCGGCCATCCCAAAAGTCAAAAGTGGGAAACCTTGTCGTTTTCAAAAAATCTTTCTTCTTAAAGTTTCTTTCCAAAATCGATTTTCAAAAGGTTTTCTAATTCTCTCTTTCAAAAGTTTATCTTCAAAATCACTTCTTACAATCAAATTCTAAGGTTGCTAAATGTTTCCTTTCCAAATCTACTTCGAAAATCAAGGTCAAAAATCATTTTCAAAATCAAATCTCAATTTTTTCAATCCATCTCTAGGCTTTTCTGATTCAGTTCTTTAAGAAAATTTCTTTTCCAATCAGGTTTAAGATTCTCCCAAACTCTTCAAAACCCGCAGCAATGTCAAAACAGAAAATTTTCTAGTTTTGTTCCTAAGCCTGGCGCCATTAGTAGAAGCGCCAAGCCTTTTCTGCCAAAGGCGCCACTTCTAGTGGCGCCAGTTTCCAAATTCTGGGCACCTTTGCCCTTTTTCCGCCAAAACTTGTTTTGGAAGGCCTTTAGGCCCAATATCCATTTTCGACCCCTGTTGTTGAAAAATTCCTAAAGTCCGTCCCTTCGATTACCTCGGGGTCAATATAGGACACTTACTTTATCATTTTCTATCTTTGACAAGTAAAAACAGAAAAAGAGGGGCAGCTGTAAGCACCCCATTTTTGACCGCTCGGCAGTCTACAGTCCATCCAAACTTGTAGTAAAGTTAATATGGACGTATTCCAATCGAAACTAATTCTCTAAATCTAATCCCGTCTATTCATTGCTTCGCGGGCCCCAACGGGCCCAAATAGAGGCAAAATGACCGAAATGCCCTTAAGGGGCATTATCCTTTCCAATTCCAAATCAGGCTTGTCTTTCCGAAGACGATAAGTCCCCTTTCCAATTCCAAATCAAGCTCGTCTTTCCGAAGACGGTAAGTCCCCTTTCCAATTTCAAATCAGGCACGTCTTTCCGAAAACAGTAAGTCCCATTTCCAATTCCAAATTAGGCTCGTCTTTCCGAAGACGATAAGTCCCCTTTCCAAATCTAAATCAGGCACGTCTTTCCGAAGATGGTAAGTCCACTTTCCAAGTCCAATTCCAATTCCATTCCCTCTCTCGAGATAGTTGATTTCTCGAGACTGTAAATCTATCCAATCAGGCACATCTTTTCGAAGACAGTAAGTCCACTTTCTAATTCCAATTCCAATTCCAATCCCTCTCTTGAGACAATTGATTCCTCGAGACGGTAAATCTACTCCAATCAGGCATGTCTTTCCGAAGATGATAAGACCCCATTCCAATTTCAATCCCTCTCTCGAGATAGTTGATTCCTCGAGACAGTAAATCTATCCAATCAAGCACGTTTTTTCAAAGACTATAAGTCTCCTTTCTAATTCCAATTCCATTCCATTTCTCGAGACAGTTTATTCCTCGAGACGGTCCAGTGCATTTTTTGAAGAAAATCTCTTCGAAACGGTAAGTCCCTTTAAACCGGTCGACCGAGACGAGACCCCAAGTCCCCTAGATGGTAGAACAGTCCACCTTTAGCACCTGCTAGCCCGCCAATGCAGAAATGTCAGTTTAGGCACACCTTTCGAGAAAGTTGACTCTTAGGCGCTAAGTTCTTTTAGTAGCTTCCCGAGATTAGGTAGTCTCGGGAATGATCGCGAACCGTTAGAGTAGCGAAAATACTCGCAAACATCGCAACTATCAGAGTAGCGAAAATACTCGCAAACAGGTCGATATAGAGAATTGCCAACAAACCCCTATATCACATGACCACTGTTATAGTGGCGAAAACACTCAAAACCCAGGTCAACACCAGTGCCTGCTAGCCCACTTCGGTAAAAAATGACCAAACTGCCCCCAGGACCATTTTTCGGCACGTTTCTCGAGAACACATCTGAATCCTCAAAACGGTAAGTCCAGCCTTCCAAGATTGTCTTAAAGGCAATCCGGCATGATTAGGTGCCTTCTAATCAGTTTTAGGCCAATTTCGAGACTTTCCGGTCAAGATGATCACTTTGCCCCTAGGCATCGAATACCTCGGGAGCCACATTGGCTCTGGGAGTCAAATCGGTAACCTCCCGAGAATGCTTTTTATAGTATTCCCACCCTTCCTTTACCTTCCTGGATCATTCCGAGTCAATTCCGGTAAACCCAGTGCAAAATGACCGTTTTGCCCCTGGTGGGCCGGTCGCCTGTTTTTAGCCACGTTGGCTCTGGGTATCAAACCAGTAACCTCCTAAGATTGCTTGTTATAGTATTCTCAACCTTTCTTTATCTTTTCAGATCATTCTGAGTCAGTCCCGGCAAACCTGGTGCGAAATGACCGTTTTGCCCTTGGTGGGCCGGTCACCTTTTCCAATCACACCGGATCTGGGTATCAAACCGGAAATCTTTGGGAATATTCTAAATAATGTTTCCAAGTCTTGAGTCTTTTTTCAGGACATTCTAAGTCTGTCCTGGCAGCTTTCTAACCCGATTGATCGTTTTGCCCCTAACAGCTCGGTCAATCCTTCCGACACATCCTATCCCCATTTTTCAAGTCAAATACCTTCGGGATACTATTCTATGTGTTCCTACCTTGTTCTCGCTCTCCGGGTCATTCTCGGCCTCTTCAAATCATTCCCGAACTTTCTGAAGTCACTCTTAGTGAAGCCAGGCTAAGAATTGCATGGTAGTCAATAGTACAGGCGCCCAAATCTGGTCAAAGATACATTGCTTGCTGACCTAAATAGTTTCCTAATTGGCTAACGTCACTACTAGTGGCGCCAAGCCAATATTTGGCCTGGCGCCACTAGGAGCATTTTTGCCCTAGTGCCACTGCAACAGGCGCTAGGTCTATCTCATGTCTATAAACACAGAGCCTCCTCCAGTGTGAAAGAGGTTCGCAAACTCAGTCTAAAAATCCTAATTTTTGATACACAGAGCTCGTACACTCCCAAAACCCTAGCTTCCCTAGGTTCTCCAAACCCTAGCCACTATACACAAACCCTAGCCTTATATACACTCATACACAGCCCTATACACTTATACACTTATCTCCAACCCTCCATTGAAGACTTGGATTGCTGTAACTACGAAGCTCTTGAAGACCAAGACAAAGTTCTCGAAGATTTAAGCGAAGACAGAAGAAAAAACAAGAAAGCACAGTGTGCAAAACTAAGCAAAATAAAGAAGATACAAGGTAGGTTTTCTCTTTAAGTTTCCACACTTCCCCCTCTCTCTTCTCTCTCCTAACCCACTTGGGTTTTCTCTATTTTAATCCCCCATCTCTTTCTCTCCTTTCTTTGTATGCTTGAAACAAGGGGACTTTCGGTCCATGTGTAGGATTAGACTATTGGAGGGTCACCGTGTTGGGGGCTTTTTTTTTAGTATAACCGGAGACTATGTGGGTTCGGCCCCCTTAATTATGTGGTGAAGCCTTAACCTTGTATGTTCACGACCCCAAATTTGCATTGTGCATATCATGATCTTGCATCTTCTAAAAATTGTTTTCAAACTTGTTTTCAAAGCTTGCATTAAACTTGTTTTCAAAATTGTATCAAAATCTCCTTTTTCAAAACTTGTTTTCAAAATCACAACCCTAGGGTGATTCTAGCCTTTCCATGGCTAGAATTGCTTTAGGAAAGTATTACTTTTAAAGTGACTTTCATGGTCCATATTTTCAAACATTTGTTATTTTCAAAACCACTTTTCTAAAGTGGTTCTAGCCTTCTTATGGTTAGAATCGCTTTAGGAAAGTGAGACATTTTTATATCTTCTAAAAACTCTATTTTCAAAAGTCTCTCTTCCTAAAAATCTCTTTTTAACATACTTTCATAAAACTCTCCTTTCCAAAGTTGTTTTCAAAAACTCCCTCTAAAAATCTATTTTTCAAAACTCCCTTTTTCAACTCCTCTCCAAAATACTCTGCCCAAAATCCACTTTTTAAAAAACGCTTCCTAAAAATCTTTCTAAAAATTCTCTCCAACAATCTTCTACTAAAAATCTTTCTAAAAACTCTCTTCCCAAAATCTTCTTCTAGAAACTCCCCTCTAGGATTTTCCTTCTAAAATCTTCGTTTCCAAAAACGCAATTTTCATAAATCCCTTTTCTTGATGCCCAAGTCAAGTCTTAGAGCTAACAATTAGGAAACCCTAATTTTCTTTCCAAAAACATGGTTTTCAAACTTGCCTTAAAACCTAGGTTCCCAAAACCTCCTATTTTCTACGTCAAAACTATACACTTCCAAATCTAGGGTTTCTAGAAACTTCCTTTTCCAAATCCTTGTCAAATCTTATCTTCCCTTTAGGAAACCAAATCCAATCTTCCCATTTAGGAAATTAGATACAATCTTCCGTCTTTGGAAACAAAATGAAACACTTCTTCTTAGAAACAAAATCCAATCCCTTCTTAATCCAACTCTTTCCTAACTCAACTCCTTCATAATCTCCTACTTTCCTAAATCTTAACTTTCCAAAACTTGAACACAAAAATCTTTCCCAAATTTTAAAATTCAACTTTCAAATCTTTCCTAATTCTACCCCTTTCCAAATCTTAACTTTCCAAATCCAAGTTTTTAAATCTTTCCTAAACTCAACCTTTCCTAATCTCAAGGTTTTCTAAAACTCAAACTCTAAAACTTCCTAAATCCTAAACTTCCTAAATTCGAAACTTTCAAACTCTAAAATTTCCTAAGTTCTACACTTTCCTAAACTTCAAATCTTTCAAAGTCTAAACCTTTCCTCATTCCAACCTTTCTTAATTTCACATCCTTTCCAAACTTTAACTCCCAAATCTAGATTTTCAAATCTTTCTAAAACTCAAACTTTGAATATTCCAAAAATTCTAAAGCTTTCTAAATTCAAATCTTTCCTAATTTAAAATCTTTCTAAAATTCTAAGCTTTTCAAATTCAAAACTTTCTTAAGTGGAAACTTTCCAAATTCTAAATCTTTCTTAAACTAAACTTTTCCTAATTCAAAACATTTCTAAATTCAACACTTTCCTATTTTCAAAACCTTTCTTAAAATAAAACTTTCTTAATTCAAAACTTGCCTAAGTTGAAACTTTCCTAATTCCAAAACTTTCCTAAAATGAAACTTTCCTAAATTGACACTTTCCTATTTCGAAACCTTCCTAATCCGAATCTTTCATAAATTCCAAGCTTTCCTAATCTTCCAAGTCCAAATATTCAAGTCAATTGTTCTCTAAAATCTTTCCAAGTCAAATCCAATCCTTCTTTTCTAAGTTCCTAGGTTTAGGTTTCCTAAAACCAAGTCTTTCAAAATCAAATCTTTTAAATCTTCCAATCAAAGTTCAATCTCTCAATCTTCCAATCCAATTTCCAATTCAATCTCTTTATTCTAATCATATCTTCTATTTTCATTCGGACTCTTGTCCGAACTGCAACTAACCTGATTCTTCCAAAAGAACACGTAGGCAACCCTCATGGCTGCGGTCACAACATTTTTCAAACTTCTATTTCCACAATCTTTTCAAATCTCCAATCTATTTTCAAACTTCCAATTCCAAATTTCTATTTTCAAATCTCTTTTCTCAAATCTCTTTTCAATTTCAATTTCAATTTCAAATCTATCTTTTCAAATCTCTTTTAAATCAAATCAATTTCTTCTCAAATCTATTTCCAAATCTATTTTTCAATTCTCTTTTCTTACACTTGCTTATCATGCATCATGTCAATTTCTTTTCAAAATTTCTTTTTCAAAGTGAATAGGATTGAATATGGGTTAGTTGAAGACTCTCATCGGTGAATTTAGGGTAAATTGACATGTAGGTACCAAAAGGGCAGGGTAGGGTGATGGCTTAGTGCATCTTCCCTACATGTAACCAACCACCGAACCTAGAATCACTGTTTTCATAGACCAAAACGGAGTTATTTTCAAAAAGGGGATAAATGTTTTCCATAGGTTGCCAAATAACCTGTTTTCTTAAAAACCCTCTCTTGAGGAGATATTTTCAAAATCGTTTTTCAAAAACCCTAAGTGTAGTTTTCAGATTATACTTAGTTTTTAGGTGACCTAACATTTTCAAAATCGTTTTTCAAAAACCCTAAGTGTAGTTTTCGGATTATACTTAGTTTTTAGGTGACCTAACTCACCTTAATCAAGTTAGGTGGCGACTCCAAATCTTTTCCAAAAACCCTTTATTTAGATCTATTTTCAATTCAAACCTAGTCGCACTCATTCTTCTAGGAGGGTGAGTTCTAATGAGAAAGTACAGTATTTTTTCCACTTGTGTGTGTATTCCTCGAGTGTGAAAAATCTAGGCGCGACACGGCGAAGTGGTGAGTTGAATGTATTTTTAATTCTTGTGGAATGAGAGAAAGAGAGAGGAAAACAAAAAAGGCAGAGAACAAGGGAAAAGTTAGTAATTATCCTTGAAAAGCATTTATACAATGCATGCCCTAGAGGTGTTCCTGCTTGTCAAGATTTAGGTATGATGCTAAGGCTCATTTTAG
Source organism: Euryodendron excelsum (assembly GCA_033060915.1). Lineage (NCBI taxonomy): Eukaryota > Viridiplantae > Streptophyta > Magnoliopsida > Ericales > Pentaphylacaceae > Euryodendron > Euryodendron excelsum. Next base: position 40,664,755 of record CM065382.1, read on the forward strand.
AGATAGGGGATTGCCCTTATATGCAGATACCATACTTGTGCCTGTTTCATTCATTCTATACAAGCATTTATTCAAGGGAAATAAAAATAGCAATTTTATTTTGTTTTGTATAGAAAGTTAAAATTACATAAATTAGGGGAAGGGAACATTTTCCATGGGACTTTCCACCTATCTACCTAAACTACTTTTCGAGTCTTCGGTTTTGCCTTATTGATATTAGGAGGTCCTTGAATGACCTTGTCTCCGGATTGCCCCTTGTCTTGTGGCAACCTTATCTCCTTAAGTGAGAGGGATTGGGGCCCCTCTAATGAAATGATTCTTGGATGCATGCCATGATCCTTAAGGTTTGGAACCCTTAGGAACTAGGTAGAGTTATGATTTGAGATTGGCTCATGGGCCATTCTCCTGGAGGTTAATCAGATGCATGGAGTGCAAGTGGCTTGAGTTACTTTAGAACTCTTGCCTTGGGATGATTACATATGCATGAGTAGTTTAATAGCATGAATGACAAGATATTGATAGCAAAACATTCACCTATGTAAGCATAATAACAACAAGAGTAAGGAAATCGAAAAATAGTTGCTCTTTCCTCCTTGATTTTTGAAGAAGACATATGCCTTAAATCGGCCAGAGGTTCGGGTATGCATGGATGCTATATGAGTATGGGGTTGAGGGCTACTAATGCTTCTTGAAAAGCTCGGCTCCCAGATCTTGATACCTAGGCCCACTCCCCGGGGTGGTGCCATTATAGGTTGGTGATTTGAGTAGGGGAACTATCTAAAAACCATTGGTTAGATGACACATCTGCCTACCACCAACAGTCAATGTAATGTTGCCTCTTCTAAGTAGAAGGTAGTAACCAGGGTCAATATTCCATGAAGATGCACATGCAAGTGTATGTGTGATTTTGGAAATTGGAGAAAAGAACCCAAAAACTCCCATACATCTTATCATACACAGCATACATAGCATTTTATGAGTATAAATTAAAATGTGAACAAGGGTCCACCTACCAAATAAATGCACAGAGTTAGTACTTTTTGAGGAATGCAAATGCAAAATAAAGTATGATGTATGAACAATGCAAGAGCATGTAATGAGTGTAATGTTTGACTTTTTGCAAAACAAGGACCATTTTGAGAAAATTAGAAATTTGAAAAGCTTAGAAGGTGGTTATAATTAAACAAGGTAACTGGCGACCTTAAATTGAGTAAAGGGTGATTGGACATGACATAGGCCTAACCCTCTGATTGTCCCCAGTGGAGTTGCCAAGCTGTCATGCACCGTTTTTTAATCAAATCAAGCCCTCTTAGCTCAAGAAAAAGTATGATGCTTTCTTGTTAGGACTCATCCTCCTAGAAGGAAAAATGCGATGGGGTTTAAATTTTTGAAATGGAATTGATTAGGGCATTTTGAAAAGGTCTTTGGAGTCGGCACCTAATATATTTAAAGATGTGCTAGGTCATCTCCACCAAGTAAAACCCGAGGGTTAAACTTAGGTTTTGGAAAGTATTTTTGAAAAATGTCCTCATGAGAGGGTTTTAGAAGGTAGGGTTATTTAACTACCCTAAAAATGTTGGAAAGCCCTATTGAAAATTGATTCTAGTTTTGGTCTTTAAAATAGAAATTCTTAAGTCTGGGGGTTGGTTACATGTAAGGAAGATATCATTAGACTATCACTCTACCCTGCCCTTGCGATACCTATATGTCTATCCACCTTTTACTCACCTAATTATGACTCACCGATTACCTATGTTTATTGTTATCCACTTAAAAAATATTTGAAAACAAAGTTTGAAAAAGAGTTTGAAAGATGGAATTGAGTTTGAAAAATGGTTATGGAATTGGGAATTTAAAAGGGTTGTGGAATTGAAAATTTGAAAAGGGTTGTGTACACACCCCATGAAGGGTTGCCTACGTACCTCCTTAAAGAAGATCAGGTCAACCGTAGTTCGGACAAGAGCCCAAAAGAGTTGAAATTTTGAAAAGGGTTTCTATTTCTAGAAAATTTTCATTTTTAGAAAGTTTCATTTCTCAAGAAAGTTTGAGTTTGAAAATATTTCCTTTTCAGGAAAGTTTGAGTTTGAAAGATTTCCTTTTTAGGAAGATTGAATTTTGAAAATATTTCCTTTTTAGGAAGATTTAATTTTTGAAATATTTCCTTTTCACGAAGATTGGATTTGGAAATGTTTTCTTGATTTGAAAAGATTGAGATGTGATTTGAAAATATTAGATTTAAAAAGATTTGATTTGAGAAGATTTTATTTTCGTTTAGGAAAAGATTTGGTTTCTATTTTTTTGAAAAAGATTTGATTTGCTTGAAAAAGGTAAGTTTGGATTGTTTCCAAAATAGAAGGAGTTGATTTAGGGTTTAAATTTGGAAGGTTTGAAAAAGGAGTGATTTGAGAGATTTGAAATGGAAGGTTTTGATTGGATCGATTTTAAAAAGGAAAGGTTTAATTGATTTGAAAATTGAGGATTTTGAGAGTTTTGAAAAAGGAATGATTTTGGTTTCAAAATGGAAGGTTTCTATGTTGGCAAAAACAAGATTTTTCTAGGATTGAACTTCTAGGATTTAACAAATGAGAGTTTTGTAAATGGTTCAAAAATCGAGTCTTTTGAAAACATGTTTTAGGGCCCGAAACCCTAACTTGGATTTTAGACATCCAAATGAATATCGCACTTTGCCTAAAACCATTCTAGCCATTAGATGGCAATCACTTTAGGCTCGTGACATGAAAAATGACGAAGGCACGAGACCAAAAACGTAGACCTTTTTGGGTCGTTTTGAACGTCACACGTTCCCGGAGACAACCTTAGTCATGGAATGACTAGGATCATTTCGGGATTGTGTTTTTTGAGAAGAAAACAATATAGGCTATTAGAAGCCATTTCAAACATTACACTTTTCTAGGAAAACCCTAACCATGAAAGGTTTAGGATCAACCTAGAATTATGGTTTTTAGAAAGCAACTTTGAAATCAGTTTTTAGGGATAAAGAGATGACAAAAATGCAAATGTATGACAACGACAATAACAACATAAATCATACAAGATTAGGTATAACCACATTGTAAAGAGGCCCTAAGGCCATGCCGTGAGGTGAGTGAAAGTCAAGAAGGGAATCCCGATTGGTAGTCCCCTCTCATCCACTCTTGACATGGACTTAGCATCCTCTTGTTCCAAGCATGCAAGAAAGTGGGGTTTAGAAGATGGGGGTTAAAAATGAGAAGAACCCAAGTGGGCTCGGAGGGAGAAGAGAGAGTGGGGAATACGAAAAGGCAAATAAAGAATTACTTTATCTCGTTTCTTTTTTCTTCAATAGAAGCTCGGGCCTTGGACTTAGGAAGACGTCAAGAGCTTTAGGGCAGTGGGGTGGACCTTCGGTGGAGTTCGGAGGCTAAGGCTTTGGAGCTTCAAGCTAGGGCTTGGCTGGTAGGACTTCGAGAGAGAGAGATAGGGCTCCAGGAGCTAACTGAAGAGAGGGAGAGAGTTTCTGGATTTTTTTTTGACTAAAAATAATGAGAGAGAAGGTCTGTATTTATAGTGCAAAACCAGAGGATTTTTGCACCACTCTTAGTGACACACACCGTAGTTTTGGCCGTGCGCCACTAAAAGTGGCATAGGCTCATTTATTAAGGGATGAGAAAAAGGCTGGATATAGGGCTTGTTGGGTGCTGGTCGATTTGTAGCCGCTTTTGACAGCCTGGGGGGGTGGTGTGTGTTGGTCCAAAAAGGCAATCCAAGAAGGGGGTGAATTGAGTTTTATAGAATTTATATCAAGTAATGCAACTAAAAACAGTTTATGTATTTTAACAATAATTAATCAAAGTATATAGATCAAGCAAGTGAAGTATATATCAAAGTATATATTTATGCAAGCTTGTATAGTGAGCAAATAAGCAAAACAGAGCAAGGAAAGAAGAGCACCAGATTTATAGAGGTTCGGCCAACTTTGCCTACGTCCTCTCTTCTGCGATCCTCACGAAGGTATTCCACTATGTAACACTCTTTACACAGCTGCTGATTTTGCCACAAGTGCCCAGCTCACTCATACAAAAGCTTCTTCCCAAACTTTTAAAACCCAAGAGATTTTGTCCAAGCTTCTCTCAAACTTACAAGTGATTTTGTCCAAGCTTCATTCAAACTTATAAATGTTTTTACCCAAGAACACTCAAACTTACAGGTTTACAAACCTACCCAAGTGAATGAACAAAGGTTATACAAGGGGTAACTCTCATAATGAGTATATGAACAAGTACAGCTCAATGAATAACCTTAAACACTCAGCAAAAATATGTGGCAGTTAAGGCACAAGAAATTTTCAACTTCAAGCACTTGATACCAATGGTATAATCACTCTCATCATCTACATAGAAGCTGTAGATATCTTGTATTTAAAGCTATGGATCGATTCTAGTTGTTGGAGAAGTATGGGAGAAGTTTTTATGACAAATTGCACCATAATGCCTGTCAGAAATATAGCCGTTACTGTCGGGGGTCGACTCTTTTTAGAGTCTGCTTCAGCATTTTTCCTTGAGGGATAGACTCATGACTTGTAGGAGTTGATTCTTTTGGTCAGAATCTACAGACTCAACTCTCTGTTCCAATGAGTCGACTCTTTTGTAGTGAGGAGTCGACTCTTTTCAGCAGTCTCCAAAATTTTTAGGCTCTTTTGAAATGAGTCTCCAGCAGATTTTCAAGACTCTGTTTGAAAGAGTCGACTCTTGAAACTTGAGGGGTCGGCTCTTTTCACTAGAAAACTTGTCTTTGCAATTTTTCTTCATTCTTGTCCAAAGTTTTCAATCTTTTCAAGGATCATCCAAATAATCTTTTTAAGGCTTGCAAATACTTCTTCAAGGCTTGACGACTTCAAAAACATCTTCAATCCCTTCTAGATGAATTACCTTCATTTTAATTACTTGTAGAGCTCTTCAATCACCATTGCTTCATCCATTGATCCAAGTCTTCTTCAATATCTTCAAGAGAGCTTCCAAGACTTAAAATCTTCATTTCTTTAACTGATTTTCTATCATTCTTTGAACATCTTCAATCTCTTTACTTGATCTTCATTTCTAGATTTCTTTTAGGATTCTTCAATTAATATAACTTCTTCTAGACTTCAAAAAATCTTCCAAGAAAGCTTTTCAAGTCTTGTGATTTCTTCCATACCTTCAAGACATCTTCAAATCTTCCAAGAAAGCTTCCATGTCTTTGAGTTGGTCTCTTCTTCTTTGAAATTTCTTCATTCTCTATAAGATCACCACTTGTTGAATATGGCATGCCTTCATGCTTATCAATCTTCAATCTAAGATTTTCATCATTTTAAAATTCCTTTATTCTCTTATAATATCAAATTTGTTTAATATGTTATCTCATCATACTTTTCATTCTTCATTCTAATCTTTACATCTCTTCACTCTAATCTTTGCATCACGCATCCTCCATTATGATAAACTTCAAGTCAAGATCTAATTAATAATTAATCTGCACACTAAGTAGAATTATTAGAACACTAAACCATATTTTGTTATCATCAAAATTAAAGTATTGAGTCAACAATCTCTCCCTTTTGCTGATGACAAAACCTTAAAAATATATGCAATTAAGTTCATTATAAAGCATAAGGATTAATATGTATGAGAAGCCTAGGGCTTCAAATTCTTAATTTTCTTTTCCTTTTTCATATATTTTTCATAAAGTATTTCTCCCTTTTTTTCTTAATCAATAAAAACAGAACCAAAAAAAAAAAAAAAAAAGAATGCAAACTTAGAATAGAAAAGATTGATTCGTATTCTAGATTTTTTGTTTAAAACAAATATCTCCCCTATGGTCATATAGGCTATCTCTCCCCCTAAATGAATGAGTTCTCTTTGATATGGGATACAAAGAAACCTTTATGAGTATAAAAGATATGTGCAATATCAGAAAAATATAGAGAAAGTGAGAGTTTCATACCAAGCATTTGCTCCCCCTTACTTTTGTACTTTGTGCTTTAGAGTAATTTTTAGATTCAATTAAAGCAATTAACTAACTCAAAAGATGCAAAGTACGTAAGTACTTAGAAATACAAAATAGTCATGCTCTTGCTCCCCCTTTCTTACCAAACATATACTCTAGATTATATTTTAGATTTAAGGCAAAGCAAACTCAAACTTAGATGGTCAAGGCATATAGGCACTTGGAAGTTCAGAATATTCATGCTTCATAGCAGTATATTCATACTTCCCTTTCGCATCAAACCAATGCTCTCCCTTTCTTTTGCAATTGATGCCTCGTTGCAATATAACTCCTTTGCACTCATTTAATACTAGGTAATGAAAACTAAAAAGTAACATGTATTGCATGTCAATTATACTAAGTAATGCATTGAGGAGTAAGTGTTAAGGAGTGTTCTCTCCTCCTTTTGGTCTTTTTGAGAATACTTTCTCCCCTTTTTGTCAAATCATAACAAAGGAGTAAAAGTTGGAGAAAAAAGATAGGTACAATAGCAAAAAAAAAAAAAAAAGGAATAAAATGATGTTTATGAGAAGGACATTGATTAAAGCAGTTAAAGCAATCACTTATTCAACATTCAAAAATAAAATAGCAATGTTAAGACAATGAGATCCAAAACACATCATTCATGCATGAAGAAATATTAAGAGAGTTTAACACCGAGAACCATCCACAAAATATTACATATTACTTTGAGAATGACTTGTTCAAAAATAGAAAATAGAAGAAGCAGAGGCAGAGGTCTTCATTTTCTTTTGGGAGAAGAGGTTTGAGAAAGATGGACTGGATCATTAGCAGTGTTTGAAAATTTTTTGCTTGGAGTTCTTTGTCTTATGCCATATTTGTGAGATGCAATAGAAGGCTTTGAAGGAGTTTGGTCATAGGGATCAGAAGGGCCTGCTGGTAATGGCTGAGATGAGGTGTGCTCCCTTCCACTAGATCCTTCTAACTCATCTGTGCTGAATCCTCTTCTGCAAATTCTACTGCTGAAGGGAAGAGAGACTGTTATTGGTCTCCAACCAGCTTCTTCATATATTTACCAATATGCTCGGTGGAAAAGCAATGTCATTGGCAACTTGTTCCCTTATTTTGTTTCCCTCAAACACAAAGGCCTCCCTCACCTCCCTCACCTTCTTCTCAATAAAGAATAACCTAGTAGCCCCATTGTCTATTTTCTTCTCTAACTTGGTGAACATCTCTTCTTGATGCCTTTTCAAATCTCTTACCATGCTCATCAAAATAGAAAAATTCACAAATTGGCCACTTGGAATAATGCTCATTGGGAAGAGTTCCCTTGGAGCACTAGAAGCTGCAGGTTTAGAGGGTTCACTGTTGTGCCCAGATTTTTTGCACTCGAGGAATACACACACAAGCGGAAAAAACACTGTACTTTCTCGTAGAACTCATCCTCCTAGAAGAATGAGTGCGACTAGATATGAATTGAAAATTTATTAAAATAAAAGGTTTTTGAAAAACAATTGGAGTCGCTACCTAACTTGATTAAGGTGAGTTAGGTCACCTAAAAACTAAGCATAATCCAAAGACTACACTTAGGGTTTTTGAAAACGATTTTGAAAATACTTCCTCAAGCGAGGGTTTCTAGGAAAACAGGTTGTTTGGCAACCTTTAAAAAATAATTAAGCCCTTTTTGAAACTCCATTTTGGTATTTCGAAAACAGTGATCTAGGTTCGGAGGTTGGTTACGTGTAGGGAAGACCCACTAAGCCATCACCCTACCCCGCCCTTGCGGTACTTACAAGTCTATTTACCCTAGATTCACCTGTGAGAGTCTTCAACTATCAAATGTTCAATCTTATTCACTTTAAAAAATAATTTGAAAAAAATGATGCATGAGATGTAAGTGCAAGAAAAAGAGAATTGGAAAATAGATTTGAAAAAGAAGAATTGAAGTTTGAAATTGGAAAGAAAGTTTAGAAATTGAAATTGAGGATTGAAAATAGATCTTTAGAATTGCAAGTTGGAAATAGATTAAGGAATTGGAGATTTGAAAGAAGTTGTGGAAATAGAAGCTTGAAAAAGATTGTGGAATTGGAGATTTGAAAAAGGTTGTGACCGCACCCATGAGGGTTGCCTACGTATCCTTTTTGAGGAATCAGGTCAGTCGTAGTTCGGACAAGAGTCTGATAGAAAATAGAAGGTTTAATATGAAAGAAGAAGCTGAATTGGAATTTGGATTTGATTTGAATTTAGAATAGAAGATTGGAATTTGAAATGGAAGAATATAGACCCTAGACCTAGGAAGATAGGACTTAGAAAGGACTCGAGATTAAGAAAGACTTGACTCGAATGTTAGACTTGGAAGATCGAAGAAAGATTGGATTTAGGAAGGGTTCGAATTAGGAAAGGTCCGATTTAGAAAAGTTTCAAAATAGGAAAGCGTCATTTTGGAAAGTTTCGTTTTAGGAAAGTTTCAATTTAGGAAAGTGTTATTTTAGGAAAGTTTCATTTTAGGAAAGTTTTCGAATTAGGAAAGTTTTGAAATTATGAAAGGTTTTGTTTTAAGAAAGTATTGAAATTGAAAAGTTTTGAATTTGGAATGCTTTAAAATAGGGAAGTTTTGAAAGTTGGAAAGTTTAGAATTTAGAATGTGTTTTAATTTTAGAAATTGTTGAAGTTAGGAAAGGTTTAAGTTTAAGAAAGATTTGAAAACTTAGATTTGGAAAGTTAAGATTTAGAAAAGGATGAAACTAGGAAAGGGTTGAATTAGGAAAGATTTGAAAGCTTAATGTTTAAGGAAAGATTTAAAAGTTTAAGTTTAAGAAACTTAAGGTTTAGGAAAGTAAGAGATTAGGAAGGATTTGAATTAGGAAAGATTTAGACTAAGAAGGATTGAGATTCCTATTTCTTAAAACAAGAGATTAGATTTTATTTTTAAAAAGAGATGTTTTGATTTTGTTTCCAAAAAACGGAAGATAGGATCCAGTTTCCTAAATGGGAAGATTAGGTTTGGTTTCCTAAAGGGAAGATTGGATTTGGCATGAATTTAGTAGGTAAAGTTTTGGAAATCCTAAATTTGGGAAGACTATAATTTTGATGTAGAAAAGGGGTTTTGAAAATATAGTTTTGATGTATAAAATAAGAGGTTTTGGAAACCTAGGTTTTAAGGCAAGATTGAAAATCATGTTTTCGCAAAGAAAAATTAGGGTTTCCAAATTGTGGGTTCTAATGTTTGACTTGGACTCTAAGAAAGGAGATTTTTGGAAAGTGAGTTTTTGAAAAGGAAGATTTTTGGAAGGAAATCCTAGAGAGAAGTTTTTGGAAAGTAAACTTGAAAAGGGAGAGTTTTTGGAAGGGGATTTTTGGAAAGAGATTGTTGGAAGGAATTTTTAGGAAAGAGATTTAGGGAGAGAGTTTTCTAAGAGGGAAACGTAGGGAGGGTTTTTAGGAAAGGAATTTTGAAGAGAGCTTTTTAAAAAGGAGTTTAAAAAGAAGTTTTGAAAAATAGATTTTTGGAGGGAGTTTTTGAAAACAATTTTGGAAAGAAGATTGGAGAGAGTTTTTAGAAAGCATGTTGAAAAAGAGATTTTTAGAAAGAAAGATTTGAAAAAGAGTTTTTGTAGAAAGTATATAAAATATTTCACTTTCCTAAAGCGATTCTAACCATAAGAAGATTAGAACCACTTTAGGATAGTGGTTTTGAAAATAACAAAGGTTTTGAAAATATGGACCGTATTGGCCACTTTAAATGTAATACTTTCCTAAAGCAACCCTAGCAATGGAAAGGCTAGAATCACCTTAGGATTGAGATTTTGAAAACAAGTTTTGAAAAAGAAGATTTTGATGCAATTTTGAAGACAATGTTAATGCAAGCTTTTGAAAACAAGTTTAAAACAAACTTTGGAGGAATGCAAGATCATGATATGCACAATGCAAAGAGGGTCGTGAACATACATGGTTAAAGGCTTCACCACATAATCAAGGGGGCCGAACTCACGTGGTCTCCGGTTAGACTAAAAGAAAGCCCCCGACATGGTGACTCTCCAATAGCCTAATCCTACACATGGACCGGGAATTCCCTTGTTTCAAGCATGCAAGAAAGGGGGGGGGGGGGGGAAGAAGATGGGGGATTAAAATAGAAGAAAATCCAAGTGAGTTAGGAGAGAGAAAAGAGGAGGAAGATGCGTAAACGTAAATAAGAAGCCTACGTTGTGTCTTCTTTATTTTGCTTAGCTTTGCGCGCTTTGTTTTGCTTGTCTTACTTCATTCTTCACTTCAGTCTTCGTCTTGATCTTTGTCTTGATCTTCACGTGTTTGCTTCGATCTTTAAGAACTTCAGATTGTAGCACTTCAAGTCTTCAATAGAGGCTTTGGAGGCTAGTGTATGAGTATATGAGAATGTATGAATGTATAGGAGGCTAGGGTTTGTGTATGGAGGCTAGGGTTTGGAAAACCTAAGGAGACTAGGGTTTAGAGAAGCTACGAGTTCTGTATATTGAAAACTAGGGTTTTTAGACTGAGTTTGCTGATCTCTTTCATGTTGGAGGAAGCTCTATATTTATAGACAAGGGAATGCACTGGTGCTTGTTGCAGTAGCGCCAGCTAGTTAGAAAAGTTTTAAGGTCGGCAACCAATGTATCTTGAGAAGATTTGGGCGCCTGTACTAGTGACTACCATGCAATTTTTAGCCTTGCTTCACTATGAGTGACTTCGGAAGGTTCAGAAATGATTCGAAGGGGCCGGGAATGACCCAAAGGGCCAGAAAGGGACAGGAACACCTAAAACAGTGCCCCGAAGGTAGTAGACTTGAAAAAGAATGATAAGAATTGTCGAAAAGGTCGACCGGGCTATTAGGGGTAAAACGGTCAATCGGGCCAGGAAGCTGCCATGACAGACTCAAAATGTCCCGAAAGAAGACTTGAGACTTGAAAAAATTATTTAGAATGTTCCCAAAGGTTACGGGGTTGATACCCAGAGCCGGTGTGGTCAGAAAAGGCGACTGGCCCACCAAGGGCAAAACGGTCATTTTGTACCGAATTTACCGAAACTGACTCGGAATGATCCAGAAAGATAAAGAAAGGTTGAGAATGCTATAAAAAGCATCCTCGGGAGATTACCGGTTTGATACCCAGAGCTAGTGTGGTCGGAAAAGGCGACCGGCCTACTAGGGGCAAAACAGTCATTTTGCACTAGGTTTACGAGAACTGACTCGGAATGATCTAGAAATATAATAGAAGGCTGAGAACACTATAAAAAGTATTCTCGGGAGGTTACCGATTTGATACCCAAAGTCGGTGTGGTCTCTAGGGCATTCGAATGCCTAGGGGCAAAATGGTCATCTTGACCGAAAAGTCTTGAAATTGACCCGAAACTGACTAGAAGGCTCCTAATCATGCCGCATTGACTTTAAGACAATCTTAGAAAGGGGTGGACTTACCATTCTGAGGACTTAGGTGTGTTCTTGAGAAACGTGTCGAAAAATGGCCCTAAGGATAGTTTGGTCATTTTTCACCGAAGTGGACTAGCAGGCACTAGTGTTGACCTGGGTTTTGAGTGTTTCTGCCACTCTAACAGAGGTCTCGTGACACAGGGGTTTGTTGGCAATTCACTATATCGACCTTCTTGTGAGTATTTTTGCTACTCTAACGGTTGCGATGTTTGCGAGTACTTCCACTACTCTGACGGTTCGCGATCATTCCCGAGACTGCTTGATCTCGGGAAGCTGCTAAAGGGACTTAGCGCCTGAGAATTCAACTTTCTCAGAACGCGTGCCGAAACTGACATTTCTGCATTGGCAGGCTAGCAGGTGCCAAAGGTGGACCGTTCTACCATTTAGGGGACTTGGGGTCTCGTCCCGGTCGAAAGGTTTTAAAAGGGAGTTACCGTCTCTGGAAAGACGTGCCTGATTTGGAATTGGAAAGGGGACTTACCGTCTTCGGAAAGACGTGCCTGATTTGAAATTAGAAACGGGACTTACTGTCTTCGGAAAGACGCGCCTGATTTGGAATTAGAAAGGGGACTTACCGTCTTCGAAAAGATGCGCCTATTGAAATATGGAAAGAGGACTTACCGCCTTCAGAAAGACGTGCCTGATTTGGAATTGGAAAGGGGACTTATCGTCTTCGAAAAGACGCGCCTGATTTGGAATTGGACCGAACAATGCCCATAAGGTCATTTCGGTCATTTTGCCTCTATTTGGGCCTGGTGGGCCCGCGAAGCGATGGATAGACAGGATTAGACTTAGAGAGTTGACTTCGATTAGAATACGTCCATATTGACTTGAGTATAAGTCTGGACGGACCATAAACTGCCGAGCGGTAAAAAATGGGGTGCTTACATTCACCACTCTCTGGTATGGCACTGGAAGGTTCACCTCTTTCAGTGGATTCAATTCTCGGAGTGACACTGTCAATGTGTTTCTCCTTTCTAGGGGTCCAGGACTTGCTCTGTGAATGGAAGTGATAGCCCATTTTTGACAAAGTTTTCTGATTATACTCATTAGAATTTGGATAAGGGGTTCTTTGCTTCTCACCCCTTAAATCTATATTGAAGTGCTTAAAAACTTTGGTCAAGAGAATCCCATAGGGGAGGCTAACTTTGCTTATAGAAGCCTTGACAATGTGATCTAGGATGAATTTAGGCAAATCAATTTTGGTGTTTGTCAAGTAAGCCCAAAGGAAAAACAATTTCATTTTAGTGATGTAGTCGAACTTACCACCTTTAGGGATGAGAATGTGACAGATAAAATGATGCACCAATCTCAATTCCAAAGGCAACTCATTAGCCATGGGTTAGAATGAATCATCAGTAATCTCCCTTCCCAATAAGGTAGACAATGCAGTTTTTCTACTTACATCTTTCTTGTCCATTTGCCCACCACTACCAATTTTCAAAATCTGACAAATCACTCCTCTAGTGAGTGTAATGGTTGTTCCCTTCATAAAGCTAATCACATTGATACTCCCATTTTCTTTTTCTACATGGGCATAGAATTGTCCCACAATTTCAGGGTATACATCATCCTTTAACAGAGTGATGGATTTCCAACCAAGGACACTTCTAATTTAGGTTCAAATGCAAACTTTTCTTTGGCAAAGAATGCATAATCTATTCATCTTCCATTTAAAATAACTCTAGAAAAGAAGATTTTCTTATACTTATCTCGATTGGATTTCTTCTCAAAGTAGATGGTGCTGTCGAGAAATTCATCTTCCTCTTCCTCAATTTGCCTCCCTTTTCTCCTTTTTGAAAGCCTAGAAGACTCCCCTTTAGCCTTTCTTTTCGTTCTTCTTTTGGATTTGGGAGTCGACTCTTTTAGGGTTTTATTCCCCTTCTTCGATGGAGCAGATTTTGAAGCCATGGAAGGTTAAAAATGGCAGTTAAAGGAAGTTAGGAAAGCTCTAGGATGATCAAATATAAGTTATGTAAGGATTGAGAGAGAGTTTTTCGATGGTTGGAAGTGGAGGTGACGATTAATCATGAGAGAAATGAGAAAAATCAAAAGTTTTGAAATGATTCAAATAAAAGAGGGGTTTTATAGTTTTAGAGCAGTTTGGGCTAAATGAGTTGACTCTTGGCTTAAAAGGGTCGACTCTTTTGAGCGAAGAAAGCTTTCTGAGCTCTCTGTTCAAATGAGTCGACTCTTTTGGCAAGAGGAGTCGACTCTTTTCAACAGAGGACTTCTGAGGTTGATTCTAGAGTCCAGGAGTCGACTCATTGAATGCATGAGTCGACTCTTTTCCTCCAGAAATGCAAAGATGTGATTTTAAAAGTCATGAAATGCATCAAACAAGTTTGTAAACTATTTCAAAGGTTCATATGCACTTATCAAACATATATAAACATCTAAGCATTCAAGATAAAGGATTGCTCATCCCTAATTCTCTCCTAATCATACAAAATCTATCTTTATTTAAAGGTTTTGTGAAGATATCAGCTAGTTGATGTTCTGTACTCACAAAATCATGTAAGATATCACCTTTTTGCACATGATCACATATAAAATGATGTCTAATATTAATGTGCTTTGTGTGAGAGTGTTGGACATGATTTTTGGTTAGATTGATGGTACTTGTGTTATCACAACTAATCGGAATATGTGTAAATGTTAAACCAAAATCCCCCAGTTGATGTTTTATCCAAAGCACTTGTGCACAACAACTTCCGGCTGCAATATACGCAGCCTCAGCTGTGGAAAGGGCAACTGAGTTTTGGTTCTTACTAAAACATGAAATAAGCATATTTTCAAGAAATTGACAAGAGCCACTAGTGCTCTTTCTATCAACCTTACTACTAGCATAATCAGCATCTAAATAACCAATTAAGTTCAAAGATGTGCTTCTAGGATACCACAATCCAAGATTAGGTGTGTGCTTAAGGTATCTAAATATTCGTTTAACAGCAACAACATATGATTCCTTAGGATTAGATTGAAAGCGAGGACACAAGCATACACTAAACATAATATCAGGCCTACTAGCAGATAAGTAAAGCAATGAGCCTATCATATTTCTATATAACTTAGTGTCTACAAAAATACCTTTCTCATTGCTGTCAAGCTTTGTTGAAATATTCATAGGGGTGCTCAATGGTTTTGCATCTTCCAGTCCAAACTTCTTGAATAGATCTTTGATGTATTTAGCTTCGTTAATGAAAATACCTTCCTTTAATTGTTTGATTTGAAGTCCAAGGAAGTAATTAAGCTCACCCATCATGCTCATCTCAAACTCACCCTGCATGCACTTAGCAAATTCCTTGCAAAGCTTTTCATTAGTAGAGCCAAATATAATGTCATCAACATAAATTTGCGCAAGTAACATGTCATGATTTTTAACCTTTATAAAAAGAATTGTATCAACTTTTCCTCTCGTAAAATCATTTTCAGTCAAAAATTTGCTTAGCCTTTCATACCAGGCCCTTGGGGCTTGCTTTAAATCATATAAGGCTTTAGTAAGTTTGAAAATATGATTTGGAAATAAAAGATTTTTGAAACTAGGAGATTGTTCAACATACACCTCTTTAAATATAAAACCATTAAAAAATGCACTTTTCACATCCATTTGATAAAGTTTGAAATTTTTAAAACATGAAAATGCAAGCAACATTCTAATAGCTTCTAATCTATCTACAGGTGCATAGATTTCATCAAAATCAAGTCCTTCTTCTTAACTCTAGCTTTGAGCTACAAGTCTTGCCTTGTTTCTAACAATAATTCTAGATTCATCCATCTTATTTCTGAACACCTATTTGGTTCTTATAACAGGATGATCTTTAGGTCTAGGAACAAGATTCCAAACCTCAACCTTTTCAAATTGGTTTAAACCTTCTTGCATGGCCATAATCCATGATTCATCATTTTCAGCATCTTGAAAACATTTTGGTTCTATTTGTGAAAGAAAAGCAAGATGATTACATACATTTCTAAGAGATGATCTTGTTCTTACCCCTTGTGATGAATCACCTAGTATTTGCTCTGTTGGACGGTTGTGGACAAATTTTTATTCCTTTGGCAATCCTTCATTCCCATCTTGTTGGCTTGAAGAGTCATCTTGGTTTCATTTTTCATGTGGTGGAGCTTTACTTTGAGTTGGATTGATGTTCAACGTATCCAAATTCTTCTCCACGTCATCTATATCATCATTCACAGCCTTTCTAGAAAAAGAGTTTAGTTCATCGAAGTTAACATGAATTGATTTTTCAACAACTAAGGTTTTCTTATTGTAAACTCTATAGGCCTTGCTATGTGAGGAGTATCCTAGAAAGGCAGCTTCATCAGATTTTGCATCAAATTTACAAAGGTTGTCCATATTGTTATTCAACACAAAACATTTGCATCCAAAAGCTCTAAAATATAAAACATTTGATTTCTTGTTTTTCCAAAGCTCGTATGGGGTTTTATTTAAAACGTTTCTCACCAAAACTCTATTTAACACATAACAAGCATTGTTGAGGAGTTATAGGTGCTGAAAAATTGTGTTCAAAACCATTTTTATTAATGTATGTTTTAAAAGGTTTGCAATCAAACTCACTACAATGGTCAGTCCTAATTGCTGTGATTATAAATCCTTTTTCATTTTGAACCTTTTTACAAAACTTGGTGAAGAAAGCAATTGTTTCATCTTTGTGAGCTAGAAAGAATGTCCATGTAAATCTTGAGTAATCATAAATAATGACAAGAGCATATTGTTTACTAGCTAAACTTAAAGTTCTGGTAGGTCCAAACAAATCCATATGCAATAGTTGAATTGGTCTAGAAATAAAGAGCATGTTTATGGATTTAAAAGAAACTCTTGGTTGCTTTCCCATTTGACATGCATCACAAGCTTTGTGTTTCTCAAAATCGAGTTTGGGAAGACTATTTACTAACTCATTTTTCAAAATTTTTGAAAGAATGCTCATACTAATAGTACCAAGCATTCTATGCCACAACCAATTATCCTCTTTGTTCACAGCAGCAAGGCATTTGATTTTACAAGAAGATAATTCGTTTAAGTTGAAAGTGTAACTATGTACTTTTCTATGACTAGTCAATATGATCTTGTTATCATTTATGTTTACTACATTACATTTTGAAGATTCAAACACTGCTTTGCAACCTTTGTTACACAATTGACTGATACTCAGCAGGTTGTGCTTAAGACCTTTAACAAGTAAAACATTCTCAATAGAGGTTGAAAAATTTTTACTAATATTACCTATGCCGATGATTTTGCCTTTGCTATTATCTCCAAAAGTAACCAATCCTCCATCCTTTGGTGTGAGAGAAGTGAATTGAGTTTCATCTCCAGTCATATGTCTCGAACGGCTACTATCCAAGTACTATTGATCATTTTTTGAGTTAGCTTGAAGACATACCTACAAAACAAGTAACTCAACCTTTGACCTTTGGTACCCAAATTATCTTGGGTCCAGTGGGGTTAGTCTTCAATGCTCTTTTAGGAACTTAAGTTTTCTTGACAGCATGAGATTTTTGTATAAGAAAACATTAATTTGCAAAGTGACCTCTCTTATGATAATAAAAGCATGTGATTGTAGCTTTTGAAAACTTTGTGTTTAAAAACATTGTAACCTATTCTAGCCTTGTCAAGGGAGCAATTTCATTTACCAAGCATAGCCTCAAGTTTATCTCTTCCATTGACACATTTAGAGAGAGATTTTTCTAAATTAGTGACTTTTTCTTTCAAAATAGAGTTTTCCTTTTTCAAAATTTCATTTTCATTTTGTTACTCTTCACTTTCTTCTGTGAGAGTGGATACCATATTCTTGAGAAGATTGTTTTTTATGCCTAACTTTTTAAATTGAACAATCAAGTCATCGAAGGCATCTTGCAATTCATTAAAAGAAAAATCAGGATTAGTTACCTCTGTTTCTTCTTCATGTGCCACAAGACATAAGTTGGCTACTTCATGAGTTTCAAATTCATCTGAGCTTGAATCTTCACTATCACTCCATGTTGGAACTAGAGCCCTCTTCCCTCTTTCTTTCTTTCCTTTCTTTTTCAACTGAGGACACTCATTTCTCATGTGTCCTGGCTTTTTGCATTCGTAGCATATAATGGTAGAATTCTTGTTGTTGGATTCACCCTTTGCTTCAATCTTTTTTCCTCCTTTCCACCTTCTTTTCATGAATTTCTTGAATTTTCTTATGATGAGAGCAAGATCTTTCTCATCTTCCTCTTCACTTCTAGATTCATTTTCTGATGTGGTGGACTTGAATGCAATAGACTTTTTTCTCTCGTTCTCTTCTTCTTGAACATTTTGTTTTCGGGTCAGCTCATAGGTCATGAGAGAGCCAAAAAGTTCTTGAAGAGGTGGGGTGTTGAGATCTTTAATTTCTTGTATGGCTGTCACCTTTGCTTCCCATATCTTTGGCAATGTTCTTAAAATTTTTCTCACCTGTTCACTGTTAGGATATACTCTTCCAAGAGACTTTAAACCATTAACAATGTTAGTGAATCTAGTGAACATTTCAGTTATAGACACATCAGATTTTATTCTAAATAATTCATAATTATGCACAAGAATGTTAATTTTTGACTCCTTGACCTGATTGGTCTATTCATGAGTCACTTCAAGTATGTCCCAAATTTTCTTTAGCAGACTCACAGGTAGAAATTCTATTGAACTCATTTGGGTCTAATGCACAAAACAAAATGTTCATAGTTTTAGCATTAGATTGCATAAGCTTCATGTCATTCTCATCCCATTCATTTTCAAGTTTAGGGATAACTTCTATTTCAATAAACTTGCTAGGACTTTTAGGACCATTAACAATAATCATCCATAACTCATGATCAACAAATTGAATATAAATTCTCATTCTATTCTTCCAATAGTTGTAGTTTGTACCATTAAACATAGGAGGTCTGCTAGTGGATTGATCCTCACCTAGATAGCTTCCAAACATGATTGCCATGGATCAACTCTAAGGAGGTAAAGTCTTTAAATTAGAGTACTAGCTCTGATACTAATTGTTGGCCCAAGAAGGCAACCCAAGAGGGGGGTGAATTGGGTTTTATAGAACTTATATCAAGTAATGCAACTAAAAACAGTTTATGTATTTCAACAATAATTTATCAAAGCATATATATCAAGCAAGCGAAGTATATATCGAAGTATATTTTTATGCAAGCATGTATAGTGAGCAAATAAGCAAAACAGAGCAAGGAAAAAAGAGCACCAGATTTATAGAGCTTTGGCCAACCTTGACTACGTCCTCTCTTCTTCGATCCTTGCGAAGGTATTCTACTATGTAATACTCTTTACACAGCTACTGGTTTTGCCACAAGTGCCCAGCTCACTCATACAAAAACTTCTTTCCAAGCTTTCAAAGCCCAAGAGATTTTGTCCAAGCTTCTCTCAAACTCACAAGTGATTTCATCTAAGTTTTACTGAAACTTACAAGTGTTTTTACCCAAGAACACTCAAACTTACAGGTTTACAAACCCACCAAAGTGAAATGAATAAAAGTTATACAATTGGTAGCTCTCTTAATGAGTAGATGAACAAGTACAACTTAATGAATAACCTTAAACACTCAGCAAAAATATGTGGCAGTTAAGGTACAAGAAATTTTCAGCTTCAAGCACTTGATACCAATGGTATAATTACTCTCACCATCTATATAGAAGTTGTAGATATCTTGTATTTAAAGTTATGGATCGATTCTAGTTGTTGGAGAAGTATGGGAGATGTTTTTGTGGCAGATTGCACCATAACGCCTGTAAAAAATATAGCCGTTATTGTTGGGGGTCGAATCTTTTTACAATGAGTCGACTCTTTTTACAGTCTACTTCAGCATTTTGCCTTGAAGGGTTGACTCATGACTTGTAGGAGTCGACTCTTTTGGTCAGAATCTGCCGACTCAACTCTTTGTCCCAATGAGTGGACTCTTTTACAGTGAGGGGTTGACTTTTTTAAACAGTCTTCAAAATTTTTAGGTTCTGTTGAAATGAGTCTCCAGCAGATTTTCAAGATTCTGTTTGAAAGAGTTACTCTTGAAACTTAAGCGGTTGACTCTTTTCACCAGAAAACTTGTCTTTGTTGGTTTTCTTCATTCTTCTCTAAAGTTTCCAATCTTTTCAAGGATCATCCAAATAATTTTTTTAAGGCTTGCAAATACTTTTTCAAGGCTTGATGACTTCAAAAACATCTTCAATCCCTTCTAGATAAATTACCTTCATTTTAATTACTTGTAGAGCTCTTCAATCACCATTACTTCATCTATTGATCCAAGTCTTCTTCAATATCTTTAAGAGAGCTTCCAAGACTTAAAATCTTCATTTCTTCAACTGATTTTCTATCCTTCTTTGAATATCTTCAATCTCTTTACTTGATCTTTCTTTGTAGATTTCTTCTAGGATTCTTCAATTAATATAACTTCTTCCTAGACTTCAACAAATTTTTCAAGAAAGCTTTCCAAGTCTTGTGATTTCTTCCATACTTTCAAGACATCTTCAAATCTTCCAAGAAAGCTTCCATGTCTTTGAGTTGGTCTCTTCTTCTTTGAAATTTCTTCATTCTCTATAAGATCACCACTTGTTGAATATGGCATGCCTTCATGCTTATCAATCTTCAATCTAAGATTTTCATCATTTTAAAATTCCTTTATTCTCTTATAATATCAGCTTTGTTGAATACGTCATCTCATCATGCTTTGCATCTCTTCACTCTAATCTTTGCATCACACATCCTCCATTATGATAAACTTCAAGTCAAGATCTAATTAATAATTAATTTGTACACTAAGTAGAATTATTATATCATTAAACTATGTTTTGTTATCTTCAAAATTAAGGCATTAAGTCAATATTGTGAACCTCTAGAAGTGGCTCAAGGCTAAAAATTTATCATGCTTCACTTGAAGTGGAGCAAGGAGGTTCTAGTTCAAAAAGAAAAGTGTCGGACGACGAGGCCCTACCAAAAATGGATGGGACTACTTGGAAAGTGCCCTAGAGGTTGCCAGTTTGATTCTTAGAGTTAGTATGGTTAAAAAGAGTGATCGGATTCCGGTCACCTCATCCCGGGAGCTATAGGGTTGATCAAGATTGGTCAAGGTTGACTGGGTTGAGTAGAGTTGACTTGGGTTGACCATGGTTGACTGGGGTTAACCAGAGTTGACTAGGGTTGACCAAAGTTGATTGGGTTGACCAGAGTTGACTGGGGTTAACCATAGTTGACTGGGTGACCAGAGTTGACTAGAGTTGACCAGGGTCGACCGGGGTTAACTAGAGTTGACTGGGGTGATCAGAGTTAACTGGAGTTGACCAGGGTTGACTGGGGTTAACCAACATTGACTGGGGTTAACTAGAGTTAACTGGGGGGGGTTGCTGGTTTGATACACAGAGTCGGTGTGGTTTTCTAGGGCATTTGGATGTTTAGGGGCAAAATGGTTTTTTTGATTGGAGAACCTCCAGAAAAGGATCGGGGTTGACTGGATGGCACTGAACATGTCGGACCATCTAGGGACGGCCTAGAAAGGTGGTCTTACCATTCTAAGGACTTGGTACTTTCTCAAAGAATGTGTCGGGCCCATTACGGGCAAACTGGCCATTTTTTACCAGGATAGGCTAGCAGACGTCGGTGTTGACTGGTTTAGATCTGGTCTAGACTTTTGTCCGAGGAATTGGTACTTTCTCGGTGGATAGGTTTAAAAGGGTCTTACCACCTTGAGGGATAAACATTCTCGAAAGTTGTGCCGGACTTTGATGGTCTTCCATTCTTAAGGAGTTTATGTTTTTTCAAGGAACGTGCTTGACTAGCAGACATTTTACATTGGCATGCTAGTAGGCACAAGAAGTGAACCGCTCTTTCATCTTGAGAACTTAGGTACTTTTCGAAGAATAAACTTTCTCGATGATCGTGTCGTACTAGGTTGAATGGTCTTACCATTAATGAGGAATCAATTTTCTCGAATAACAGGACTATTGGATTTGACTTTGAATTTGAATGGACTTATCATCTTGTGAAAGACGTGCCGCGCTAAATTGGATTGACTAATGCATGAGGGGCATTCTGGTCATTTTGCCTCTATTGGGCCTAGGGGGCTTGCAAAGTGGTTGACAAATTGAATTGGATTTGGAAAGCCAGTTTGGGCTTGAGTATGTTTGTGTTGGTTTGTAGGTGCTTCCAGTTGGGCCAGAAATCGCCGAATGGCCAAAATGCGGTGCTAACAACAGCTAGTGAGTAGGGTCGAGGATTGTGCTTTATTAGACTTACCGCCTCCTAACCGTTCCGCCTTTCCTGTGTCTTGGCTTATTCGGGATGAAAGTACCTTTTCTGTTAAGCCATCACCTAAGCGATGAGACATTATGAGGCGATGACCGGTTTTATATATTATTTTTAATTGCTTTTGCAAGAAACAAGTTGATCGTCCCTTTCAGATTGGTGAGTATGTTAGTCGACTTGGGAGCCTTATCAGAGCTGAACTGGGGGTCTTTCTCTTTTGGTTACTTTCTTATATCCATACAGGTTTGAACTTCCTCCCGTTGGGGCAGTGTGACCGGGTTTTGGCCCTTTTTGGTCATGTGAAGTGATGAGTACTTTCCAGTTTGCCATTTAGAGGTAGTAGAGGCTAATCTTTATCCTTGGGCCTTGACATGGGCTCATGATAAGGTGGCCCACTGATTTGAGATCACCGACTTTGTGACTATACGGGCAAACCTGGAGTTGATAGAGGCAAGAGATGTGACTTAGCAACCTTTTGTGGGATTAGTTGATTATGAGGCAGTTAGGTAACTGGTCCCACTGTCCCTGTTGAGTATTTTCTTTCTAAGTGATGAGTCCTACGAGTCCTATCTAGGAGACCGACATTGGCGCCAATTCCACAAGGAGTTCTGGTCAGCTAGGGATCCTCCTAAGTATATGTTTGGAGCTTTAGTTGAAGGGATCCCCATTTCGTACCGGGGTGGTAGTCAAAGGCTATGATGTTGGCTAGGACGGAGTAGACTTGTGGTGTTGGGCTGGAGGATATGTGTTCTCAGGCTGAGTTTGCTGCCATGTGGGATCAAAGGGACTGGTACCAAACTGAGAGGGACCAATTTCAAATAGAAAGGGACTAATACCAGGCCTAGGTAGCTGCTTTGACTGCACAATTGGCAGAGATAGGAGGTAGCAGGGTATGTTGTCCTTTCTCTCTGTTATTCTAACTTTGTTTAGTTATCTATCTGCTTTGTTGATTCAAGTTCTTCTTCCTTGTAGGATATTGGTGCTTCTAGTAGTCGACCGCTTCCTCCTGAGTCAGGTTTTGGAGATTTTGACCCAAACATTAATTTTGACCCTTGATGGGTGCCCCTTGTCATAGGCCTCACTTTCCTGCTGCACCATGTCCTAGACATGCATTTTAATTCTTTTGTTCGTTCATTTTATTTGTAATCTTCAAACAGGATGGATGTTTATGATTTAGATAGCTAGATATATGGATAGATGCATGAACAGGGATAATATTGATGATGTATGTTTATTACAAGCTTTAGATATGATATTGAATTGCATTGGTGACTTCTGTTTCTACAAGAGGCTATGTCCTATGTTTGTGAAGCTTATGCTAAAATTTTTATAAAAATGCATGCACATGTGAGGAATACATTAACTAATAAAATGGATGGGGTGCTATCAAGCTTTGCATCCTCGGAATGGAAACTCTTCTTGTTCAGGGGTTTGGCCTCTCCTTTGGCTCAACCCAACCTTGATCGGATGATAGCATTTCGCACCTTTCTCATCCTTTTGATCAACTCTGACTTTCTACTTTGGGTTAGTGTTTGGGATCATTTGGCTTAAACTTTTGACCTTTGTGGCTTAGGCGACAACTTACCCAAACTTTGGCAGAGCGATAAGTAACCAGTCTTTTAAATGTAATGTTGCTCTTAGTAGGGTTTAGATCCACATTATTCTCGGTTGTTCTTCTAGTGGGATTTTGTCCCCTAGTATCCTTCTTTAGCCTTGGCAACATGTCTGACTCATTTGGATCAAGTAATCTCTTTTCAGTCGGAGAGGACTTTATTAAGGTAGTAATGTAGGCCATGGGTCTAGGCTTTTGCAAGAGAAGGTAAAACTTTGAACCTACTACTTCTACTGGGCTTTCTTTTTGCCTAGGATCGCCTTTAGATTTTCCTTCTTGCCCTTTACTATATGCTCCTTAAGATGGCATGAAATGAATTTGTTTCTTTCTTTTTTTTTTTTTGTGAGGTGGATACCTCTGCATCTCATTTTCCTTAAATGTCTTATCTCTTAGTATTTTTATTCTAACCCATTGTGGGCAGTGATCTCTAGGTTGGGGGTTTTCTTTAAGGGAATGTAACTAGCTCAATGGGTTTGACAATGGCTATTTTTGACCATATGGGAAATGAAATGAGGGCTTCTCTTCATTGCAAACCAAATTGCTTGATCCATATAGCCTTCATGTTGCTTTAGCTTGATGGAAGATAACTGACATTCTTTGCCAAGTTCTTAGTTGTCTGTCTACCCCAGTGTGGGGGAATGGTTTTAGATCGTGGTTGACAAGAAATCTTTCCCTTTCTGTGAGGCACTAATGGGTTAAGCAAAGGAAATATATATATATATATATATATTTTTAGGAAAAATAAAAGATGGTTCCTCTTCCTTTTGATTGTTTGACTACCTATCGCTTAGCTTTGGTGTCTTGTAAGTGCTGCTTTTTAGGTAGTTTCCTCACTCACCCTTATCCTCTCTCTCTTCAGAAAGTTAATCATTCGGCGAGTGGTTAAATCCAACTATCATAATCTTCAAGGCAGATCTTCTACAAGATAGAACGCACCCCTTTTGAAAGCATTCACCATTCACAAGGGTATGAGATAACAGCAGTCAAATGAAAAACTATCATTTTATTATTTTAATGAAAAAGCATAGGGTTCTTATAAGAATGAAAATGCAGAAATAAATTAAAAGACCAGAGATAAAGGGGATAGAAAGAAAGCAGATGAGAATACCCCTCTCTTGTACGCTGTTGACGAGAACCCTCTCAATTGGGCTTTTTAATAATGCCCACATCCTTGATACTCCATCCATCATTGAGATCTTTGGACCAAGTAAGGTAGGTATGGGCTTCTTTTAGGGCTCTAGGCGAGTTGACGATGATGGTGCAATTATTAGCTTCATTAACCCCCCTTATTTTCTACCCCTCGGCTTCTCTGAGAAATAGGTTGGCTAGCTCACCCCCTTCTAGCTCGAATGGCTCTGCCGGTGCTTTTGGCTTTTCAAGTCCCTAACCCATATCTTCGTAATTGAATTCAATCATGGGCCAAGGATTTTTTGATAGGTGCCATTCAACCGTAGCATACCTAGGGTGTAGGAATTCATCGTCCCACCCATTAGCGGTCATATCTCCAGTGAGGATCTCCTCCACAGGTATGGACTTCTCAACTGGCCAGTCAGAAGAATCATGTATTTTACTAGGATTGTAGAGATAGATCGAACATGGCAGGAATTCCTCCTCCTAGTCACTCTCTTCATCAGTCTCCTAATCTCCATTGTAATCTTTGACCATGACTTCCTCCAGCCCATCATCCTCTTCTATTTCCTCCAATATCAGGTTAACAGTGTGGTTCGACAGAGGATTTGTGGTTATATTAGGGGTAGGAGTAGGGTTTACTGGTTGTATGTCAATGGTCTTATTGTCTATTAGATCTTGAATTTTGTGCTCGAGGGAGAAATAACTTTCAGTGGCATGCCCTTGTCTTCCCAAATGATACTCGTAAGTTAAGGTGCCATTGAAGGTTGGAGTTAGAGAGCTTTGCAATGGATAGGCTGCTATGAGCTTCAGTATGTTGCTCTTTAAAAGGTTATGATAGGCCTTTGTCCGGGTGCAGGCTAAGGTATCGAAGGTGCAGATGCGTCGGACTGACCTATTGAAGTTGGGACATGCCCCAGCAGGGCCAAAGTTAGGTACTTGTACAAGTACGATTAAGGTGGGTATGGGTAATATAAGTTGTAACTAGAGTGGTGGACAGTTGTAAGCATCCCATTTTTGACCGCTTGGCAGTCTACGGTCCGTCCAGACTTGTACTCAAGTCAATATGGACGTATTCCAATCAAAATCAACTTTCTAAGTCTAACCTCGTCAATTCATCGCTTCGCAGGCCCCGCCGGGCCCAAATAAAGGCAAAAGGACCAAAATGCCCCTGGGGGCATCGTCCTTTCCAATTCCAAATCAGGCACGTCTTTTCAAAGACGGTAAGTCCCCTTTCTAATTGCAAATCAGGCACGTCTTTCCAAAGACGGTAAGTCCCCTTTCCAAACCCAAATCAGGTGCGTTTTTCCGAAGACGGTAAGTCCCCTTTTTAATTCCAAATCAGGGACGTTTTTCTGAAGATGGTAAGTCCCTTTTCCAATTTCAAATCAGGCACGTCTTTCCAAAGATGATAAGTCCCCTTTCCAATTTCAATTCCAATCCCAATCCCTCTCTCGAGACAGTTAATTCCTCGAGACGGTCCGACACGTTTTTCGAAGAAAATCTCTTCGAAACAATAAGTCCCTTTAAACCTGTCGATCGGGATGAGACCCCAAGTCCTCTAGATGGTAGAATGGTCCAACTTTGGCGCCTGCTAGCCCGTTAATGCAAAAATGTTAGTTTAGGCACGCCTTTCAAGAAAGTTTATTCTCAAGCGCTAAGTCCCTTTAGTAGCTTCCCGAGATTAGGAAGTCTTGGGAATGATCGCGAACCATCCCACAAACATGTCGATATAGGGAATTGCCAACAAACCCCTGTATCACGCGACCGCCGTCAGAGTGGCGGAAACACTCAAAACCCAGGTCAATACCAGTGCTTGCTAGCCCACTTCGGTGAAAAATGACCAAATTGCCCATAGGGCCATTTTTGGCACGTTTCTCGAGAACACATTTGAATCCTTAGAATAGTAAGTCCAACCTTCCAAGATTGTCCTAAAGGTAATCTGGCTTGATTAGGTGTCTTCTAATTAGTTTCGGGCCAATTCCGAGACTTTTCGGTCAAGATGACCATTTTGCCCCTAGGCATTCAAATGCCCCGGGAACCACACCGGCCATGGGTATCAAACCGGTATCCTCTCAAGAATGCTTCTTATAGTGTTCTCAACCTTTCTTTATCTTTTCGGATCATTCCGAGTCAATTCCGGCAAACCTAGTGCAAAATGATCGTTTTGTCACTAGCGGGCCGGTCGCCTTTTCCAACCACACTAGCTCTGCGTATCAAACTGGCAAGCCTTTGGGAACATTCTAAATAATGTTTCCAAATCTCAAGTCTTTTTCAGGACATTCCGAGTTTATCTCGACAGCTTTCCGGCCCAGTTGACCGTTTTGCCCCTAACAGCCAAGTCAATCCTTTCGACACATCCTATCCTCATTTTTCAAGTCAAATATCTCTAGGACACTATTCCAAGTGTTCTTGCCCTTTTTCGGCTCTTCTGGGCCAATCCCAATCACTTAAATCCTTCCCGGACTTTTCGGAGTCACTCCTAGTGAAGCCAGGCTAAAAATTATATGGTAGTCAATAGTACAAGGGCCCAAATCTTCCAAAGATACGTTGCTTGCTGACCTTAAAACTTTCCAAACTAGCTAGCGTGACTAGTAGTGGCGCCAAGCCAAGAAATGGCCTGGCGCCACTCCTAGTGGCGCTAAGAAGGATTTTGCCGTGGCGCCACTACAATAGGCGCCAGGTCTATCCCACCTCTATAAATATAGAGCCTTTTCCAGCATGAAATAGGTCTGCAAACTCAGTCTAAAAAACCTAATATTCGATATACAGAGCTCGTGGTTCCCCCTAAATCCTAGCTTCTCTAGGTTTTCCAAACCCTAGCCACCATACACCAAACCCTAGCCTCTTATACACTCATACACACCCCTATACAATTATACACAAGCCTCCAACCTTCCATTGAAGACTTGGATTGCTGCAACTCGAAGCTCTCGAAGACTAAAGCGAAGACCGAAGAACTGGCAAGAAAGCAAGGCGCGCAAGGCAAAGTGAAATAAACAAGACAAGGTAGGCTTTCTCTTTAAATTTCCGCACTTCCCCCCTCTCTCTTCTCTCTCCTAACCCACTTGGGTTTTCTCTATTTTAATCCTCCATCTCTTTTCCCCCCTTTCTTTGTATGCTTAAAACAAGGGGACTCCTGGTCCATGTGAAGGATTAGACTATTGGAGGGTCACCGTGTCGAGGGCTTTCCTTTAGGCTAACCGGAGACCACGTGGGTTTGGCCCCCTTGATTATGTGGTGAAGCCTTAACCTTGTATGTTCATGACCCCAATTTGCATTATGCATATCATTATCTTGCATTCTTCCAAAAATCATTTTCAAACTCGTTTTCAAAACTTGCATTAACATTGATTTCAAAATTGCATCAAAATTTCCTTTTTCAAAAACTTATTTTCAAAATCACAATCCTAAGGTAATTCTAATCTTTTCATGGCTAGAATTGTTTTAGGAAAGTGTTATATTTAAAGTGACCAATATGGTCCATATTTTTAACTCCTTGTTGCTTTCAAAACCACTTCCTTAAAGTGGTTCTAACCTTTATGGTTAGAATCGCTTTAGGAAAGTGAGACGTTTTTATACTTTCCACAAAAAAAAAAAAAATCTCTTTTCAAAACTCTCATTTTCTAAAACCTCCTTTTTTAACATGCTTTCCAAAAACTCTTCTTTCCAAAATTGTTTTCTAAAAACTCCTCCAAAAATTTATTTTTCAAAACTCCTTTTTTAAACTCCTTTTCAAAATACTCCCCTCAAAGTCCACTTTCTAAAAACGCCCCTAAATTACTTTTCTAAAAATTCTCTCCAACAATCTCCTTCCAAAAATCTTTCTAAAAACTCTCTTCCCAAAATCTTCCTTCTAGAAACTCCTCTCTAGGATTTCCTTCCAAAAACGCACTTTCCAAAAATCTCTTTTCTTAAAGTCCAAGTCAAACCTTAGAGCTAACAATTAGGAAACCCAAATTTTCTTTCCAAAAACATGGTTTTCAAACTTGCCTTAAAACCTAGGTTTCCAAAACTTCTTGTTTTCTACATCAAAACTATACCTATTTTCAAAACCTATTTTCTACCTCAAAATTATACACTTTCAAATCTAGGATTTCTAGAAACTTCCTTTTCCAAATTCTTGTCAAATCAAGTCTTCCCTTTAGGAAACCAAATCCAATCTCCCCATTTAGGAAAGCAGATCCACTCCTCCATTTTTGGAAACAAAATCAAACCTTCTCTTTTAGAAACAAAATCTAATCCCTTGTTTTAGTAAATAAGAATCTTAACTCTTCCTAGTCTAAATCTTTCTAATTCAACTCCTTCTTAATCTTCTACTTTCCTAACTCTTAAGTTTCCAAAACTTGAATATAAAATCTTTCCTAAATTTTAAAACTCAACTTCCACATCTTTCTTAATTCAACCATTTCCTAATTCTAGCCCTTTTCCAAATCTTAACTTTCCAAATCCAAGTTTTCAAATCTTTTCTGAACTCAACCTTTCCTAATCTCAAGGTTTTCTAAAACTCAAACTCTAAAACTTCCTAAATCCTAAACTTTCTAAATTCAAAACTTTCAAACTCTAAAACTTTCTAAGTTCTAAACTTTCCTAAACTTCAAATCTTTCAAAGCCTAAACCTTTCCTCATTCCAACCTTTCTTAATTCCACATCCTTTCCAAACTTTAACTCCCAAATCTAGATTTTCAAAACTTTCTAAAACTCAAACTTTGAATCTTTCAAAAATTCTAAAGCTTTCTAAATTCAAATCTTTCCTAATTTAAAATCTTTCTAAAATTCTAAGCTTTCCAAATTCAAAACTTTCCTAATTTGAAACTTTCCAAATTCTAAACTTTTCTTAAACTAAACTTTTCCTAATTCAAAATATTTCTAAATTTAACACTTTCCTATTTTAAAACCTTTCTTAAAATGAAACTTTCTTAATTCAAAACTTTCCTAAAATTGAAATTTTCCTAAGTTGAAACTTTTCTAAAATGAAACTTTCCTAAAACGGAACTTTCCTAAAGTGAACTTTCCAAAATTCGAACCCTTCCTAAATCCCATTTTTCGAAATCTTCCAAGTCCAATATTCAAGTCAAATATTTTCTAAAATCTTTTCAAGTCAAGTTCAATCCTTCTTTTCTAAGTTCCTAAGTCTAGGTTTCCTAAAACCAAGTCTTTCAAGACCAATCTTTCCAAATCTTCCAATCAAAGTCCAAATTTCTCTACTTTTCCGATTCCAATCCAAGTTCCAATTTCAACTCTTTTCCAAATCAACTCTTCTATTTTCAATCGGACTCTAGTCCGAACTACGATTGACCTGATTCCTTCAAAAGGATACGTAGGCAACCCTTATGGGTGCGGTCTTCACATTTTTCAAATTTCAAATTCCACAACATTTTTCAAATTTCTATTTCTACAACTTCTTTGAAATCTCCAATTCTACAATCTTCTTCAAATTTCTAATTTCTTAATTTCTTCCAAGTTTCCAATTCCATGATCTACTTCTATTTCCAAATCTTTATTTTCAATTTCCAAAACCTTATTTCCAAATTCAAACTTCTATCTCTTTCTTTTCAAATCTGTTTCCAAATCTATTTTCAAATCAAAATTTTCTCTTGCACTTGCATATCATGCATCATATCTTTTTAATCATTATTTTATAAAGTGGATGGGATTGAACATTGGTTAGTTGAGGACTCTCATAGGTGAATCTAGGGTAGATTGACATGTAGGTACTGCAAGGGTGGGGTAGGGTGATGGCTTAGTGCGTCTTCCCTACACATAACTAACCTCCGAACTTAGATCACTGTTTTCGAACGACCAAAAGGAGTTATTTTTGAAAAAAGGGCTAAATGTTTTCCAAAGGTTGCCAAACAACCTGTTTTTCTTAAAAACCCTCTCTTGAGGTGGTATTTTCAAAAACCTTTTTCCAAAAACCCTAAGTGTAGTTTTTGGATTATGCTTAGTTTTTAGGTGACCTAACTCACCTTAATCAAGTTAGGTGGCGACTCCAAACTTTTTCCCACTTTTGTGTGCATTCCTCGAGTGCAAAAAATTTGGGCACGACAGCTGGCGACTCCACTAGGGACACTTAGAGGGTTAGGCCATAGTCATGTCTCTTTACCCTTCACCCATGTAGAGTCTTCAATTAACTTGTTCAATCCTATTCACTTTAAATTTTCAAAATTGTTTTAAAAAAAAAAATGCATGCATATTATCTTGTATTATGTTTGTCATCCACATACTAACCCTTACATCTTTTGTTTTGTAGGTGCATTTTTTACTTAAGTTTTATTAACTACTATGTATGAATGTGATGAACATGATGAATGGGAGTTGTTGGGCTCTTTCCTCCTCTTTTAAAAATGATACACACACTGCATATGCACCTGCATTCTGCATACTTGCATTTTACCCTGATATGTCATTTCTAGTTAGAAAGGGGGAACAGTATATTGGTTGTGGGCAAGATGTTGTGTCAGTTTCTTCGCCTACGACCTCTTGATGGTTCCCCCGCTCAGATCACTAACCGATCATGGCACCATCTCAGGGAGTGGGCCTAGTTTTGAAGATCCGGGGACCAAGCCTTTTTAGGATGCATTAGTCAACCCTCAACCTCATACTCATATAGACACCATGCATAGCCGAACCTCTGCTGGATTTAAGACACGAGCACCGTTTTAAAAACCATGGAGGAAAGGGCAACTGCTCTTATTTTTATTTATACCTGTCTATTCCTGTTGTTATAATGACTGTATTCATACTGTTATAATGTATGTCTAACTGCTCATGCATGCACGTTTACGTTGCTATTGCATTCTCTCTCCTTATACTCTTTGTATATCCATGTTCATGCATTCAATATCCTATGTTAAGACAAGAGTTCCCAGTAACTCAAGTCATTGCATTCTCATGCATATAATCAACCCATTGAGAGTGACACCAAGGTCACTCTCTCTTGCATTAAACCTACCCAAACCCTAGGGGTTCTCACGTAACCCTAAGGACTCATGGTATGTATACCAATCCATTCCATAAGAGGGGCCCCAATCCCTCTACGCTCACAGAGATAGGATTGCCAAGAAGAAAAGGGGCAATCGATCAACAAAGTCTCACAGTGAACTCATCAACATCAAATCCAACGAAGGTGAATCCGAAGACTCAAGAGTAGTTTAGGTTTTTCTTTTGTAAAACTAGATAGGTGAAAGTCCCAAGGAAAATGTTCCCTTCCCCCTATTGAAATGTATTTCAATTCTTTTGTATCTTAAACCCAAATTTCAATGTACTTCTTTATTTTTTCTTCGAATGAATGGATGGATGAATATATGAATGAATGTAGGTTCTTGGTCTATGGTAAGATACTTGCATGCAGGGGCAAACCCCCTATCTCCAAAAATGAGCCAATACATCATGCTTAGTCTCCCTCTCAAGTAGGGGCACTCCTAGGACATGCATTGCATAAAAATTTTCAAATCACGGCACTAACTTCCCTTTTGTTTCTTGACTTCTATCCTCCCCCTCCTCATCTCCAAGTACTAAGAGAACCGAAGATAGAAGCAAGACGAGAAGGGAGTTTTCTAAACCATTCATTTATTATTATCATATTGCGCACATGTTCACTTCTATTATGCTCATGCATTCATATCTGCTTTGAGATAAGAGTTCTAAGAAACTCAAGTCATTTCATTCTCATGCATCTAATCAATCGTAGAGAGAAAGGAGCAATTCAATCTCATGTTAATTGAACCTACCAAAACTCCTAAGGGTTCTTGAACCCTAAGGATGTATGGCATGCAAAGAACAATATCTCAAGGGAGGCCCAAATCTCTCTCCATCCATTGCCCAAATAAGGCAACATCAACCGACCCACGCTGAAAAGGTATTGTATTGCATAATAGGGGCAAAACCCCACCTCCAAAATGGACTTGTCGTCATGTCTAGATTCCCTCAAAGCAGGGACCATTCATAGGACATTCATAAAAATGAACTTCCAACTCCACGTGCTAATTACATTTCGTTTTCCTTTTTTAGGTCAAAGAGCACAACCAAACTCGTGAAAACCCTATAGTATTATGCCTAATTCAAACTCACGGAAGGATAAACGTAGTTATTAGAAAAGCCCAAACCTACATTAAAGAGCAAGAAGAACCAACCATCCATATACAAAACATTACCTTCACGCCATGCCACGACAACCACCATCCGTGCAGAAGAGGACGTCACTATTTGTAAAGTCTTGTCAAACCCGTGCATTGCAACAACATAATCCATTAACTTTCGAATGCATGCCAAACACAACAAAAGATCTATCAATTCGCCCTCCGTCATTGGTGATATACCCGAGGAATGAAATACCAAAGCAGTCGGCATAGTTTCAAAACCCTGTTAAGGGTTCTCACCAAGAGGCCCACAAGAAAAGGGAGGTTTTCATAAAATTCATCTATTTCCCTTTTATCTTTCTATTTCTTGCATATCTTATTTAAATGAACACTGCATGCCATGTAATCGTGTTTTCAAACACAAATAGGTAGTTCCTAGTTTATCCCCTTTGTCTCATACTCTTGTGGACGATTGTCTCATTTAGGGATTCTTCCCCATTTGGTAAATGACTCAACTTGAAGGATGAGATAGCATGGGCAACTCATTCAGAGGGGGGTTAAAACCTTTGAAAAGAGAGAGTGAGAGATAGGAAGAAAATAGTCTCAACAGAGAGGTGTGGAGTTTATTGAAAAGGCGACACTTGCATGATATCCTGGCTAGGCGATGGGTAGCCGAGTACTCAAAATGATGAGGAGCCATTGTTCTATTTATCCCAAATAAACACTATCCTTTGCTTAACCCACTAGAGCCGTCAATGATCTCTTTTCAGATATCCCCAAACCTATAACCATCCCCCACACTGGGGTAAGCACAGAGTAGTTGAATTGATAGAATATGTAAGGGTTCACTGGCCAAAACACATCATCCCTAGGCATATTGTCTAAATTTTGTACAAAGGCTTTATAGACTAAGCAATTCAATTTGAAATGATTAAAGGTCCTCAATTCTATTATCATACAAAAAAATATCCCCTTTGCTTAACCCACTAGTGCCTCGCAAGAAGCGGAAGTTTTTTGTCAACCCCAATCCGAAACCATTCCCCCATACTGAGGCAGACAGGCAGTAGAAGATTTGGCAGAGAACATTATCGACCATCAAGCTGAAGTAACGTGAAGGCTCTACGGATCAAGCAATCTTGTTCAAAATGAAGAAAGGCCCTCATTTCATTTCCCATATAGTTAAAAGCAACCCTTGTCAAACCTATTGAACCGGTTACCTTTCCTTTTTAGAAAACACCCTAACCTAGGGATCACCGTACACAATGGGTTAAATCGAAATGCTAAGGAAAGGAATTGGGAAAAAGAAGTTGTAGAAATGTTAGAAAAAAAAAGGGGCATATCAAAGAAAAGACCGAAAAAGAATCATGTTTGTGCTATCTTGAAAAACATATAGGAAAGATGGGAGTTTTTTTTAAAAAAGAAAAAAAAGGGAAGAAAGAAAAGGGGCAAATGTCAGACTAAGAAGGTCAATAGTTACAAGAAAGGTCAACTCCTCTTGTAAAAGAGAAAATTCAAAGGTGATCCTAGGTAACAAAGCCACCAAGTAGAAGTAATAGGTTTGAGCCTTTACCCTTTCTTGTAAAAACCCAAAACTGTGGCCTACATTACGACCCTGTTAAAGTCCTCTTCGATTGAAAAGGATTGCTTGATCTAAATGAGCCAGACGTGTTGCTGAAACTAGAGGAGGATATTAGGGGACGAAATCCCGCTGGAAGACAGACTAAGGATGGTGTGGATCTAAACCCTATTAAAAACAACAATCAAATTTGAGCCTGCGCATCCTTTTCATTCACAAACCCCTTAACCTAGCCTACGTTACGGTTCAAATTAAAGTCCTCTTTGATCAAAGAAAATTGCTTAGTCCAAATAAGCCGGAACAATACCAAAACAAGTAGGGGTGAGAAAGGAGAGTTAGGGAGGAATGCAGGGGCAATCTTATGTTCCAAAGTGTGCTCAGATGGTTTTGGTTTAAGCAACCCACTAAAAAAAAATCTTTGAGCCTAAATATCCCTTTGTTTTTTACAACCCCTAAACCTGACCTGCATTATGATCCTAAAAGAAGTCTTCTCGGATTGAGGGCTTAGCTGTTTATTGCTCTGTAAAGGGCATGTGAGCTGTCGCTCTAGCCACGGTGGCATTTTGGAAATCTGAGAAAAAAAAAAACCAAGTGAGATAAAAAAAAACCCCTAAACAGCAACCCTGTAGAAAGTAGGGATAGGATAGCAAACCAAAAGGTCAAGATCCCTAGAGAATGGTGCAAGTGCTATCACACCCCGATATGAATGGGACAAAACTGAATGGGGCAAAATCCTGGAAAGGAAACAGAATCTTGAGAGTATGGGCCCTGGGGCAATCCTAGGACATTCTTTGTAACTAGCTTATATACATGTAGTACTAATGCATCCATGACATGTATAACCTGCACATCCATTTAGATTTCTGTGTAGTTTATATCTATTTATGCATTCAACTGCACTCCTGTATGAACCTGTTCATTCGTAAGGAAGTAGGTCATGTATTTAATTCAATTCTTTCATAAATCTATGCATTTATCACAAAAAAGGACATTGCATTCAATTCTATTCTTGTATGTACATTCATCCAAAGAGTATAACATGAATTAAATTACATTTCTGTATGAACTTGTGCATTCATAAAATATATATATCAAAAAAGTAGGACATCGAAAATAAGTTATACATCTAATTCCATGTGCATTCATAAAAATAAAAAAGGGGTATAACGTGCATTCACCCCTTTACTTATGCATCTTTAGAACTAGCATAACTAAACTGTTTTTGTACAAAAACTAACTCTATATCTTTCTCTCTCTCTCAAATAAGAAACAGGGAACAAGGTAAAACGTAAAAAGGAGCTAAAGCCACCACTCAGACATCTACAGCACCGTTACACACCTCAGAAAGCTCAGATTTTCATGACCGACAAGAAATAGAGAATGGGGCAATGACCCACCCTCGACCTCCCCAGTCAAATGACTCCTCACTCGGGATGCCATGTATGCTAAAAAAGATAAGAAACAAATAGGTGTCTGATCACCAGAAGCTGAAATAATAAAGAACATCCCCGAAAATGTGTGGTGACCCCTTAATGGAGTCGAGTAAGGCTCACGAAGGTCTCCTCCACAACTATAGGAACATATGAGTGCCCTTCATAAATCCTGGCAAGCAATACACGTAATCAGTAGTCAACCACGTCATCCCCTCGAGGAGAAACACCTAGAATCTTGAGAAGAGCAAAGCTGGGGCCACCATGTGAGAGACTGACCAATCTTGAGAAGTATGCCAATCCCCTATCCGTCACAAACTCAAAATGAGAGAAACAATAACTTTATTGGGACATAGGGAAACTGGGGTAGCAAATTAGAAGAAAAGGCCGCAAAATGAAGCCCAAGCTGAAAAGCGACAATCGTGATACAGTCATCAGGGAAAGTAGGTCCCATAATGTCAGTTGAAACATCCCGAAGACCTAGGAGGAAGCCATACTCATGGGGAGTAAGAGCAAGCTCACATTTCCCAAAATGGAAGAGAGACAGGTCAGGTGGCCAAAAGGGAACCACTGTCAGAAAACAAGCTACACTAACAGGAGAGAAGCCATGCAACCAAAGGACCAGCGAAAATGTCTTGCTCATCTAGAGGATACCCGTCATACCAAACCCATAGTCAACTCAAAATAGCATCGGCCATCCTAAAAGTCAAAAGCCGGATATCTCAGAGTCCATCTCATCCTCGAAGGCTGGTTAAACTGGAGGGAAGGGGTCGACTGGAGGCCTACTCTCCCCTCCCACTCTGGCTAGAAGGTGCTCGATTGGCAGAGTGCTGGCTACCCCTAGAGTGGCTGGAGCTGCCAACAGAATCTATTTGGGCCACCTTCCCGAAGCAGTGTCTCCCCTCGAAACCGTCATCACCCGCGGATGCCGTCTTGAAATGTGAGTTAAGGTAAGAGGTATTAATACATGGTATATGCAATTCAAAAGATAAGAAATAAAAGCAAGGAAAAATTAACAATGATAATAACCAAAGATAAAATATAAATGAAAATGAGTGACACAACTTTCATATAAATTCTACTCAAACCAACTTAAAGGGTTTCTTAAACTTTTCATTCAAAGGTTCTTTTCTAAAATCAACTCTCAAAGGATTCTTAAAAAGTTCTATTTCCAAAAATAATTCTTAAAAAGTTTCTTAACTTCTTCCCTTCAATAGTTCTTTTTCAAAATCAGTTTCCTAGGGGTTTCCTATTATTTTCCTCCAAAAGTTTTCAAAAAAATCTTTCTTCTAAAAGTTCCTTTTCAAAATCGATTTTCAAAAGGTTTTCTAATTCTCTCTTCCAAAATTTATCTTCAAAATCACTTCTTAAAATCAAATTCTAAAGTTGCTAAATGTTTCCTTCCCAAATCTACTTCGAAAATCAAGGTCAAAAATCATTTTCAAAATCAAATTTTAATTTTTTTAATCCATCTCTAAGCTTTTTTGATTCAGTTCTTTAAGAAAATTTATTTTCCAATTAGGTTTAAGATTCTCCCAAACTCTTCAAATCCTGCAATAGTGTCGAATCAGCAGTTTGCTGGTTTTGATCCTAAGCCTAGCGTCACTAGCAAAGGTGCCAAGCCCTTTTTGCCAAGGAGTGGCACCAGTTTCCAATTCTGGGCAGTTTTGCCCTTTTCCCACCAAAACTCATTTTCGAAGGCCTTTTGCACCCAATATCCATTTTCAAACCCCATTGTTAAAAAATTTTCAAAGTCCGTCCCTCTGACTGCCTCGTGGTCAACATGGGGCTCTTATTTTATCGTTTTCTGTCTTCGACAAGCAAAGACAGAAAAAGAGGGGCAGCTGTAAGCACCCCATTTTTTACCGCTCGGCAGTCTACTATCCGTCCAGACTTGTACTCAAGTCAATATGGACGTATTCTAATTAAAATCAACGTTCTAAGTCTAATCTCGCCAATTCATCGCTTCGCGAGCCCCACTGGGCCCAAATAGAGGCAAAAGGACCAAAATGATCCTAGGGGCATCGTCCTTTCCAATTCCAAATCAGGCACATCTTTTCGAACACGGTAAGTCCCCTTTCTAATTCCAAATCAGGCACGTCTTTTCAAAGATAGTAAGTCCCCTTTCCAAATCCAAATCAGGCGCGTCTTTCCGAAGACGGTAAGTCCCCTTTCCAATTCCAAATCAGGCACGTCTTCTCGAAGATGATAAGTCCCCTTTCCAATTCCAATCCCTCTCTAGAGGTTGATTCCTCGAGACGGTTCGGCACATTTTTCGAAGAAAATCTCTTCGAAACGGTAAGTCCCTTTAAACCTGTCGACCTAGACGAGACCCCAAGTGTAGAACGATCCACCTTTGGCGCCTACTAGCTCGCCAATGCAAAAATTACATTTAAGCATGCCTTTCGAGAAAGTTGATTCTCAGGCGCTAAGTCCCTTTAGCAACTTTCCGAGATTAGGCAGTCTTGGGAATGATCGCGAACTGTTGGAGTAGCGGAAATACTCGCAAACATCGCAATCGTCAGAGTAGCGAAAATACTCGCAAACAGGTCGATATAGGGAATTGCCAACAAAGCCCTGTATCATGTGACCGCCGTCAGAGTGGCGGAAACGCTCAAAACCCAGGTTAACACTAGTGCCAGCTAGCCCACTTCGATGAAAAATGACCAAACTGTCCCTAAGGCCATTTTCGGCACGTTTCTCGAGAACACATTTGAATCCTTAGAATGGTAAGTCCAACCTTCCAAGATTGTCTCAAAGGCAATCCAGCTTGATTAGGTGTCTTCTAATCAATTTCAGGCCAATTCCGAGACTTTTGGGTCAAGATGACTATTTTGCCCCTAGGCATTCGAATGCCCTGGGAACCACACCGGCCCTGGGTATCAAATTTGTATCCTCCTGAGAATGTTTCTTATAGTGTTCTCAACCTTTCTTTATCTTTCCAGATCATTCCGAATCAGTTCCGGCAAACCCAGTGCAAAATGACCGTTTTGCCCCTAAAGGGCCGGTCGCCTTTTTCAAGAACACCGGCTCTAGGTATCAAACCGGCAAGCCTTTGGGAACATTTTGAATAATGTTTCCAAATCTCAAGTCTTTTCCTAGGACGTTTCGAGTCCATCTTGGTAGCTTTCCAACCTAGTTGACCGTTTTGCCCCTAACAGCCCGGTCAATCCTTCCGACACATCTTATCCTCATTTCTCAAGTCAAATACCTCTGGGACGCAATTCTAAGTGTTCATGCCCTTTTTCGGCTTTTCCGGGCCAATCCCGATCACTTAAATCCTTCCTGGACTTTTTGGAGTGACTCCTAGTGAAGCCAGGCTAAAAATTACATGGTAGTCACTAGTACAGGCGCCTAAATCTTCCAAAGATATGTTCCTTGCCGACCTTAAAACTTTCCTAACTGGCTAGCGCCACTAGCAGTGGCGCCAAGCCAAGAAATGGCCTGGCGCCACTCCCAGTGGCGCCACTACAATAGGCGCCTGGTCTATCCCACCTCTATAAATACAAAGCCTCTTCCAGTGTGAAAGAGGTCCGCAAACTCAGTCTAAAAAACCTAATATTCGATATATAGAGCTCGTGGTTTCCCCTAAACCCTAGCTTCTCTAGGTTTTTCAAACCCTAGCCACCATACACCAAACCCTAGCCTCTTATACACTCATACACACCCCTATACAATTATACACAAGCCTCCAACCCTCCATTGAAGACTTGGATTGTTGCAACTCGAAGCTCTCGAAGACTGAAGTGAAGACCGAAGAAAAGGCAAGAAAGCAAGCGCGCAAGGCAAAGTGAAATAAACAAGACAAGGTAGGCTTTCTCTTTAAATTTCCGCACTTCTCCCCTCTCTCTTCTCTCTCTTAACCCACTTGGGTTTTCTCTATTTTAATCCTCCATCTCTTTCCCCCCCTTTCTTTATATGCTTGAAACAAGGGGACTCCTGATCCATGTGTAGGATTAGACTATTGGAGGGTCACCGTGTCAGGGGCTTTTCTTTAGGCTAACCGGAGACCACGTGGGTTCGGTCCCCTCGATTATGTGATGAAGCCTTAACCTTGTATGTTCACAACCCCAATTTGCATTGTGCATATCATTATCTTGCATTCTTCCAAAAATCGTTTTCAAACTCGTTTTTAAAACTTGCATTAACATTGATTTCAAAATTGCATCAAAATCTCCTTTTTCAAAAACTTGTTTTCAAAATCACAATCCTAAGGTGATTCTAGCCTTTCTATGGCTAGGATTGCTTTAGAAAAGTGTTACATTTAAAGTGACCAATATGGTCCATATTTTCAACTCCTTGTTGTTTTTAAAACTACTTTCTTAAAGTGGTTCTAACCTTTTATGGTTAGAATCGTTTTAGGAAAGTGAGACGCTTTTATACTTTCCAAAAAAAAAAAAAACTCTCTTTTCAAAAATCTCTTTTTCTAAAACCTCCTTTTCAACATGCTTTCCAAAAACTCTTCTTTCCAAAATTGTTTTCTAAAAACTCCTCCAAAAATCTATTTTTCAAAACCCCTTTTTTAAACTCCTTTCCAAAATACTCTCCTCGAAGTCCACTTTATAAAAATGCCCCCTGAATCACTTTTCTAAAAACTCTCTCCAACAATCTCTTTCCAAAAATTTTTCTAAAAACTCTCTTCCCAAAATCTTCCTTCTAAAAACTCCTCTCGAGGATTTTCTTCCAAAAACTCGTTTCCAAAAATGCACTTTCTAAAAATCCCTTTTTTTAGAGTCCAAGTCAAGCCTTAGAGCTAACAACTAGGAAACCCGAATTTTCTTTCCAGAAACACAGTTTTCAAACTTGCCTTAAAACCTAGGTTTCCAAAACCTCTTGTTTTCTACATCAAAACTATACCTATTTTCAAAACCTATTTTCTACGTCAAAACTATACACTTCCAAATCTAGGCTTTCTGGAAACTTTCTTTTCCAAATCCTTGTCAAATCAAGTCTTCCTTTTAGAAAACCAAATCAAATCTCCCCATTTAGGAAACCAGATCCAATCCTCCATTTTTGGAAACAAAATCGAACCTTTCCTTTTAGAAACAAAATATAATCCCTTGTTTTAGGAAATAAGAATCTTAACTCTTCCTAGTCTAAATCTTTCCTAATTCAACTCCTTCTTAATCTTCTACTTTCCTAAATCTTAAGTTTTCAAAACTTGAACATAAAATCTTTCCTAAATTTTAAAACTCAACTTTCACATCTTTCTTAATTCAACCCTTTCCTAATTCTACCCATTTCCAAATCTTAACTTTCCAAATCTAGGTTTTCAAATCTTTCCTAAACTCAACCTTTCCTAATCTCAAGGTTTTCTAAAACTCAAACTCTAAAACTTCCTAAATCCTAAATTTTCTAAATTCGAAACTTTCAAACTCTAAAACTTTCTAAGTTCTAAACTTCCTAAACTTCAAATCTTTCAAAGTCTAAACCTTTCCTCATTCCAACCTTTCTTAATTCCACATCCGTTCCAAACTTTAACTCCCAAATCTAGATTTTCAAATCTTTCTAAAACTCAAACTTTGAATCTTCCAAAAATTCTAAAGCTTTCTAAATTCAAATCTTTTCTAATTTAAAATCTTTCTAAAATTCTAAGATTTCCAAATTCTAAACCTTTATTAAACTAAACTTTTCCTAATTCACAATATTTCTAAATTCAACACTTTCCTATTTCAAAACCTTTCTGAAAATGAAACTTTCTTAAAATGAAACTTTCCTAAAACGGAACTTTCCTAACGTGAACTTTCCAAAATTCGAACCTTTCCTAAATCTAATTTTTTCCAAATCTTCCAAGTCCAATGTTCAAGTCAAATCTTTTCTAAAATCTTTTCAAGTCAAGTTCAATCCTTCTTTTCTAAGTTCCTAAGTCTAGGTTTCCTAAAACCAAGTCTTTCAAGAGCAATCTTTCCAAATCTTCCAATCAAAGTCCAAATTTCTCTACTTTTCCAATTCCAATCCAAATTCGAATTTTAGCTCTTTTCTAAATCAACTCTTCTATTTTCAATTGAACTCTAGTCCGAACTATGACTGACCTGATTCCTCCAAAAGGATACGTAGGCAACCCTCATGGGTGCGGTCTCCACATTTTTCAAATTTCAAATTCCACAACATTTTTCAAGTTTCTATTTTTACAACTTCTTTCAAAATCTCCAATTCTACAATCTTCTTTAAATTTTCAATTTCTTAATTTCTTCCAAGTTTCCAATTCCATGATCTACTTCTATTTCCAAATCTCTATTTTCAATTTCCAAAACCTTCTTTCCAAATTCAAACTTCTATCTCTTTCTTTTTAAATCTGTTTCCAAATCTATTTTCAAATTAAATCTTTCTCTTGCACTTGCATATCATGCATCATATCTTTTTAATCATTGTTTTATAAAGTGGATAGGATTGAACATTGGTTAGTTGAAGACTCTTATAGGTGAATCTAGGGTAGATTGGCATGTAGGTACCGCAAGGGCGGGGTAGGGTGATGGCTTAATGCATCTTTCCTACACGTAACCAACCTCCGAACCTAGATCACTGTTTTCGAAAGACCAAAAGGAGTTATTTTTCAAACAAGGGCTAAATGTTTTCCAAAGGTTGCCGAACAACCTATTTTTCTTAAAAACTCTCTCTTCAGGTGGTATTTTCAAAAACCTTTTTTCCAAAAACCCTAAGTGTAGTTTTCGAATTATGCTTAGTTTTTAGGTAACCTAACTCACCTTAATCAAGTTAGGTGGCGACTCCAAACTTTTTCTAAAGCCCTTTATTTAAATCTATTTTCAATTCAAACCTAGTCGCACTCATTCTTCTAGGAGGGTGAGTTCTAACAAGAGAGTACAGTATTTTTTCTGCTTATGTGTGTATTCCTCGAGTGCGAAAAATCTGAGCGCGACAGTAGTATTGTGGTGG
Organism: Euryodendron excelsum; assembly: GCA_033060915.1. Classification (NCBI taxonomy): domain Eukaryota; kingdom Viridiplantae; phylum Streptophyta; class Magnoliopsida; order Ericales; family Pentaphylacaceae; genus Euryodendron; species Euryodendron excelsum. The sequence continues at coordinate 40,707,156 of CM065382.1, forward strand.
TTGAATGGGCAGGATGCTAGATACCTCACTCTCCTTCTTGATTACTCCTATTATAATGGCCACCTTTTTGGCTATGTTGGTAGAACTTTCTCCAGTTTTTGCAAAGGGATCCATAGTCTTTCTAGTTTTGAGACAGTTCTCTATCATCTCCCCTTGCATTAAGTTCAAGAATTTTTTCCCCACACTTGTGCAGAGCTTTTCATAGTATATGCCTGAAAAGTATGCACGAACAATTTTACATACTCCTTCTCTTCCAAAAGAGGATTGACTTGTGTTATTGCTTCTCTCCATTTAAAGGCGTAGCTCTTGAAGCTTTTTTTCTCTCCCTTACTTATTGTCATCAAGGACAACCGGTCAAAAGTGAGATTTATGTTGTGATGATATTGGGCCTTGAATGCATTAACCAGTTCAATCCAAGTTGTAATCATCCTTAGGTCGAGTCGGGCGAACCATTACAGGGCAGATCCAGTAAGACTATATTGGAACAGTTGCAAAAGGAGCTTTGGATCATTCCCATGACCACTTAATGCCCCAGCATAAAGACAAAGATGGGCTATAGGGTTACCGATGCCTTCATACTTCTAAAAATCGGGCATTTTGAATTTGACCGGTCTTGGATGATTCAAGAAGAAGCACAACTCGTTATAAGAGGTAAGCCCAAAGATGTCATGGCCATGGAGGCTTTGCAGTGAGTCTTCCACCCCTTAGATTTTCAAACTAAGAGGATTTAGGGGAGCTCTTACCACAACAAGCAGGAGCAGTATAGTTTCTTCTTCTTCAATGTTGGCCCCCTTGATGTCCTCTTTGTTTTTTCCCATTGTGTCAGATTGGAGCACGATTCTTGGGTTGGCAATTTCAGACAATTTGAGGAGCACGATGATGTTGATGAAATAGACCTCATCAAGCCTATTCTTCACGATTACATTGAGAGTGAGTTTTTTAATGAACCTATTGAAAGAACTCTTGCTTTGAGTGAGTCACGTGAACAAGTAGACTATGACACAATCACTGAAGGGGTAGAAAGCGAGCAATATATGCAAGTGGGTCATTGGACCCCATCTTTTCAACCTCTAGTTCCTAGTGCTATCAAGCCTATCCCTTCTGAACAAAAAGCACCCACTTTAGAAAGAAACTTATTTCATCTACTTTAAAGTATGCATTTCTTAGTGAAAGTGAGTCTTATCTTGTTATTATATCCTTTAGCCTATCTAAAGGCCAAGAGAAGAGTCTAGTCGAAGTGCTAAAGAATCATAGAAAAGTCTTAGGGTGGACCATTGCAAACTTACATGGTATTAGTTCTTTGGTATACACACATCGCATATATCTTGAAGAGGAGTCTAAATCAGTTCCTCAAATACAAAGGCGTCTAAACCCCAACATGAAAGAAGTTGTGAGAGGAGAAGTACTGAAGCTTCTCGATGTAGGCATCATATACCCAATCTCTTATTCAAAATGGGTTAGTCCAACCCAAGTTGCTCAATAAAATTCTAAAGTCACTGTAATCCAAAATGAGAAAATGAACTAGTGCCTACTAGGATTCAAACTGGGTGGCGCATGTGCATTGATTACCATCGACTAAATGTTATTACTAGAAAAGACCACTTTTCACTTTCATTCTTAGATCAGGTCTTAGAATGAGTGGCAGGATGAGTCTTTTACTATTTTTTGGATGGGTACTCTAGTTACAACCAAATTAAAATTGCTTTAGAAGACTAAGATAAGATAACATTTACATGTCCTTTTGGTATTTATGCTTACAAAAGAATGCTCTTTGGCTTGTGCAATGCACCGGCCACCTTTCAAATGTGTATGATGAGTATCTTTAGTGATATAGTGGAGAGATATTTGGAGGTTTTCATGAATGATTTCTTGGTCTATGGATATGCCTATGAAAGTTGTTTGATATACCTCGAGAAGGTATTGGAGAGATGTGATGAGAGTAACCTTGTTCTAAATTGAAAAAAGTGCCACTTCATGGTGACACAAGGTATAGTGCTCGGACACATTATGTCTAGCAAGGGGATTGAGGTATATAAAGCCAAGGTTAAACTGATTAAAAAACTACCTACCCCTAAAACTGCGAAAGGCATTCGTTCTTTCCTTAGGCACGCTGGTTTCTATCGGTGATTCATAAAAGGGTTTAGTGCCATCTCCTATCCAATGTGTCATCTATTGTCTCAAGATGTTCCATTTGAATGGACATCTGATTGCCAAAAAGCTTTCGACAAGCTTAAAGGGCTTTTGACAACTGCACCTATCATTCAGTCACCCGATTGGTCTTTACCTTTCAAAGTGATGTGTGATGTTAGTGATTATGCAGTAGGAGCAGTTTTAGGATAGAGAGTGGACAAGAAACCCTATATGATATATTATGCAAGCAAAACCTTGAATGAAGCCCAAATGAATACCACAACTGAAAAAGAACTCCTTACTGTTGTGTTTGCATTAGATGAGTTTCGATTATACTTGATAGGGTCATTAGTCATTATCTATACTGATCATTCTACGCTAAAGTACTTGTTAACCATGCCTCATCTGTTGAATTCTTTTTGTTATAAGAATTTCACATTGAAATTCGAGATAAAAAGGGGGTAGAGAATGTTATTGCTGGCCATTTGTCACGGCTCCTTATTGATGGCGACGCCAAAGACACTCTGCCTATCAATGAGCATTTTCCAGATGAGCATCTTTTTCAAATTCAAGCATTTTCTCATGCAACCACTCCATTATTTGTTGACATTGCCAACTTTTTGGCTACCAAAAATATTCCATCACATTGGTCTTATTTGGATAAAAGAAATTTTTTCAAAAATATGAGATATTTTTTCTAGGATGATCCATACTTGTTCAAATACTGATTCGATCAAATAATTTTTCAGTGTGTTCCCGACAATGAGTTTTATTCTGTCATTGAGTTATGTCCCTCCCATGTGTGTGATGGCCATTTTAGTTTCAAAAAGACAGTTGCAAAGTTTCTGCAATCTGGTTTATATTGGCTAACCATGTTTTGTGATGTTCATACCCTTTGCACAACTTGTGATAGATGTTAATGACTAGGGAGTTTGTCTAGAAGAAATATGATGCCCTTTACTCCCATTCTTATTCTTGAGATATTTGATTGTTGGGGTATCGATTTCATAGGACCCTTTCCTAGTTCGTTTGGTTACCTTTATATTCTTGTGGCCATAGACTATATGTCTAAATAGGTTGAGGCCATTGCCTCTCGCATCAATAATCACCGTGTGGTAGTCTAGTTTTTAAAAGAGGATATATTTTCACACTTTGGTGTGCCACGTGCTATCATTAAGGTTAGAAGTTCCCATTTTTACAATAGACCTGTTAGAATGTTAATGAGTAAGTATGAAATTGTTCATAAGGTTAGTGTGATATCCTAAACCTCTATCTTATTGTATTAATGAGAATTTCTAAGTTATGCAATTTTTAGTGTTAATTATGCCTTCTTTTGGGTCAAAATGACTAATGGAAACTTGTGTTGTATCTTGCGTTGGAGGTGTGAGACACGTGTGACTATTTTCCATGTTTGTTTTCTTACAACACATAAAACACACACACACACACACATATACACACACACACAAATCTGTAGAGAGAGGGAGAAAGAGAGAAAGGGGAAGAAGGAAGGGGAAATTGAAGGAAGAAGGCTTGAAGGAAAGGATTGAAGCCATTGAAAACTTCACCAAGCTTGAAGAAGGTAAGGTTTCATTTTTCTCTCTCTACAATTGCATATATATATATATATATGTGTATCTATCTTGTGTGATTTTGATGGGTCTTTGTATGTATGCATATATATGAGTTGGGTTTGTCTTGGGGGACTCCTTGAGTCCCAATTACTTTGAATTTGAGAGCTTGAAGCTCAATATTAGAGGATTGGAGAGTTGGGGGTTGAAACGCCCAAATATGTGAAATGATAGAGTTTTGATTTCTTCTTTAGATCCCTTTGTTTTGATTGTTCTTTCTCCCCCATTTTGAGTTATTATCATCCTTATGGGCTAATCTTTGAGCCCTAAGAGTATTGGGAAGGTTTGGTTGTGTTTGGAGGAGCTTTAGTTGAGCTTCGGGGGCTGCCCAGAACAGGGCGTTCGAACTCCCAATATGGAGTTTGGAACAGTGGGAAATAAGCCTGAGCATTCCCTCAGAGAAAGGGTTTTTCAAATTTTCTTCTTGGAGTTCAAACTCTCATTTGGGCGTTCGAACTCCCAGTTCATTTTGCCTAGGCGTTCGAACTCCCTGTTAGCTCGGACACTGTTTAGTAAAATAGGCATAATTTTCTTTAGGAAACTCGGATTGATGCATTGTTTGAAGCATTAGAAACTAGACTCATAGAAATTTGTACCCATATAAAGTTTGTTTTCTAATTCCTTATATAGTGAGAGATATAAGGGTTTGAAGTTAACCCAAAATCTATGCCAACAACATCGTTTTCCAAAATTTTAGTCCACCTTCCGTGAAGCATAACTTCTTCACTCGAAATGTGTTTTTGGCCCATGACCTATCAAAATAAAGGCCTTTAACCTTATTTTCAAATGGAGCTAGCCTTGGGTGTGAACTCATCATTGAGAGGGGGTTAAGACTCAATGAAGGAGTCAACATCCCGACTTTCATGTTCAAATCTCGACCTCATGTTATTATTTTACCTCGGGGCTTTGTCTTAGGGTTTAACCTCACTCTCCTATTGTGAGAATGAGATGTTATTGAGTTGGGGTCGAGTGGGTTTGCGTGCTTAGTCTTGACTTACGTGTTATTGCTTTACCTTAGAGTCTTGTATTGATGTTTCTTTGCTTCTACGTGCATTTGTGTAGGAATACCTTGTTTGACACCCGTCCAATTAGAGAAAGGTGAGTAACGATATGCCATGAGTAAAACTTTAGTATTTTCTAAATGATTTAAGCTTACCTTTATATCATGAATGATTTCCATACATTTCAATGAATCAATGCTACGTTTAATTATAAATGTCATATTTCAAATGCATGCAAGCTATATTATGTTATGAATGGAAACCATAGACTATAATGTTTAAATGAAAGAGATGCTAAGTTTCTAATGTATGGTGCCAACTCTGATCTTCTCGTGGCAAGACCTTAATCTAGCCCAATAGTCCTACGATAGGGGACGGGAAATAAACTATCTATGTTAGGAGACGTCCCTAGCCTAAAGAGCCTTAGCGTGACCTATATGGTTACTATGGAGCCTAGCTTATATGTCGAGTTGTAGCACACTTATGTTTTGAATAGAGAACTATGATATATTCACATGTTTTATGACGAGTTATGAAATGCTATATGAAGAATAATGTTATGTTGTATCTCTTCTTATGATACTATGTTTTGAAATGTTAAAACGTTTCAAATGATGTTTATGTTACCTATGAGTTCCAAGCATACACTTTAAACATTTAAAAGCTCATTTCCTTATGCATAACTGATTATCAATCCTTGTACGTTGGATATAATTGCTAGTCCATGATATTTTCTCACTTATGTATCATTGTTATTCACTAAACATTAGCTTACGTTTTCTCAAATAATTTTCAGGTAGCCAATCTGGGAGGCCCTAGAGCGAGGTCATATGTGGATTGGAGCTAGTGCCCACGGGTCTATGTTTTATATAATGTTTGAGGGCTGGACCCAATATTTTGTAATGATATATTGTTATAAATTTTGTAAACCTTGATTTGGTCCATATGTATGTTATGTTTGGGATTAGGCACAGCTTTACCATGTATGACACCGATTATGTTTTCAAGTTATTAAAAGTTCTATTTTTCGTAATTATGCATCATTATAAATGATTATGCACAGGTGATCAACCAGTTTATGTAATGCGGCCTAGGGTAACCTTGCTATTGGACGGTCATGTACCCTAAATCCGTATAGGCCGGGTTATGGGGCGTGCAGTTAGTACACCTTATCATCCCCAAACTAGTAGCCAAGTTGACTTAGCTAACTGGGAGACTAAGCGCATTCTTGAGAAAACTATCAATCCTAACCGAAAGGACTGATCATTAAGGTTAGTTGATACACTTTAGGCTTATCAAACTGCATACAAACCTGTTTTTAGATGCTTCTCCTTATAGGCTTGTGTATGAAAAGTCATGTCATCTTCTAGTGAAAATTGAGCATACAGCCTATTGGGCCATTCGCTAATACAATAAAAGTCTACATGAGGCAGGCCTGGTAAAAAAGGTACAACTTAATGAACTTGAGGAACTTTGAAATGTTGCCTATGAGAATGAAAAAATCTCTAAGGCCAAAATGAAAACATTCTATGACCAACGCATTACGGGTAAATCATTTTTCATCGGTCAGAAAGTGTTGTTTTATAATACCCGATTACAATTGTTTCCGGATAAGTTGAAGAGAAAATAATCTGGACCGTATCTGGTAAGGGATGTGTCACCAGACAAGGTAATAGAAAGTCAGGATCCTAGCAATGGCAATGTCTTCAAAGTCAATGGACATCGTCTCAAGCCATACCTTGAGAATTTTATCAATCTAGTTGAAAATGTGGATCTCATGGATCCACAATTACTTGAATAGAAGTAACACCCCGTCATTTGTATAGTTAGGAAAGTTTTTCGTAGTTAGGGGGTATACTTTGTTCCCCACTCGTGTTTATTCCTTCCCACCCTTTGTTTCCTTCTATGCCTCGGGCTGTGGCAATTCTCTAGTTGGAGTTGGGGCCGGGGGGGGGGGGGGGAGGGGGGTGAACCCGTTTGTTTTTCTGATATTTATGTTATTATTTTCTATTGTTTTGTCTTTGTGATCAGTAAACGTTAAAAAACTAGATAGTGTCATGTTTTCTCATATAGATGGTCGAGTACTTACATTTGCATGTTGTATCTTCCAAATATTTTCATTTAGTATCAAGAGCGAGATAATTCGTCATGCAAAGATGGTAAGGAGAGTTGAGCTCTAAGAGGAATAACCTCAACCTTTTACTGGTCACAATACTATAGCCTTTAAGAGAAGAGTAAAGAGACTAAATATGTGTCACCATTGTGCTAGACATATATGTCTGGATAAAAATTGTAAAGGGTGTAACTGACTAATGTAAGGGAATCACATGATTTACCTAGATATTATTAAAGAGCGAGTAAATGCTGAGGCATTGAGACAAATTAAAATCATCAGAATGGTAGACTATCTTGATTTTGATGTCAAAAGTCTGGCTCGACTTTGTAATGATTATTTTTCTTAGGGTGTGTTATGTTTGAGTGTTTTATTTGTGTGTTTATCTTTATTTGTAAATATTATCAACATTTATTTTGAAAATGTTTTATGTTTCTCAAAAAAATAAATAAATAAATAAAACAAAACAAAAAACAAAAACATGTGCAAGGCCAAGGAGAGTACAATTTGAATGCACATGGAATCTACAAAAGAGGTTTGCATATCTTTTATAATTTTGTACAGTTTTATGTGAAATATAAATATAGATTTTGGGGATTTGTTGAAACATGTTTTCATTCACCTTAGCACAATTTTTGTTTTATTCTTTCTTTTTAATAAAATTACAAGATTTTATCTTAATATACAGAAAGAGGCTATTTTACATCACTTATTATCATATCATGATAAGTTTAGTAGTTTTACATATTGTACAGTTTCATCATTACAAAAGTGGAGAGTTTTAACTAAGTGAGCTTTAAAGCCAATCACGCCTTTCAGAGTATTTATATATATTCTTGATGAATTTCTTCCACATCACTCTTTCAATAGCTCCATTATACTTGTATTTGACTCAATTGTTTTAATTGCTACAGTAATTAAATATGTTGAATTCTTATAACCTTGAGCTGTTGTGCACTTTCAAAAATAAATCAAGGTCATCTTTAATTTTTTGAGTCATAGATTACTATGCTGATATAATTCCCTTGGAACCATCTTTAAGCCTATTTCTTTGTCTCTTACTATATATATCATTGCTAAAGTTTCATCCTTATGTGTGACAACACTAGTATATTCACTTCTACAAGTTGAATTGAAAATAGGGTGATCTATTTGCAATACGATAAAAAAAAACTAGAAAAGAAAGTAAGAAAGAAGGGAATTATAAGAAATAAATATAAAAAAAAGAAGAAGAAGAAGAAGAAAAAAACATTCGTATCAAATCAAATGAAATTAGAAAATTAAAGGTATGTATTCATTGATCATTCCATGTCTTGATCGCACATTTTTTGAGTCATTTATCCTTTCTTTCTCCCTACCTTTAATCTCATGGCCAAGTTACAATCTAAACAAAGTCCTCGAAGATTTGATGTGTACATGCTTGTTCATTCACTTTGTAGAGAATTCACTTATTAGTTGCTTGTGTAATTTTAACATTGAATATTCTTTCATAGAGCTATGTCAAGTCGTCTGTCACTTTATATATTCACGTCATTTCTTTATGGTTGTCTCTTTTGATTTTATATTACATTTACTCTTTTACAAGGACAACCATGTGAGATGCCGATGTTCTTTCTTTTTGAGAGAATATATAGTAAAGTTGAATCAAAACTTAAAGGATGTATCTGTATTTTTATGTTGAAATACTTTTCTTATCACATAATTATAACATACACACAAAAACCTCTCATATGTTGTTTTAAAACATTATCTTGCTTGCATATTAATGAGTAGGATATACAAAATATGCTTTTGTTTTGATACATGTAATATTTTTTCTCATTATCCTTACTTCCAAACCACATTTTGATGTTTGTGGGTACCATCACTAAAAACCCTCACGAGACACCACTCGTCCACGAGGGGTAACCTAGGGGTCCAAAAGCTTGTTACATATGCTAAATGCACTTGTGATCCCTATGAAAGTGGAGTCTATCTTTTTAAGCATGTTTATTGTTTTGCTATAGACTAGCAAAGGCTTAGTTAAGGAGTGTGATTGTACTCTAAAACGAATAATCAAAGTCTCTAATTGTAAGCTATTGTCAGTACTTATTTATATATTATTTATTATTTTTAATATAATTTTGATATTTTTATGTTTTTTTTTTGTGTCTTGTGCAAATTTGAAGCTAAAACTGAGCAAAATAAGATTGACAAGTACACAAATATTTATTCGGGTGTTATTTTGATGTATTATGTTATATTATATTTATATATAAAATAGTGGTGTAATTTTATAACATTTATAAATTAGTGCTTTAATATTATATATATTCATAAATTAATGGTGTAATATTATATATATTTATAAATTAGTGGTATAATATTATAAATATATATAAGTTAGTAGTATAATATTATAAATATTTATAAGTTACTGGTGTAAGTAAAAAATAATAAAAACATTTTCTTTTAATCCCTATAAGTAGGAGAACTATGTGAAAGAAGAAGATAGCTTGAGAAGAGAGCCAGAAGGAGTCCAAAGAAGAGGAAGTTCAAAGCCAGGGAGCTCCATATTCAGTTGTTTCAGGTGTAGATTTACAGTTAGTTTGTTAGTGTTTCTTTCAGTCAGCTTTCAATCTTTTCTTTACCATTATTCTGTTGTAACAAACATTTTTATTTATGAAGTTATTTTCTTTCAAATTATGTCTTTTTAGGGTTATGAGTAGCTAGTTTTATTCTTGGAACAAATTGTAAAGATCAACTAAGGTCTATCTTTTCATTCCAGATTTATTCAAAAACTTAGAGTTTTTGCACACGTTCGATACATTGCATGCTTGGTCACGGGCATATATATTTTATACTCGTAATGATTTTGTGTTTTGTAAACAAGTTTAATTTAAGTTTAAGAGTATCGTAATTAATATAGGAGTAGTGTAAAGTAAAATAAATGTTGGTTTCTTTATCACTTTTCAAAGACTTGCGTATTTTATGTAGGTCCTCTGTCTAGTAACTTTTTATGTCCAAACCTCTAGTAGGGTGTAAGCACCCCATTTTTGCCCGCTCGGCAATCTCCGGCCTGACCGAACTCCCTTTTAAGGCCCCATAGGAATATCCCAGCCCAAATCAACTTTCAGACCCCTATTCAATCAGTCAACCACTTCTTGGGTCCGCTGGGCCAACAGAGGCCTAACTTGCCCTTGGGCCTCCAAGCACGTTTTGAGAAAGTTCAAAATCTCTCAAGACAGTAAGTCCACCATCTCAAAGTATTCCTAAATGGTTAGGCGTACTCAACACGCCATCCTGTCCAATTCCAGTCCCATTCTGGTCAATTCCGTTAAGATAACCGTTTTGCCCCTGAATGCCCCAACACGGTACAAATCTCATCAAACAGCAAAAACTCTTCTAGGACCATCCCCAAACAACCCGGCACACTTAACATCGCCATTCTAATCCATCCTACACCTTTTCAACTACTCCCGATCAAAATGACAATTTTACCCCTGGTAGCCTAAACGCGCCCTAAAATTATACCGATCCTAGGGTATTGAACAACAAGTCTTATCATACATCCTTATTTAACCTAAAGTGGACCTCACGACTCCAAACACTCCTAACTCAACAAAAGTCCCCCTAGAGCGTCTTGCAAACACTCCGCCAAGGTTATCTTTTCTCCCATTGCCTGATTATAACCCATTGTCAAACAACTTGAGAAATGCGTAAACCAAGAAATTCCGAAAAGCTCATCCATAGGTCTTTCCATCAATACAGCTCAATCAAATAGATCGCTTCCCTAAACCCCCGATCGCATGGCTCGAAAGCTACCACTTTTGGAAACCCCTAGAGCTTCTCACAGATGCTCTGTTAGGGTTATCTTTTTCTCTAATTCCCTGATTATAACGTACCGTCAAACGACTTGAGAAATGTGCAAATCAAGAAATTCCTGAAATATTTTCAGTGTATTTTCCAGCGGTAAGGTCTGATCGGAAAGATTACTTCTCGAATGCCTCGATCATGTGGCACACAAACAGCTACTTTTGAACCCCCATAAAGCGTATTATAGACGCTCTGCAAAAATGTGTATTCATGCACACTTCTTGAGATGATATCTCACACTTTCGAATACCTTTTAAGCTTTTCAAAAACTCAAAAGTTCACCGAAAACCCTAGGAGAACACCATGAACACGACCAATTTCCCTGAATCCTTCTCGTTTGGCACAATTATTGAGGCAAAGTTTAAACGAGCATTCCCAACGATGGAACGTATGCTACATGTGCCCATATTTTGATCAGATCGATAAAACTTTGCTTGCCCCCTAAGATTTAGCCAATACAGAGAGTGCCACGTGGCCTTCATTTTGTGGAACAGTACTGGCGCATGTAGCACATGCGCCAGTATCCAAAATTTCACCTATAAATACTAGCCTCCTTCTTTGCATATTTCAGAATAAAAAATTGTAACTAAACTCTGCACAAACAGCTCCAGAAATCCGAAACCTTCCATATATCTCTATTTCCAAACACGTAGGCTGTATTTAATATCGCTCTAGCCTATACACCTCACCTATATAGCCTTCAATGCCATAGAACACCTTATTCCAGCCCCCTTCAAGCCTCTTTAAGGCTATTCAAGCTCAAATAAAGGCATCCATAGAGGTTTGAAAGTGTTTGAAGGCAAAAGGTAGTATTCTTTTTACATTTTTATCCTCCCCCCCCCCCCCCCCCCCCCCCCCCCCCCCCCCCCCCCCCCCCCCCCCCCCCCCCCCCCCCCCCCCCTCTCTCTCTTCTCCCTCCTAACCTACTTAGGCTATTCTTTATTTTAGTCTCCATCTTCTACCCCCTTTTCTTGCATGCTTGAGATAAAGAGAGCTCCTAGTTCATACTTAGAGGAAAGCTAGAGGAAGCCATCGGGGTAGGGGGATCTCTCACTAGCCTACTTTAAGACGGTATGGCCTTAGAGCACCTTGATTATGTGGTGTGACTCCCTAGCCTTGTATGAATTCATTACCTCCTTTGCATATGACTATCTTGTTCATGTTTTGTGTGCTTGGCTTTATTTTCATGTTCACAACCATATTTACAATCATGCTTTCCAAAACATGCACTATTCCCATGTCCATGTCATTTTTAACCTCCTTATTTAAATGTTATTTTAAAACTGGATCTAAGAGTTGACCTCTTGAAGTTTAGGATCTGACCCTAAGTAATTATACCTTAGAAAAGCTCCCCACTAACCCCTAACTTACATTTTTGCATCCGTGCATTTCAACTTGCATAAAAATGATTTTCAAATTGATTGATTTCCAAGGTTTCTATTCTCTTAAGCTTAGTGGTTAGAATGGTCCCATGGAACCCTCTCTTGAGTGATCTCCTTTATTATTGGCCACAAGAACCCTAGCTTGTTAGAATGTTTCCCTTCTCTTTTTATTCTTGCATGAAAATGATTTTCAAATTTATCGATTTTCAAAGTTTCTATTCTCTCAAGCTTAGTGGTTGGAATGGCTCCATGGAACCCTCTCTTGAGTGGTCTCCCTTTACATTGGCCATAGGAATCTGAACTTGTTAGAATGATTCCCTCTTTTAAAAATGGTTTTCAAAACCTTCTTCTTAAACATGGTTTTCAAAAGTTCATTATCTCCATCTTTGCATTAAAAATCGTTTTTTCAAAAGTTGTTATTATTACGTTGATTTTCAAAGTTCCTACTCTTTTCAAGATAAAATGTTATAATGGTCCTAAGGAAACCTTCTTCAGAATGGTTTTCAAACATCAACCATATAAACTATATACTTGACTAGAGTCAATTTTCATGGAAATAATTTTCAAAAAGGTTGTTTACAAAAGTTCTTTGTGTAACATGATTTGTTTTCCAAAACCGTTTTAAAAAATGTATAAAACCATCCCTCCAAAACCACTAGGTTCAAACCCTAGTCCGAAACCATTTTTCAACCTTAGGTTAACTTGACCCTAGGAAAACCAAACCCTATATTAACTTAACCTTAATTAGTTAACCCTAGGTCATCCAAACCCTAGGTTAACCTAACCTTAATTAGTTAACCCTATGTTATCCAAACCCTAGATTAACCTAACCTTAGTTAATCTAATCCTAGTTAGCCAACCCTAGGATAACCTAACCTTAGTTAGTTAACCCTAGGTTAACCTAACCCAAGTTAGTTAATCTTAGGTCAACCCAACTTAGGTTGGTAAACTTTAAGGTTCCAATTCAAAGAAACCTTTTCAAACAATCTTTCAATTCAAAAAACATTTTTATAATATATTTTCAAAACATCCCACTCTCTTAAGATTTCAAGAATCAACTCCAAAACCTTTTCAAATATCCCAACACTCTATCTTCAAAAATATCTCTAAGAAGTTCTCTTAAACTTTTCTCAATTAAGATGGCTAGACACTTAACATTTTTCAAAAATCATTTTCAAAATGATTTCAAGAACTCACAACTCTAAGGTGTCCCTATCCCTTTAATGGTTAGGGATTCTAAAGGAAGGTGATACATTAGGTACAACTTTCAAAGTTGTCCATATTAGAGTTTCAAAACCCTAAGTGCTTTCAAAAGTTCTTTTCAAAAATACTTGTCAAACATCATATTCTTGAAGCAACCCTAATCCACCCATGGTTAGGATTATTCAAGTATAAGTGAGACATTCAAGAAGTGTTCCATAACTCTAAAGTTTAAAACAAAAAACAAAGATAAGTCTCTAGCCCCTTTTTCCAGACATGTCTTCAAAACTCATAACCCCAAAGGAGTTTAGTTCTACAATGACTAACCTCATAAAGGGAGATGAAACATTACACGTGCTTTTCATAAGGTATATGAAAACTATTTTCAAAAATCATTTTGAGACAAGTCCATTAGAGCTCTTGTGAGTCTAAATCTAATTCTCAAGTCCATAACCAAGTTCTCAAAACTTTTAAAACTCTCATGAGTTATGTTCAAAAATATTTTAAGACACTTCAAAATCCCATTTCAATGAGCACTTTCAAAAACCTTCAAGTTCTATTCCAAAAACACTCCAACATTCGATTTCCAATAAAATATTCTCAAGTCCTCTTTTCTCAAAGACCACAAAGTGTCTCCCACCCTTTTCAAATACCTCAAAGGGTCTTCAAACATTTCAAAGGCCCTAATATGCTTATTTTTCATTGGGATCTTGCCCGAATTACGGATGACCTAATTCTCGCCAAATGAGATACGTAGGCAACCTAAAAGGGTGCGGTCATAACTTTTATTTCAACTCAAGTCCCTTTTTCAAAAACTCTCTATCAATTCAAGATTCCTATTTCAAATTCCATGTTTTCAAATATTTTTCTCAAAACTTGCATCATACATCATTCATCCAAAAAGTGATGACCAAAACCCGATCTCAAAATTCTAAAGTGGATACTAAGTGGATGATAGTAACCGGTTATTCAAGTGAGTGAATTAAGGGTGATTAGACATGTAGGTACCGAAAGGGCGAGGTAGGGTGATGATCTTATGATATCTTCCCTACACGTAACCAACTCTCGAACCATAGATTTTTGTTTTCGAAAAGACCAAAATAGAGTTATTTTCAAAAAGAGCTCAAAACTTTCCAAAGGTTGGCAAACAACCCATTTTCGTAAAAACCCTCTCTTAAGGAAGTTTTTCAAAATCTTTTTCAAAAACCCTAAGTTTGGTCTTCTGATTATGTATAGTTTTAGGTGACCTAACTCACCTTAATCAAGTTAGGTGGCGACTCCTATTTTTCTAAAACAAGCCCTTAATCAAATCAATTTCAAGTTTAAACTTAATTGCACTCGTCCTTTTAGGAGGATGAGTTCTAATGACAGAATTTCGTACTTTTTCCCGAGTCAAAAAGACTTGGTCAAAAACTGGGGCGCGACAACTGGCGACTCCACTGGGAAAACTTCGAGGGTTAGGCCATTGTCATGTCTTTTCACCATTTACTCACCATCTCCGGTTACCTTTTTCAGTTCTATCCACTTTTCCAAAATTCTTCTAAATTTCCAAAACAAACATTATTTTCTAAAATGGTTTTCAAATAAGTGTCATCACTTGCTTTCATTACTTACATACATGCATTACGTTGACCATCCATTTTATCTTGCATTGAGTTTTACTAAAAAGTTACTAACTCCTTGCATTTTCTTTTATAGGTAGACCTTTGTTCATATTTCAGCTTTATGTCATGACTAACTGCCATGTATGTGATGAATGAACAGGATGTGATGTGTGTTGTTGGGTCCTTTCCTTCATTTTTAAAAATTCCACACACACTTGGTGCACTCACTTGTATTTGCATTTTGCATATATTACCTGGTTACTACCCTTCTAGATAGAAGGCGGAACAGTATATTGACTATGGGCAGATATTGTGTTAGTTTCTTAGCCTACGGTCTCTTGATAATTCCCCCGCGCGAACCACCAACCAAATGGAGTTCACCCTTTTAAGGGTGGACGCTGGAGGTTTGAAGGTTCGGGAACCGAACTTTTTAGGGAGAATTAGTAAACCCCTAACCTCATGCTCATATAACACCCCATGTATAGCCGAATCTCTGCCAGATTTAGAACACATGTGTCAATTTCAAAAATAAGGAGGAAAGTGCGACTACTTTACTTTCCCTTATATTATGTTCAATTCATGTTGTTATGTTGCTTAATTTTTTGTCATTATGTTAAGCACACATATTTTCGTATCATAATTGTTCATGCATTTGTATTCATTTCAAGACGAGTTCCCAAAGTAACTCAAGTTATTGTATCTTCGTACAGCTGATTAACCCCTAGAGAAAGGCCCAAAAACCTTCTCGCTCAAATCAAGTCAACCAAAACTCCTAAGGATACCAAGAGACCCTAAGGATTCATGGCATGCATCAAAGTCATCTCATAAAAAGGGGCCCTAATCCCTCTACACTCATGAAGATGGGGTTGCCAAGAAGACAAAAAGATAATTCAAAATTAAGGTCTATCACCAACTTCCATCCAAAAAAGTGAATCTGAAGACTCAATAGTAGTTTAGGATCCCAAATATAAAGATAGAATAGGTAGAAGTCCCAAGAAAAATGTTCCCCCTCATTGTTTTAATGTATTTTTGAAAATTTTATGTACAAAGGGAATTCATCACGATAAAATTGTTATTTATGTCGAATGAATGAATGTATGAATGAATGGCTATAGGTACAGGTATAGTATTGCATAGCAGGGCCAGTGCCCTTTCTCCAAAACTTGAGCCAAAGCATCATGCTTAGTTCACCTCAAAGGGCAAGGGCACCCCTAGGTCATGCATTACATAAAAACTTTTCAAAAACAGGCACTAACTTATGCCTTGTTTATTGTCTTTTTACTTTTCCTCTTTCTTCTCCCCCATTCAAAGGTTAAATCCTAGACATAAAGAAATAAGGAAGAAATCGGCTGAAACTTCACTCGATATCTGAAAATTGATCCTCACCAGAAATCATATACTAATCATGGCAATAGAACAGAATGCTTCTACAGCCAAAAACCCTATCACTCGTGAGGACATCAATGAGATTAAAAGCAAAATAGATGAAATATTCAAGCTAGTACAGGCAATGGCGTTCAAAGGGCCTGCTCCAACTATACCCTCAGCTTCAATACCACCTAGCCACCCACTTAGGCAGGGGCAAGCCTAAATATTGGAAGAATTAGCAGGACTCAAAGAAAAAATGGTAGGGCTGGAAACCACTATTTCATCGCTACTGCCCCATGCAAACATAGTCAACCTCGAGGGATAAAAGGAGTTGTCCTCCTCTCTGGATGATGTTGCCCAGCCACAACTTGTGTACCATCTCGCCGCTTTACCCAATCCATATGACTTCGCCAACTTCTTTGCCCAAGAACTCAGCAAAAGTCAAACCCCAGCCAAAAATGAGCATACCACTTCCCCAGAGAAAGAAAGAGTAAAAGATCATGACTCCACTCAGCTAGGATGCGCTCCAAGTGCAGCTTACCGCCAACTTTGCAAATTCAGGCATTTAATTCCAAAGCCCGTTCTCGATACAATCCCTGATTTAGGTACCCCAAACCTACATTCTAAAATTCATTCCCAAGGTCATAATATTGATGACAGTCACAGACTAAAGCTCAAAAGGAAGATTAGTGCACATTGGCATGCCCAAATCGATTGAATAGTTAAAAAAAATTAGAAAAATCAAAAAGATTTTTTATAGTGTTTGTCCTACACACGAACAATTACTGGAGCAAATATTCAATTATGAACAGATTGATGTTTATGCTTGTTTGAGATTGAATCTTATATGTATGATCACTTGTATAAATATGAGTCAATGGTTTTGATTATCTTTACCATATTGGTGCTTCATGTTCATCTTAATGCACACTTCCCAAGACTTCTTAGAACATGGAATCTACTTTTATGATCTATTTTAAATAGGTTAAATACTTACAGATTGTCTTACACCTAAATTGACCTTTTATCGATTCCCTCTCTCATCACTTATGGAAAGGGTTACCAATGAGTCTAAGTGCAACTACCATTGTTATGTGACAAAAGGGGAAGGCTACCTGCTCATGTGTGTGAAAGCCACCATACTTTTACATTTCTGTATTTCCATCATTGGAGAGATAGGGTTGGACTTCCACAAAAAGAAAAAAAAAAAAAAAAGCTGGGATGAAATAGGTTTGACTTCTAGGTGTGATACTCTGTGAGCTATTATACCATCCTAGATCATGCCCTGGGTCTTTATTCTCATTAGGCACTATGAAGTTCACACTTGCACTACTATATTGTTACTGATATGGTCCTGATCATCTCACTACCAATTGTGCTTGTTTTGTGTGGTTTCGTGCATATTTAATGTTGATCTCTTCAGGTTTAGCTGCATCTTGATATTCATGAATCTATATTTGCCATACATTGATTGATCATGTTTTTTATATGGATCCTATAATTTTAAAAGTTCAATGGTTTTATAAAAAATTCTGGGCTTTCCTGTACTTTTAAATAGCTTTTAAAATCTTCTCAGACTAATGATGAAAGCTGCCTATTGTTTTACCAAGAGGCGATCTTAGTCACCAAATCTAGAAAGAAATTCCTAAAAAAAGCCGAGAGGCCCACCCAAGAGAGTTTTTCCTTTCACAAGATAAAAACAAATGAGAGAGTCAATAGGTTAAATCTCTGAAAATGGTGTAAGTGCTATCATATCCTGACAAAAAAAAGGGCAAAATTAGAAAGGGAAATCCCAAGAGAAGAACAAAAGTTCAAAGGATTGCCTAATTCTGAGACATAACATCTACAGCTGAACACAAACCCTAGGGCACCCCTAAGGCATGCATTTATTATTATCCATGTATAAATTTGCACATTCATGACATGTAAACTTGTATAATCCTATGCATTCATAAAAAAGTATGACATGCACTTAATTTCAATTCTTGTATAATCTCGTGCATTCATCAAAAAGTTATGACATGCATTCAATTCCATTCTTGTATAATCTCGTGCATTCATCAAAAAGTATGACATGCGGTTAAGTTCATTCTTGTATAATCCTGTGCATTCATCAAAACGTTATGACATGGATTTAATTCCAATTCTTGTATAATCTCATGCATTCATCAAAAAGTATGACATGCATTCAATTCCATTCTTGTATAATCTCGTGTATTTATCAAAAAGTATGGCATGCACTTAATTCCAATTCTTGTATAGTCTCGTGCATTCATCAAAAAGTCATGACATGCATTCAATTCCATTCTTGTATAATCTCGTACATTCATCAAAAAGTATGACATACAGTTAAGTTCATTCCTGTATAATCCTGTGCATTCATCAAAAAGTTATGACATGGATTTAATTCCAATTCTTGTATAATCTTGTGCATTCATCAAAAAGTATGACATACAGTCAAGTTCATTCCTGTATAATCCTGTGCATTCATCAAAAAGTATGACATGTATTTAATTCCAATTCTTGTATAATCTCTTGTATTCATCAAAAAGTTATGATATGCATTCAATTCGATTCTTATATAATCTAGTGCATTCATCAAAAAGGATGACATGTAGTTAAGTTCATTCCTGTATAATTCTGTGCATTCATAAAAAAGTATAACATGCATTTAATTCCAATTATTGTATAATCTCGTGCATTCATCAAAAAGTTATGACATGCATTCAATTTCATTCTTGTATAATCTTGTGCATTTATAAAAAAGTATGACATGCAGTCAAGTTCATTCTTGTATAATCCTGTGCATTCATCAAAAGTATGACATGCATTTAATTTCGTTCATGCATAAGCCTGTGCATTTATCAAAAAGTATGACATGCATCTATTTCAATCCTTATGTAAACCTGTACATTTATTTGTTCATACTCCTGTCTAATCTGTGCATTCATCCATGGATATAACATATATCATTCTAACTTCCTGTGAAAACTTTTAACAATTTAGTCCAACCTTTTTCAAACAATGAAGACTGGGGCAACGTCCCACCCTCGACCTCCCAATAACCCTAAAATGGCCTAATCCAACATTTTGCAAACCACGAAGAATGGGGCAACGTTCCATCCGTCCAATCAACCTTGAAACCTTCTCAAATCATAAAGACTAGGGCAATGTCCCATCCTCGACCTTTCAACCAACTTTGATCAGCCTTTTTCAAACCATGAAAACTAAGACAATACTACACCCTGTACCCCCCATTTGATTCAAACTGCTCGACCAAATTCAAGACAAACCGGCAAAATGTGTTTGACCTTTCAGATACCTTAAACTCTTCAAAAGAGACCTCAACTCAAGAAACTAGACTTCAGAGAGGCAAAATCCTTTAGAAGATATCTCAGCAAGAATTTTGTCATGCCAAGCAAAAGTGAAGCCTGACAATCAAGCAAACACCATGCATTCCAACATTCAGAGATCTCAAGCAAAGATGGACAAATGTCCTCTCCTACAAACTTGAAGACCAAAGAATCACAAGCACAAAGCAAGCTCCCATGGCACCCCATGCTCAAGGCAAACGTATAATTCTAATTAAATTAAATCCGAATTTTTCAAAATGAAAGCCCCAACTTTCTCTCAAATTCAAGAATTTTCAAAAAAAAAATTCAATTTTGAAATCAATTTCTGTCAAAATCAAAAATCAATTCTCGAAATTTCAAAATTACTTTCAAAACTATTTCTACAAAAAGTTTCAAATTCAAAAGATCAAAGCTCTTATTTTCTTTCCAAAGTCAAAATCAATCATCACATCCAAAAAATTTCAAAGCTTTTTCCACCAAAAGTTTCAACTTCCAATTTTAACTCAATTTCAAAGAAAAAAATTTCTGCTGTCTTCCAAAAACACCGTCAAGTTTAAAAACTTTCAAAAGTTCAAGTTTTGAGTCAAAATGAATTTTCTATATATTTTGTTTTCAAGAGTTCACAAGTTTTGAGGCAAAACATGTTTTCTAACCCTCATATAAAATAAAAGTATTCAAATTTCGAATTCAAATGAATCCCCTTGAAATAGTTCCTACCTTTCTAGATTCACTAACTTCAAAAAGATTGATTTCAAAAATACCTCCTAAGTTTTTTTAACTTTTTTCCTTCAAAAACTTGATTTCAAAAATACATCTCTATGTTTTCTAACTTTTTCCTTCAAAAAGTTTCATCGTCTCAGTTTCTTAACTTCTTCCTTCAAAAAGTTTCAACTCAAAATCAATCTCTTGGTTTTCTAAACTTTTTCCTTCAAAAAGTTTCCATTGTAATTAGTCTCTAGGTTTTCTTACTCTCTCTTTCAACAAAGTTTCACTTCAAAGTCATTTCACCAGTTTTCCAAAACTTTTTCCTTCAAAAAGTTTAATCTCAAAAACAACTTCTCAGGTTTCTCGAGCTTTTCCTTCAAAAGCTCCATTTTCCAAAAATCTCGAGTTTTCTAGCTTTCGGCTCAAAAAACTTAACATTCAAAATTTCAGGTTTTCTAGCTTGTCCCTAAAAAAGCCTAGCTTTCCAAAATCTTTAGGTTTTCGAGCTTCCTCCGAAAAACCAGATTGGGTTTCTGAGCTTCCTCAAAAAAAGCAAATTAAGCTTCTAAGCTTTCTCTGAAAAAGCAAACTGGGTTTTCGAGCTTTCTCCGAAAAAGCAAATTGGATTTCTGAGCTTCCTCCAAAAAAGTAAATTGGGTTTCAGAGCTTCCCCCGAAAAAATAGATTGGGTTTTCGAGTTCCATCCGAAAAAGCAAATTAGGTTTCAAAGCTTCCTCCAAAAAAGCAAAGAGGGTTTTCGAGCTTCCTCTGAAAAAACAGATTGGGTTTCTGAGCTTCCTCCAAAAAAGCAAATTGGGTTTCTAAGCTTCCTCCAAAAAAGCAGATTGAGTTTCTAAGCTTCCCCTAAAAAAGAAAATTGGGTTTTCGAGCTTCCTCCGAAAAAACAAATTGGGTTTCTGAGCTTCTTCCAAAAAAACAAATTAGGTTTTAGAACTTCTCCCAAAAAAGCAGATTAAGTTATAGAGTTTTTCCTGAAAAAGCAGATTGGATTTTCGAGCTTCCTTCGAAAAAGCAGATTGGGTTTCAAAGCTTCCCCCGAAAAAGCAGATTGGGTTTTCGAGCTTCCTTCGAAAAGTAAATTGGGTTTTAGAGCTTCCTTCGAAAAAACAGATTAGGTTTCAGAGCTTCCTCAAAAAAAGCAGAGTGGGTTTTCAAGCTTCCTCCAAAAAAGCAAATTGGGTTTTTAAACTTCCTCCAAAAAAGCAGATTAGGTTTTAGAGCTTCCCCTGAAAAAGTAAATTGGGTTTTTGAGCTTCCTCCGAAAAAGCAGATTAGGTTTTTGAGCTTCCTCCAAAAAAACAAATTGAGTTTTAAAACTTCTCCCAAAAAAGAAGATTAGGTTTTAGAGTTTTCCCTGAAAAAGCAGATTGAGTTTTCGAGCTACTCTGAAAAAGCAGATTGGATTTCAGAGCTTCTCCCGAAAAAGTAGATTGGGTTTTCGAGCTTCCTCCAAAAAGCAAATTGGGTTTTAGAGATTCCTTCGAAAAAGCAGATTGGGTTTCAGAGCGTCCTCTTAAAAAGTAGAGTGGGTTTTCGAGCTTCCTCCAAAAAAGCAAGTTGGGTTTCTCAGCTTCCTTCAAAAAAGCAGATTAGATTTCAGAGCTTCCCCTAAAAAAACAGATTGAGTTTTTGAGCTTCCTTTGAAAAAGCAGATTAAGTTTTAAAGCTTCCTCCAAAATAGCAGATTGGGTTTCCGAGCATACTCCAAAAAAATAGATTAGGTTTCAAAGCTTCCCCCAAAAAAAGCAACTTGGGTTTTTGAGCTTTCTCCCAAAAAACAAATTGGGTTTTTAAGCTTCCTCTGGAAAAGCAGATTGGATTTTAGAGCTTTCTCCAAAAAAAAGCAGATTGGGTTTTCAAGCTCCCTTGGAAAAAGCAGATTGGGTTTTGGAGCTTCCCCCCGAAAAAGCAGATTGGGTTTTCGAGCTTCCTCCAAAAAAGCAGATTGGATTTTAGAACTTTCTCCAAAAAAGCAGATTAGATTTTAGAGCTTTCTCCAAAAAAGCATATTAGGTTTCAAAGCTTCCTTTGAAAAAGCATATTAGGTTTCCGTGCTTCCTCCAAAAAAGTAGATTTTGTTTTAGAGCTTCCTCCAAAAAAGCAAATTAGGTTTCTGTGCTTTCTTCTTTAAAAGCAGATATCAATCTTGAACCTCCCTAAAGGAGCAGCATTCCGCCAGACGGAGCATCAGTTCAAGAAGAATCAGTTTCAAGATATCAACCTTAACCTCCCCAATGGAGTAGCATTCCACCAGACGGAGTGTCAGTTCAAGAAGAATCAGTTTCAAGATATCAACCTTGAACCTCCCTAAAAGAGTAGCATTTCGCTAAACGAAGCGTCAGTTCAAGAAGAAACAGTTTCAAGATCTCAACCTTGAACCTCTCTAGAGGAGTAGCATTCTGCCAGACAGAGCGTCAGTTTAAGAAGAATCAATTTCCAGATATTAAGCTTGATCCTTCCTAGAGGAGTACCATTCCACCTAACAGGATGTCGGTTCAAGACAACTTACTCTCCAAAATTCTTCAACCCCAGTCCCTCTGATTGCCTTGCAGTCAACATGGGATCCTTTTTTTTGTCATTTTCTGTCTTCGACAAGCAAAGACAAAAAAAGAGGGGCAACTGTAAGCACCCTATTTTTGGCAGTTCAGCAATCTCTAGCCTGACCAAACTCCCTTTTAAGACCCCATAGGAATATCCAAGCCCAAATCAACTTTCAAACTTCTATCTAATCAGTCAACCGCTTCTCGGGTTCGCTGGGCCCAACAGAGGCCTAATAACCAAACCTGCCCCTTGGGCCTCCAGGCACGTATGGAGAAAGTCCAAAATCCCTCAAGACAGTAAGTCCACCTTCCCAAAGTATTCCTAAACGATTAGGCGTACTCAACACACCATCTTGTCTAATTGCAGTCGCATTTCAGTCAATTCCGTTCAAGATGGCCGTTTTGCCCCTGAACGCCCAGCACTGTAAAAATCCCATCAAACAATGAAAACTCTTCTACGACCATCCCCAAACAACCCGGCACACTTAACATCGCAACTCTAATCCATCCTGCACCTTTTCAACTACTCCTAGTCAAAATGACTGTTTTACCCCTAGTAGCCTAAACACGCCCTGAAACTACATCGGTGCTAGGGTATTGAACAACAGGTCTTATCATACACCCTTGTTTAACCTAAGGTGCACCTCACAACTCCAAACACTCCTGACTCAACAAAAGTCACCCTGGAGTGTCTCGCAGATGCTCTGCCAGGGTTGTCTTTTCTCCCGATTCCCTAGTTATAATGCACCGTCAAACGACTTGAGAAATATGTAAACTAGGAAATTCTCAAAAGCTCGTCTATAGGTCTTTCCATCAATATAGCTTGATCGAATAGATCACTTTTTAAAACCCCCGATCACATGGCTCGAAAACTACCACTTTTAGAAACCCTTAGAGCGTCTCATAGAGGCTCCGTTAGGGTTGTCTTTTTCTCTGATTTCTGATTATTACGCACCGTCAAACGACTTAAGGAATACGCAAATTAAGGAATTTTCAAAAGTATTTCCAGTATATTTTCCATCAGTACGGTCCAATCAGAGACATCGCATCCCGAATGCCTCGATCATATGGCACACAAATGGCTACGTTTGAACCCCCGCAGAGCATATCACAGATACTTCACAAAAATGTGTTTTCGTGCAGACTTCTTGACACGATATCTCACACTTCTGAACACCTTTCAAGCTTTTCAAAAACTCAAAAGTTCACGGGAAAACCTAAGAGAACACCATGAACGCGATCGATTTTGTTGAATCCTTCCCGGTTGGCACAATTATCGAGGCAAAGTTTAAATGAATATTCCCAGTGATGGAACGTATACTATATGCGCCCAGATTTTGATCAGATCGACAAAACTTTGCTTGCGCCCTAAGATTTAGCTAGTACAGGGAGTGCCACGTGACTTTCATTTTGTGGAACAGTACCTGCACATGTAGCATATGCACCTGTGTAAATTTTACACAGGCACATGTCCTACATATGCCAGTGTCAAAAATTTCACCTATAAATACTGACCTCCCCCTTTGCATATTCCAGAATAAAAAATTGTAACGAAACTCTACACAAACAACTCCAGAAATCCGAAACCTTCTATATATCTCTCCCTCCAAACACTTAGGTTGTATTCCATCTCACTCTAGCCTATACACCTCACCTATATAGCCTTCATTGCCATAGAATACTTCATTCCAGCCCCCTTCAAGCCTTTTTAAGGCTGTTCAAGCTCAAGTCAAGGCATCTATGAAGGTTTGAAAGTGTTTGAAGACAAAAGGTAGTGTTCCTTTTTACATTTTTGTCCTCCCTCCACTCCTTTTTCTCCCCCCTAGCCTACTGAGGTTATTCTCTATTTTAATCCCAATCTTCTACCCCATTTGCTGGTATGCTTGAGATAAGAGAGCTCCTAATTCATGCCTAGAGGAAAGCCAGTTGGAGCCACCGGATAAGGGGATCTCTCACTAGCCTACTTTAAAATGGTATAGCCTTGAAGCACCTTGATTATGTGGTGTGACCCCCTAGCCTTGTATAAATTCATGACCATATTTGCATATGACTATCTTGTTCATGTTTTGTATGCTTGGCTTTATTTTAATGTTTACAACCATGTTTATAACCATGCTTTCCAAAACTTGCACTATCCCCATATACATGTCCTTTTTAACCTCCTTATTCAAATGTTCTTTTAAAAGTTTTTCTAAGAGTTGGCCTCTTGAAGTTTAGGATGAGACCCTAAGTAATTATGCCTTAGAAAATCACCCCACTAACCCCTAACTCACTTTTTTACATCTTTGCATTTCAACTTGCATAAAAATGGTTCTCAAATTTATCAATTTTCAAGGTTTCTATTCTCTCAAGCTTAGTGGTTACACATGGAACCTTCTCTTGAGTTATCTCCTTTATTATTGGCCACAAGAACCTTAACTTGTTAGAATGGTTCCCTTCTCTTTTTATTCTTGCATGAAAATGATTTTCAAATTTATCGATTTCCAAAGTTTCTATTCTCTCAAGCTTAGTGGTTGGAATGGCCCTATGGAACCCTCTCTTGAGTAGTCTCCCTTTACATTGGCTATAGGAACCCTAACTTGTTAGAATGGTTCCCTCTTTTAAAAATGGTTTTCAAAACCTTCTTCTTAAACATGATTTTTAAAAGTTCATTATCTCCATATTTGCATTAAAAATGGTTTTCCCAAAAGTTGTCATCTCCCATAATAAAATTGATGGTGTGGTCCAGTAATAAGCAGGAAGCGACATGAGTTGGGTTGGCTTCTTGTGTGCCAATAACTTTTGAGTCAATTAAGTCCTGAATTTTATGCCTCAAAGATAAGCATTCCTCAGTGTCATGACCCTGGCCACCTGAATGATATTCACAAGTTGCTGCTAAGTTGAAGTTGGGTGGTAAGGGATTAGGTAGAGGCCGAGAGGGTAAAGGCTTCAGGTGTCCTGCTGCTAAGAGGCCATAATAAGTTGTGGTTTGTGTACAAGCAAGTTTAGTAAAAACTCGATTTCTCCAGCTAGCTCTCTTAGGTCAAAAGGGTGTCTTAGATGTTTCTGAAGTTAGAGGATCAGGTTCTAGCATAATAATGGTTGGGTCAATGGCTTGGAAATCCAGGAGGTTTTGGATTTTGCGTTTCAAAGTGGGATAATTTTCTGTGTCATGGCCGGGTGAGTTAGAATGGTATTCATATGATAGATTAGGACTGTATGATCCAGGGGTTAGGTTAAAGATAGGCATGGGAGGTACTGAGATGAGATAACTGGCTTGGCGAAGCCGTCGGTAGGCGGTGGTTAAAGAGCAAGCCAACGGGGTGTAATCTTAATCTTTTCCCTTGGTCCTTTTTTGGAGGACAATATGTTCTTTATGCGTTTGGACCTGGAGAGCTTCCGCCTGCTCATCGAGCATTATACCTGCATGGGATAAGAACAAAGAGACCATTGTTTCTATTTTGGTCATCCTATTCCCAAGTCCTCTTATTTTTTCTAGTAGCTGAGCCTCGCCTTGCTTAAGGGCCGAGCTTAGTGGCATATTGAATGACTCCATGGATGCTATGCATTCTGAAATGAGTAACTGCTTCTTTCTGGAATGGCGACCTATACAGGGGAGTTCTCTGCAAGATTGGGTTTTGCCCCTTCTTTTCTTTCTATGAAATGAGGGAGGAAGAGAGAGTGAAAAAGCAGGAAAAGAGAAAAATTAGTGCCTTAATTTGAAAGTTTTTATGCAATGCACGTACTAGGGGTGCCCCTGCTATTCGAGGGAGACTAAGCATGATGTGTTGGCTCACTTTTGGAGGTAGGGGGCTGCCTTTGTATGCAGTACTATACCTGTGCGAGCATGTTCATTCATTCATTCACACATTCATGCATTCATTCAATGAAAGTAGGAAGGATAGTTTTATTGCATTTGATTCTTCTCAGTTTTTTTTTTTTTTGGATATGGAATTGAAAGTACATTTGAAGAGGAAGGGGAACATTTTTCTTGGGACTTTTGCCTATTCTATTTTTACATTTGAAATCTGTAAGCACCCCACTTTTGACCGCTCGATAGTCTACAGTCCGTCCAAACTTGTATTCAAGTCAATGTGGACATATTTTGAGTCAAATCAACTTTCCAAGTCTAATCTCGTCTATCCATCGCTTCGCGGGCCCACCAGACCCAAATACAGGCAAAATAACCAAAATGCCCTTGGGGGCATTATTCGGTCTAATTCCAAATCAGGCACGCCTTTCCAAAGACGGTAAGTCCCCTTTCTAATTCCAACAGGCACGTCTTACCGAAGGCGGTAAGTCCCCTTTCTAATTCCAATTCTATTCCCTTTCTCGAGAAAGTTGATTCCTCGAGACGGTAAGTCTATCTTGGCCGGCACATTTTTCGAAGAATGTCTTTTCGGAATGGTAAATCCCTTCAAACCCGTCGACCGGGCCGAGACCCCAAGTCCCTTAGATGGTAGAACGGTCCACCTTTGGCACCTGCTAGCCCGCCAATGTAGAAACGTCCGTTTCGGTATGCCTTCTGAGAAAGTTGACTTCTCAGGCGCTAAGTCCCTTTAGCAGCTTCCCGAGATCAGGCAGTCTCGGGAATAATCGGGAACCGTCAGAGTAGTAGAAGTACTCGCAAACATCGCAATCGTCAGAGTAGCAGAAATACTCGCAAACAAGTCGATATAGGGAATTGCCAACAAATCACTGTATCGCGGGACCACCTTCAGAGTAGCGAAAACACTCAAAACCCAGGTCAACAATAATGCCTGCTAGCCCACTTCGGTGAAAAATGACCAAACTGCCCCTAGGGTCTTTTTCCGACACGTTTCTCGAGATAATACCTAAGTCCCCAGAATGGTAAGTCCACCCATCCAAGATTGTCTTAAAAGCAATCCGGCATGATTAGGTGCCTTCTAGTAAGTTTTGGGCCAATTTCGAGACTTTCCACTCGAGATGACTATTTTGCCCCTAGGCATCCAAACGCCCCGGGGACCATACCGGCTCTGGGTATCAAACCGGTAACTTCTCGAAAATGCTTCTTATAGTATTCTTAACCTTCCTTTGTCTATTCGGATCATTCCGAGTCAATTCCGGCAAACCCGGTGCAAAATGACCGTTTTGTCCCTAGTGGGCCAGTCGCCTTTTTCGACCACACCGGCTCTAGGTATCAAACCGATAACCTTCTAGGACATTCTAAATAAAGTTTCTAAATCATCGAGTCTTCCTCCGGATCATTCTGAGTCCATCCCGGCAACTTCCTGGCCCAGTTGACCGTTTTGCCTCTAATGGCCCGGTTAACCCTTCCGACAAATCTTGTCATCCTTTTTCAAGTCCATTACCTCCAAGACACTGTTCTAAGTTTTCCTATCCCTTTTCGGCCTTCCAGGCCATTCCTGATCCCTTAAGTCCTTCCCAAACTTTTCGGAGTCACTCCTAGTAAAGCCAGGCTAAAAATTACATGGTAGTCACTAGTACAGGCGCCAAATCTTCTCAAGATGCATTATTTGCTGACCTTAAAACTTTCTTAACTGGCTGGCGCCACTAGGCATTTTTGGCCTGGTACCACTGCAACAGGCACCAAGTCATTCCCTTGTCTATAAATACAGAGCCTCCTCCAATGTGAAAGGGGTCCGAAAACTCAGTCTAAAAACCCTACTCTTCGACATATAGAGCTCGTAGCCTCTCTAAACCGTAGTCTCCTTAGGTTTTCCAAACCCTAGCCTCCATACACAAACCCTAGCCTCCTATACACTCACATACATTTTTATACATTCATACACTAGCCTCCAAAGCCTCCATTAAAGACTTGAAGTGCTGCAATCTGAAACTCTTGAAGATCGAAACAAACACTCGAACATCAAGACGAAGACTGAAGTGAAGACCGAAGTAAGACATGCAAAGCAAAGCGTGCAAAGCTAAGCAAAATAAAGAAGACACAAGGTAGGCTTTTATTTACGTTTATGCATCTTCCCCCTCTCTCTTCTCCCTCTGAACCCACTTGGGTTTTCTTCTATTTTAATCCTCCATCGTCTTCCCCCCCCCCCTTCTTACATGCTTGAAACAAGGAATTTCCCGATCCATGTGTACGATTAGGCTATTGGAGAGTCACCGTGTCGGGGATTTTCTTTTAGTCTAACTGGAGACCACGTGGGTTCCGCCCCCTTGATTATGTGGTGAAGCCTTAACCTTGTCTGTTCACAACCCCAATTTGTATTGTGTATATCATGATCTTGCATTCTCCAAAATTCATTTTTAAACTTGTTTTTAAAAACTTACATTAACATCGTTTTCAAACTTGCATCAAAGCCTTCTTTTTCAAAACTTGTTTTCAAAATCACAATCCTAGGGTGATTCTAGCCTTTCCATGGTTAGGGTTGCTTTAGGAAAGTGTTACATTTAAAGTGACCAATATCGTTCATATTTTTAAATCCTTGTTTTCAAAACCACTATCCTAAAGTGGTTCTAACGTTCTTATGGTTAGAATCGCTTTAGAAAAGTGAGAGATTTTATATACTTTCTAAAAACTCTCTTTTCAAATCTCTCCTCCTAAAAATCTCTTTTCCAACATGCTTTCCACAAACTCTCTCCAATCACCTTTCTAAAATTGTTTTCAAAGACTCCCTCCAAAAATCTATTTTTCAAAACTTCTTTTTAAACTCCTTCCCAAAACGCTCTCTTCGAAATTCACTTTCTAAAAACGCTCCATAAGACTCTTTCCTAGAAAAACTCTTTCCAAAAATCCCTTTTCAAAAACTCTCTTTTCAAAATTCGCTTTCCAAAAACTCATTTTTAAGATTTCTTTCCAAAAGCTCTCTTTCCAAAAACTCTCTCAAAGTTTTACTTTCCAAAATCCCTTTCGAAAAACTTTCTTTTTAATTTCATTTTCTTAAAACTCTTCTCTAGGATTTCTTTCCAAAAATCTCCCTTTCTAAAAACTCACTTTCCAAAAATTCCTTTTCTTGGTGTCCAAGTTAAACCTTAGAGCCAACGATTAGGAAACCCTAATTTTCCTTCCCAAAACATGATTTTCAATCTTGCCTTAAAACCTAGGTTTCCAAAATCTCCATTTTTACATTTAAACTATAGGTTTCGAAAACCTATTTTTTACATCAAAACTATAGTCTTCCAAATCTAGGGTTTCTAAATCTTTCCTTTCCAAATCCATGTCAAATCCAATTTTTCCTTTAAGAAACCAAATCCAATCTCCCTTTTTAGGAAACTAGATCCAATGCTCTGTTTTCTGAAACAAAATCAAACCCTCTCTTTCAGAAACAAAATCCAATCCCTTGTTTTAGGAAATAGGAATTTCAATTCTTGCTAGCCTAAATACATCCACAAGGGGCAAAGGAAACTGTCTATCTGCGTACCAAAATTCCTATTTCCAAACAAAATTTACAAAATAAAACTGTCAAACATAAATACATCTCAGGAACAGGGGCAAAAGAAGATCAGAATCTCCACAAGGGGCATCTATCAAAGGTCAAAGTCAATGTCATCTAGGTCGAAATCCCCAAAACTCGGCATCGGAGGAGGTGGATAACTACTCGAGGCACTAATAACCTACAAAGAAGACAGAACCGAAATCAGCCACATGAAAGAAGAACTAAACAACAGCAGAGCAAAAAGAAGGAGAGAAAAGACAACATACCCCGCCACCTCCCATCTGAGCTATCCAAGCAGTCAAGGAAGCCACCTTGGCTTGGTACTGATCCCACTCCATCTAGTACTGATCTCTCTGATCCCTCACAGTAGAAAACTCAGCCTGGGGCACATATCCTCCGGCTCGGCATCGGAAGTCAACCACCTCCTGGCCCACAGCATATCCGCCAACTACTACCTCAAATTAGGTGAAGGCACTGACAGAATGAACCCCGAAGTGTGCAGCGTAGTCCATATCTGGAGGAAGCAAGAACTCGGCACCCGACTACCGCTCCTAATAGGGGATAGGCACTCCCGCCACCAAGGCACCAAACATATACTCCGGTAGAGCTCCAGCTGATCAGAACTCCTCATGAAACTACCGTCAGCGTCGCTCTCCAAGATAGGACTCCCAAGTATCATCACTGAGAAAAGCAGCTCTCGACAAGGATAGCGGGACCAAGTACCGGACCGTCTCATAATGAACTGATCCAATAAAGGGCCGCCAAGTCACATCTCTCGCCTCAATCAACTCCAATTTCGTCCGTAGAGTCACAAAGTCAGTAATCTCCGATCGCTAGGCCACCTGGTCACGAGCCCACCTCAAAGCACGAGGATAAAGGTCATCCTCAACAACTGCAGGGTGACGAATATGCAGATACTCATAACTCCAATAGACAATTAAGGGCCAAAAACTAGTCATGCTACCCCAACGGGAAGAAGTCCGGACCCGCATCGATCGAAGGAAGTAGCCAAAGGAGAAGGACCCCCAATCCAGCTCCGATAAAGCCCTAAGATCCGCTACTATGCTCACCAAACGAAAAGGCACAAGTGACTTGTTGTTATTGCAGAAGCAGCTGAAGATGAGGTACAAAATAAGTTGCCATCTCATAATGTCCTGCCTGACAGGCGATGGCTTAATAGCAAAGGTACGGTCATCCTGATTGAGCCAAGAGACTAGGAAGGCAGAATGCTCGGGAGGGGGCAAGTCTAGCAAAATGCAGGCCTCGTCTCTATTGACTAACTGTAAAGTGATCCGCCGGCCGACGAAGGAAAGCCCTGTGATGATCGCCTAATCCAAGGGGGTGGGACCCAACTCAAAGCCAACAAAATGGAAGGTCTCGGTCTCCCGGAACCACCTCTCAACAAGCGCCAGTACCAAATGCTGGTTCAGGCAGTTAGCCTGTAATCCCATGAAGGCTCCAAATTCGATCTCAGCCAAAAAGGCACGATATGATGGAGCAGCCCACTGCATGGTCACGAAGACCTAATGAACAGCCCCTCTAAAAGCTGTTTGTACTCGAGGAGGGGGCAAATGCTGTTTGGAGTATACGCTGGGGTGATAAGCAAAATTCCCGAACAGTGGGATGTCTGGTACCTCCAGGTCACCCAAATTAGCATCCGTCTGTCTATATCTAGACAAGGCTCTCCCATAACCAATCACTCGATCCCCAAGACTTGGTACCTCCTCCTCAGTACCAATCTCCTCTGCAAAGGCCTCCTCAACCGGAGGAAAGGGGTCGATAGGTGGCCTACTCCCCGGACCACTCTTGCTAGATGGCATCTGCACCATAGATCGTCGACTACCTTTGGATCGACTGGAACCACCGATAGAATCTATCCGAGCCGCCTTCCCCGAGCAACTTCTCCTCTTAGAACCATCATCACCAGCATCTGCCATCCTAAAAAGTTAAGCCAAGGTAAGTGGTGTTAATATACGGTACATGCAGATAAATAATAACAAAATAAAGTAAATAAATAATAAAAACAAACAATAAATAATAATAAAAAGATTTCGAATGATAGGTCAAAACAAATTTCCTACACCTTTTGATTTTCCAACTTCAAGTCAAATTTCAAGGGTCTTTCAGTCTTTTTCCTTCAAAAAGATTTTATTTCCAAATTTTTTCCTAATTTCTAAAAATTTCGACAGAGTTTGTTTTAAAAATGGTTCCTACAATTCCCATAGCACCAACACAAAACACAAACCACAAACCATTCACTTCATCTCGTTACAATCAATAGAATAAGCACCCGCGCACATTTTTAAATTTTTTAAAACACATGTTTTATTTTTTCAATAAATCAATGGTTTTCAAAAATGTCCTAAAATTCCTCAAAATCATTTCACATCTTTTCTAAAATATTCCTACATTTTTCTAAACTTTAAATCCCATTAATTTCATCAATTTCCCATTTTTCTAATTTTCTAAGTATTTTTTTATTTTTCAAAAAAATCAAAAATTCACCAAGTTTTCAAAAAATCACAAAACTTCACACAGTTGTTAAACACATTTTTCTAAGGCACATGGCATAAAAATCTAGCCTGAAACCCAATGCCCAAACCTATAGGAACAAAACCCCAATTCCTGCAGAAAGCGCTCTTCACATAACCATGTAAAATCACTCAAATTCAGTCCAACAAGCACCAAAATGCAAAAATAACATCACCACAATGTTCAAAACTTGTCAAAAAATCAATTTTCACTATTTACACGACTCAAACGAAATTCTACACATCAAAATCAACAGGAAATTGAAAATTCACCTTTTGGAGTTCTCCGGCGAAATCTTCTCTTCTAGCAACTTTTTCGGCAACGGCATTTACTTCTGGCAATCACCCGTGATCCCTAAGACGTGCCCCTTCAAGGTTCAAGTCGATTTCCACACAAAGACTTGCAATTTTTTACAAACTCTTCAAAATCTTGCGGGTGTTCGAACCAGAAAATTTTCTGGTTTTGTTCCCAAGCCTGGCGCCACTAGCAAGCCAACTTTACCGAAGGTACCAGTTACCAATTCTAGGTAGCTTTGCCCTTTTTCCTGCTAAAACTCGTTTTTGAAGGCCTTTTGGGCCCAGTATCCATTTTCGAACCCCCATTGTCAAAATATTTTCAAAGTCCGTCCTTTCGACCGCCTTGCGGTTAACATGGGACTCTTACTCTAACGTTTTCTGTCTTCGACAAGCTAAGACAGAAAAAGAGGGGTAGCTGTAAGCACCCCATTTTTTACCGCTCGACAGTCTACAGTCCATCCAGACTTGTATTCAAGTCAATGTGGACATATTTTGAGTCAAATCAACTTTGCAAGTCTAATCTCGTCTATCCTTCGCTACACGGGGTCGTCGGGCCCAAATAGAGGCAAAATAACCAAAATTCCCTTAAGGGCATTGTTCGGTCCAATTCCAAATCAAGCACATCTTTTCGAAGACGATAAGTCCCCTTTCTAATTCCAACAGGCACGTCTTTCCAAAGACGGTATGTCCCTTTTCAAATTCCAACAGTCACGTCTTTCTAAAGGCAATAAGTCCCCTTTCCAATTTCAATTCTAATTCCAATCCCTCTCTCAAGAAAGTTGATTCCTCGAGACGGTAAGTCTATCTTGGCCAACATGTTTTTTGAAGAATGTCTCTTCGAAACGATAAGTCCCTTCAAACCCGTCGACCGGGACGAGACCCCAAGTCCTTTAGATGGTAGAATGGTCCACCTTTGGTGCCTGCTAACCCGCCAATGCAAAAATGTCCATTTCGGCACGCCTTCCGAGAAAGTTAACTTATTAGGCTCTAAGTCCCTTTAGCATCTTCCCGAGATCAGGCAGTCTTGGGAATGATTCGAACCGTCAAAGTAGCGGAAATACTCACAAACAGGTCGATATAGGAAATTGCCAACAAACTCCTGTATCGCGAGACTACCGTCAGAGTGGTAGAAACACTCAAAACCCAGATCAACACCAATGCCTGCTAGCCCACTTCGGTGAAAAATGACCAAACTGCCCCTAGGGCCTTTTTTTGGCATGTTTCTCGAAATAATACCTAAGTCCCCAGAACAGTAAGTCCACCCTTTCAAGATTGTCTTAAAAGCAATCTGGCATGATTAGGTGCCTTCTAGTCAGTTTCGGGCCAATTCCGAAACTTTCCGGTTAAGATGACCATTTTGCCCCTAGGCATCTAAACACCCCGGGGACCACACCGACTTTGGGTATCAAACCGGTAACTTCCCGAGAATGCTTCTTACAGTATTCTCGACCTTCCTTTCTCTTTCCGGATCATTCCGAGTCAATTCAGGCAAACCCGGTGCGAAATGACCGTTTTTTCCCTTGTGGGTCAGTCGCCTTTTTCAAACACACCGGCTCTGAGTATCAAACCGGTAACCTTCTGGGGCATTCTAAATAATGTTTCTAAATCATCGAGTCTTCTTCCGGGACATTCTGAGTCCATCCTGACAACTTCCCGACCTGGTTGACTATTTTGCCCCTAATGGCCCGGTTAACTCTTCCGACAAATCTTGTCATCCTTTTTCATGTCCATTACCTCCAGGACACTGTTCTAAGTGTTCCTGCCCCTTTCCGGCCTTTCGGGCATTCCTGCTCCCTTAAGTCCTTTTCGGACTTTTCGGAGTCACTCCTAGTGAAGCCAAGCTAAAAATTGCATGGTAGTTACTAGTACAGACGCCAAATCTTCTCAAGATACGTTGCTTACCAACCTTAAAACTTTCCAAACTGGTTGGCGCCACTAGTAGTGGCGCCAAGCTAATATTTGGCCTAGCGCCACTCCCAGTGGCACCAAAAGTATTTTTGGTCTAGCACCACTGCAACAGGTGCCCGGTCATTCCCTTGTCTATAAATACAGAGCCTTCTCCAGCGTGAAAGGGGTCCGAAAACTCAATCTAAAAACCCTACTCTTCAATATACAGAGCTCGTAGCCTTTCTAAACCGTAGTCTTCTTAGGTTTTCCAAACCTTAGCCTCCATACACAAACCTTAGCCTCCTATACACTCACATACACTTCTATACATTCATACACTAGCCGCCAAAGTCTCCATTGAATACTTGAAGTGCTGCAATCTGAAGCTCTTGAAGATTGAAGCACATGCTTGAAGATCAAGACGAAGACTGAAGTGAAGACCGAAGCAAGACAAGCAAAGCAAAGTGCGCAAAGCTAAGCAAAATAAAGAAGACACAAGGTAGGCTTCTTATTTACGTTTACGCATCTTCCCCCTCTCTCTTCTCCCTTTGAACCCACTTGGGTTTTCTTCTATTTTAATCCCCCATCATCTACCCCCCCCCCCCCCCCCCCCCCCCCCCCCCCCCCCCCCCCCCCCCCCCGCGGCCTTTCTTACATGCTTGAAATAAGCAAAGCGCACAAAGCTAAACAAAATAAAGAAGACACAAGGTAGGCTTCTTATTTACGTTTACGCATCTTCCCCCTCTCTCTTCTCCCTTTGAACCCACTTGGGTTTTCTTCTATTTTAATCCCCCATCGTCTTCTTCCCCCCCCCCCCCCCCCCCCCGGGCAGCCTTTCTTGTATGCTTGAAATAAGGAATTTTCAGGTCCATGTGTAGGATTAGACTATTGGAGAGTCACCGTGTCGGGGGCTTTCTTTTGGTCTAACCGGAGATCACATAGGTTCGGCCCCCTTGATTATGTGGTGAAGCCTTAACCTTGTCTGTTCACGACCCCAATTTGCATTGTGCATATCATGATCTTGCATTCTCTAAAATTCGTTTTTAAACTTGTTTTCAAAAACTTGCATTAACATTGTTTTCAAACTTGCATCAAAGCTTTCTTTTTCAAAACTTGTTTTCAAAATCACAATCCTATGGTGATTCTAGCCTTTCCATGGTTAGGGTTGCTTTAGGAAAGTGTTACATTTAAAGTGACCAATATGGTTCATATTTTTAAATCCTTGTTGTTTTCAAAACCACTATCCTAAAGTGGTTCTAACCTTCTTATGGTTAAAATCGTTTTAGGAAAGTGAGAGATTTTATATACTTTTTAAAAACTCTCTTTTCAAATCTCTCCTCCTAAAAATCTCTTTTCCAACATGCTTTCCACAAACTCTCTCCAATCTCCTTTCTAAAATTGTTTTCAAAGACTCCTTGCAAAAATCTATTTTTAAAAACTTCTTTTTAAACTCCTTTCCAAAACGCTCTCTTTGAAATTCACTTTCTAAAAACGCTCCATAGGTCTCTTTCCTAGAAAAACTCTTTTCAAAAATCCCTTTCCAAAAACTCTCTTTTCAAAATTCGTTTTCCAAAAACTCCTTTTTAAGATTTCCTTCCAAAACATCTCTTTCCATAAGCTCTCTCAAAGGTTTACTTTCCAAAATCACTTTCGAAAAACTTTCTTTTCAATTTCATTTTCTAAAAACTCTTCTCTAGGATTTCTTTATAAAAATCTCCTTTTCTAAAAACTCACTTTCCAAAAATTCCTTTTCTTGGTGTCCAAGTTAAACCTTACAGCCAACGATTAGGAAACCCTAATTTTCCTTCCCAAAAACATGATTTTCAATCTTGTCTTAAAACCTAGGTTTTCAAATTCTCCTTTTTTACATTTGAACTATAGGTTTCCAAAACCTATTTTCTACATCAAAACTATAGTCTTCCAAATCTAGGGTTTCTAAAACTTCCCTTTCCAAATCCATCTCAAATCCAATCTTCCCTTTAGGAAACCAAATCCAATCCTCCGTTTTTCTGAAACAAAATCAAACCCTCTCTTTTAGAAACAAAAT
This sequence comes from Euryodendron excelsum, assembly GCA_033060915.1. Classification (NCBI taxonomy): domain Eukaryota; kingdom Viridiplantae; phylum Streptophyta; class Magnoliopsida; order Ericales; family Pentaphylacaceae; genus Euryodendron; species Euryodendron excelsum. The sequence goes on from CM065382.1 coordinate 40,744,176, forward strand.
CCAATCTCTTGTTTTAGGAAATAGGAATCTCAATCTTTGCTAGTCTAAACATTTCCTAATTCAAATCCTTCCTAATCTCCTACCTTCCTAAACCATAAGTTTCCTAAACCTAAACTTTAAAATCTTTCCTTAAACTTTAAGCTTCCAAATCTTTCCTAATTCAACCCTTTCCTAGTTCCATCCCTTTCCAAATCTTAACTTTTCAAATCTAACTATTCAAATATTTCTAAACTTCAAATCTTTCCAAATCTAAAACTTTTTTAAATTCTAAACTTTCCTATTTCAAAAACATTCCTTTATCCTAATTTGAACCTTTCCTATTTCAAAAATTTTAAACCAAAACTTTCCTAAAATGAAACTTTCTTAAAACAGAACCTTCCTAAAATGAAACTTTTCTAATTCTAAACTTTCCTAATTCGAATCTTTCCTAATTCTAATCTTTCCTAATCTTCCAAGTTCAACACTCGAGTTAAATCTTTCTTAATCTCAAGTCCTTTCTAAATCATATCTTTCTTAAGTCTAGGTTTTCCAAAACTCTATCTTTTCAAATCTAGTTCAAGTTCTTTTTCAAGAGTCAAATTCTCTTTCAAGTTCAATTCTAGGTCTAAGTTCAATCTCTCAATCTTCCAATCGAAATTCCAATTCAACTTCTTCTTCCATATCCAATCTTCTATTTTCTATTGGACTCTTGTCCGAACTACGATTAACCTGATTCCTCAAAAAAGATACGTAGGCAACCCTCATGGGTGCGGTTACAACATTTTTTAAATCTCTAATTCTACAATCTTCTTCAAGTTTCTAATTCCATAATCTCTTTCTAACTTCCAATTCTAAAAATCTATTTTCAATCCTCAATTTCAATCTCAAAACTTTCTTTCCAATTTCAAACTTCAATTCTTCTTTTCCAAATCTATTTTCCAACTCTCTTTCTCTTGCAATTGCATATCATGCATCATTCTTTTCAAAATTGTTTTCTAAAGTGGATAGGATTGGACATTTTGTTACTTGAAGACTCTCATAGGTGAATATAGGGTGAATAGACATGTAGGTACCGCAAGGGCAGGGTAGGGTGATGGCTTAGTGCGTCTTCCCTACACGTAACCAACCTCCGAAACTAGGATCACTATTTTCGAAAGACCAAAATGGAGTTCATTTTCAAAAAGGGCTTAAATGTTTTCTAAAAGTTGCCAAACAACCTGTGTTCTTAAAAACCCTCTCTTAAGGAGATATTTTCAAAACCATTTTCAAAAACCCTAAGTGTAGTCTTTGGATTGTGCTTAGTTTTTAGGTGACCTAACTCACCTTAATAAAGTTAGATAGCGACTCCAAATTTTTCCAAAAGCCCTTTATTCAAATCTATTTTCAATGCAAACCTAGCCGCACTCATTCTTCTAGGAGGATAAGTTTTAACAAGAGAGTACAATATTTTTCTCGCTTGTATGTGTATTCCTCGAGTGCAAAAAATCTGGGCACGACAAAATCTTAAACTACTTTTGAGTCTTCGAATTCGCCTTCTTGGATGGAGGTCGGTAAGAGACCTTGATTCTGGATTGCCCCTTTGTCTCCTTGGCTGCCTTATCTCCATGAGCGAAAAGGGATTAGGTCCCCTTTTTATGAGATGACTTTGATGCATACCATGAATCCTTAGGGTTTCTTAGTACCCGTAGGAGTTTTGGTTGGCTTGATTTAAGCGAGAAGGTCTTTGGGCCTTTCTTCGGGAGTTAATTAGATGCATGAAGATGCAATGACTTGAGTTGTTTTGGGAACTCTTGTCTTGAAATGAATTCCCATGTGAGAGCAATTATGATGCAAAAAGATGTATACATAACATAATGACGAAGATTAAGTAACATAACAACATGAATCGAACAAAAAATAAAGAAAAGTAAGGCGGTCGCCCTTTCCTAGTTTAAATAAAATCCAATATGAGTTTTGGAAAGACAAGAAGCTAAATATTTCATACGTTAAAGCTTTTAGATGCAAGTGTTTCGTGTTGAATAACAATAAAGACAACCTTAATAAGTTTGATGCTAAATCTAATGAAGGCATCTTTCTTGGATGTTCCACTCATAGCGAGGCCTATAAAGTTTTCAATAAAAGAACCTTAGTTGTTGAAGAATCAGTCCATGTTACCTTTGATGAACTAACCCCCTTGCCTAAAAAAGTTGTGAGTAATGATATAGATGACATGGAGCAAAACTTAGACAATCTCAACATCAATCAAAACACAAGTGAAGCCACACAAAAGGAGAAAGATAAGTAAGATATTCCTTCAAGCCAACAAAATGTGAATGAAGGGCTGCCAAAGGAATGAAAGTTTGTCCACAGATATCCAACAGAGCAAATACTAAGTGATCCATCATAAGGGGTAAGAACAAGGTCATCTTTCAGAAATGTATGCAAACATATTGCTTTTCTTTCACAAATTGAACCAAAATGTTTTCAAGATCCTGAAAATGATTAGTTTTGGATAATAGCCATGCAAGAAGAGTTAAGTCAATTTAAAAGGAATGAGGTTTAGAACTTTTTTCCTAGACTTGTAGATCATCCAATTATTAGAACCAAATGGGCATTGAGAAACAAAATAGATGAATCTAAAATTATAGTTAGAAACAAGTCCACACTTGTAGCCCAAGGCTATAGTCAAGAAGAACGAATTAATTTTGATGAGATTTATGCACCTATAGCTAGAGTAGAAATTATTAAAATGTTACTTGCTTTTTCATGTTTCAAAAATTTCAAGTTTTATCAAATGGATGTGAAAAGTACATTTTAAAATGGCTTTATTACAGAATAAGTGTATGTGGAGCAACCTCCTGGTTTTGAAAATTCAAAATTTTCAAATCATGTTTTCATACTTACAAAAGCACTTTATGGTTTGAAACAGACCCCAATGGCTTGGTATGAAAGGTTGAGCAAGTTTTTTTTATTAAAAATGGTTTTACAAGAGGAAAGGTTGATACCACACTTTTTATAAATATTAGAGACCATGACATACTTATTGTGCAAATCTATGTTGATGACATTATATTTGGCTTCACTAATGAGAAGCTTTGCAAAGAATTTGTTAAGTATATGCAAGGTGAATTTGAAATAAGCATAATGGGAGAACTTAACTAGATCCTTGGACTTCAAATCAAACAATTAAATGAAGGAATTTTCATTAACCAAACTAAGTACATTAAAGATCTACTTAAGAAGTTTGGAATAGAAGATACAAAACCACCGTGTACTCCTATGAATACTTCAACTATTAGGGATTTATACTAAAAGACATACTTTGTGTAATAATTTTAGTATTTATTAATAAATTAGTTATTCCATTTTAATGAGAATCTATGTGAGCAATGTTTGCATTGCATTATTTCTTTAATGATTATGCATGTGTGTCTCTTATTCTATATAGTAGATGATTTGGTGTGTAGAGTACGGCTTACACATGGAAGATCAGATCATCGATTCTTATGGAATATAAGCTTATCGTTCACAGTTTTAGATGGAATTGGACACACTATCAGTAGGACTGTAGTACAAAGTTTTAATAGGTCTATCTTGACTATGAGAAACGGTATAGTTCCAACTCCTTGCACTAGTACACTTTGTGTGTATTGAACAGGACCGTGTTGAGATAATTATTTTTATACTGACTATATAAAATAATTATAACTCATGATTATTATGAGTATTTATGCTCTTAATCCTAATATAATAAATAAACACGTACATGTAGTGTTTATTGTTTTGATTCACATAAGAGTGAGATTCTTTGTGAGTCAATAAACTCAATTAGTTGGACAATAACATTACGTATATGGTGAATATTAATTATTAATAAAATCCACATTCCGGTATAGGGATTGATGATACCGCCTTGAAAAAGCTTATAAGTTTTGATTATGTCAAACCTTGCAAGTGGATTATAAATCCAAAATATCAAATAAGTTAAATGAAAGGTCTCAAGGAATTAAATAAGTCTATTAAATTTAATTGTCAGTAATTTAATTTAATAGACGAGTATATGTAATCTTAACGTGGGGAGATAAATAAGCATTTAATAATATGGAGCTCAAAATATAATTCCTAATATGAAAAGGAGTATAATTATAATTCATTAGTGGTATAAATTATAATTGACATAAATAGGGATTAATCCTGGTTGGATTAGGAATCCTTATTTGCATAGGAAGCCCTAGTTATACTAATCCTATGGTCCCTGCTATAGCCTCCATATATATGCACTCTAAGAGCAGCTAGGGTTACGCTTGCTCATAATTGAGAGATACACATTTTTGTGAGGAAGAGAAACCCTAGCAGCTGTGAGCCCACTCTCTCTAGAGTAAGACATGTACGAGGGATACAACAGAAGTCCGAAGGTTATGTTCGAGTAGTTGATTCGTGCTTGTTATTATTACTTGTTATTCGAGATCAAAACAGAGAGATCTCGAAGGTATGATTCTAATCACGTAGAATAAGCTATGCTAATCAAATTAGAATTTTTGGTATTATATGTATGCATTATATCCAGATTGTGAAAAATTCTGCAGTCTCCAGCAATAAGCTTAATAGTGATGAAAAAGGTATTTCTGTAGATATCAAACATTATATAAGTATGATTGGCTCATTGTTTTACTTAACTGCTAGTAGGCCTAATATCATGTTTAGTGTATATTTATGTGCTAGATTTCAATCTAACCCTAAGAAATCACATGTTGTTGCTGTTAAAAGGACATTTAGATATCTTAAGCACACACCTAACCTGGAGTTATGATACCCTCAACGGACTTCATTATGTCTTATTGGTTATTCAGATGTTGATTATGCTGGTAGTAAAGTTGATAGAAAGAGCACTAATGGCTCTTCTTTATTTCTTGGTAGTATGCTTGTTTCATGGTCTAGCAAAAAAAAAAAAACTCAGTTTCACTCTCCACAGCTGAGGTTGAGTACATTACAGCTGGAAGCTGTTATTCTCAAGTCCTCTGGATTAAGCACCAATTGGAAGACTTTGGACTGACCTTTGAACACATTCCCATAAGGTGTGATAACATTAGTGCCATCAATTTGACCAAAATTAATATTCTACACTCTCGCATAAAGCACAGTGAAATTAGACATCATTTTATTCGTGATCATATATAAAAAGGTGATATACTCAACTTTGTGAGCATTGAATATCAATTAGCTGACATATTCACAAAACCCTTGAATGAAGATAAATTTTGTATGATTCGAAAAGAATTAGGAATGAGCAATCCAATAGCTTGATTGATTATATTATTATTTATACCTGATTATGCATTTGAATAGTTTGAAAATGAATTAGATGCTTATTTGGTGTTTTGCACTATATAAGTGATTTTCTGCATTTCATAAGAAAATATTCAACCCATGCCTTCAAGGAGTCGACCCCTATATTATGGAAATAGCTTCTGGTGACTTCTGTTGAAAATAGTCGACCCCTATTGTTTAAATAGTCGACCCATTTTAACAAAAAGCTTAGACAGCACTTTACACAGAAAATGAGTCAACTACTTGAAGACAGGAGTCGACCCATTTGCATGATTGCTCAGCGCCTATATAAACCCCCTATTTTTGCCAAAATTAAACAAATATTTTCCTCTCTCAAATGACCGTTGCCTCAACTGCCAATCCACCAAAAAACCCTCATCCAACCACTATAAAACCTAGATTTGAATCACATTAATCATTCCCTAACTACTCCAGCCACCATTGTAACCTCCAATGGCTCCAAAAATCACAATGCCAAAGAAGGGAAAGACAACCCTAGTGGAGTCAACTCCCAAATCTAAGGAAGGAAAGAATAGAAAAGATAAAAGGGAGTCTTCCAGGGCATCAAAGAAGAGAAGAGAAAAACAAATTGTGGAGGAAGAAGAAGATTTTCTTTAGTGCAACATCTACTTCAAAAAACAATACAATCTAAATAAGTATGCTCAAGATTTTTCTTTTAAAGTTATTTTGAATTGTAGATCGATTGATTATGCATTCTTTGCTAAGGCGAAGTTTACTTTTGAATCTAAACTAGAAACTTGAATGGAAATTCATGACATTGCTAAAAGAAGATGTATACCCTGAGTTGGTTGCACAATTCTATGCTCATGTTGAAAGAGAAATATGAGAAGTTAATATTTTGAGTTATGTTAAAAGGGATATCAATCACACTCACTAAGGGAATAATTTGTGGGATTTGGGGTATAAGTGTTGGTGGAGAAACAGGGTAGAAGAACATTGATAGATGTAGAGCCCTATCTCTTCTCATGGGAAAAGAGATCACTGATGGTAGTCTTCAGCCCGTTGCCAATGAACTCCCACTAGAATTGAGACTTGTCTATCATTTTGTGTGCTACATTCTTATTCCTAAGGGTGGAAAGTTTGAATACATCTCTGAAAAAGAATTGTTTTTCATATGGGCATATTTGACTGAAACAAAGGTTGATTTGACTTACTTTATTTTGAACCATATCACTAAGGCAACAAGGACAAAGGTTGGTTTTCCTTATGGAATGTTTTTGACAAGGGTGTTCCAACACTTTAAGGTTGACTTGTCCAATGAAAAGAAAAGGACTCTTGATTCCAATTTAGATGAGTACAACCAAAAAAATTTATCTAGAATGAGGTATTTCTTTGACACCTACGCTAAGAAGCAGACCCCAAAGAAAGAAAGAGGTAGTGGTGGTGGTGATACAACACCAAGAGGAAGGTCATTTGAAAGAGATTAAACATCTAGGACTCCAAGGGAACTTTTTCCCATGGACATTGTGCCTAACAATTATGTGAAGATAGCAATGATGATGAAAATGATAAAAGAGATGAAGAAATACCAAGAGGAGTTGTTTACCAAAATTGATAAGAAGGTGGAGAATGGTGCAACTAGGCTATTATTTGTTGAGAAGAAAGTTAGGAGTTGAGTAAAGCTTTTGTGTCTATGAGAAACAAGCTAAGAGAAAGAGTTTCCAATGACATTGCTCTCTCAACTAAGCACCTTAGGAAATACATCAAGCAAATAGTTAGAGATGAGTACAAGCCCCTCTACCCTAAAGTAGCAAAGTTTGCAGAAAAGGATTCTAACACTAATGAGATGGATGAATCCATTAAAAGAGTCAACACCTCTCCTTATTAATCTCAGCCATCACCTGCAGCACCATTAAATCCCTCTAGCCAAACCACTCCAAGGCCATCATCAAGCATTCACAAGTATGATTTGAGGCAAAGAAACCCAGCCAAGTTTACCAACACTGCTTATGACCCTATTGATCTCTCAGAAACTTTATCTCCCAAAGCCAAATGAGCACTCTTACATTTGCATTTGCATTTTCATTTGTACTTTTTGAGCAATATTTTTAATAGGATGGTGTGTCATCCTTTAAGACCAATATGTTCGTAATATTTTGTGGATGCTTTTAGTTTTTGAACTCTATAGATGCCTATTATTATAAATGCTTTAATTGCTTTCATGTTTGCTTACATTTGATTTGTTTGCTTTGATGAGGAGATTAATGCATTGATTGGTTTGCTTGCTCATCTAATAATAGTTTTATTCATGTTTTAAGATTTTTTACTATTGTACTTGTCTTTAAATTCTCTATATTTGGCTCTTTTTGATAAATTGACAAAAAGGAGGAGAAAGTATTGATAAGAAAAAGATGAGTTTGATACAAAAAGGGGGAGAAACAATTGTGATATGAATGAAGAATTTTTATATGGGGAGGAAGAATTGAAAAAAAGAATATTTATAAAGCAATATATGTTTTATTGGGATGCTTGATTGGCATTAATTGTGGCATGTGGTTGAGCAAATCTAATATAGTAGTTCTACACTACACAAGAAAGGGGGAGCAAAGGCATTTATGCTCTGAATCTTTGAAAATACTTTTACTCTAAACCTGAAAAATACTTTTGCTTTGAACCTATATGTTTGCTCTAAACCTAAAAAATGCCATGAGGCATAAAGCATAAAAAAGGGGGAGCAAATTTTTGGTATGAAGCTTTTATTTTCTGAATTTCTCTGTTGTTGCACATTACTAAATTCATTAGATTTCAAGCTTAATTTTCATATTGAGTAAGATTTTGTCATCATCAAAAAGAGGGAGACTGTTGACTCCATGCCTTGATTTTGATGATAACAAAACATGGTTTAGTGATCTAATGGCTCTACTTAGTGTATAGATTATGTATTGCCTTTATCTCAATAGGTTCATGACTTGAAACTTGTCATATTGGAAGATATTGAATTACTTATCTGTTGAGAAGCTTGTCAAGAAGAATTGAAGGTTGATAAGCAAGATGGGTTAACACATTCAACAAGTTTATGTTTACAATCTCATCTCGAAGAGATTGAAGATGCTCAAAGGTAATGGCAGATTAGTTGGAATGAAGATCACAAGACTTGAAAGTTCTATTGAAGAAATTAATGAAGTATTATAGAAATGGAATAAGTAATGTTGATTGAGGAACCTTACAAGTAATCAAATTGAAATGATTCCATCTCAAAGAGATTGAAGGTGTTCTTGGAGATCAACATGCTGAAGAAGTCATTTCAAGCCTTAGAAGCCTTAGTTGGATGATCCATGAATAACTTGAAGACATTAAAGAAGATTGAAGAAGACTTACAAAAAGTGAAGATCTAAGTTAAAAAGGAGTCGACCCCTCTAGCTCAGAAGTCAACACATTGAAATAGTGGCCATGGACCAGAGTCTACACAGAAAAAGAGTAAACTACTCCAGATCAGGAGTCGACACATTGATCCAAAATGCAAAGTCTTGAAGAAGGTTCAAAAAGGGTTGACTCCTCGTTTCTCAGGGGTTGACACCTTTGTACAGAGCCTTGATGAAGTTTGGTCAAAAGCTAAAAGAGTCGACTCCTTGTTCTTCAGGTGTTGACTCATTCGGACAATGCCTTAGTAAAATCCATCAAAACTTAAGAAAAGTCAACCCCTTCAGGCAAAAGAGTCGACACATTTAGACAGAGGATTGAGGACGCTGGTGCTAGAGCAAAAAGGGTTGACCCCTTCAGTAAAAGAGTCGACTTCTTGACTGTAATGACTAGTTTTTCAAACAGCCTATCAGCGTGATTAAATGCACCCCCAACTATCACCAACGGCTATAATCAATTCAAGGCTATATACACAAGATCCCACAATATTTATACAAGAGAACCTGAAGATTTATGAGCTGAACAACATCTTAATTACTGATTCTTTGCACCAAACTAAGAAATTCTCTTTATTGGGGTTCTAGTTGCACTTCCACTTACTTATACACTCTTTAAGAGAGTTACCCATTGTATAATCTTTATATATTTTACTTGGGAGCATTTGTAAACCTATGAGTTTGAGTGTTCTTATTGAAAACACTTGTAAGTTTGAGTGCAGCTTAGATAAAATCAATTGAAGGGTTTGAAAGCTTGGAAACAGCTCTTCTAAGGAGTGAGTTGGGCACTTGACAACTAGTACCTGTTATGTAAAGGACTTTTGCATAGTGGAAGAGTTTTCAAAGGGGTCTTAGGAGTGGGAACGTAGGTTACACGTTGTGACTAAATCTCGATAAATCTGGTATTCATTTTTATACTCTGTTTTTCATTCTAGCATCTCATTACTTACTTGCATTGCACTTACACTATTTGATTTACAATTCCTTTGGGTTATTAGCTTTCAGATTGCATTATTGTGTGAATAATTTTGAAAAACCCAATTCACCCCCCCTCTCTTGGGTTGTATATTTGGGCCAACAAAGATAGTTTTAGCTTGGTCTTCTAAAGCTATCTCAATTTGATTATACCTGGAGCACCCATTAAGGAAGTAATAAAAAAACTCTTCCCACTACCCTTTCTAAGACTTGGTCCAAGAATGGAAGAGGAAAGTGGTCTTTTCTTGTTACCGCATTGAGTCTACGGTAGTTAATGCACATCCTCCACCCAGTTTAGATCCTAGTGGGAACTAGTTCATTCTTCTCATTTTGAACTACTGTGACTCCCGACTTTTAGCTACCACTTAGGTTGGACTAACCCATTTAGAATCGAAGATGGGGTATATGATACATGCATTAAGAAGTTACTTATGGCCTAAGCCGTAAACTCCCCCGTCATAGTGGATAAAGGAGATCCAATCCACCAATCTACTCTTCAACCAAGGTCTGTTCAATGCTTGTTTTGTGCCTTTAATTCCCGACAACGGCACCAAAACTTGAATCGCTCACAAAAATGTTCAAAAATTAAGTTCTCGCAAGAGAATGGATGTAACGATTGAAATATAAAATTCAGTGAGTACCAGAGTTGCTTTTTCCTCAAGGATCGAAATCAATACGATATATCACTCAACTAACACTCAATTGACCAAAATTAAATTACAATATGAAAGAAAATTGGACTAAAAATAGACCAAAAATCATTTGTTGTTTGACAAATTAAGTTAACTAAACTAATGTAAAGCAATTAATAACTAATGAGAGCAATTAAAACTATACTTAAATGCAATTAAAGAGGCTTGGATACAATTAATTCAATCAACCAATTCACAACAAGAATTTCAATAGAGGAATTTATAACTCAAATCAAGGACCACTTCATGGATCCTTGATTCGAAAGATTTAGACCATAAAACCTTATATTCATACTTAATTGCGAATAAATTAGTGTTCAATTAAAAGAGTTATAGACTCAAACCATAGATTTGTGCAATCCTTATTCCAATTGTATAATTGTGTATAGAAATTACAAAATGAGATTATGAACCTAGGTTTTTAGGAGATCTACACTCAATTAAGATAAATTAGAGAGAACTTAAGATAAATCAATGAAATCCATGTATCTCTATTGAAATCCCTTGAAAATTCTTGGTTGATTTTCACAATTGTATCTAAGGATAGGTTTAGCTACTTGAATCCATGGTAGAAATGCAATAAACTTAAAATATCTTGTATTAATGTGCAAGGAAAGTAGTATTTGGATAAAGTCACAAATTTATAGACTTTCTTTTCTTTCTTGGAAGTATAGTTAGTCAACTTGAAGTGGTGTAGCTCCTATTCTCTTTGTTTTTCATACCATAAAAAACAATCTGGACTAGCAAAGTAAGGTGGAAGGCAACATGAAGTGGTCTAAGCCATCAGCTACTTGTTCATATTTTTTTTCCCCTTTACGGAACATCTGCACTAAGATATCGTTAATTATATCAACACCAAATTAGTAAAGCTCAACAAATGCTACCATTGCGGTGAGGTGAAGTGAAGAGGAAAACTGCTCAACCACCATTGCACGGAGTAGATCAGAGTAGCTTGAAGTAGATTGGAGTATCTTAGAGAAGCTCGTAGCAAATCAGAGTAGATCGGAGTATCTTGGAGTAGATCGGAGCTGATTTGAGTAGTTCAGTGTCACTCACTTTATTGTTTTCACATCGGAGCAGCTCCGAGGAGATTGTACCAAATCTCGTTACTCTGTTTCCTTTCTATGGCATCACCGTCGATCTCTTCTCAGTCTGACTCTTTTTCCTCCATAGTTATACCTCACTCCACCATGGAATCACTTCTTTCATCGAACCAGTGATGACCTTGGCCCCCTTCATCGTCCACATTATCCAATCCTTCACGCACTTCGCCATCAATCTCTTCTCAAATGGCCATGAGCCCTTTTTTCGCCTTGCCTTTTACCTTTAGTGTAACCTTTGATGCCATTATTTTGACTCTCTCTTCAATCCTTGAGTCTCTGCATGTCTTTGATTGAATTGTTTGTATCGTACCACTGTCTATGGCGAAAAAGGGGAAATTTCAACACACCAGGAGCCAGTTATTCGTACATTCACCTTATTTGTGGATAAACTGCCACCTAGTATCTATAATGCCTGGCTTAGGAAAAAATTTTCAAACTTCAGCTTCGTAATAGATTGTTTCATCCCTAAAAAAACCAAGAAAAAGAGTAACACACGATTCGGCTTTGTTCATTTTCTGATGAAATGGGAAGCCGACAAAGCAATAGTAATGTTGGATGGAGTATGGCTTCTTCACCACGAAATGTTTGTCAAGTATGCTTACTTGGGGACCTCAATGAGATGGTTAGCAAAGAGTAAAAAAAATACTCATAATCACTCTCAATCCCATTTGCCTCAGAAACGTTAAGGTGATACAGATCAAGTAGCCGATGGCTTTAAAAGGATTGATCATAGATCATCGTCAGAGTCTCAAGTGATAATCGTGGAAGATGTAAATGAAGAGAGGTTCAGAAATTGTTCCATTAGCATAGTAAATGACATTAAGTCCATTCCTTCAATTGAAGATGCAATGAGAATGGAAGGTGTTTTTTCCATTACAATAAAAACAATCAAAGGTCACTATGTTCTTATCCAGTTCTCAAATGCAGAGATCAAATAAGTGATGTTAGTGTCAAAAGAATGGTTGTACAATTTGTTCTCTGCGATATTTGAATGGTCTTGCAAAGTAATTAATTCCACCAGAAAAGTGTGGCCAAATGTGGAAGGGATGCCCTAAACACTTGGAGTGAGAAAAATTTTATGAAAATAGAAAATCAGTGGGGTTCTTCTATTTGCGTGGATAGCTGCACAACTAATAGATCTAAGCTAGAATTCAAAAGAGTGTTAGTGGAAACTTCTATTACAAATACAATATCGGGTATGTGTAATTTGCAAGTTGGAAAATTCTTATATAAAATCAGGGTCTAAGAGTCCAGCTTCCAAAAGCTCCAGACTAGGGAATGTGTCAATGGGATGGTGAATCAACTAGCTTCTTTCACAGATAAGGACTTGGTATTCTTGGGAGAATCAGATAATGCTCCACACAATGTTCCAAGCATAAGACAGGCCCTGACGAGGAAGGAAGCCAAGCACCTAAGCCAGTAAGAGGATGAGGGTGATGTAAACACTGATTTGAATTACCAACCCCCGAAGCAAGAAGTTGACCTGAATCTTTTTAACTAGGTGGATGAAATAGATAAATCAAAGTCATTTTCTGCTTCTGAAGTTAATAAGGAGGTGCATAATTCAAATCAGGCTGTGAGAGATAGCAGTTAGGAACTTACTCCTGAAGAGTACATTCGAAGTAGTAATTTTCTAAAAGAAGCAGAGGGTCAGCCTCTGAGAGCTGTCAATATCATTAACTCTCAACCACCAGCACTTGATAGAAGACTAATGGAAAGGAGCCTTTGTTAGCTTCCCATGCTATTAGTTATCTACAAGCAACAATTAGCATGCAACCTGGAGCGGATAATGGCATTATCTCTCAGCCTTTTAACTTTGAAAAATGTACTCAATTAATGGTTGAGGGATATAAGTTGGTTGTTAATAAATCCATCTCAATTAAGGCAATAGAGGGGACTATCTCATCATCCAAGAGAACTACCTCTGACTCCTCCCATCTATCAAAAATTAATCATATCTACTCAAGGTCGCCAGTAGTGGAAAATAGTGAGAAAATGGTAGAAGCATTAAAAAAGAAAAGGAAGTCCATCTCTTTGGCTGATTTTAAACATAGGCAATCAGGAAAGCTCTTCAAGTCTAAATCAAGAGTGGTAAAAAGAAGTAATATATTCTCTTCCTCACTCTCAACACTCCCATCTCAGAATATAATCATCAGGACCCATATCATTCTTCAACAATTGGAGGACAAACTCTTGAATGAAATAGAGAACACCCTTCACCTTGGTAAGTCCCTGGGAATCAATTTTAATGATAAGGATGAACTCACAGTGGAATCTATAATTAGAGCAGACTGGTCTAATTTGGAAATGTTTAAGAAAAAGAAAAGTGGAGGAGCATCAACCAAGAACTGATCTCACCTAGGACCTTATAAAGTGAGGAACATGAAAATGTTATCCTAGAATGTAAAAGGGTTAGGAAGGCCGTAAAAAAGGAGAAAGGTTAATTTTTTAGTAACAAAAAGGCAGATAAAAATGTTATTCATACAAGAATCCAAATGGAAGGACTGTAGTCTCAGCAAGCTAAAATCTATCTGGGGTCCTTATGACATGGATTGGCTAGCCCCAAATGCAATTAGTAACTCAGGGGGCATCCTTTATATATGGCACAAGGGTTTCTTCTCTTTATAATCTTACAAAGTAGAGGAGAATTTTATCATCTAAAAGGCTACTTGGAGTTTGAGTGTATTCTAGTCAATTGTTATGGCCCCAACAATGAAGTGGACAAAGAGGTTCTATGGGACAATCTACTTCAGTTGAGATCTCAGTCCCAATTTCTATAGTGCATTGGGGGGGGGGGGGGGGGGGGGGGGGGGGGGGGGGGGGGGGGGGGGGCGTGGAAGAGGACTTTAATGAGGTTCTTAAGCTGGGTGAAAGGAAGGGTTCAACTGTGTGCACAAGAGGAATGAAGCTTTTTAGTAAGTTTGTAAAAGAAGCTGAATTGATTGACTTGCCAATGTAAGGGAGGTCTTTCACCTGGACCAATATGAAGACCAACGAGAAATGGAGCAAACGAGACAGGTTCTTAGTGTGCAATTCTTTGCTAGAAAAATGGAATTGTTCTCAGTGGGTCTTCAAAACAGGTTAAGGATTGGGGGCCAAAACCCTTCAAATGCTTTGATATCTGGCTGGGGAAAAGAAGCTTTAATGAAATAGTTAAGTCCTCTTGGATCTCGATGGAGATTGATGGTTAGGGAAGCTACATTATGCTAAAAAACTACAAGTCTTAAAAAAAGCAATTAGATAGTGGAAAGCAAAGAAAGTGGGGGATCTAAAGGCCAAAATTAAATCCATGGTTAATGAAATTCATAAGCTTGGTCTCAAAAGTGAAAGGAACACTCTTAAGGATGATGAAATATTGAAAAGGAAGCAGCTCAAGCTTGATCTCTGAAAAGCTAATTCTGTGGAGGAATCAATGATCAAATAAAAGGCTAGGGTGCTATGGCTGAAAAAGGTGGATCAAAATACCTCCTTCTTTCACAGTGCAATGAAAATAAGATAAAGAAAGAATTTCATTAGGCAACTTTATTCAAAAGGAAAGCTTTTCAGAAAGCCAAAGCTAGTCAAAATTGAGGCTGCTAATTTCTTTTCAGGTCTCTTCCATGAAACTTGGAAGGATAGGCCAAAGCTTAGTGGTCCTTTCCCATTAATTCTGAAACTTTAGACCAGCAAAGGTTTGGAAGCAAATTTTTCAAAGGAGGTGTGGCAAGCCATCAGATCCTGCAAAGGAAGCAAGGCCCCAGGGCCTAATGGATTCAATTTCACTTTTATAAAGAAATATTGGCTTCTTCTCAAAATTAAAGTTATAAAATTCATGGTGGACTTCCATTCAAATGCCAAGCTGGTAAAAGGTATCAATACTTATTTTCTGTCTTTAATCAAAAAAATAGAATGTCCAGATAGTTTATCAGATTATAGGCCCATCAGTCTTACCTTATCTATATATAAGATTCTTTCCAAAACTCTAGCTAAAAAATTCAAGCTTGTCATCCATAAAGTCATCAGTGAAACACAATTTGCCTTCATTAAAGGTAGACAAATATTAGAAAGAGTGTTAATGGCAATTGAAATCATAGAAGATTGGAAAAGGAATAAGAAATCAGGAATTGTCCTCAAACTTGACTTTGAGAAAGCATTAGATTCAGTAAACTGGGGTTTCTTGTAAGACATGATGTTAGGGATGGGATTTGGTCACACACGGTGAAGATGGGTTATGGAATGCTTATCATCTAGTTCCATATCTGTTCTTATAAATGGCTCTACTTCACATAAGTTTAAAGCATCCAAAAAGCTTAGGTAAGGAGATTACATCTCTCCCTTTCTATTCATCATTACAGCAGAGGGCCTCATTGTGTTGATCCAAAGAGCAAAGAAGAAAGGCTTGTCAGTGGCATTGAAATAGGGGCAAATGCAGCCAATAGCCTCTCTGTTTCTCATCTGCAATTTGCAGATGATACCATCTTAATTTGCAAAGCTGATTTACAAGAACTTAAGGCTTCGAAAAGGGTCCTTGGATATTTTGAATTACAATCAGGGCTCAGGATAAATTTCAACACAAGCCAGGTATATGGAATTGATGTTGATAATTCCTTTTTCTTAGAAGTAGCTAGTATCTTTAACTGCAAACAAGTCTCTCTCCCTATTGAATATGTGGGATTACAGTTGGAGATCAATCCAAGATAAGCAAAGTCATGGGCCAGTGTGATAGAATCCTTCAAAAAAAGGCTCACCTACTGGAATAGGAACCATCTGTCTATAGGCCGGAGAATCACTCTGATTAAAGCTTCCTTAGCAAACCTTCCAATCTTTTACTTGTCCATTTTTAAAATGCCTCAGAAAATTTTCCAACAGTTGGGGAAGATCCAAAGAAAGTTCTTGTGGGGGGATATTGATTCAAAAAGAAAAGTTAGATATGTCCATTGGAGCTTAGTTACAAAAATTCTAAACTTTGGAGGGCTGAGTATTCCATCCCTGAAAACGAGAAACCACTCACTCCTTACAAAGTGGTGGTGGAGGTTCGGTATGGAGAAACAAGCTCTTTGGAGAAGGCTAATCAGTGCTAAGTATGACCCTGGTTTAGAGGACTGGATCCCCATGGCCTCTTCCCAGATCAATGTCTCTAAAATCTTGTATGATATCCTATCAATAGAAAACAATCAAGATTCTCTATCTTCCATTGTGTCTTCTAATATTCTCATCAAACTTAGGTTCGGAGAGCAAATTAGCTTCTGGCATGATCCTTGGATTGGGATCAAGAAATTGAAACTCCTATTTCCAAGGTTATTTTCCTTATCAACTCATAAAGAAGCATCCATTAAGTCCCTATTCAACCCCATTGATAATTCTTGAAACCTGCAGTTCAGAAGAAATCTCTTCCTATAGGAAGCAAAAAGTGTGGATGATTTAAAGGCTATCCTCAATCAAGCTAAACTAGATCCTTGTCTCAAGGATTCCATCTCCTGGCTGCCAGATAAAAATGGTATATTCTCCTGCAAATCATTTTATAAGGCCTTTGAAGAGGGTAAGGGGCTGCTGCCTTTCAAGTTCAGCTACCTGTGGAACATAAAAGCCCCATCTAAAGCCTTATTCTTTTGCTGGCTATCTCTGTTGGGGAAAATTAAAACTAGAGTGATGCTTGCTGAGAGATCATGTTTACCTCAAGGATCTGGCCTTCTTTGTCCATTTTGTAAGTTGTTCCTTGAATCATTTGACCATCTCTTACTTTCATGCAACTATTCCTAGAGGGTGTGGTCTGCTATTCTCAACTAATGGGAGTTTTCATGGACCAAGGATCTTTGGACTTTTCTGGGACTGTTGAAGGCATCAAGCTTATCTCAACATTCTGGATTATGGTAGGGGAGCATGGAGGAGGCTTCAATATTATGGATTTCTTTTATAATATAGTAGGGGTTTGTAGCTAATCTCAGTTTCTAGTTTTATTGGCTTCTGGCCAATTTCTCCTGTATTAGCTTTTGGTTTTGCCCCTTTTCTACTAAGCATTTTAGGCTTAGTCAGTCTTGGTCCTTTCCTTCTATATTTCTCTCCTATTTTCAATATATTTTGGTTGTCCAAAAAAAAAAAAAGAACATGCAAGAAAAACTAGGAAAATACTAATCTCTCTTTACAATGCTCTCAAGTATATACTATATCTAAGAAAACTAAGTACCAAAAGCTGAGATCCCTCTAAAAAATGCCTAAAACAGCCTTTTATATGCTGGATAAAAATAAGGCTCTTCAAGCAAGCGCTCGATCAAGCTACCGATCACTCGGTCGAGCGCTCGGTTAGCGCTCTTGAATTAATCGATGAAAACAACTCTATGAAGTTAGTGCTCCTGAATCAAACAACTAAAATGGGTTGCAGAATCTAGCAATCGTGCATTTTTTCGACGTCCGAGTTCTCGATGAGATTGCCGATCGCTCAATGGACTCGGGTGATCGCTCCTAATGCTCTTTTTGGCCCTTTCTTCTACAATTAAGCTCCATTCCCTGTAATTAGATCAAAAATGTATGTGTAGGACAATTCAAGGATAAAATACTAGTCTAATACCTAAATTAGAGCTAACAATCCACTAATTAGGGGATTGAGATTGCAATTTTAGAGTGTAATAATTTATCTTTCCAACTTACAAAATAAGCCTAATTCTTTGAAAGCTCAAGGTAAGTCATTTTATGAGACTAACCATGTTAAGTTTGTGCTCTTATGCCACCATTGTGGAGCTAAGGGTAAAAACCTGATGTCCTTGAAGTATGGAATATGAAATATTTTCATTGTGGAGCTAAGGGTAAATATGAAATTGAATGGAAATATGGAATATATGAGAAATGATATGAAATTAAAGGAAAACATGGAACACCAAATGTCTCGAAGGAACAAAAATATGGAAATGAGGAATGAAAAGGGCATGGGGAGTACTTTAGCAATGAGATAAAGTCGTCATTAAAAATAGAAAAAAAATCATCGTTAAAAACAACAAAGAAAGCCTTTTTTAGAAAATACTAGTTTTTTGCGATGGATTCTATAGTTTTTAGCGACAACGCACATTGTTGCAATTTTACCATACTATGTGATAAGTTAACATATCATCTGCTTTTTTTTTTTTTTTTTTTTTTGAGAATGGAAAAAGAGGAATAAATTTATTAAACAAGTCACAAGGACTTTACAAAGCAAAAACACCAAAAGACCACAGTTGAAAAGAGATCAACCCAAAAACAGAGTAGCACCTATAAACCAACAACCCAAAAGCAGGGCCTCCAACTGATCACATCCACCTCCAAAGTGTTCAAGATTGAACAATTGAGAGGGTTAAAGATCTTACACCAGTAAAAGACATAAAGACAGAAGAATTGCAATAGGAGCCCTCAGATGGATAAGCCTGAAGCTATGGCCACACTGACAGCAAAATTTCTTCAACAATGGCCTCCTATATAATTGCCTTGTTATTAAACAGGGCATCATTTCGAGTTGTCCATAGATTCCATAAGATAGCCACAAAAAAAAAAACAAAAAAAAAAAAAAATAGCCTCCCATAATGGTTTGCTAAGAAGTATATGATATTGAGTCTTCCACCAAAAACTGAGCATCAAGACTGATTCAGGGCAGACCCATTCAATTTCCCACCAAAAGATAATTTTACTCCATACAAGCCAGGCAACTCTGCACTTAAGCAACGGGTGGTTTGAGTCTTCCACCACCGATTGGCAGAAAAGACACAGTGGACTCTCCACTGGCTTTAAAATTTTCCTTTCCATTAGAAATATTTTGGATTTAACTCTTTTAAGAATTTCCATCTAGCCAAAGATCTAATATTTTGGAGGAGCCCATGTTTTCCAACTTCATAAAGACTCAAACTTTTCCAACCCCATCCCTTTCTCAACCAAACTATAGAGAGACTTCATAGAGTAACCTTCATTGGAGCCACACCAAATGATTTTGTCAGGTGAGGAGCTCTAGCAAATTGAAAGGCTTGCTAACTTTTTACGATTCTCCAAACTATTTTCTTCCGAAGCCAATAAGCTCCTTCTAAAAGAGAGGCCCCAGCTTCCAGAATTATTCGTAAGCTCTGAAATCTTTGCCACTTTCTGATTTGATAAGGAGAATAGCCCGGGGAAAGAATCCTTCAATCTACATTTAGCTTCCCAAACATCATTCCAAAAAGAAGTTGATGAACCATCCCCAATGGAGATTTTCAAATTTGATTGAAGAATTTTTTTTGAAGCTTTGCTGGTCATCCATGGAGAGCATGATGTCTTTCACTACATTTGATAGGACTTTTCCATCATCATCAGGAAAAAACCAACTGGATTCTTCCAACCATATTATGGCAAATCACCTTCCTCTATAAAGCATTTCTTTCTTTAGCAAATTTCCACCACCACTTAGATGAAAGTGCCATATTCATAACCCAACTTGGAGTTAAACCAAGACCACCATGCATTTTGCTGGATGTAACTTTAGACCAATGAACACAATGAACTCCTTTTTTGCCTTGTTGATCCACCCAAAGAAAATTTTTTTGAAGCTTATCAATTTTAGAACACACCTTTACAGAAGCTCTGAACACTAACAAGTAATAGATAGGTAGTTAGGCCAAAGTAGATTTAATCATGGTAAATCTCCTTCCAATTGAAAGGAATCTCTTTTTTCCAGGGGGCAAGTCTCAGCTTAATCTTGTTGATCACCTCATCCCAGCAAATAGAGTGCCTAGGATTATATCCTATGGACAGGCCAAGGTATCTAAAACGAAATGATTGGGTTTTGTATCGAAAGATATTCTAAACCTTGTGCATGAAACCCTCCTATAGACATACCCCACCAACAACAGATTTTTGGAAGTTAATTTTTAGTCCAGAGAGCAATTCAAAGCATCTTAGGATCCTTTTTAGATTATGAACTTCATCTATATCTGCTAAACGAAATAGTAAGGAGTCATCAGCAAATTTAAGGTTAGTCAGAGCCATACATGATGGGCCCACAGAACAGCCCTTGATGAGATTTGCTACCTTGGCTCTTTGAAGAAGCACGCTCAATCCTTCAGTAACAAGAATAAAAAGGAAAGGAGAAAGGGAATCTCCTTGTCTTAACCCTTTTTTGTAGTGTAAATTCCTTAGTGGGTGAGCCATTTATCAATACTGAAAACCTCACACTTAACAGACATTCGTTTATCCACCTTCTCCATTTTGGACCAAAATTCATCATGTACATCATATGGAGCAAGAAATCCCAATTTACATTGTCGAAGGCCCTTTGAAAGTCCAACTTTTTAATTAACCATGGTTTTTTCGTCTTTTTCCATTCTTCTATGACATCATTAGCAATCAGAACCCCATCTAATATTTGTCTCCCTTCAACAAAAGTTGTTTGATTGTCGCCTACCACCTTACCTATTACCTGTCTCAGTTTAAGAGATAGAGTCTTAAAGAGAATCTTGTAGATTGATGAAACAAGAGAAATGGGCCTATACTCTTGTAGAGAATCAGGGGATTCATTTTTGGGGACAAAGGCAAAAAGAGAGGAATTAATCCCCTTAACAAGATTACCATTGCAATGAAACTCCCCCATGAATGCAAGTAAATCCTTCTTTACTGTGTGCCAGAACTTCTACCAGAAACTAAGCTTGAGACCATCTGGGCTCAGGGCTTTGTTTCCATTACAACTTTGTACAGAACTCAAGACTTCCATTCTTCCTCAAAGTTCCTTTCTAGGAAGCATTGGTCATCCAAACTAATCTTCTTCTCAAGATTACCTTGAGGAATAGGGCTCTTGAAGTTGTTTTCAGAGAAGACAATTGAGAAGTGCTAGAATACTGCCTCCTTTACCTCCTCTGGCTTGTATATCACTCTCCCATTCTCAATCAGTTGGCCTATGAAGTTCCTTCTAAATCTAGCTTCCATAGAAGCATGGAAATGCTTAGTGTTCTTGTCACCCAATTTGATCCACAACGTCGTTGATTTCTGTCTGTTGGCTAATTCTTCTCTTATGTGCATTTTCCAAAGGCTGTGTCTTAAGTTTTTTTAAGCCTGATCAAGTTCCAGTGACTAAATCTTCTCCCTCTCCAGATCAATCTTATGCAACTCCTCCTCCAAGGATTTTGATTTATGCTCCCATTCAATAGCTTTGAGCTTGTGATTTTTGATTTGAGCTTTTGTAGTTTTTTAAGGATCACATAGGTTGCCCAGCCATTCACCTTATTCAATGACCAGCAATCCTCTATCAGGTTTCTAAATGACTTCTTTTGGTACCAGGCTTCAAACACTTTAAAGAGCTTGGGGCCCCAGTCAGAAAATTCATCAGATAAGAGAATAAGGGAGTGATCAGAAAGCACCCTCTGAAGGCCCCACTAAGAGCAATTGAACTTCAGTGACCATTATGGTGAAAGAAGAAACGTATCTAATCTGCTTTAGACTTTAAACTCTTGTATATTTGACAAAGTGAACTCCCTTCCCAGCATGGAGAGATCAATCAGCTCAGTTTTTTGTATAAAGGATAAGAGATCCCTCATACCTCTTGATTTTCTAGTACATGAAGACCTCTCCCTGATCTTTAAAATTTCGTTAAGATCACCACCAAGGCACCATGGATCAGAAAATAGTTGCTGAAGTGTGATGAGGGTGTTCCATAAAACCTCTCTGTCCTCCTTTAAGTTGGGAGCATACACACTCAAAAAGACACACTTAAAACTGCCCTTGACTATCCCAGATAATAGGATAAAATGTTTATTCACTACTACCTTCTCCAGCTTGAAAAACTTGTCTTCCCATGTAGAGATCAACCCACCTGACTGACCAACCGCATCCACTAATTCCCAAGAACCACCCCTACTGCCCCAAAGAGAATTTATTAATTTAACATTACAAACCGTCAGTTTTGTTTCATGAAGAAATAGCATATCGACTGCTTTTGCCTTCACTAGCTTCTTAACCATTAGTTTCTTCTAATCTTTTCCAAGACCCTAGACATTCCATGACATAACCTTCATTGAGAAAAAGCAGGGAACACCTAGCATGCACAGGCCGAAGATTATCCCCTACCCTTTCTAACCACTTTCCTTGACCCTTTTGAGCTTCGTCATCATTTTTCTCCATGTCAATTAGTTGTGCCAACACATTATCTTCAATTCCTTCGAAACTAATCCCTAATGCTTTCCCAATCTGAATCGTGCTTTGGGCTTCATGCGCACACTAAGCATCTCTTTCATCGACGATGATTTTATTTCGATTCCTTATATCCCCTATCGACTAAGATGACGATGAAGGGATGAAGGCAGATTTTGATTTTTGCAAGAGATGATTAGGTTTTCTCCAAGTGCCCATTTTGATTCCAAAAATCAGATTAGGGGTCTCTTCTTCCTCCGAGATGGCTTGACCAAGTAATTACTATAAGAATCTCTATTAACGGAGTTAACTACCTTTTGGTGAGATTGGGCCAGTATGTAACTAAGTGGGCAAGACCCGCCTGGTCGAGCATGCTTAGACGAGTGGGTTGAGATTGGGCTTAATTGTAAGGGGTTCAAACTGGGCTCTCCATCCTCCTTCGAATTAATATGTGCAGTTGAGCCCCCCTCTTCATTATTGCAATGGCTGCTAATATTCATTGTAGTAGATGGCACCGTTGACAGAGATCTCGGATTACTTTCCATCTCCTCCCTCGTGTTTGAGTCTGATCGAGCAACGAGGTTTTTGGAATTATGATTAGCTGACTCAACAACATTTGAAATAGAATCTGCCACCTGGTTGTCAGCATCACTGCCATCATCGTCTTCATCACCGATCCTCACATCAGTCAGGTTCCCGTGGAGATACTTTATCTCTGCAACATCTGAGAATGGGCATTGAAGGTTATCGCTAGATGGAGAGGGTGATAATGTTACCTCATTCAAAATGTTGCATGGGATGAATGAATCTCCGTTCGAATTCAAAGTATCCTTTTTCACTGAGCTCTTACTTGTAGTAACCACATTGATCTTATGCATAGCAGGATCTTTAAAGAACTTATGGAAGTGCCCTTCTTAATTTACCCTTACATAGTAACTGAATCTCCCCATTAGTAATGTACAAATCTCAATGATTTTCATAACAACCTCTGTTTCCACTAACAATCTGCCAAATTCAAGCTCTTCCCTTTTCTCTGTTCTTTTATCCACCGAAATAACTCTCCCCATAAGTTTTCGATTTTGGTGAATGTGTTATAATTCCATGCAATGAGAGGCACACCTTCCACAACTAGCCAAACTTTCTTGTAAATATTGAAATCCCTATATGACCATCTATACACCGCTGAGAACCAATTTTCGAGCCAAAGTCTTCCATGTTTCATCGTAGTTGTTCCATCTCCATCTTTTCAGCAAATTGCAACAGGGCTTTTCCTCCTCCAAGAGATCGAACCGTTATTTTCCTCCTC
This sequence comes from Euryodendron excelsum, assembly GCA_033060915.1. Classification (NCBI taxonomy): domain Eukaryota; kingdom Viridiplantae; phylum Streptophyta; class Magnoliopsida; order Ericales; family Pentaphylacaceae; genus Euryodendron; species Euryodendron excelsum. The sequence goes on from CM065382.1 coordinate 40,768,003, forward strand.
CAAGAGATCGAACCGTTATGGTCATCGCCCCTTCTGATCTCATAGCCTCTTCCACCCCCTCGATTAAGTTGTGATCATGGGCTATGCCAATGACACAATTTTCCAGTCAGTGATTGTCACATTCAGCGATTTCAACAACATTGTTAGTTTTTGCACTCCCTACGTCCTCCATGCGATCACCCTTTATATTGGTAGGGACCTCCTTGTATGACCTCCCATTGGTTAACGAACTTCTCACATGCAAATTAGTAGCTTGAGGAGCAGCTTTTTTTCAGTAAGTGTTGAAACCCTTTGCAGGAGATGGATCATAATCTGCCTTTTTAACCACCATCCTTTGATCTAACAGCCATATTCCATTATACTTTTCCATAGCACGGAGTGCCTCCTGTGATGATTTGTAGCGAACAAAACCAAAAGAACCTTTTTTTCCTTGCCCTCTGTTTATACGAGACATAAGTATCCATCACAACTCCTGCACTTTGGAAGATCTTTTGCAGCCAAATTTTGTTCATGGACTTCGGTAAGTTGTCAACAAACACCGTAAAAAGATTATTCCTATTTATGGGCCTTTGGGGTTTAAGAGCAGGACTAGAATAAGAGGACATGATGACCTCAGCAGTGGGTAAGGAAGAAGACCAGAAAGAAATAAAACAGAGAAGAAAATAGGAAAAAACCAGGCGACCAGAGGGGAAATAAAACCGCGATAACAAGAGATAGCCACCAAGAAACAAGGGATAAACACTAAAATTAGCCCTTATCCACAGACTTTTACCCTTCTCCGACAGTTGAGGTCGAGCTAAACATAGTTTCCGGCATTAGCAACTTCTCTGGTTGTAGTTTCCGGCATTATAAAATGGGTCTTGATTTGAAAGCAAATACAAGAGAGGTATGAGCAATTTGCAAAAATTTGTCATTTTTTTTCGTAAGTTTAAAATAGTTATAAAACAGAAATTCTATGGCTTTTGTGCAAAATATAGTCTATACCTAACAATCCATGACTTAGCGACCAATTGTTTTTCATCATAAATACTTTTTGCGATGATTTTTGTTACCTTTAGCCGCAATTTTCATTTGTCGCAAAATTTATTTTTTCTTATACCGCCAGGTCCAGACTTTGTTTGCTCAAACCAATATGGTAGCAATTGTTCAAATGGAGAAAATGCATACCTTTCTGGGTTTCTTCACTACCAGTTGTGAATGGTGCAAGTTTTTGCAGTCCATGATTTCAAAAAAAAAAAAAAAGTTTCAGTTTGCTTTTGCAGTTCATGTATGTGATCCTGCAGCACGTCCGGGAGCAATTTTTTTTCTTTCAATTGTTTTTGTTCAACTGGTAATGAACGAGCTAAAAAAAAATAGCCCAACACCCACATTTTGTTTTCTCAAGCCAATGTGGCAGCAGTATTCAAATGAAAAAAATGCACCCAGATTTGTATGGACTGGACTTAGTTCATGCACAGCCAGACAAGGGTAAAGTTGTAATTTTACTAGAGCTTAGACTATCTAGTTTAAGGGTCAAATTGCGAATTTAACATTCAACTCAATTTTTGGGTCACATTATAATAATGTCAAACAATATATGCATATGCATCACAGGTACACAAGAGAGCTCAATTTGTAATTTCAAATTGTTAGTTCAGGGGTATTGTAGTTTTTCACTTTATAGGCTATTCCAAATAGCAACTTCAGTTTCTTTTATTTTCATCCGAAGGTCTCAAAGTAATGTTGCTCATGTCATAGCTGAGCAGGTGCACATGGGGAAAGTAGTTGTATTTCTCTTCTACACTCATGGCTTTATAATTCTATTGTAGAGAATGGTTGCTAGGTTTGATGTATGATTTTCTGCCATTAATGAACTTTCTTATTTATTTCAACCCAATAAAAAAAACAAAACTTGAAATAAACGTGGGATTAGACCAGATAACTCTAATCTAGAGGCCAGTCCGACTTTGAAATTGATGCCGGATTGGGGGACATATCCGGACAAGGAGCCTTGGGAATTTTAGTCCCGGGCTTTTTGTCCCAGGACTCCTTGTTTGGCCAGAAAATCAAACTCGCGAGATATATTTGTTTAGTTTTGGATTGTCCCAGGTTCCACCTCTACAACTAAAAGTGAAATTGAAGCAGAAATGAATTACTTTATTTGGAGTAATCTTGCATTCAAATGAAATGCCTTTCAATCACGAATTTAAAGCAAACACTAAACTTGCCTCCAATCATGCGCATTATAAGGATCTAAAATAGTTACTATATGTCTTTGCACCTTTTCGGGAGGTTAAGTGATCATAGACAGCCTTGAAATTTACGGATTGTCAAAAAACAAACACTACTCTTTCTTTGCAATCAAAGAGTCAAAAAGTACTACACTTTACACCATTGCATACTCTTCAAGTGCGACACAAAATGAGAGAGAGATATATCAGGTGTTGCGAGAGAGAGAGAGAGAGCAGGTGTCGCCAATCAAGGTTTTGCAATTGCTTCCATTCATTTGGTATAATTTATATATTACATGTATATTGGTTTCGTAAGGGACTCATTAATTTCCTTGGGATTAAAGCACGGGAAATGCATGTGTCATGTAAGTATTTGCGAGTTTCAAAAAGTAGGAGTCGGCAAAACAAAAAAGGAGGTATTGCGACTCCAAAATAAGCACTACACCCCCTCTCTCTCACATGGTGTAGTAATACATGTTTGTTTGTACTTATCATTTACTAATAAAACATTTATATATGAACGAAACATGATACACAAAATCTCTCTCTTTTAACATTCCTATTGAGTTTCATACGCATTTAGTAATGTGAGTTCGTTGCTGTGAGCCGAAAATATAATGGCAAATGAGAGAATACATATCCTTACTCTAGAAAATGCTACACATAATTCAATTTCTTAACTATATTTTCTCACTCATAAACATAAAATGAATGGTTTCCAAAAGCATTTATTAAGGCAAATTCCACTGCATTATGCCTAAGACTGAGAAATAAGATTATGTATAATGTTACTCTCTCATAAAATGCCATATAATCTCATTTCTTACCACCTTTTTTCACTCCTAAATATAAGTCAATAAGTTTCACATATATTTATTAATATGGGTCATTGATTTATGTCTAATAGTGACAAACAGGATTGTGTGTAGCGTTATTTTGAAAAATGCTACACATAACCCATGTCATACCATATTTCTCACTACTGAACACAACAAAGTTCCACATGCATTTATTTAAGTAGGTCCAGTGAATTGCCTTATATTGTGAGAAAATGAAGTGAAAAATCTAATTTCGTATAGCATTCCTTTATATTTCTTACCAAATTTTCTCTCGTATATACTGTTACTTTTTGAAAAATTATATACATAATCTCATATCTTAGCAAATTTCTGATTAATAAATGAAAGCAAAACGCACTAAATCAGGTTTAGTAGTGAGAAAATGACTTACCATATTTTTAGACATTAATGAATGCACATAGAACTCACTTAGTTATGTCTAGTAATGAGGAAATATTGTAAGAGAGGAGATTACGCATAAGATTTTCCTTAAATGTTGGATGATTAAGTTCATCTAACCTAGGATTATGTTTGACCTTGGACATTATTTAATGAAAGAATTGCACATATCACGTGGAACAGCAAACTCAAAGAAGCAACCTAAAATATAAAAACCATGCATCACTAGAAATCTTTGTAAACCTAGGACAAAAAAAAGTTTCATCTGAGAATGTTTCACATTGGAGTATCTCAATTTTGAGTCTATCAACTTGGTTCAATCTCCTTTCATCCTTCACAATGGCTTCTCTATTTGCAACAAAGGTTATCTCAAGCCAAAGAAGACATGGATTTTCATCTGAAAAAATCATTGGGAGTCTATGCAAAACATTAGCCATTGCAGGACTAGTCCTGTGCTTGTTCTCCCTATCCATTTTCAATCATCCCTATTGCCAATCTGAGTTCTTTTCTCCCTTGCAACACATTCGGGTGGCTTCACAACCAAACCCTACTGATTCTCCCACTAATATTAGCCACATTGTGTTTGGGATTGTAGGGTCTCTGAAAGGATGGAGAAATAGAAAGCCTTATATAGAGTCATGGTGGCAACCAAACGTTACCCGGGGATATCTCTTCCTAGATAAAGCTCCCCCGAAAGATCTCCTGCCATGGCCTTCATCGTCTCCACCTTTCCGAGTCTCTGAGGACAATTCTGAAATATTAGGATACACCAAACATGATGCCACCATGGTTCGAATTGCACGGGGGATTTTGGAAACGTTTGTAGAAGGAGATGGAGGAGTAAGATGGTACGTTATGGGGGACGATGATTCGATCTTTTTCACTGAGAATATGGTTGAAGTTCTAGCAAAGTATGATCATACTAAGTATGTTTACATTGGGGGACATTCTGAGAGCTCTCTACAGAATTTGATTCACTCGTTTGATATGGGGTTTGGTGGAGCTGGAGTTGCATTCAGTTATCCTTTAGCGGCGGCGCTGGTGCCAAGGTTGGATGGGTGTATCAAGAGATATCCTTTTGTGGTTGCTGCTGATCAAATGTGGCAGTCATGTCTAGCTGATCTTGGAGTTTACTTGACTCGTGAGAAGGGCATTCATCAGGTAATTTTGCCCTTTATATTCACAAATCTGTCTCTCCCGCTCTCTCTCTCCAAGGGCAAAAAGTCCAATAAGCAGGTATCACTGACACCACACATGATTTTGTTATAAAGAAGAGACAGGTGACAAAATTTAATAGACACAAGCATCAAAAAAAAAAATATGTACTATTAATAAGGGGTTAGTTTAGTGAGTAAGTTTATTATCTTTTTTGGCTCAAATCTTATATTCGACTCCTGCAACCTCTTGTTTGGATCATTCATGCTCCATGGTCCACGGAAAGTGTTTAGGCCTATACTTTTGGCTTATTTCGTAGTTGGGTCTCATGTTTTGTACTTCAAACATTTTTTCCATGAATGGAGAGCCCTGTTATGGAAGTTGGCTTCAATTTTTTCTCAATTTGTTGCACACACATACATATATTTATATATGATTCCCACAAATGAATAAGGCATTGGAGAAAATTAATAGCTATATTCCTTAATTTCCATTTTTCAGCAGTTATATCATCACAGATGCTTCTATATAAGATACATAAGGGTGTATATATTATGTCAAAACAACAACATGATGCATCACATCCTGTTGTGGAAGTGTCTGATGTCTCCTATATATGACCTATATATCGATGGTAACTTCAATGGTACCTAAGAACATAAAGTAGTCATTTAATTTCTTTTTTGAGATGATCAATTGCGCAAAAAGTTATAGGAAGCTTAACATTTACACAAATTTCAACTCATAAAAGCTTCTCAATTGAGGAAAATTTTAAGATTTGTAATAATAAATTCTCTTCCACAATAAGTGGATATTGATTTTCATAATCTCATGCAGATTGATCTACACAACGATATATCAGGTCTTCTATCAGCTCACCCACAAGCTCCTCTCCTCTCCCTCCACCACCCTGAGAAAGTAGACCCTATCTTCCCCTCCATGAACCGCCACCAATCCATAAACCACCTCATGAAAGCTGCGAAAATCGACCAGTCTCGTTTACTACAGCAAACCATCTGCTACCACAGGCAAAGCAACTGGTCCTTCTCCATTTCATGGGGCTACTCAGCCCATGTTTATGAGGAAGTTTACCCTAAAAGCATTCTGCAGAAGCCCATCGAGACGTTTAGGCCATGGATGAAGAATGCTAGGCCGCCTCTATTCATCTTCAACACGCGCGTTGTTTCCAGAGATCCATGCGAAGTTCCTCATCTCTTCTTCTTTGAGTCTATTGAGAATTCGACTAGGAACCGAATTCGGAGCACTTATGCTCGAGCAGCTCCGCGTGGGTTGCCAGCTTGTTCTTTGAGTGGAAATCATTCTGCAGATCACATCTCCAAAATTCAGGTCTTCTCACCGGCAACAAAGCTCTCTGAGGTGAGTGTGAACCATGTTTTACATACCCTAATCTGTTTAGGAATTTTTTTTTCCCTCCTCTCTCACTCCTAAGGCTCTAATATCATAGGTCCTTGCTGATATTACTAGCATCAGCCGGCGGCTGTCGCTAGCGTTTTTGTTTGTTATATATCCAGTCTGTACTCCAAATCCAATTTATGTCTCATAGAAGTTCTTCACTAAACTGGTCCGAAATAATTCTGGATTGCCTCCATTTGCACCAGATTTGACGTATTTTTTTAATATATTCGAAAGTAAACTTCTTGGGTTCATACATGAGATGGGGACCGAGATTTCAGCTCCAAAATCTCCTTAAAGCCTGCCAAAATTACAAAGAATAACAATACCAGGAAAGTGGTAATTACACACAAAAAATAATAGATATCTGAAATTCTTAAGGAATGTTGTGTCATATCTATTCTTATTATACTTAAAGCTTTATAATTTATGTAGTTATGCAAATTTTGGATTTACGTAAAATGTAAGGAATTTAAAATTTATTATTTATGTCTAGTAATGATGGCTAACATGATATCACAGGTCAAATCAAAACAATAAGCATGCCGAAATCTTAATTAGTAGAACTTTTATATCAGTTAATAGGGCAATCTGAGAAAATATCTCCAATAACTCTTTAATTTTTAGGTGACTAGGATAAATATACATATATTTGTTCTAATTTTATTAGCTTGTAATACCATGTTACCAAAATGACATGGAACTACCATTTCATTGAATATTTTCTCCATAAATAGATACCTAGCTAGGTTATTTTATGTGGCTTGAAAGAGATTTGAGATTATAAGGATTTTTCATTATTTCTAAATAGGTCTTAGAGAAAATGGAACAAAGTTTAGTAGACAAAGGAGTCAGGCATAGGATGGCACTGAATTAATTTGCTTATGGCTCATGTTTGGGGATTGTTTGGATGTAATACATTTATAAGGCAAGGATGACTTTTTTTGGAGAAAAAGTAAAAAAGAGAAAGGAAAATAATCTAAATGCTGTAACTCTTATGATTTATTGAGTATAATTGTTCTCATTATATATACACACTAGATGACATGCTATTTAATTATTGTTAACCTCTCACTCCCTTCTCTAACGCAGGATAACACAAGAGAATGCTGTGATATTGTACACCAGGACGGCAAAAACATAGCAGAGATAACATACAGGGCATGTGTGAAGGATGAGATCATTGCTTAAACCTTAATGTAACATCACATGCAATTGTTATACTATATTAATATTCGGTAATGCCATGCAATCAGAATATTTATATAAAATTTTAGTACGGAATGATATGGCTAAATTAATGAAACCCTTTCACTTTAAAACAAAACCTACACATTGTAATACTCTTAATTATATAAATGACCTTGCTATGTCATTCTAATGCATTTGTTGTATAAATTTCTTGAAAAAATAGCATTTTCCATATTATTGTCAGTGATTTTGAATTTTCAATTCTATGCGATGCAGGAATATTAGCCACCATGGAACACCTATCAAGATCATTATTTTGTTTTTATAACTTTCAATTTTTTTTTCTGACAAAGAAAGGAACAAATTTGAAAGAGAACATTCGTTTATGTAAGCACATGATTAGGAAGATTATGACCTTTTTATTTGTTAAAAAAAGTAAAAAAAATAAAACAGGTAAACTTGATCCTTTCCACAAGCCTCCAAATTAATAGTTGTTCAATGTCCCAAAGAAATAGTTATTAAAGCCCCCAAAGAAATAGTGAGTCAAGACTCTAAAGGAATAGTGAGTCAAGCCTCCAAAAGAATAGTAGCACCATATGTAATGCCTATAAATAGAGGTTACAGGTGTAGTGTTTAATGTGTAGTGTGGAGCGCAGAAACAAAAATTGTAGTATGCGAAGTGAGAGAAAAAATTGCTCATTTGTGTAATTCATTGAATCTTCAATCCAATTTAGTAATTTGAGTGTTCAATGATCACCACCAATGACCTCATCAAGTCTACTCCACCCAACAGTAGTATCAGAGCGTAGAGAAAGTATGCTCTGTGATTGCCCTTCAAGAGATCTTCCACATCAGAACTCTTAAGGTTCTCTTTCTCCTCTCTGACCGCCACTACGGTCATCCTCTGGCCATCTCTCTATCTAACTTCCAGCGACCTTCCAAATTCAAACTTCAAAATACTATTTGAGATATTCAAAATCAAATGGTGAACGGGACTACACAGGCGCTTATCCCAAAACTCACAAAGGAGAACTACGACAATTGGTGCATCCAAATGAAAGCTCTACTACGCGCTCAAAATGTCATGGACATCGTGGAAGAAGAGTATGAGGAAGCCAAATCCAAAAAAGCCGAGGCATCAATGTCTGATGCTTAGTGAACAATCCTCCATGCCGACCGAAAGAAGGACTGCAAGGCCAAGTCCATCATCTACCAGGGCCATGATGAGGCCACGTTTGAAATCATCGCCTCCGCTCAGACATTCAAAGAAGTTTGGGAGACTCTCCACCGAACATACAAGAATGCTGACAAAGTAAAGAGGATTCACCTCCAAACCCTACGCAGTGAATTCAAATCCCTACAATTGAAGTCTAATGAATCCATTGCCGAGTACTATACTTGCGTACTGGTAGTTGCAAACCAACTGAGGAGGAATGGAGAGATTATCGCAGACATGAGAATATGTGAGAAAATTTTGTGATATTTGGATCCAAAATTTGACTACGTAGCCGTTACTTTAGAAGAAACCAAAGATCTAGAGACCATGTTGATAGAAGAGCTTATGGGATCGCTACAAGCCCACGAGCAGAAGGTCAACAGGAGAACTAACAACAAAGCATTGGAGTAAGCCCTATAGTCAAAACTATCATTGACCAATAGGAGATATGAGCAAGGGAGGACGTCACACCGAGGACGAGGGCGAGGTCGAGGAGCTCACGGAATAGGATTTGGATATTCTGAATCTAGAGGCGGACAAAGATCCACTAGAGGAGGACGTGGACAATAAAACAACGTCTCGAGAGGAAGAGGACGTGGAAGAAGAGGCAGTATACTAGCCGTCAAAACGTTGACAAGAGCAACATCGAGTGCTATAACTGCCATAAGTTTAGGCACTATAACAACAAGTGTTGGTCAAGGCCACCGACAAAGAAGGTTAGCGAGGTGGCTAATCTGGTAGAAGCCTAACCAATTGCCAGAGAATTGTTGATACTAATGGCACACAGCTTAATCCAAGACCAAGATATTTGGTACCTCGACTCTGGAGTCAGCAACCACATGACTGGCAGAAAAAACCTATTCACTGAACTTGATGAGAAAGTTCAAGGAAAGATATCATTTGGCAATCTCTCTAAAATTCCTATTAGAGGGAGAGGCGATGTTCTAATCAAGCGAAAGGGTGGAGATCACGCTTTCATCTCCAATGTCTTCTATATGCCAGACATGAAGACCAACATTTTGAGCCTAGGACAGCTCGTGGAGAAAGATTACCAGATTAGCCTTAGAAACAAGCAGATGCTAATCTCAAACACTCGAGGGAAGCTAGTCATTCGAGTCACTGTGGTAAAAAATCATATGTTCTCTCTCGATATCCATCACGACACACCAAAGTGTTTGAGTGCGGTCATCAACAATAAAGATTGGCTATGGCATCTGAGGTATGGACACCTAAATTTTGAAAGCTTGAAGCAGTTGGGAAGTAAGAAGATAATGTACGGCTTACCCAACATTTACCATCCGAATGAGATATGTGAGAGCTATGTTTTGAGCAAGTAACACAGAAACAACTTTGGAAAGCAAGTTGACTGGAGATCTATCATACCGCTACAACTAGTGCATACAGATGTATGTGGTCCTTTGAAACTAGTTTCAAATGGACAGATTCGATACTTCCTCACCTTCACCAATGACTATAGCAGGAAGACTTCGGTCTATTTCCTGAAAAGGAAGTTGAAGGCATTTGACAGATTCAAAAAGTTCAAAGCTCTTATGGAGAAGCAGAGTGGCTACCATATTAAGTCACTCTGATTGGATCAAGGAGGAGAGTATACGATAGAAGCTTTCTAGGAATTTCTTAGACAGTAAGGAATTCAAAATCAGTTCACACCAATTTACACTCCCCAGCTGAAGTATGTTGAAGGATAAAAATATGCTTAAAAGATTCTAAGCAGAAGCGGTGTTGTGTGCGGTCTATCTACTCAATAGGTGTCCTACCAAGAGTCTTGCTACAAAAACACCACACGAAGCTTGGAATACTCATAAGCCTAGCATGATTCATCTCACAGTGTTTGGCTCCATAGCCTACACTAGGATCTCGGAAGCAAGAAAAACAAAGTTGGATGACAAAGGAGAGAAGTGTATCCTTATTAGATACGGCGATAGAATGATGGGATATCGTATGTACAATCCCACCACCAAGAAAGTCATTTTCAACAGAGATGTCATTTTTGAAGAAAATAAATCCTGGAATTGAGACCAGATTGAAATCTCTGGAGATGTAGAATTGATACTTGAGGAAGAAGAACCTGCACAAGCAAGAGAAGTGGTTATCGAGCCACAATTACCTAGAGATCAGCAGACACCTCTATATGGTTTCCATTCACCACGAACGAATGAAGCTCTATCACCAATCGAGCATGAACTTTTAGACGCGAGGCTCAGAAGAGTTCATACCTTAGCTGATCTGTATGAAAATACAAAACTGATGGAAAAGTATGTCACTCTATACTGTCTGCTACTTACCAGTGATCTAGTTAGCTTTGAGGAAGCTAACGAAGAAGATAAATGGAGAATAGCAATGGATGAGGAGATTCAATCCATTGGGAAGAATAGAATTTGGGAGTTAACTACTCCCCCGAATGGCCGAAAGACCATTTGTGTGAAATGGGTCTACAAGACCAAAAGGAATGCCCAAGGAGAAGTCCAGAGATACAAAGCGAGACTTGTTGCCAAAGGCTACAAGCAGAAGGAAGGGATCGACTATGGTGAAGTCTTTGCCCCAGTTGCCCGATTTGAGACCATCAGATTGCTGATTTCACTAGCTACACAAAATAGATGGAAGATTTACCAGCCAGACGTGAATCAGCATTTCTGAATGGCTTTCCGAAATAAGAGATCTATATTGATCAACCACTTGGATACGTGAAGAAAGGCAAAGAAGATAAAGTATACAAGTTGAAGAAAGCACCCTATAGCTTGAAGCAAGCTCTACATGCCTGGAATATGAAGATCGATGATTATTTTTAGGCAAATGGTTTTGAGAAGTGTCCATATGAGCATGCCCTATATCTGAAGATGGAGACAGGCAATAGCATGCTGATTACTTGCCTATATGTTAATAATTTGATCTTTACTGGTAATAATCTAGCGATGTTGATCCTACCTATTTCAAGAGCCTGGTTGGAAGCTTAAGATACTTGACTTATACCAGACTGAATATACTCTATGAAGTTGGACTAGTCATCAGGTATATGGAGACTCCTGACCAGTCCTATCTTAATGCAGCAAAGAGGATACTCCGCTATGTCAAGGGTACCATCAGTGATGGTATGTTCTATTCATCAACTAGAGATTACAAACTTATTATCTGTTCAGATAGCGATTAGGGGAGAGATCTTGATGAAAGAAAGAGCACAACTAGATTCACATACTTTATGGGAGATATATCGTTTACATGGTCATCAAAAAAGCAACCCATTGTAACGCTGAGTACATTGCTGTCAGCTCAACTGTTTGTCATGGTATCTGGATCAGAAATGTTCTGAAGTACTTGGGATTTTCACAAGATAATCTCACAGAGGTCTACATTGACAATCGATCAGCGATTGCTCTTTCATGAGAGAAGCAAACATATTGATACTCGATATCATTTTATCAAGAAGCATGTCAAAAACAAAGAAGTGAAATTGATTTCTTGCACGACTTATGATCAAATAACTAATATTTTCACAAAGCCACTCATGCATGATAACTTTGCAAGACTGAAGATGATGCTCAGAATGTCAAAGGCAAAAGAGTCAAGTTTAAAGGGGGATGTTAAAAAAAGTAAACAAATAAAAGACGTAAACTTAACCCTTTCCACAAGCCTCCAAATGAATAGTTGTTCAAACCCCCGAAAGAATAATGATTCAAGCCCCCAAAGGAACAGTGAGTCAAGGCTCTAAAAGAATAGTGAGTCAAGCCTCCAAAGGAATAATAGCACCATATGTAATACCTATAAATAGAGGTTGTAGGCGTAGTGTTCAATGTGTGGTGTGAAGTGCAGAAACAAGAATTGTAATAAGCTAAGTGAGAGAGAGAAAATTGTTCTTTTGTATAATTCATTGAGTCTTCAATCCAATTTAGTAATTTGAGTGTTCAATCTTCTCATCATAGAATCACCACTAGTGACCTTATCAAGTTTACTCCAACCAACATTCTTCACATTATTCAGTATAAGGAAGAAATGAAAAAAAAATATTATTGCTCTTGAATTTTCAATTACATATATATATACACACACATATACATGCATGAATATACTCCTATCAAGATAGAAAATGGTTCAATATTTTTTTAAAAGCGATATAACTCATATTACTTGTGTTTGACATAGCTAGGAACCCGTTTAATAGAGACTATTCACTGGTGTGATTACATTCTTGGGAAGATTAGATATTTTTATTATATTATTCAACCAAGGAAGAAGAATAAAAGAAAATCGATGCAGAGTAAAACATGGTGGCAACCACGTTTCTGATTAACTAGGGTAAGGCTATCTAAATAGAAATTTTATATAGAACTCTTGTTACATAATAATGTAGTTAAATCAGGTCATTTCACTTTAAAATAAGATATTCATCGCTATGATTCTAAATTATAGATATGTCATTGCGACATCATTTTGACAAAGTTTTATGAAAAAATAGCATTTTTCTTCTTATTATTGTATTCTAATTAAGCCAGCTTTTCTCCGGATTGTACCATTGCCCAATCATCCTTTCCACTTCTTGTGGTAGTTACTTTGGGGAAGGGGCAAAGTTCAGATGCCACTGAAAATGTGAATTCAACCAAAATTAGTAAGAAACACTTACCGGTCAAGACGTGCGTTCACTATAGATCTTAAAGCTTCGTTTGGATTGAGAGGTTTGGAGGGGAAGTGTAGGGTTTGGAAGGAAAAAGCTAATTAATATTATATTTGAATTATATTAAAGAAGGAGAAGGAAAGTTAATTGAGGGATTGAAAAGAAAGAGATGGCCCACATTTTGAGCACTTTTCTTCCCCTCCAAAATTGGAAGAAAATGGAGGGGAAGGAAAGTGGTTGTTATTATTATTATTTTTAATTCATTTATATCCATTAATTTATCAAAAAATTAATTCATACATAAGGAAAGAAAATTCCGCTCCTTTATTAATTATTATCAAACCAAACAAGAGAAAAAAAAGACAACTTCCGTTTCCCTCTTGATTAACCAAACAAGATGATATATGCTCTTCTTCACTTCCCTTCTCCTTTCATCTCTTTCCCTTATAACTAACTATTCCCCTCACTTCCCCTCTCTTCCATCTAAATGAAGTGTAAGAGTATATTGCACCCCTGTACATAAACTAGTATTGTAAATCGGGTCAAACAATTGCGGATTTAGGATTTGTGTTAAGGAGGAGGTCAAGGTTAAAAAATTTAAAATTATGTAGGGACCTAAGTAATTTTTTTGAAATTTTGAGGGGGCCAATACATATATTTCATTGTAAATTTCTATAAAATCTATAGAGGTAATAGGAAATTTTAAAAATTTTGTGGGGTCACAGGTGAATTACGAGACCAATCAACTGTTACTTCTTCGCAATCGCGTAGTTGCAATGCAGAGGTGTACTCACAAGTAGCTCTTCATTGACACAAAAATGGAACAAACATTGTCAAATATTTTTGGGAGGATACCAAAAGGTGTTGATATGCCAATAGATTGCTGCAGAAAAATCCCAAAAGACCATGTCATAGGAGATGGGTACTGGAACATTGAGGCCTCTTACCACTCATTGTACTTAATACTTGATCTGATCACAGTTACTATTTAATGTCATAATGGTTACCACAAAATAAAAATAATATTAGAATAACACCGGGTTACATTTATAATAACTGTTTTTTTTTATTGAAATCATATCAATTTTTAAAAAAATTTCATCCACTGGTCATATTATTATTGTTATTTTTATCTAAGAGCTGTGATTGCATAAATACCGATACCTAAAAACACAGTAAATTTTCCTTATTGGAGTCGTTACTCATATTATGTTTAATTGTGCAAAATATCCTTATTATATGAGTAAATATTAGGGTGTTAAGATTATTTCTTATTGTTGAGTTTTAGGCTAGCAACGACTGCTGATACTGTTGCAATGAATAAAAATAAAAATAAAAAAGAAACAAAGAAAGAAAGCTGAAGATAATTAAAAGTCCTCTGGCCTGAGTGGCCTCCATGAAAATAACCAACTTTCCATTTCCAATGCCCAACGAAGTTTCTAAAGACGAATTCAAGTGTTTTCATATTTGATTGGGAGACTTTGGCACAAGTGAACTGTTTGGATTACTGGATTTGAAATGAAAGAATTTGAGGTTGAACTTTATAAACCTAGGAATGTTAGCTATTGGAGGTAGACTGGATAGAGGTAGGCTAGGAGAGAGGTATTTTGTTAAGATTTTTGTACAAGTATAACCCTTGTGGAAGGATTTTAAATAACTATAATCACCCTATATTATTTCAAACCAAGTAATATAAACAAAGCTCCAAATCCATTCTTGAAACCTAAACCATAAAAATATCACATCCAATTGAAGGCTATACTACTTAAATTAGTGATGCCAAATCCATTCAACTCTAATCCATAAATCAAAATGCAACTCAACTTTTTCTCTTCCAATATTCATTTCAAATTTTCCAAATGCAACCTAATCCGTTCATTTCCAATATCTGCCCCTTCGTTGTATAATATGCAAGCCCATACCTCCATGGAACCAAACTTTAAAATTATCATCCAAACAATGCAAACATTTTTCGGAGTGATTATGAAAAGAAACTTTTCATAATCATCCATCTGCTACCAATGCAAAAAACTTTTCTCCATGTTCAAAATTATTCTCAAAGTGCGTCAGATCGAAATTCTGACATCATCAATAGTGATTATGAAAAGAAGAATGGAATTGAAATGTGAAAAGCAATTCAACAACACGATATCTGCTTGGCAATTAGCCATCCATGCATGTAGAGATATATGAGAAACCTAAGTGTATCAAGGTCTATAATTCCCCATAAATTCAATCAAATATCCACTGCCCTACTTTTATGTGATTTCAACTAATGGGACAAACCAACATTCAATTTTTAAACTCGACATCAAGTAACAGAATGCACCCGTTATTCCACCACTTCTTGAGCCTTTTGAATGCCAATCCAACGAGCATAATCCACCCACCTGTTAAAAGTATTTTGGAGGTTTTAAGGAGGTCAGGCACTAAAAATGGAAGATATTAAAAAATTTTAATTAAAAAGGGAAAAAAAAAGAAGGTACAGAATCTCACAATAATGAACCCAAGAATGTGTTGCCTGTTCTGACAATGAAGCAAATTGCACTTAACATCAACTTGTGTTGGTGCAGCAAGGGATCTAGAATTCGTTGCTCAATAACACCGGCCAGTACTTGGTATCTGTTGAACAAAAACATAACCCTAGTAAATGTCCTATTCACAAAAAAACTTAAAAAAACACATCCCTATTAAAATGTCTTGCTCACAAAAACTTCGCGACATTTCAAGGAAACCATTAAAAGACTTTAGGTCTAAAAAGTCTGACAAGTACACCATTAACCTATACGACATGACTCTTCTAAATGTGTAAAATAAGTTTTGTTAGACAGGCGAGACACTTGCCTAATTGGAGATTTACACAATAACAATGTCTAGGAATTCCAGTTTACATCATTGTACATAGAACAACCTTTTTATAATAGTTTCATGACATGCTTGCTTCAAAATGGGTGAAGTGCCCCTGCAACATATCCATCGACACAACTCAATAATAAGGAATTCTAATTACTACTAACAGTTCAAGTCTAGCTATTGAAATGAACATGGTCCCCCCCTATTTTACAAGGACATGGGTATGGGTGTTGGGAAAGATTGAGTCCAAGAGTCAGATACATCTAAGTTAAAATGGTATTTATAAGGTGCTATGGAACATATCACGCATAATATGGAAGTTTTATGCATATTTATAGTGTAAATTTGAATTACTACACGTTTTGGTTAGGTGAATATCCAACAATATATGTCGAACATATATGTCATACTCATTCCCTTCTCAAAGTGTTGGAGTCCCAGTATTGAGTGTCCGACATGGGTACTTCATACACTTTAGAAGAGTCCATGCAACATAGGTCCTCCCTAAAACAAATGGACCAATCAAACTTTGCACATCCTTTACACATCTTCCTACCGAGTCAAATATCATGTATTCTAAATAGAACAAACACTTGGATAAAAGAACCACATTCCTGTTGGTTTATGCCAGATGCTAACAATTTTTTTGGGAGACCAGAAACTAACTTTTTCGGACACTCCTAAACACATTTTCAACAAGACTCAAATGTTTCAATGCAGATTTCTTGATATTGGAGAAGTATACAGAAGTCAAGTTAAGGCACTAGAATAGATTATATAACATTAACAAAAAATATCAACTAATTTAGAACAGAAGAGATGAAATATGCAGAGGTCACAATAAGAAGGAAAGGGAAGAAGAGGAATTCTCGTAATTATGTCTACGGTGGCACACATGTATATTTTCATATACAGATACACGGGCCTATGAGTAAAATTTGATATCCTCAGTGCATATAAACCACTACTCAAAAAGTTCCAATGTCAACTTGTCTATATTGTGTAAAATACATGAACATAATATCATTACAAGACGGCTATATTAATGGTCAGATTGATAAGTAATCGTATGGTAGAGACTATCATTATTCATAGACTATCATTCATAAGTAGATTACTGTTCAGGATGCCTTATGACATAATATCATTACAAGAATAGTACTATAATGCAAGAAAGATGCTATATTAAAGGGTCGGAGTGATAAGTAATCGTATGTTAGAGACTGTGAAGATAAGAAGAAAGAGGGTGCATGGAGCAGCAGTTCAGTTCCAACTCAACGTACCGAAGATTGCTAGAAACAGACATATAGACACCATAGGCAACACTTGTAGCTAATACAGGCACATTCTCTAATTCATCTGCATTATCAACAGCCTTCTTTGCATTTATCAAGGCATTTGTAACAACCGTGCCAACCTGGACAAAAACGAAATCCATTTTATACAGAAATTTCAAAATTAAAACTTCGACTTCAAAATATTCATATACCTCTAACAGATTAAGGGAAGCTAAGCAAAATAAAACTTGAAATATAGAAGGGTAATTATCATCAAGAAACTAATGCTGCCAGCTAAACCTTTTTAACATAAGAACAAACAAATACATCTCTCCCATGATCAACAATGATATCTAAAAGTGACAACCCAGTAATAGGTAAGTTTCTACGTCAAAAACATGCAATAGTACTCATGATTCTGCAGCAAAGCAAACGTGACGTCAAAACTAGCAAACCAGACCATCCTATAGATAAAATTGAAATTGTGGGCCTCGGAGGTTGATGGAGGAAATGGATTAATTGGTGCATCTCGACAGTGAGGTTCTCTATTTGGGTAATTTGTACTACTTTGGCTTCTTCCATAGTTCTGGAGAATTGATACAAGGAGATCCATTATCACCCTTCCTCGTCATCATTGTTATGGAGGCCTTAAGCAAAATGTTCAGGTGAGCTGGCCAAGGCAGTTTGGTTAAAGGCTTTGACGTGAGTAGGAGAGGTTGCAGAAGCAGTAGACCTTTTTCATCTCCATTTTGCAGATGATAACATTGTCTTCTGCAAGGATGAAGAGTAAGCTTCACTATCCTTCATCCATTTGAGTCATACTATCCCACATGATTAATAAAGGTTACAAAACTGATCCTGCCGTCATTTATATTGAGGGTATTTGAGGAAAGGAAAAAACAAATTCTGAAACATAACTAGACAAAAGATGTCTTATGCTCTCCTGTCCTCATTGCTCTGCTCCTCCAACTCTCTCTCCCTGTCTCTGTGCACATGTGTTTGTGTGCTTGTGGTGGTGGTGGGGTGCGCGGGCGTGTGCGTCAAACACGTGGGGACTGTGACATGCATGGTCACTATCCAACGACAATATCACCCAGCACACCCTTAAATCACAAATCGACAGTTCACTCCTACTTTACAAGTCAACTTGTTAAGCAAACAAAATCAACAGATTGAGCAGGTTCATCATGATTTTGCCTTTTATAGTTAAAGGAACAATTTTATCTCATTAATAATGACCATGAAAAGAAGAGAAACACAAGGATAATGGAGGCAGAACAAATCCAGACGTTGAGACTGTGATGGACTGCTGCAAGAGGCTATATCTTAATCTATAAATCTATTGAGGGAAAAAGGAAAAGTTAAACTTACCAGAGATGAAGCAGTACCAACTGCAAAAAGCTTTGTTCCATTACGCTGTAAAACAATTGCATACAATGAGGTAGCAGATTGTCAATTAACTCTGAAATTTTGAATTTTCTCATAAACAGTGTGCAAATTAAAGAGAAAAAAAAAAACTCTTACAACTATTGCACCAATTCTCTGTAAAAATGAATACGAAGTTCCAGCCAAAGCAACCTGCAGAGATAATTTGAGGACCAGATAATTAATTATATGCACTGAAAGAACAATAGAAATGCATATAACCTTCACGAAACGTTAACCTGATACATTATTAAAGGGGGAAACAGTGACCTGAAATGCATTCTCAGGGCAGCTATAAAAGAATTTAGCAATAGATCCAGCACTGACTGCAATAGGTGGCCGAAGAGAAACAGTAGGAGCAGGAAGGTAGACAAGCATGAAGTCTGCAATTACAGCCATCACCTATGCAGAAAAGGAACTGGAAATATTAACGCTAAAAGTTATACATATTCAAAACAAATGGCTACTGTTCATATTTCACAAGCGGACAATATGACACCCCCCCCCCCCCCCCCCCCCCCCCCCTTTTCCCTTTTTTCTCTTAGGCAGAGCCCCAGCCTTAAAAAGAAATGAATTCTAGATTTTTCATCACCAAAAATATCGTCATCCTTCATCCGTGGAAAACTCATTTCCTCGCCACTTCAAAATGCATATTTTGACATAATGAATAACTTGAAAGTCATCAAAAAACTGTAAAACAAGTGAGAGAGAGTGAGAGAGAGAGAGAGAGAGAGAGAGAGAGAGGTGATTATGTACAATGGGGGAAAATTAAGGAAAAAACATTGCTTTCTTCTGCAAGGATGAATCCCCCTATACAATTGAAAAAGAATGTCCCCTAATAAATTCCAGTTAGCTATACAACCTGGAAGTTGAAAAATATACACAAAATCGATGGGTAATATAATTTTAATGGACCAATTATCATTTGATTATGAGCTAATAATCCTGCATTGAGTTTAGGAAACAAAGGTAGCAAAAGTTTGCAAATATAATATAAAATTAATCTCAAAAGATACCATACCACATCCGCAAAAACAATTTCCAGCTCGTTAAAAAAGTTTTCTCTCCGCCTTTCATACTCTGCAGCTGTCTGGATAAACAAATCAAACAAATAAAGGTTATGTCCATTGAGAGATATCTTAAAGACAATAAATTGGGGGAGGGAGTGGGGGGAAGTGGGTGGACAGGGGGACAATGTCCTTAGAGGAAGTAGTAACACTGATGCACTATTTTCTTTTGTTTTTTTAAAAGCACAAAAGTATAAAAGTTTTTTTGTCACAACCATTTTTCACTAGTTTCCATTCTTTTTAGCAGCATATTACTGCTCCTTGTAAAGAGACTATGCCCTTCTTGAACTTTGTACCTAATAGCTTTTCTACTCAGTTACCCAAAACAAAAACACAAAACAAAAAAACAAACAGAGAAAGAAGAAGGAGAAGCAGCTATCGTGCAAGGCAAAGATTAAAAAGTAGGCAAAAGACCATGCATCGCTGAAGCTAGTTGAAGTTCCGAAGCCTCAGCTAGCCAAGTTGCACAGTCGGCCTATCTAATGCAAATCCTACTAGTTACAAATGCATTAAGTTGTCTGAGTCGACAAAAATCATATCATTAAAATGGACACACATCCGCTGGGCAGTTGGGTTTCATAAAGATCAATACCATAGGAAAATATGTGTAGGTCAGACAAGTAATATTTGTGGCTATCAAATCTTGATTCCTTGGAGATAGAAGCTCAAAAATCCCAAGAAAATGAACAAAATAAGGAAACATAGACAAGGACAGATTATTCTTCCTAGCTTGGCCTAGGTTTCCAAAATCAAAATGTCAATATCACTGGATCTATCGTGCATAGAATTATTGCAAGATGCAACACAAGAAGAAAATAGTAAAAATTTGGCAGGGAAAAAAAAAAAGGAAAGTTTCAACAAAATGTCAGAGAAGCTCGAGTATTTTTCACATAAAAGATGACATTGAAATGAGTCACAGGCAGTAAGTTTGAAAAATAATTTTTTATAAGAAAATTTAAGAAAGGGCGTCAAAGGGGAAGCCACCAGTATACAACCACCAAAAACAAAAAATGACCTATACAAATCTTTTCTCAAGTCCAAAAATTGCTGGATAGAAGGCTCACTGCCTCTGACAACATTAAGCTTCAGGGAAAGTTTGTGTTTGGGTGGGGCAGAAGTATTAAAATCTTGACAAATAAAACGCTTAATATGTTAAGACACAGACCTACATAACAAAGTACTACCCAGTCTATTTCTGTGACTAGTGTATTAAGCATGCATGAGCATGGATGCAGAATTGTAAGTAACATAATATACAAATTTGATTCATGAAATAACATTATCATTTGAAGTAGACAAATGGAAGTATTTTTATTTCTACAGCAATTTCAAATTTTCCTAATAATATCATACAATCATCAAATACATTAACCAAATTAATGGATTGTTCTACATATGATTCTCTCTCTCTCTCTCTCTCTCTCTCTCTCTCTCTCTCTCTCTCCAATGCATCAAAAAATAGTCACGTGAAGCATTCAACTTTATCTCAGTACTGCCAACACTATCTCAAATTATAGGATACTCATGTTTCTTTTCCACAGCCAAAACCCATGCTTTCTAACCTACGACTTACCCTCAGAGCATTATCAGGGCAGTCACAGGTGATGGTCCTCTGTCATCATAAAGGGATGCATTCTTACAAATGCATTCATTTCTCATTCTTAATTTCTTTCATATTGAATTTCTACACTTTTCAGCTACACTCACCATCTAGACATTTTCTTTTTTTGGCTTACATACTAAATCTTTAGCCTTATTGGTGTCTTTTAAATTTGTCTATGCCCAAAGAAGGTTTGCCCCGAAATTGTAAACTAGGCCACTTGTGAATTACTTCATGTGCAAATTAGATAAATCACTGCATTTAGTCATAAATATGAACAACTCAAAAATCTACAGTATTTATTTTTTCTAAGAAAAATTGTATTTAGTCATTTCTTTCATGACACATAATCACATATTAGCAAATTCAAAATTTAATGTGTCAAAAACATACACAAAATTTGGATTCATATATAAATCTACAAAATTTTAATTATAATTCAGAATGGAATATTCCCACTCGTGCAACGAAATGGGCTCTAATAAAATATTTTCATAATTTTATTATAAAAAATGACATCTTTGATAATTTGATGAAGATTACAATTACTCCAAAAGCACTTGTTGACTGCATCCATTTTAGTCTAGTTATATGGGTAACGTTCTCTCCAATCACCCCTTCCTTAACGATCAATCCATGATAATAGAATAATCACTTCATTAAAAAAGAAAAAAATGATTGCATTAGAGAACGTACTGCAAATTAATTTCAGTTGTACGTAGTTTTGACTCCTAATTTAGTAAATCTACACAGTTTCCACTCCTAATTTCGTAAAGCTTTATGCCGCTCAGGACTTGCTTATCCTACATATTGCCTTGAAAGTAGTTCAAACTTAAACAAAATGCTACTTGATTGGGAACTCCCTTCTCACTCTTTCATTTCTCCAACTAGTCATTGTCCTACTATACATGTCCTTATTGCATCCATAAATCCACCAGAGACACATTTCTATTCTTAAACCTACCACATTATCTTTCTTGTGATCCTATTACATTCTTACTATGACACAATTAAAACCATATGGATTTCTTTCTTCCATCTCTAAAGCAGGAATATTCCTAATAGCTTCACCTTTCAAACTTCATCACCACCCTTACAGCAATAAATAGGGATTATCGTCAAACATCGTGTAAATTTACATTTTGAATCCAGAGCATTACTCGAATGAAGATTCCAGCCAACCAGTTCCCCCATTGCTAAACCTTGAATGAATACACAAATAGAGAAACATTTCCTTCTCCAAATTCTTAGACCAACCAAAAAGTATTTACAATTTGCATCATTGGATCACAGAATCATGAAATTGAAGATCAAAACACAAGCATCTACAATATATCAATGGCATACACAAATGTTCAAATTTAAGAGCGAAAACGGAACCAAGCGACAAAGAGACAATACCTTAGTGAACATCCCAATACCACACTCTATGAAGACTTTGGCCAAGAAGAGATCATCAGCCAACAACCGCTCCTTGAACCCACCAAATTGAAGCAGCCACCGGAACAGCGGCGTCTTCTCGAGCTCACAGTACCTAATAACAACGGATCCCGGTATTTTACCGGACTCGATCGCCGCCGCCAAGTCCTTCGGAATACTGTCCAATGACCGCCCGAGCTCCGCCAACGCCAGAAACGCCTCCTCCTCGTTCCCACCGAATCCCTTTTCCTCTCCCTCACCACCACCACCATCCCCGCCGCCTCCTCCGGAGCTACGCCCATTTCCACCGTCAATGCCATCGCCTCCGGAAAACACTAAAACCGGCCGTTTACTGGTGTGATTCGCCCGCCAGGTGAGAGTACTGCTGGTGGTGATGGTGGTGGTGCGGAGGCCTATGTTGAACGGCGGTGGTGATTTTGGGTATAATGAACGATTGAGATTGAGTTTGGTGAAACCGAGAGTCCGATTGGAGGACGTGAAACCAGTGGCGATCGACATTTCGTGTGCAGAGTTTATTTGCTCTGTTTTGGCGTTGTGAGCCTCTCTCCCTCTCCCTCTCTCTCTCTATATATATGCAGTCCCATGTGAGTTAGTTCGTGTACAGTTTTCTCTCTCTAAATGTACATATTAGTTTTAGAGAGAGAGAGAGAGACGTGCGTCGAAGACTGAGGTAGGTGTCATGGGTAAGAAAGGCAAAACCCAGGCGGGAGAATATGGGAGGTGTGAGGCACGCTCTTTTTCTTTCGGCAATAAAAGCTACCACTTTTAGGTGGACTAGTACCATAAAATAAAAGAGATTATTTGATGTTCTTGGAGAAACTATTAGTATTTTGAAGCATTATATTATTCTTGCTTCACATCTTAAATAGTCACGAAATTTACGTATGGAATCACTTGACAGAGAGTTTCATTGTATTGATAAGAAGTGAAGCAAGTATTACATGATGTTACAAGAGTGTTGAATAATTTTTCCTTGAGCGTCATCTCCTCTCACAAATATTATGGTTTTCTTAAGTCTGTTACTGTTTTAGGATTGTCTAACAGGATGACCGTTGCATATGTGAAAGAAGCAGCAAGAATGACATAAGGTTGAATAATTTTTCGAAATAGTCAGCAAGGAGGACCTCCAATGCATTTTCGGCTTCAATTTCTATATACTTTTCTCATTGCAATTGTCTATGGTAATTGTAGCTTTCACAAAAATGTTCTTTTTTTTTTTTTTTCGTATGCTTCTCCTCTTTGGTAGGTAAAAGTTTGTTTTGGTAGGTAAAGGAATTTTTTTTGGGTAGGTGTTGCTAGATGGTGTCTTGTGTTTTGGTAGCTAGACTTAATTTTTCTTTTTTCTTTGTAATCATTTTTGTATGAGCTACAAATTGAGATGCAACTCTTGATGTATCCGCACAAAGTCTCTCGATGGTGTATTACAGATCAGATTTAGAGATTATGAGAAGGGTCACTCCAAATTGCGTAGCTCATTACTATTAGATTTTAAAAAGTAACATGAAATATATTTTTTAGCTTCAACTTTGGATTCCTCTACTAGGATTGTACATTTTTCATTCCCTTAGTAAAAGAGTTTGAAATAATATGAGATAAAATGCTTTAGTGATTTTTTTTTTATCTGGTTGAAGGGGAAGGAATGTTTTAGTTATTATACTTTGGTTATGAAAATGGTGGACTCAAACACCTCTGCTAGGGCACATTACCCCTCAACTCACCCTAAGCATCAACCTCCTTAGTAGGTACACTAAAGGTCATCCGATCAGGAAGCGCGGTGGGGGGCTAAAATGGTAGAGTTGGCCCCAGTATGTCGCTATGAGGTCTCAAACCCAAGCCTCAACCCACTAAGTTCAAGTTTCCACCACTAAACCAATGACTCATTGATTTATTATACTTGGCAAAAGCAAAAGTGTTGGTGAACAACCTTCAAGTTCAAGATTCCACCACTGAACCAACAATCTGTTGGTTTATTGTACTTGGCAAAAACAAAAGTATGGATCTAATAAGAGCCAAGCCCAAAATAGAAAATGTCTAGCCTAAGAAAGTCGGCCCAATACTGTCGACCTAGCGGGTCGGGCTTGTGCCTACCCTGGGCCCCTAGGGGACTAGCCCAAGAGTTGTGGTCCAAAAACTATAAGGACTAATGGGTCCAGCAAACACAAGTCTCATTCCTCAATGGACTAGGACATCAAAGGATAAGTCCAATGCATCATAAACTAACCCAAAGAGGATGACTTTTAGAAGCAGATTGACTACAACTTCCAAAGAGAATATGGCATTCCGATAACTATAAATACCTCATACACTAAAAAGGCAATGTATGTTCACTAGTGTTCTAGTTAAAAGTATTTTATTTGATTTATTGTGATTAAACTTGCTAACTTAATTATCGGAGTACCTTCGACCCAAAGAAGATCGATACATTCTCATTGTTTTCTTCTCTTGCGAATAGTTTGTGCTCATCAATTTGGTTTGTGCATTGAATCAGGCCTTCCCAAAAGTCTTACTTACAATTTGCACCGTCTATGAGACAGTTTAAGCAACAATGACTATCAGCTATCTTAGAGGCAGAATTGAGCCCACTAGTAAGGAGGTTAAAGATAGTTGAGATGTTCCTCATCATAAGGACACTCACCTGTCTGACCACCGAGATGATGCGGCACAAAGGCAGGGAGGTTGTCCGATAAAGTCAGAGATATAAGTCCCTAATCATAACCATTAAAGGAACCATCGCAGGAATTTGAACCCCTCGATCTCTAATGGGCAGCTGCCTGGTGATATCACACCCTGAGTTGTCGAGCAGGAACTCTGACGACGAGATGAAAAGATTTCTAATCTCTAGTCTCAAGTCAAAGCTATAAGAGAGGCTATTGTAAGGAGAGATGGACGAGTCTGCGAAAGATTGCCAGATTGATGTAGAAGAAGGAGGACGAATTCTAGAAGCATAAGCATCACTTTCACACATCTAGTTGCAAGCTACGTCTCCAGCACTGGACATTACAAGGACAAACAGGAAAATCGGCATCGTGAGATAAATTAGACTCCACCCGTAGGAGATCAGACAAAAGCCGACCCAGAGCAGAAGGACTAGGACCAATGGTTGAATGAGTGACAAGACAATAGGGACAAGCACCATACGCGATAGATAGCCCTTAACCTAGCCAGAAGAGCCCTTGATCAAATCGCGTCAACACTCTTTATAGAGGAAATTAAAGGTCGTCGACCTCTAAGAAAATTTACACCGCCAAAGTTTACACCCTATGATGGAAAGTCAGATCCTATTAGTCATGTTCGGCACTATAAACAGATGATGACACTATGGAGTGGAGACGAGTCTTTAATGTGCCGAGTTTTCCCATCAAGTCTTGGAGAGGTAGCCTTGCGATGGTTTAACAAATTATCGTCTAGATTAATAGTAGGTTGGAGGCAACTTGCCAAATTATTCACCGCTCACTTCATCACAAACAACAAGCAGCCTAAGGATATAAACTACTTGTTGACCTTACAGAAGAAGGACGGAGAAAGGTTACATGCATATGCAAGACACTACTGGGAGGCCTACAACGAAATTGAGGAGTGCAACGAACAATTAGCCATCATACAATTTAAGATCGGGCTACCTAGGGAGCACCGATTAAGGCAATCCTTGATAACAAAAAAAATAGCTACTAGGTTATAGGATCTAATGCTGAGAATTGAGCAGTACGCTAGAGTAGAAGAAGACATTGCATAGCCGATCCAAGAGAAGGTTGGGAAGAACTCAGATAAGAAAGACGGAAGGGAAAACAAGAAGCCCCGACACGAAAAAAACAACAACCGAGGCAAAAAAATGATCGAATGAGTTAACACATTCTTTAAGGACCCGATCTATAAAATTTTGTCCCAAATTTGGGACAAACCTTTTTTCAAGTGGCCACCAAAGTTGGTAGGAGACCCCACAGCACGAAACCAAAGAAAGTTTTGCTCCTACCACAAGGAAAAGGGGCACCAGACAGAGTATTACAGACACCTGAAAAATCATTTGGAAGAATTGAAAAAATCTGGCCACCTTGACCAGTACATCGACCAAGAGAAGACTAAAGAGGAAGCAGAGCAGAGCAAGCAAGAAGGTGCCTTACAGAAGGAATCTCGGACAAAGCCACCTTGGGTAATTATAGTGTTGTATTGATCAATAAGGTCGGCAGAGGTACACCCTCACAAGAATCGAGCGGAGATCTAGAAAACAGCACACCTGAGGAAAGTGATGCAAATTGAGCCTTCAACCAAGAAGGTCAAAGTTGGTAGTAGTGCCGAGGCCATAACCTTACTGACGATGATTTAGTGAGAGTTCAAACACCCCATAATGATGCACTGGTGGTGACACTACTGTCATGCTCAGATTTTTCGCACTCGAGGAATACTCCCACAAGCGGGAAAAATGCTGTACTCTCTCGTTAGAACTCACCCTCCTAGAAGAATGAGTGCGACTAGGTTTGAATTGAAAAATTGGTTTGAATAAATGGCTTTTGAAAAAGATCGGAGTCGCCACCTAACTTGATTAAGGTGAGTTAGGTCACCTAAAAACTAAGCATAATCCGAAAACTACACCTAGGGTATTTGAAAAATGATTTTGAAAATATCTCCTCGAAAGAGGGTTTTTAAGAAAAACAGGTTGTTTAGCAACCTTTGGAAAACATTTAGCCCTTTTTAGAAAAATAACTCCTTTTTGGTCTTTGAAAACAGTGATCTAGGTTCGGAGGTTGGTTACGTGTAGGGAAGACGCACTAAGCTATCATCCTACCCCGCCCTTTCGGTACCTACATGTCAATCTACCCTAGATTCACCTATGAGAGTCTTTAACTAACTATAGTTCAATCCTATCCATTTTGAAAAAGAATATTTGAAAAGAAACTAACATGATGCATAATGTGCAAGTGCAAGATAAGAGAGTTGAAAAATAGATTTGGAAATAAATTTGAAAAGAATATGATTTGAAAATAGATTTGAAGACATGAAATTGAAATTGGAAAGTTTGAAAATTGGAAGTAAAAATTTGAAAATAGAAATTTTGAAATTGGAATTTTGAAAATAGATTAGAATTTAAGATTTGGAAAGATTTTGGAAACCGCACCCATGAGGGTGGAATTAAAAATTTGAAAAGTATTGTGACCGCACCTATGAAGGTTGCCTACGTATCCCTTTGGGGGAATCAGGTTAGTCGTAGTTCGGACCGGAGTCCGATTGAAAAGAGATTGATTTGATTGAAAGAAAGAGATTGAATTGAAAATTGGATTTGATTTGAGATTAGAAGAGGAGATTGGAAATTGAAATTGAGAAGATTGGACTTGCTTTGGAAAAATTGATTTTGGAAAAAC
Organism: Euryodendron excelsum; assembly: GCA_033060915.1. Taxonomy (NCBI): domain Eukaryota; kingdom Viridiplantae; phylum Streptophyta; class Magnoliopsida; order Ericales; family Pentaphylacaceae; genus Euryodendron; species Euryodendron excelsum. The sequence continues at coordinate 40,796,066 of CM065382.1, forward strand.
TTGATTTTAGAAAACCTAGACTTAGGAAAGATAGGAGACCTAGGAAAGACTTGAGATTAAGAAAGATTAGATTGGAATGTTGGATTTGGAAAGATCTTGAAAGAGTTGGAAACTTGGAATTTAGGAAAAATTTAGATTAGGAAAGTTTCGAATTAGGAAAGTGTCATTTTTGGAAAGCTTGAAATTAGGAAAGTTCTACGTTTAGGAAAGTTTTGAAATTAGGAAAGTTCTGAATTTAAGAAAGTTTTGAAAATTGGAAAGTTTTGAATTTAGAAATATTTTGAAAAAAGGAAATTTTGAATTTAGAAAGCTTTGAAAACAAGGAAGTCTTGAAAATAAGAAAGTTTTGTTTTAGGAAAGGTTTGAAAAAGAAAAGTCTTCAGTTTAGGAAATGTTTGAATTAAGAAAGTTTTGAATTTAGAAAAGCCTTAGATTTAGGAAGATTTTGAAGTTTTGGAAAGTTTAGAGTTTAGAAAGATTTGGGTTTAGAAAGATTTAATTTAAGAAAGTTTTGAATTTAGGAAGCTTAGAATTTTAAAAAGATTTGAAATTTAGAAAGTTTAGGATTTAGAAAGTTTTAGAGTTTGAATTTTAGAAAATCTTGAAATTAGGAAAGGCTTGAGTTTAGGAAAGGTTCGAAAACTTAGGTTTAAGAAGTTAAGATTTGAAAAGAGGGTAGAATTAGGAAAGGGTTGAATTAGGAAAGATTTGAAAGTTGAGTTTTAAAATTCAGGAAAGATTTTTATGTTCAAGTTTTGGAAATTTAAGATTTAGGAAAGTGGAAGTTTAGGAAGGATTTGAATTAGGAAGAAATTGGATTTTGTTTCTAAAAGAGAAAGGTTGGATTTTGTTTCCAAAAACGGAGGACGGGATCCTAAAGGGAAGATAGGATTTGGCAAGGATTTGGAAAGAAAGACTCTAGAAACCCTAGATTTGTAAAATTATAGTTTTGACGTAGAAAATAGGTTTTGGAAACATGTATAATTTTGATGTAGAAAACGAGAGGTTTTGGAAACCTAGGTTTAGGGCAAAGTTTGAAAACCATGTTTTTGGGCAGAAAATTTAGGGTTTCCTAATTGTGGGTTCTAGGACTTGACTTGGGCTCTAAGGAAAGAGTTTTTGGAAAGTACACTTTTGGAAACGAAGGTTTTCTAGAAGGGAATCATAGGGAGGAGTTTTTGGAAAGTGAATTTGAAGAGGGAGTTTTTGAAAAAAGATTTTAAAGAAAAGGGGTTTTGGAAAGTGTGTTTTTAGAAACGTGTTTTTTGGAAGGAAAATCCTAAAGGGGAATTTCTAGAAGGGAGATTTTGAAGAAGAGAGTTTTTGGAAAGATTTTTAGGGAGTGTTTTTAGAAAGTGAATTTTTAGGAGAGAGAGTTTTGGAAAGGAGTTGAAAAAGGGGGTTTTGAAAAATAGATTTTGGAGGGGAGTTTTTGAAAACAATTTTGGAGAGGAGAGTTTTAGGAAAGTATGTTGAAAAAGAGATTTTTAGAAAGAAAGACTTTTTGAAAAGAGAGTTTTTAGAAAGAATAAAAACGTCTCACTTTCCTAAAGAGATTCTAGTCATAAGAGGGCTAGAACCACTTTAAGAAAGTGGTTTTGAAAACAATAAGGTTTGAAAATATAGACCAAAAAGGTCACTTTTAATGTAACACTTTCCTAAAGCAACCCTAGCCATGGAAAGGCTAGAATCACCCTAGAATCGTGATTTTGAAAACATGTTTTTGAAAAAGAGATTTTGATGCAATTTTGAAAACAAGTTTGAAAACGATTTGAAAAACAACTTTGAAAACTGTTTTTGGAAGATGCAAGACTATGATATGTACAATGCAATTTGGAGTCGTGAACATACAAGGTTAAGGCTTCACCACATAATCAAGGGGGCCGGACCCACGTGGTCTTTGGTTAGACTAGAAGAAAGCCCCCGACACGGTGACTCTCCAATAGCCCAATCCTATACATGAACCGAGAGTCCCCTTGTTTCAAGCATGCAAAGAAAGGGGGGGAAAGAGATGGGGGATTAAAATAGAGAAAACCCAAGTGGGTTGGAGAGAGAAGAGAGAGGGGAAAGTACATAAAATTAAAGAGAAAGCCTACCGTATGTCTTCTTTATTTTGCGCGCCGCACTGTCTTCGGTCTTCGGTCTTTGTCTTGATCTTCACCTTCAGTCTTCAAGAGTTGTCTTCAAGCTTTGGATGGCAGCTCTTCAAGTCTTCAAAGGATGGTTAAAGGCTAGTGTATGAGTGTATGGGGGAGTGTATAAGTGTATAGGAGAGTGTATAGGAGGCTAGGGTTTGTGTATAGGAGGCTAGGGTTTGGAAAAACCTAAGGAAACTAGGGTTTTGGAGGTGCTCGAGCTCTGTATATCAAAATATAGGATTTTTAGGTTAAGTTTGCAGACCCCTTTCATGTTGAATGAGGCTCTGTATTTATAGAAGGAGGACAAACCTGGCGCCTGTTGCAGTGGCGCTAGGGCAAACTTTACACTGGTGCCACTAGGAGTGGCGCCAGGCCATTTTTTGGCTTGGCGCCACTAGTAGTGGCGGCCAGCCAATTAGGAAAGGTTTAAGGTCGGCAAGCAACGTATCTTTGACTAGATTTGAGCACCTGTACTAGTGACTACCATGTAATTTTTAGCCTGGCTTCACTGGGAATGACTCCGGAAAGTCTGGGAATGATTTGAAGGATCCGGGAATGACCCGGAAGGCTGGAAAGGGGCAGGAACACTTAAAGTAGTGTCCTGGAGGTATTTGACTTGAAAAATGAAGATAAGGTGAGTCGGACAGGTTGACCGGGCCTTTAGGGGCAAAACGGTCAATCGGACTGGGAAATTGCCGGGACAGACTCGGATTGTCCCAGAAAAAGACTTGGGATCTGAAAACATTATTCAGAATGTTCCCGGAGGTTGCCAGTTTGATTCCCAGAGCCGGCGTGGTCGGAAAAGGAGACCGGCTCACTAGGGGCAAAACGGTCATTTTGTACCGGGTTTGCCGGAACTTACTCGGAATGGTCCGGAAAGGTAAAGGAAGGCCGAGAACACTATAAAAAGTATTCTCGGGACATTACCAGTTTGATACCCAGAGCCGGTGTGGTCGAAGAAGGAGACCGGCCCTCTAGGGGCAAAACGGTCATTTTGTACCGGGTTGGCCGAAACTAACTTGGAATGATCCGGAAAGGTAAAGGAAGATTGAGAATACTATAAAAAGTAGTCTCAGGGGGTTACCGGTTTGATACCCAGAGCCGGTGTGATTCCCGGGGCATTCGGATGCTTAGGGGCAAAATGGTCATCTTGACCAGAAAGTCTCGGAAAAGGTCCTAAGGGCAGCCTAGTCATTTTTCACCGAAGTGAGCTAACAGACACGGGTGTTGACCTGGGTTTTGAGTGTTTCCGCCACTCTAACAGCGGTCGTCATGACACAGGGATTTGTTGCCAATTCCCTATATCAACCTATTCGTGAGTATTTCCGCTACTCTAACGGTTTTGTGAGTACTTCCGCTACTCTAACGGTTTTGTGAGTATTTTTGCTACTCTAATGGTTTTGTGAGTATTTCCGCTACTTTAACGGTTTTGTGAGTAGTTTTGCTACTCGGACCGTCTCGAGGAATAAACTGTCTCGAGAGAGGGATTGGAAAGGGGTCTTACCGTCTTCGAAGAGACGTGCCTGGATTGGGACCGTCCCAAGGAATAAACTGTCTCAAGAGAGGGATTGGAAATGGGTCTTACCGTCTCCGAAGAGACGTGCCTGGATTGTGAGTGTTTCCGCCACTCTAACGGTTTTGTGAGTACTTCCGTTACTCTAATGGTTTTGTGAGTTTTTTCGCTACTTTAACGGTTTTGTGAGTATTTCCGCTACTTTAACGGTTTTGTGAGTAGTTTTGCTACTCGGACAGTCTCGAGGAATAAACTGTCTCGAGAGAAGGATTGGAAAGGGGTCTTACCGTCTCCGAAGAGATGTGCCTGGATTGGGACCGTCCCGAGGAATAAACTGTCTCGAGAGAGGGATTGGAAAGGGGTCTTACTGTCTCCGAAGAGACGTGCCTAAATTGTGAATGTTTCCGCCACTCTAACGGTTTTGTGAGTATTTCCGCTACTCTAACGGTTTTGTGAGTATTTCCGCTACTCTAACGGTTTTGTGAGTAGTTTTGCTACTTGGACCGTCTCGGGGAATAAACCGTCTCGAGAGAGGGATTGGAATTGGAATAAGAAAGAACAATGCCCCTAAGGGCATTTTGGTCATTTTGCCTCTATTTGGGCCCGGCAGGCCCGTGAAGTGATGGAGAGAAGGAATTTGGACCTCGAGAACTGGTTTCGATTGGAATATGCCCACAATGACTTGAAAACAAGTCTGGACGGAGTGTAGACTGCCGAGCGGTCAAAAATGGGGTGCTTACAACTACGACTGGGGGATTATGACGTCAGGAGAATTTTGATCGATCAAGGGAGCTTGTCTGAAGTCATGTATTACGACCTCTTCAAAAAGTTAGAGTTAAAAGATTCCGACCTGCAGCTATCCCTAAACTCTTTGATAGGCTTCAGTTCAAACCCAGTCTAGCCACTGGGAAAGGTGATGATCCCAGTGGTTGTAGGAGGAATTACGCTTTAGATAGAGTTCCTAGTAGTCACCTTGCATTCCCTCCATAATGCAATCATAGGCCGGATGTGGTTGCACCTTATGAAGGCCATATCATCCACCTACCACCAACTGATTTGCTTCCCAACCCTCAAAGGAGTTAGAGAGATCCGAGGAAATCAGGTGACAGCCAAGCAATATTTTTTGACAGCTTGTGCCACCAAAGTAAAAGTGGGTAAGGTCTAGATGATGAAATACCATAAGGACACACCCACTATCGACAATATCGAGCAGACACTCGAAAAGAAGGACGTGAAAGACCTAAAAAGCGTGGAGATAGATCGGCATGACAAGAAAAATTACTTTGTGATCGGCACGTCCCTATCCAAGATTGAAGAAAAATTACTAATCAAACTGCTAACACGTTGCATCAAAATCTTTGCTTAGACCCCTTATGACATACTGGGAATAAACCCAAAGGTAGCCTGCTATAGACACAATATTGATCCATAGTTCCAACCTGTAGTCCAAAAAGGAAGGAGGGTAGCTGCACAATACGTTGATGCAGTAATCGAGGAGGTGAAAGGGCTTCTTGAAGTGAGAGCAATTAGGAAAGTTTTCTACCCACGTTAACTGTCCAACACAGTAGTGGTGAAGAAGAAGAGCGCCAAATGGAGGGTGTGTGTGGACTTCACCAACCTAAATAGAGCATGCCCCTAGGACTCTTTTTCTTTTCCAAAGATTGACCAGCTAGTGGATGCAACAGCTGGATATGAGAGAATAACATTCCTAGATGTCTATCGTGGGTATCACCAAATACCACTCCATGAGGATGATCAAGAAAAAACCGCCTTTATCACCCCGAAGGGGTATTTTCTACTACAAAGTTATGTCATTTGGACAGAAGAACACCGGTGCTACCTACTAAAAATTAGTTACGAAGATGTTCAAAGAGCACATCGGCAATAAGGTAGAAGTTTACATTAATGACGTGGTGATCAAAAACAATGTCGGCAGGCTCCACCTTGGTAACTTGAAAGGAGTGTTTGATATCCTGAAAAAAATACAAAATAAGGCTCAATACCTCCAAATGCGTGTTCAGGGTAAGTTCGGGGAAATTCTTAGGATTCTTGGTTACACACCGAAGAATTAAAGCAAACCCACAACAAATTAGTACAATCTAGAATATCCAAGCCCTGAAAAACATCAAGGAAGTCTAGAAGTTGACTGGGATGGTAGCGGCTCTTAACAGGTTCATCAGCCGATCTTTAAATAAATGCCGACTATTTTTTTAACTCCTGAAGAAACAAGAGCAGTTTAGTTAGAGGTCGAACTATGATCAAGCCCTTGCCAATCTAAAGAGTTATATGACCCAGCCACCACTCATTTTCACTCTGTTCAAACACGAGGAGCTTTACCTATACCTGGCAATTTTAAAGCACGTTGTCAGTGCCGTACTACTTCGGTAACAAGATAGACAACAGAAGCCGGTTTATTATGTCAGTGAAACTCTTTTGGAGGTAAAAGCTAGATATCTACCTTTAAAAAAGTTGGCTCTCACATTAATGATGGCATCACGCAAGCTGGTGCATTACTTTAGAGCCCATACTATCACAGGAGAGTACACGACTAAAAATAAGGCTTTGCTTGCCGATCTGTGCCAAGCTATAGAGCTAAAAATTACGAAGATAAAGCATCTACTCAGACTTATAGGTGGTTCTGAACCAAATCACAGGAGAGTACACGACTAAAAATAATAGAATGGCATAGTACCTGGTAAAAGCACAGGAATTATTGAAAAAGTTTAACAAACACAAGCTGTATCAGATCGGTCGGGATAACAATGCCCATGCTGATGCCTTGCCAACACTCACAGCAGCCTTGAAATCAGGATCCAAGAGAACAATCCATATTAAGACCTTGGCTAGCCTGAACATCTTTCAAGAAAAAGACCAAATACTGGCCATTGAAGAGCTAGGACCATCTTGGATGGATCCAATTATTGACTACCTTGACAAAGAAAAATTGCCAGAGGACAGGAATGAAGCCAGGAGAATAAAACATAAATTCTTAAAGTATTGGCTGTCACCCAGTAAAGAGCTATACAGAAGATCTTTTACGGCTCTTTATGTACATTGCGTTCATCCTGACAAAGTACATGGCATCTTGTTCGACATTCATGAAGAGATCTATAGAATTCATATCGGCGGAAGATCGCTCGCCCACCAATCTATTTCACAGGGCTTCTGGTGGCCCTATATGTGGAAGTGTGCCACTCAATACGTAATGAAGTGTTAGAGGTGCCAGAAGTTCTCACTATTAATCCACCAGCCAGCTGAGGACCTCACTGTTCTCACTACGAATCTACCAGCCAGCTGAGGACCTCACTACCATTACTAGCCCCTGGCCTTTTGCTCAATGAGGACTAGATATAATCGGTGCTTTGCCACAAGCCTTAGAGAATAAGAGGTTCCTCACTGTCACAATAGACTACTTCACAAAGTGGGTGGAAGCAGAGCCCCTATTAACCATTAAAGAGATAGATGAACAAAGATTTGCTTGGAGGAGTATAATTACAAGGTTCGGCATTCCACGTGCACTAGTCTCGAACAATGACACCCAGTTCGATGGAAATATGTTCAGAGGATTTTTTAACGAACTTAGGATTAGAAATTATTACTCAACATTGACCTATCCACAATGCAACGAACAAGCTGAGATTTCCAACAAGACAATGTTGGACATAATAAAAAGAGGCTAGAAAAAGCTAAAGAGAGATGGGTGGAAGAGCTGCCCAGTGTCCTTTGGTCCTATAGAACCACTCCAAGGAGATCTACAGGTGAAACCCCTTTCTCAATGGCATATAGGGTCAAAGTAGTAATTCCCTTAGAGGTCAGACTCCTAATAATCAGATTGGAAGCATTCAATACCGGGCTTAATAATTAGACCTTGGCCAAAGACCTGGACCTCATTGAAGAAAAGAGGGAGGCGGCCCTACTCAAGCTCACTAGTTATCATCAGCAGGCCAGTTGATCCTACAATAAGTGGGTTCAGCCAAGAGCCTTTGTACCTAGAGACCTAGTACTTAGAAAGATATTAGGGGCAGCAAGAATCTAGCAGATGGAAAGCTCAGTCCCAACTAGGAGGGTCAGTACAGAGTTGCATCCTATATCGGTCTGGAGGCATACCAGCTAGAGATTATTGAAGAAGGGTGCCAGTTACCCCGACCATGGAATGCAAACAACCTCAAAAAATTCTATCAATAGAAAAGCTATTAAAATTTGTTTTGTCATTAAAGATTATGTTTTCCTTTAAATCGCATAAGTTGTGCATTCTCAAACGACACTGATATTCGAAGCCATGCTAAGGGAGAAGAACCAAAGAAAACAAAATAAAAATCAAGTGTAAAAGGTTGGTCATGTCCAAGTTGGGTAAGTCTGCCAATGAAGGCCAAAACAAAAACCAAGTGTAAAAGTTTAGTCCTATCCAAGTTAGGTAGGTCGGCCAACGAAGGCCAAAATAAAAATCAAGTGTAAAAGCTTAGTCCTGTCCAAGTTGGGCAAATTGGCCAATGAAGGCCAAAATAAAAGCTAAGTGTAAAAAATTTGGTCTTGTCCAAGTTGGGCAGGTCGGCCAATGAAGGCCAAAGCAAAAACAACCAATAAAGGCCATAAGAAAGTAAGTAGTAAAGTTCAAAAACCTAAATTCACCTAAAGATGAACAAAAATTAGAACCATTCGATTGAAACAGAAGAGCCTTCTTTCATTAAAAGAACGAAAAAAGATACAGTATTTCAGCAAAAGTAAAAATGAAAAAAGCCCTAAAGTTAAGGCATGATAGCTACAATTGTTTGGACTCCGAGTGACCAATCCGTAGCAACTAACTCAGTCATCTGAGCCCTCGATGTTTCAGAAATAGCAGTCGCATCCACAGGAACATTTATACCTTCTATAACTTCAGTTGGACCCTCAAGATCAGCCTCCATTGCTATCTCTAGATAGTTATTGTTCTACAGAGAAGAGGAGCTCTTGACCTTCATTTCTTTTAGAGCTCCTTTCCAGCCTTGGACAAAAATGGATTGAGACACATCAATCATCTGCTAAGCAAAGTCTTGGGCATTATCAGCCACACCCTGTTTATAACTTGCCTCGGTCTTAGCCTTTGCCTTGGTGAGATTTTCTTGAAGGCCCTCAACTTCAGCCTTCACCTTGTATAACTCCATTGAAAGCATAACATTATCATCCTCTAACTTGGACAGATCAACACTCTTCTTATTAAGCTCATTGGTAACCTTAGTCAGAGAAATCTTTTCCTTCTCAACCTCTTTGGTCGCCGTCAGCTCAGCCTTCTTTGTGTCGATCCACTCGTCCTTAAGCTTGGAATGCTCCTGTATCAACTGTTTGTGCTCGTTACAAAGCTTAACATGCTTCTTGGCCACATCAGAAGCTTCATTAGCTAGAATCCAGTAACGGCGCATGGCCTCCAAAGCATTGAGCGAGCCCTAGAAATAAAAGAACTTGTCAAAGAAAATACTAAACCAAAGCAAAAAAAGAGAATAAAAGTAGAGAAACTTACCACAAATGAGTCATGAAAGGCTCCCAAGAAAATTGACATGTCATTGCTGTTTTTCAGCATATCAACATCTACCTGTTGGATAGCGTTTTGGAGTACTCCTATTGCAACTTCTGCTGTATTGATCATAGAGTCCCGCATCATCATGCGGCGAGTATATGTCAGGATTGATGACTTCGTAGTTGGCATCTTCAGCTGCAGCACTACTACCCACACTAGGATCAATTGTCGCGACCTTTAGTTTCTTCACCACTCCTTTTTCACTAACCTCGTAGCCATCTTCTTCTTCTCGAGTTCAGGGACGTTGATCTCCACAATGGTAGGAGGAGGGGGCACAACCTTCGCAGCACCAGTCTCTAGCTTCCCTAAATTCTTAAGCTGTTTCGTCGCCTTTTTAAGCATCAACTCTTTCAAGTTCATCTTGTTTGCAGAGTTGGAGTCTGAAGGTGAAGGAAAGACTAGCTTCCGCTTTCTCCCAATCTTCACCATAACTCAACGATCGGGCAGAGTGTATGAAGTGGAAGTAGAGGCCAAGTCAGAGGAAATTAACCACCCAGAAGAGATATCCTAGATCAAATGACTCCTGCTGTCAAAAATATTGACAAGCACGTCGACAAAGATTGGAGACAATTCGAAGGATGCCCAGCTCGGAAAAAAAACCCTGGAGGTCATTGGCATGTCGGCTTTAAGAGTTTGACCTCCTGCACCTACAACAGGCGACGTGTTAGTAGGCAAATCAGCAATGGTCACTTCACCATCAAGATGCACACGTTCAATGGTCATCCCATGGCAATTTCCTTAAAATCACTAGTCGCACCCTCCTCTACTAATTGGGCAAGCACTCCCACAGGAATTCTTGAGGCAGGTGTGAAGGATGAAACCCAAAGTGGGTAGTTGAGTAGGATGTGGGGAACCATTGCAATATTATGAAGCCAACCTTCTCCTCGGTAGTTCAAAACCTTGTGCAAATCATTAAGATTGACTCCCCAAGTCGTCTTCTTTGTACTATTCGTATTGGACTTCAAAAAAAGCTAAATCAAAGCAGGTTAGAAGTGTATAAGCTAATATGCACTAAAGGAGAAAAGTCGGCACCAAACCTAAGTCTTTAAGGGTTCTACGGCACCGTACCGACGGTATCTGGTTGGCAGAAAGGTTGCCAAACTCTCAAGGTCCAAAAACCCAGACTCTGATATCGTCGACACCCTTACCCAAAGACGGGAGGCATTTCATTATCTCCTTACTTTTATCAGTAGCTTTAAGGTAAACTTTTCAGCTATCACCCCCGACCTTACACAGAGTGTAGCAGTAGTGGAGCTCTACGATTCCTAGGTTAACACCCATGATTTGGTTCAGCTATAGGATTCCCGTGATAATCTTATAAATATTTGGATGTGCTTTGGACAGTGACACATTATGGTAATGGAAGAATTTTATGAAGGAGTGCAAAGGAAAACTAACGCCGCCCTCTACAATGGCAAACAAAGAGAAAGGAATTTTATTAATTCCTTCTCAGTCTTTTCCATCCTATGGTTATCAGAGGCAACTAACTCTAGACTGACTTGGTTAGTGATCATGTATCTAGCCTTAAAAGTAGCAAAAACTGCCGAACTACTCACAAGCTTCTTAAGATGAGCTGCCATCAAGGAATGACCACTCGAAGGAATGGGCAAAACAAGAGAAGGCAGGGTTGAAAGAACTTATAGTGGTAGGGGTAAGACCACTCTCTCTTAACCGAAACCTTAAGCCAAGCAAGAATGCTGAGGAAGTGGAAGGAGATACACGTTTTATAGCAAATGCTGTCACCAGTTCAAAGGCCAAGAAATGACAACAATCACGTCACCCAGCTTAACCATCACCTCAACAATCAATTCCTAGGAACCCTTTTAATAACAAGGCCAATATAAGGTGGCCACGTGGTGTGTAAACCCTTATAACAATGAGAGATTAAGAGGCAGATCATAAATAAAAAGCTTAGCCCTTGTCCCCCTATTAATTCAAACAGGGCGTAATGGCTGGAGAGCAATTGTAGGCCCAATAAGAATCAAGCCCAGAACAAAAGATTTCTAGCCCAAGAAGGTTGGTCCAATACTGCCGACCGAGCAAGCTGGGCTTGTGCCAACCCTAGACCAATTCCCAAGGGGACTGACTCAAGGGTTGTGGTCCAAAAACTATAAGGACTAATGGGTTCATGAGACACAAGTCTCATTCATCAATGGATTATTGAAGGATAAAGTCCAATACATCATAAATCGATCCAAAGGGGATGACTCCTAGAAGGAGATTGATTACAACTCTCAAAGGAAATATGGCATTCCGATAAATATAAATACCCTATGTACTAAAGAGGCAAGGTATGTTCACTGGTGTTCTAGTATAGAGTACTTTATTCGGTTTATTATGATTAAGCTTGCTAACTTAATTATTGGAGTGCCTTCGATCCAAAGAGGGTCAACGCATTCTCATGGTCTTCTTCTCTTATAGATAGTTCATACTCGTCAATTTGGTTCGCATATTGAATCAGGCCTTCCCAAAAATTTTACTTACAAAAAGTGTTAGTGACAAGCGGTTTAAGTGGGAGCAACTAGAGCCATTACAAAATTAATGTGCCTTGGATCTCATATGGGTCCAATTTTTAGCAAACTTATGGGTAAAACAGAGAAAATAAAATGAGAAAATAGGTGAATTTTGTTAACGAAATTAAAAAAAAAAAAATTAACTTCTTTTTACTTTAAACTATTGATATTTGATATATTCCTGAAAGTTTATCTAATCCCATCTTCAAAAAGAAAAAGCAGACCATGACCAACTTTTTTTTAAAAAAGAAGTTGGGAATCTTCTCTGCATAAATTCTTTTACGCTTCATTTGGAACTCAGATTTTCAGTGAGAAAATTAAAGAGAAATATGAAGAAAAAGTAAACAAAAATAAAGAATATTTTTCACCTAAAATTCGAGTTCCAAGCGGAGCCTTAGAAATGGCATATATAAAATTATTTTTTATCTCATTTTTTTCATTTCTAAACACAACTACAAGTGAACATGTCTTGCTGTTGCAATGTTTTGTATCCAACACGTATGTTTATGCATTTCTTTTGCAACAAATCGAACATATTATCACCAGAAAGGATGTCTTTTTGTTTTAAAATGGTTTTCTTTCAAATCGATGTTAAAAGGTTGTTTGTCATTGTAAGAATTTTTATTTTCTAAAAGACAATCGTGACCCCATGTAAAAACAAGTTAGTTGGGTTTTCTTGTTCGATGACTTTGAAAAGGGTTTCATTTTGTTAAGAATTATCATGACAATGGATAATTTTTCAGATAATTGAGATTTAGATATTATGGTGAAAGACCCATCAAATAAGCATAGCAAGAGCTGAACTATAATATGGAGAGGGTGACATGACATCCTAGTTCTTGTGTAATTCTCTTATGTACAGTGTGTAGATATGTGTAACATCCTAATAACTCACAATTTTAAACCCTCCATAAATACTCTCTAACTCAATAAAATTTCGAATTTTTAATAGAATGGACTATGGCCCCTACTTATTTTTTTTATTTATTTTATGTATGCCCTAATCCAATAAAATCAACAATTAGTGGTGCTTTTAGTACACACCAATCTAACATGTGTTTCTTACCCCTGGAATATATCAAAGCATGCAAGCACACAAACATCTTACCTCCGAAATTAAAATCATGGGTCCGCCCTGAGTTCCTTACCAGTTTGATTTGTTGAATTTTGTCAGATATAAAAGGAACAAAAATAAGCAACAAAACCTGATCCGGCCGTTGATTAACTTTGTCCTAAGGCATCGTAAAGACCGTATCCAACTTCGACCCCACCGGAGACGAGTAATAAGAGGTTGTCTGGAGCGTGACGGACGCAGTAATGGACGCGCGTGAGAATGTTTAGTAAGCGCTATTTTTCTACGAAGGGGTTGCTGGCTTGGGATTGGTGAAAGAATCGGAACTTTAGTCGTGTAGCGGCCAACGCACGAACACCCACGCATCGGTCTAGGTTTTAGGTTTTGCTGTTGTTTTTAACATTTGCCAATTCGACTCATAATCTCTCTTCGGTCCTGAATTTAGTACTTTTAGCTTTTGTACCCTTCTCTTCAAATTTCTTTATTACAAGCCCCCCGTTATGATCCTTTGAAGTGTTTTTCTCTGTTTTTTTTTTTTTTTATTCCGTTCAATGGATAGGAAATAATTTCATCATAAAAAAACATATTAGACTAGACCATAATTGCCAAGAAGAGAAGCAGAAGCGGAAACGATATGAGAAACAAAAGTGTAAAATGTGGCTTAAAAAAATTAAAATATATATTAAAAAAATCCCCAAAAAAATAATATAATGTATTTAGAATATTATTATGAATTTATGATAAGTAAAATACTAATGCTACACAATATCTATAGAATTTTATTTTAAAACTTATATATTATTTTTAAATAATAAGATTTGAGAGCGTGAAAAATATTAAAAATTATAAGAAATGAGTTTTTAGAGAGTTTTCACGATATTTTTTAAGAATTTCTTATAAGTTTATTTAAATTACGTTAGAGTTTCAAAAAACGGATTTCTTCTTCGATGAAGTCCAACAATTACAATAATCACAACAAATTCAACAATTACACGTAAATCACAATATAAATCTACTAATGGAAGGAATTGAACTAATCAAGACCTTAACAAACTGGATACCGCTAAACCACATATGGATATAGCATATAATGATATGAACTGACAAAGTTTGTACCAAATTAGACAGAGGTTTTTTTTTTTTTTTTTGCTGAGAAAATTAGACAGAGGTTGATTGTGTCTTGATGCATCCTAGGCTATTAGATAGGGGACTATATGAGTGTCTAATGTCCAAATTTTTATAAAAATTCAACATAAAGAATGGCAATCTATTATGTCATTTTGACTAAGTTTGAATGATTTTGATTTTGTAATATGTGATTAATAGGTGAATTCTCATGGTGGCAGAATTTCTTAACCACTATTCTGCCAATTAGATCAATTCAAGGTGGGTGACATGATTTTTTTTTTGGAGTCTGAACTGCAATGAAGCAGAAACATAAGAGTAGAGAGAGCCAAAAACCAGAAATACACATCAACATTTGAGACCAAAGATAAAACTACCCAATCAAGGTGGGTGACATGATGACATGCAGAATGTATTATATTTTCTGCCCTTTCAAAAACAGTAATCACTATTATAAAATTGCAAGATGTGCTCACAAGACTAGCCCGTAGATATAAATTTCTATTCATTTTTCACAATTATGAATAAAAACTAGGATAGTGGCTTCAACATATTAAAAAGCTGAAGACATAACCATCTTGGCTACAAATTTAGCAATCTCTTATGGTATACAAAAACTTAGATGTAATGGAAGAAAAAAATTATTATAACAATAACATCATACCATTTTGTTAACATAGTATCACCAATCAATAAAATCCCACCAAACAAATGAATATTTATCCTAACACGTACCTAAAATCAAACGGTTTGTTGAGATATTTTCTCTAAATTACTCAACTTATCCCAATTACTCCACAATTGGGGTAGTTTTGTATTCTACTCCTTCCAATTTTTTCTTTTAAAAATTTGTGTATTCTCTTTTCTCCTTTCACTTTTTTTTAGATAAATATATATAAAAAAATTAGTAAAACCACAGCCAAACTCGCATGTGCACAGACAAAGGTAAAATAGGGCAGCTATGGCTCTACCTAATGTACAAAAAATCCCATTATATATAGTAAAAATTAAGACACAACAAATTTTACATACTAAAATGACTGCCCTTAGGTTAAAAAGACCAATTACATGTATTATAGATCAAAGGTCCAACAGATTTTATATTATAAAATAGCTGTCTTTCTATGCAAAACATATTTTGGCCCATTTTTAATTGCTGTGTCCTAGTTCTCATTGTTGATTATTTGGTCCCTGCCTATGTGAGAGAATGAGCTAAAGACAACCATTTTGACAATAAATTTAGCAATTTCTTATGTTCTTTATAAAAGGAGAAAATATTCATTATAATGGTGATACTAGGTCAAAATCACCAATTAATAAAATCACTTCAAACAGGTTAATAATTATCATAGTTATCTAAAATATCTAAAATTGAGCGATTAGTTGAGACATTTTCTCCAAACTAATACCGCAACTAAAGTGGTATTCTTGATGACAAGAATTTTAACAGTGTGTATCTGTTTCATTGGCTTATATTATTGCGTCAATAAAACGATGTGATATTCTAATTGTACTGAATATTTTGTCATGTTATAGAAGACTAAGGGTGGCGATGCCTGATGGCCCGCTAGGCCTACTTATAATTTATATGACTTGAAAAAATTTTTGGCTTGATAATCTCAATGGGTGGGTTTGGAAATTTTGTTTTGATGCCAGGTTCGGCTCGAAATATATATAAAATAATATATTTATATATTCTAGTATATATATGTAATTAATTTTTATGTTGATTATTTATTAAATAAATTTTGGATTACATGGTTGAGTTTGAGAATGTAATTTTTTTAATTAGGTGGGCTTGTGATTTAATTTTAAGTCCAATAAAAATTATTTTTAATATAGACTTGACCCAATTTGATCAATGTTGACCTCTATAGAAAACACATTTAGATCATCGAAAGAGCGAGGACAAAAATATACAGTAGTATAACGCAATTGATGGTAATATGCCTAGTGTAAGGGTGTTTAGATGCAAAACATTCCTTGTGGGTGAGCTGGAAACCCTCAGTGGTGAGGTTTTGATTTGGTTTCCAAAGACTAAGGAAGTCTTCAATCTTGGTCAAACTTCTTGTTTTGCTTGTTTTCTACCTTCCATGTTATTGTGGTGACGTAATACAACAGATTAATAAATTAACATCACATAATCATCTAAATCATAATTATTAGGAGTGTTGTGTTTAAAATTTAAATTTTCAAACCTAAAATAAAATGATTAAAATTTCAAACACTTATATAACTATATATTATTGATACATTGTACCATGTTAACACGATGATAAGGTACAAAATATTTTCTCCTTTGAAAGAGTGTCTTTATATTGACCACTCCTACAAACAAAGACACATTGTTTCTATCACCGTGGTTCAGATGAAGACATTCTTGTAATACTAAAAAAAATAATAGTCTGTCCATTGTTTTCTTTTATTTTATTTATCTTGTCTCTTACCTATACCTCCTCTTCATACCTTTTATTTACCCAATATTTCTATTTTTTTTAATTCATGGACACACCAATTTTGTTGATGTGCAACTTTGAGTGTAATTTTGTTATTTATTTTCGTTTAATTTTTAATTTAGACTAGGAACATGACGCTTGCACAGGAACAATTGACAAGTTGAAAAATAATATGGAATACTCCTCTCAATTACACAAAATCTCACCAATCACTCCAGAAAAAGAACTCAGAAATTGTAGATTTGATATTGGGTTTATTTAATCTAAACTATTCTATGAAAACTAGTTTAATGCGAGAAAATAAAGTCTTGAGACCAATTGATCTAACTAATTATTTCACCCAAAATTCCTATAGAGGCTTTGTATAACTCAAATCATCGACTACATCAAGAGTCTAATCATCGACTACGTCTTGAGTCTTTGATTCAAAAGATTTAATAATAAAAACAATGATCTTTTAACAATCAAATTTAGAATAAGTCAATTTTAGTCAAAGATGCATACTATCGACTTATTGCCAAGCATAATTAAACATCTAAATTTTTATAAATATCTAGTATTTAATCCCAAAGAATTGAGAAGAAGAAGATTTAAACATTAAAAATTAGTTTATCTCTATTGTTCATTTAAGATCTTTAATTGATCTTCACAATTGATCCTAAGATGAGATTTAACTACTTGAAGACATAACTAATGCGCAAAAATATATTGAAATTATTGAAAAACTAAAAATTTGAATACAGGAATTGAATTACTATGAAAGTTATTGAATTTGATTACAAGAATTGAAGAAAACAATAGAATTATCAGCTACTCCTAAGAAAAACTAGTCTAAAACTGCTACAAAGCTATTCCTAAACAATAATGAAGAGCCAACCCTAAAAATAACAACAACCCTAACTTTTATAGGCTTTCAAAAATTACTGATAACGACGGACTGTTTGAATGCCTAGCAATACCATTTAAACGCAACAAACACCATTCGAGCGCAACAGACACCATTCGAAAGGTACGTTGAACGATGCTTCAAACGTGAAGTTCAAGCCTCTAATTCTTTAGATGTGCTTCGAACTTGATTCTGACACTAAAAACAACTCTATAAAGTTTCTGACATGACGGAGTGTCTGACGCAGTGTTCGAACACCTCTCACCACCGTTCGAACAACTAATGCGTGCTGACGTCATAGTGTTCGAATAGTAGTCTGACCGTCCAAACACCTGTTTGGAATTTTGCTCGAATTTCTCCTTTCTAGGTTGGGATTCCTGTTTTAATCAAACAAAACAAGTTAATAACGAGTTAGGACTAAAATAATATAATTAAACCTATTATGAGGTTAACAAATAACTAATTAAGATATGTAGATTGTACTTTTTGAGCACAATCACAACTCCCAACTAGATGTTTGTTAGTCCTTAGCAAAATAGTAAAAATCAAAAGAGATAATCTTTACTTTCGTGGGAGTTAATAGTGCATTTAGCATATATACCAAGCCTTTAAGCCTCTAGGTTACCCCTAGTGGACAAGTAATGTCTCGTGAGAACTTGCAATGCTGATACCCACAAACTTCTATCCATGTCATGTGAAAAATAGCAAAAGTACATAAAACATACATAACTCCTTTCAAGAAAAGTATCAATCCACCCTAAATTGTGAATCGTGTAAGGTATATGTGTAAAGCATCTAAGAAAAAATCATATAAGAATGTACTAATAATGACATACAACTCAGCTGTCTTAAGATCATGCAATTATATGCTTTATGCTTTGATTCAAATCTCATCAATCATACACTCTTTTAGAATATGAAACACATGGGTCTCTACATAGAAAACTCATCATAAGAGTAAATGTAACATCAAAAGAGCAATCCAATTTTAAAAACTACAAAGATGCAAGTGTATAAACTTGGCATAGCTTCATGAAACAATACTCACGATTTAAGCATTAACTAAAGAATTGATTTGTAATGACTTATACTTAAAAGAATTTTCAAGTTAGGTATATTCCGGATAAGCTAAAACCATGTGAAATAAAAGCCATGAATAAGAAGAAAGAAAGGGGTAGAAAGACTCAAAACATGCATTGTACACTACATGTGATGATCAATAATCATACACTTCCAATTTGTCAACTTTTCAAAAAGATTGTTCTTTTTCTTCTCTTCCTTCAACTTCTATATTGTTTTGTTTCTTTTTTTGTTTTCACATTTCTTTTGCATATGTATTTTTTCTCTTATTCTTTTCAGCTCTATACACCTTCAGCTTTTGTAAGTTCTCACAAGCAATGATATTCAACTCTACATCATAGGAAGTATTTCAACATTGATATGTTTCTTTCAAGATCATATGTATGAGTATCAAGAGAAAGAAACCAAACATTAATGGCTCAAAAGGAGTAGAATGGCCTCAACCTAATATCCAAAATACATCAAGTTAAAAATTCAAAAGAGTATAAGTGTCAATACTTCCAACTACTACCCAACATATGAATCAAAATTAAGTATAATGAGGCTATTAAAAAAATGGAAGATCAATAAAAATATCCTTGAATAAATGTATATCCACTTAGAAAGAAGATAATTTGGTTCTAAAACTCACAAGGTATAATCTCCACCATTTAAGAATATGCATACATAAAATATCAACAAAAAATGTCATATAACATGATAGTGCAAAACAACATAATCTCTCTCTCTCTCTCTCTCTCTCTCTTATGATGATTTTATGACAAAAACTTGTAATGCATCACAATAACAAGGTGAATCAATAATTAACTCAAACTTAGTCCAATACATGACTCAAAATATCATCAACATCATAAGTGCATTGACATGAACATTGCTATGGTTCCTCATAATGTAATCATCAACATATCTAATAATCACTAATCAAGAAAATATATGAAAAGTGTGTCAAATATATAAACCGTAATATTTGAACCATATGATATTCAAACCTTTACTGAAGATACTCAAGTGTTTGAAAGATAATCAACATGAAGCAACACCTAAAACTAATCAATAAAGCATAATAAGGTTTGATATACAATTTAAAATATAATTTTTTTTTACATTTTTTAATTTAAATATGCAAAAATTTTAAGCAAAATAAAACTACTTCTTCCCCCCCCCCCCCTCCCTAAATAAAGTTATGCAATATCATCAATGCATAAAAACAAAGCCAAAGAAGTATAAAGGGTGAAAAAAAATGGAGAAAACCGAAGGGAACACCCCCCCCCCCCCCCCCCCTCCTCTCCCACACAAAAAAAACTATGGAGAAATTGAAACGCAAACAAAACTACCAAAAAGAAAAAGAAACACACTAAACCAATTCTAGACACCAAAACTACTCTACTACTATATACAACACAAATTGTATTGGAGTAGAAAGTCTCCCAATACCACCACAAGACACAACCCTGATGGAAGCAACGTATTCATGATCATCAACACTAGTGATGGATCTACCAAAGAATTATGTGTAAGCTTAGAATTCGCAGTAACTTGATGCTTATGAAAATCAACCAAACAGGTTTTGAAAGAGTTAGAAAAATTGGAAAATTCAAAAGAATCATTTAAAAGTGGTTGGACAATATGCACACCAAAAATTTCACTATTATTGGGCACCGTTCCCAAAAGTTTACTATTAAAGATATTGAAGTCTAAAGTCATGTTACCAAAAGAAAGCTTCATGTTACCACTCTTATAATTAATCAAAGCATTCGACGTAGCAAGGAATGGGCAACCTAAGATAACAGAAACTATAGTGCTAACATTCTTAGGAGAAAGTGAATCCAATACAGCAAAATCAACAGGAAAATAAAATTTATCCACTTGGACCAAAACATCTTCCACAACTACCTTAGTTATTCGAATAGATTAGTTAGCAAGCTGAAGAGTAATCCTAGTAGGTTTAAGCTCACCAAGACCTAATTATTCATATACCGCGTGTAGAAGTAGATTCACACTTACCCCAAGATCAAGCATAACTTGTCTAATTTTATACTTCCTAATAATACATGACATGATAGGATATCCTGGGTCCTTGTATTTGGGGGAGACATTGTGTTGTAAAAGAGCAGTAACTTTCTCAGTCAAAACAACCTCTTTTATACATTGAATTTGTGCTTGATTGTACACATTTATTTCAAAAACTTCGTATAAGAAGGGTTTTGTTTAATGGCATTGAAGAGAGGAATATTAATCTTTACTTGTTTAAACGGTTCATGGACTTTAGAATTTAACAGCTCATCCTTAGGTTTAAGCAATCTACAAGGGAATGGAGCATGTTTCATCACATCAAGACCCTCATCTATGACTGGCTCAATTTGCACTCTAACACTCTCCTTCTCCTTTCTCTCATGTTCGCTCTCATCTTCCACCTGCACAAGTTCACTCACAATCTTTTTTCCTTGATCACCAACCCTAGGGGGATCCTTTTTAAGTGAAATGGTTCTATTAATAACTTTTTCACTCCTCAGGGTTGTGATTGTGTTAACTTGTTCAGGACTAGACTGAGGATCATTTTTAGTTTAGTTATAGGTATTTGTCTAGTCAAGTTAGGTAGGGTTTGGGTCGAAAATCTCCTCGGTATGGAAAAAGTGAAATCTTGTGTCATAATGGCTATGTTCTTTTGGACGTCCTCCAATAACCTAGTGTGATGGTCCAACTTGCTAGTAAGCACTCTTTTGTCATTCATAAAAATCCTTGAAGATCCTTCGCAAATCTTCACAATTGCACTCAAATTGGGGTTTAGCTACTTGATTTCATGGTAGAAAGCATGAAGAAATGCAAATTTTGCATTAAATTAAGAGAAAATAAGTGTTTGGTTACAAGGAAAATGAAGAAAGGTGCAAGAAAGTAAAGAAAAATAAAGTTTCTGTCTCTACAAAGCTCTCTAACTAACTCTCTCTATCTCAGGAAATAAGTATAAACTGAAAAATCCTCCCTAATTTTTGGCCAAAATAGCTTTTATATCTTTAGAAAAATATAGAGCTCTGTAAGTGCATTTGAATGGCACAAGAGACCGTTCAAATAGTCTTCAAACCTATCACTAACGCTAAAATGGTTCTCTATAGTTTGCAAACGGTGACATGTGTTTGATAGAGAGTTCAAATGCTTGGTGAACCATTACAACACTTTTTGGACCGTTCGAACGCTCCTTTTTCACTTAGCCCAATTTTGATTGTTTTTAAGTCCAAAATTCTTGCGAAGATGTAAAAAAAAACATATTAGAACAATTTATAATTAAAGCACTATTTTAACACCTAAACTAGAGCTAACAATCCACTATTTAGGAGATTAAGATTATATTTTTGGAGTGTAATCACATGTTATCTTCCAACTTCTTGTAAAGGATTTGATCAGGATTAGCTTGAAATAGCATAGGTTGTTGGGAAAGACATAGCTACGGTTGAAATGGTTGAGGGTTTTGAAACCCTCCTTGAAAGCCTTGAGGGTTCGAAGGACGCCCATTTCATAAACCACCTATAGGGTTTGACATAATCAAAACTTATAAACTTTCTCAATGGAGTATCATCAATCCCTATATCGGGACATGGATTCCATCAATAATTAATATTCACCATATACGTAATGTTATTGTCCAATTCATTGAGTTTATTGACTCACAAAGTATCTCGCTATTCTGTGAACAAAAATAATAAACACTACATGCACGTATCTATGTATTATATTAGGATTAAAAGTATAAACGCTCATAATAATTAGGAGGTTTTAATTATTTTATATAGTGATTATATAGTAAAAATATAATTACAAGTTCCTAATTTGTGTTTGTTAGTATTAAAATAATTATAAATAGTTTTAATTAATTTACTTTTAATCCTAATAAATTTTGTTGAGCATTTTGTAGGCTTTTAGATAAAATAGGGAGCAAACTCACATGGAAAGAAAGGAGTCCTCATTGATTGGAGCCCACCTACATGAGTAAACGTCCATTTTCTAACAACTCCACCAAAACAAGCTAGACATGTTTTTGCTTTTGGATAAAAGAGAGAGCAAACTCACATGTAAAGATGAAAATTGATATGAAAAGATGGCAATTGACATAGAAAGAAGGCAACTCACATGGAAAGATAGAAATTGGCATGGAAAGATGACAATTGACATAGAAAGAAGACAAAAGAAGAAATTAATAATTAAAAAAAAGAATAATGCATCATTGTACGGAATGGATGGCTTCATCTTGTGAGTCTATAAATAGCAACACCAAGAGAGGCAAGAGGGGAGAGCTTGAAAGGAGGCAAGAGAGAGAGATATATATGTAAGAACTTCCAATTATTTATGAAGTAATTATTTTTTTAAGTCAAGTCTCTTCAATATTATGAGTAGGTAATTTTATTTTTGGAGCCAATTGTAAAGATCATCTGAGGATATTGGGATATTAACAAAGGTAATTGGTATTGCTTAATAATTAAATTCTAGATCTTTGAAAAAACTTAGATTCTTGACTATGTTTGTAATATCTTCCGCCTTGACAAAGCAGCTGGTATATACAAATCGACGATATGAATCTATAGCGTTAATTTTGCTATTCTAGATTTAATTATTATTGAATATTTTTATCGCTAAATCTTCCAAATCAAAGGCTCAAGACAAAACCAATTATTTGAGTTACAAAACCTCCATTGATATTTTGGATGAATCAAATGGTCTGATCAATTAGATCCAAGACCGTTTTTGTTATTTAAAGTCTAGTTCCATAATCATCAAAACTTTCAAAACAAAATATTTTCTTTTAGTTACTATTTTTCTGCACCAACTGTCCAAATCTCAGCGGTACTATTCTTGGTGGAATTTAAACAGGTTGGCTTAGGTTCTAACTGAAGCCATTGTAATACTATGGTATTTAACATGGCTTAATCGGTATCTAATCTTTTACCATAGGTGAATTTATCTTTTACCGTGGGTGAATTTTCAACTCCAACTTTGCATGTTTTGTTAACCGTTCCCTGTGGATTCGATCTTAACTTACCGAGGTATTAGTACATCACAACCTAACACTAGTGGATTTCAATCATATTATTCACAAGTGATCAGTTTTTGGCGCTGTTGTCGGGAAACGGTTTTAATTAAACATTGTGAAAATAAAGAAAAAAATATAAAAATTTGAAATATAAAAAAATTATAAAAAATTCAAAAATTCAAAAATAAGAAAATATAATAACACCTTCGCGGACTATAAATTGATAGTACCTTTGTTGGATTTTAGACAATTGATTACTTCCCTACCTTGACGAAGGAATTGGACGGTGTATACCAACTGATCAGTGGTTTATGTTTACTTTTTTACTTCATTCCGTTGTTAACTTGTATATTTGTTTATATTTAGTTTTTTTTCTTTTATTTAGTAATTTATTTGTATGTAATTAAACTCTTTGGTTGGCATACTTGCCTATTACTGGACGAAACCATTCAAATTGGGTACTATTTTTTTTGTTTTTATTTTTCACCTAACCCATCTAATTCATCTAACCATTTAACTTTATTTACAGTCTTTATTTATTTTTCTTTCTTTTATAGTTTTGATTTATTTATTCCTCTTTTATTTACAGTTTTTATTTATTTTTGTTTTCTTTTTTTTATTTTAGATAACCTTATTTCGGGTTGATTTATTGCTTATTTAGGTTGGCACCGCCCATTAAGGTTACCAATACTAACGTTCCTAATGTGTGTTTGTTTTTGTTGTTTTTATGTGCAAATAATTTTTCTTTCTTTTTAGCGTGTTCCCTAAAAAAATAATAAAAAATAAAAAATAAAATCTTTTTTTCTAGAAGTCATTGAAAGTCTCTCAAGTCCAAGATCAAGCAAGTCTCCATTGAAGCATTCAAAAGAAAAAAGAAGACAAAGGTGGGACTTCTTTTTAATTTTGTACAAATCCCCACTTCTCTCTTCTCCCTCTTAGCCCATTTCGGTTATTCTTCAATTTTTTACCCCTATTTACTTCATCCCCCTTTCTTGTGTGCTTAATAGATTGTGTACATTTGTATGTCACAACACTTCTTTAGGGATGTTCATAGGCGTTTGGTGAGAGTTGAAGATCTTCCTCCTACCTACCACACTATTTTTCCATCGAGAAGTTCTGTCTCAAATTTTCGATTAGCAGTTGATCTGGTCCTATACCCATAGCCAATATTAATGATGGGGCTAACAACCCTCAGGGTTTGAATCCCCCTCTTAACCTACATCTTCCAGTAGATCCTAATGATAAAGGGAGTAACCATGGTGACATGACACCACCCCAACATAGAACAATACGGGATTATATGAATCCTGCAAGGCAAACCCCCACATCATGCATAGTATTTTTCGAGACCAAAACACGCTCAATCTGAGGCCGGAAATGCTACAACTATTGCCTACTTTCCATGGTATAGATTCTAAACGTCCATACATTTATATAAAGGATTTTAAGGATGCACGCTCGATATTTCAAGATAATTCTTGTCCACGGGAAGTTTTACTTTTAAAACTATTCCTGTTCACTCTGAAAGACAAGGCCAAGATATAGTTTAATTTATTGAGGCCTAGGTCTATACACTCTTAACATATACTGTAAGGGGAATTCTTAAAAATGTTTTTCCCTGATCATAAGACCGAGGCAATTCGTCGCCAAATCTCTTAGTTTGCCCCAACTTTAGGTGAAACCTTCTTCCAATGTTGGGAGAGGTTTAAAGATTTGTTGTTTTCATCTCTCCATCATGGGTTTTCCGATTGGCATATCATCAATACTTTTTACTCTTCATTGACCCCTTAATTGAAGATGTTTGTGGAGTTTAAGTGCACAGGGTTCTATCCTAATAAGGATCTCACTGAAGCGTACAATTACTTTGACTACCTAGCTAACTTGGCTAGAGATTGGGCAACCACTAGGACCAAAAATCCTGAAACTAGACCAACCACATAACATCAAAGGGGTAAATATCAACTTAGGGAAGTTGATGATTTGAATGCTAGAGTTACCTCACTTTCTCATAAAGTAGAGGCAATGGGGACGTCTAGACCCAATATCGTAGAGCTTGAGCCAACAAGTTCAACATGTCTAGTATGTGACACTTTGGAGCATGACAATGTTGTACGGTTGGTCAATACCAAGGGAGGTATACAAACCAAAAGAGTGGGGGAAACCCTTACTCTAATACCTACAACCCGGGCTAAAAAAATCATCCTAATTTTGATTGAAGAAACGAGGGTCCCCAAAACTCTTAAGTTTGCCAAGGAGGGTTTCAAAACCAGCAGCCTTTCCAAGCCCCAAAATCTATATCTTACCAACCCCAACCCACATAATACCAACCTCGTTACAAACGTACTGTGGATGATAATGTTAACCAATTGTCTAATGATTTGAGAGGAGTTAACAACAAGGTGGATAGGACTGAATAAAAGCTTGATTAACATACAAGTATCTTGTATAATATTCAAAAGAACATTGATGTAATGTCTCAAGCTTTAACCGAACAAGTACTAGGGAGATTTCTGGCACAACCCCAATCAAACCAAAAACCTGCCAATTTAGTTAAAACTAATCATGAGCAAGTGCAAGCCATCACAATCCTTAGGAGTGGGAAAATTATAGATAAAACCATTTCTCCCCATCTTAGATACTATCAAACAGATTAACTCCTATGCCAAGTTCTTGAAGGACTTATGTACTATTAAAAGGAGATTGCATGTTAGAGAGACGACTATGATGAATGAGAGTCAGAGTGCCATTTTACAATGTAAAACTATGGCAAAATATAAGGACCTAGTTGTCTTACTATTTCATATACAATTGGGGGACATAGAATTGAGCGTGCTCTACTTGACCTAAGATCTAGATTTAATCTTATTCCTTACATGGTCTATAAAGAACTTGGGTTAGGAGAGTTGAGCCTTACTCGGGTAACTTTGGAGTTAGCCGATTGATCTATCAAAGTCCCTAAAGGTATTATTGAGGATGTGCTCATTCACATAGACAATGTCTACTATCCCATGGATTTTATTGTGTTAGATACCCAATCTGTTGAGGCTGCCAATGCTAAACAACGCATTCCCGTCATTTTAGGACAATCCTTCCCAGCAAATGCCAATACTATTATTCATTATAGGGATGGATTGTTGAAACTGTCATTCGGGAATATAATCTTCGAGATAAATATCTTTATGGTGGGTAAACAAATGAGAGAGTGCAAGGACATCAGAGAAATAGACTTCATTGAGTCTATTATCCAAGAGCACTTTGAGCATGAGTTTTTTTTTAGGATTCTTTAAAGAAGGCTCTAGTTTTGAGTAAGCCTTATGACCAATTGGAGAATGACTATGTCAGTGTGGAGGACCCAACTATCGAAGGGATAGAGAGTAAGCAATGTATAAAAGTAGGTCACTGGACTCCATCATTTGAGTCTCTGATCCCTAGTGCTATTAAATTGAGCCCTTTTGAGCAACAACCACCCATTCCAGAAAGAAAGCCTTTGCCATCCGCCTTGAAGTATATGTTTTTAGGTAAAGGTGAATCTTATCCGGTTGTCATTTTCTCTAGCCTATCTGAAGGCTAAGAGAAATCTTTAATGAGAGTGCTTAAATCCCATAGGAAGGCCTTAGGTTGGACTATAGCGAATCTTCACGGCATTAGTTTTCTTATGTGTACTCACCGTATACATCTTGAGAAAGAGTCTAAGCCTGTACGTCAAATGCAAAGACGCTGAAACCCAAACATAAAGGAGGTCGTGTGAGGAGAAGTACTGAAACTTCTCAATGCAAGTATTATCTATCCCATCTCTAACTCTAAGTGGGTTAGTCCAACCCAAGTGGTGCCCAAGAAATCAGGCATAATGGTGGTAAAAAAAGAGTTCAATGAACTAGTTCCCACTAAGATTCAAACTGGGTGGAGAATATGTATTGATTACCATAAGTTGAATGTCGTGACAAGAAAAAACCACTTTTCACTCTTTTTCTTGGACCAAGTCCTTGAACGAGTGGCGGGCCGAACCTTTCATTAATTTTTAGATGGTTACTCCAGTTACAATAAGATAGAGGTCGCTCTAGAAGACTAAGAAAAAACCACATTCACGTGCCCCTTTGGCACTTATGCTTATAAGAGAATGCCTTTGGCTTGCACAATATACCGGCCACCTTTCAAAAGTACATGATGTCTATCTTTAGTGATATGGTGGAGAGGTTCTTAGAGATCTTTATGGATGATTTCTCTGTATATGGGGATATTTATGAAGTTTATTTGGAACACCTTGATAAGGTGCTAGTGAGATGTGAAGAGAGCAATTTAGTGCTCAGCTGGAAGAAGTGTCATTTCATGATTACAAAAGGCATAATTCTTGGATATATAGTGTCCAACATGGGGATCAAGGTAGATAAGGCTAAAATCGAAATGATTCAAAAGCTCCCTACCCTAAGACCGTTAAAGACATTAGGTCTTTTCTTGAGCATGCTGGTTTTTATCGGCGATTCATAAAAGGGTTTAATGTCATCTCCCATCCAATGTGTCATCTATTGTCCTAAGTAGTTCCATTTGAATGAACGTCTGAATGCCAAAAAGCTTTCGACAAGCTTAAAGAGCTACTGACTACTGTCCCTATTATTCAATCACTCGAATGATCCTTTCCTATTGAATTGATGTGTGATGTGAGTGATTATGCAACTAGGGCAATCTTAGGGCAAGGGGTAGATAAGAAGCCACATGTTATTTACTATGCAAGCAAAACCCTTAATGAGGCCCAAATGAACTATACAACTACAGAGAAAGAGCTTCTCGCCATGATTTTTGCATTGGATAAGTTCAAATCATACTTAATCGGATCATTAGTCATCATATACATCAATCATTCCGCACTAAAATATTTGCTTACTAAGCCCAATGCAAAACCGTGACTCATTTTATGGATTTTCTTACTATAAGAGTTTCATATTGAGATCAGAGATAAGAAGGGGGTAAAGAATGTAGTATCTGACCATATTTTGAGGCTCCCTACTGATGGGGATGCCCAAGACTCCCTGCCCATTAATGAATACTTTCCAGATAAGCATCTTTTTCAGGTGCAAGCATTGTCGCACGCTACCACTCCTTGGTTTGCGGATATAGCTAACTTTTTAGCTACCAGTAAGATTTCCTCACATTGCTCTAGTCATGATAGAAAGAAATTCTTTAGAAATGTGAGATATTTTTCCTGGGATAATCCATACTTGTTCAAGTACTGTCCCTATCAAATGATTCATTGGTGTCTTCCTAACGATAAAATTCAAAGTGTTATGGAGTTTTTTCATTCACAAGCGTGTGGTGGGCACTTTTCTTCATGCAAAACAGGCATAAAGATTTTGAAAAGCAGTTTCTATTGGCCCATTTTGTTTAAATATATTCATATCTTTTGCATGTCATGTGATAGGTGTCAATGTTTAGGGAGTCTTTCGAGAAGGCACATGATGTCTCTAAACCCCATTATGATTCTCGAGATATTTGATTGCTGTGGTATTGATTTCATAGGATCATTTTCTAGTTCATTTGGTTATCTTTACATTCTTGTGGCCATAGACTATGTGTTTAAATGGGTTGAGGCCATTGCCTCTCACACTAATGATTGCCGTATGGTGATCCAGTTCTTAAAAGAGCATATCTTTTCACACTTTGGTATGCCACGTGCTATCATTAGCGATGGTGGTTCCCATTTCTGCAATAGACCTATTGGATTGTTAATGAGAAAGTATGGGGTTGTTCATAAAGTTAATACACCTTATCATCCCCAAACTAGCGGCCAAGTTGAGTTAGCTAATCGGGAGATTAAGCAAATCCTTGAGAAAACTGTTAACTCTAATAGAAAGGATTGGTCTTTGAAGTTAGTGGACGCTTTATGGGCTCATCGGACTGCTTATAAGACCATCTTAGGTTCTTCTCCTTATAAACTTGTGTACAGAAAGGCTTGCCACCTTTCGGTTGAAATTGAACACAAGGCTTATTGCGTCATTCGCCAATTTAATGAGAACATTCATAAGGCAGGCCAAAATAGGAAGTTATAACTCAAAGAGTTCGAAGAACTTCGTAATGATGCCTATGAGAATGCTAAGATCTCTAAGGTGAAGATGAAATTCTTTCATGACCAACACATTCGTAGAAACTCTTTAGCAATTAGTTAAAAGGTCTTGCTTTGTAATTCCCGGTTACACTTGTTTTCTGGCAAGCTTCAAAGTAGATGGTCAAGACCTTACATTTTTAGGGACATATCACCATATGGGGCAATAGAAGTTGAAAATCCCAGTAATGAGAATGTTTTCAAAGTCAAAGGGCATCGATTGACAGCCTACCTTGAGAATTTTGTAAGTTTTATTGAAGTATGGATCTTATAGATCCACCATTGCTTGAATATAAACAACACCCCATGATTTGTACAATTAGGATAGTTTAATATAATTTGGTAGACAGTTTCTCTTTGGTTGCGGGGACTACCTTGTTCCCCTCCCGTGTTTGTTACTTCCCCCCTTTTTGTTCCCTTCTATGTCTCGAGACATGACACTTTTCTAATTTTTTTTGGGAGGGGTGGGGGGGAACACTTTTTTTTTTTTTTGATTTTGTATTATTATTTTCTATAATTTTGTCTTTGTGACCAGCAAATGTTAAAGAACTTGATAGAGTTGTGTCTTTACCTAGTAATTGTGTTGTGACTTCGCATATAGATGGTTGAGTGCTTACATTTGCATGTTGCATCTATCGGATATCTCCATTTGGTATCCAAGGCAATATAGTTCGTTGTGTAAAGATGGTGAGTAGAGTTGAGCTCCAAGAGGAATAATCTCAATCTCTTACTGATCGCAGTACTCTAGCCTATAAAAGAAGAGCAAATGTACTAAATAGGTGTCACAATTGTGCTAGACACACGTGTGTGGATAAAAATTGTAAAGGGAGTAACTGACTAATGTCAGGGAATCAAATAGTTTACCTAGATATTATTAAAGGGCGAGTAGATGTTGAGGTATTGAGATGCCTTGAAATCACCGGAACAGTAAATTATCTTGATTTTGATGTCAAAATTCTGACTCGACTTTGTAATAATTATTCTTCTTAGGGTGTATTAGGTTGTGAGTGTTTATTTTCTGTGCTTATATTTATCTGTAAATATGACTAACAATTATATTGCATATGTTTTGTATATTTTAATAAAAAAACAAATAATAAGAAAATCATCACTCATAAGGCTGAGGTGCGTACACTTCGACCCTTTCAATGCATTTGTGATATATATACAAAAAAATTTTGTGTATCTTTTATAATTTTGTATAGTTTAATGTGAAATGTAAAGGTAGATTTTGAGAACTTATCTGACACATGTTTTTATTCACCTGAGCACAATTTTTTTTTTATCTTTTCTTTTTAATACAATTGCAAGAGTTTTTCTTAACGCATAAAAGGAGGATATTTTATATCATTGATTATCATATCATGATAAGTTTAGCATTTTTACATATTGTATAGTTTCATCCTTACAAAAGTGGATATTATTTACCAAATGAGCTTTAAAGCTAATCACGCCTTTTGGAGCATTTACATCTACTTTTAATAAATTTTTTCTACATCACTCATTCAATAGTTCCATTATGCTTGTATTTGACTCAATTGTTTGAATTGCTATGGTAATTGAATATGTTGAATTCTTAGAATTTTGAGCTGTTATGCACTTTCAAAAATGAATTGAAACAATCTTTGATCTTTTGAGCAACAAATTTCTTTCTTGATATAATTCTCTTGGAATTATCTTTAAGCCAATTTCTTTGTCTCTGGCTACATATATCATTGCTAAAGTTCCATCTCTAAAAAAAATACAAGTACATTCACTTGTGCAAGTTGAATTCAGAAATGGGGTGTTCCATTTGCTAAATGAAAGAAAAATTAATTAGCAACATAAGAAAGAAAAAAACAAAACAAATGAAAAAGGGGAGTAGAAAAAAAAAAAAAAAAAGAAGAAGAAGAAGCAGAAGAAGAGGTTGTTTGTTGAAAAAAAAAATTGAAATTGGAAAATTGAAAGTCTGTATTCATTGATCAATTTATGCCTTGATCACAGATGTTTTGAGCCTTTTATCATTTCTTTCTCTCTACCTTATAACCTCATGACCAAGTTATAACCTGAACAAAGTCCTCAAGGATTTGAGGTGTACATTGTTTGCTTATTCACTGCTTATAGAATTCACTTATCAATTGCTTGTGTGATTTTAACACTGAGAATTTTTACATGAACTATGTCGAGTCGTCTCTCACTTTATATATTCACGTCATTTCTTTATGGTTGTCTCTTTTGATTTTACATTACATTTACTCTTTTGTAAGGACAACCTGTGTAAGATGCCTATATTCTTTCTTACTTATGAGAGAATATCTAGTGAAGTTGAATCAAAGTTTAAAGGATGTACCTATATTTTTATGTTGTAATACTTTTCTTATCATGTAATGATCACACACACGCAAAAGCCTCTCATATGTTGTTCTAAGATATTATCTTGTTTGTGTATTAAAGAGTAGGATAGACAAAACATTCTTGTGCTTTGATACATGTCATACTTTATCCTCATAATCCTCAGTTACATGTTCATTTTAATGTTTGTGGATACCATCACTGGAAACCTTCACAAGACATCACTCGTCCACTAGAAGTAACCTAGGGGTTTAAAAGCTTGGCACATATGCTAAATGTACTTGTGATCCTTATGAAGGTGGAGCATATCTTTTTAAGTATGTTTATTTAGTTTGCTAAGGGTTAGCAAAAAGTAAGTTGGGGAGTGTGATTGTTGGCCCAAAAGGCAATCGAAGAGGAGGGTTGAATTGGGTTTTTCAAAGGTTAATACTAGTTAAGATTAATTAAAATTAATCTAAGTAATGTAATAGTGATCAAACTATATGTGATGCAATGTAATCAGTAGAAATAAATAAAACAAAGCAATAGAAAGGAGACACAGATTTACCGAGGTTCAACCACACACCGTAGTCTACGTCCTCACTCCAAGACCTCCTTGAAGTCTTCTTCCACTATGTAATCACCTATTCCAAATAGGCTACTGATTGACAAAGTGCTCAGCTCACTATACACAAGAACTCCTCACCGAGCTCTTCAATCTCCAAGTAGTTTTGTCCAAGCTCCACTCAAACTTACAAGAGTTTTTCTTTCTCAAGAGAACTCTCAAACTCTCCCTTACAAGTGTATAAGAATATACAAGTAACTAACAAACTCTCTAACAAGAGTAGATTTTATAATCTGAGCTCACAGATGAAGACAGGAAGAATATTAGAGTATACCAGTGAATCAGTCAGTTTGATCTTGTTTTTGTCTCTTGTTCCTTATATAAATGCAACTGGAAGCTTGTATATAAATCCATGTATTGATTCCATCTGTTAGAGGTTGTTGGACATCATTAATGCACGTCCAGTCCGTTATAACGTTAAGAAAAATAGCTGTTATATCCAAAGAATCGGCTCCTGACTTGTGGAGTCGACACTTTCTGCTTTTGCATTTACCAGATGTCGTTCACTGACTTCATGAGTCTACTCTTCATATTAATGTGACGACTCCTTATTCATTCTGTCTTCACATCTTTGGCTTCTGCTGTCATGAGACGACTCTTCATCTTCAGGAGTCCGCTCTTTGTTCATTCGATCTTCAGCCTTTTACTTCTGTTGTCATGAGGTGACATTTCATCTTCAAGAGTCTGCTCATTGATCATGTCATCTTCAAGCCTTTGCGTCTGTTCCCATGAGGCGACTCTTTATTACAATGAGTCCGCTCATTGTCCATTTGGTCTCTAGACTTTTTGCTTTTGTAATCAAGAGGCGACTCTTCATTTTTTATGGGTCCACTCATTGTTCATTTTATCTTCAGGCCTTTTGCTTCTGTGATCAAGAGGCTACTCCTTATTTCCATGAGTCCCCTCATTGTCCATTTGGTCTTTAAGCATTTTGCTTCTGCAATCAAGAGGCAACTCCTCATTTCCACGAGTCCTCTCATTGTCCAGAAAACTATTTTCTGACTTTTAATGATCTAGCTCATCTCAGCATTGATATAAAATCTTCAAGGAGTATTTCTTTGGGGTATGATGATCAATCAAATCTCTTTAACTCATCAGAGTTAACTTCTATTCAATTTGGATTGAATCAATCATTGGATATTGATCTTTTCTTGACTCTCAAACTGTCAAAGTTTCATTAGATCAATGTTCATCTTTTCTTCTTCATTTGCAAAAGCTTTCTTCTTTCATTGTAGAACACTCTCTTTCAATGCCAAACTTCCTTAATTGCGTAGAGCTTCACAAGCTTCATTTCTGATTTCTTCTCTTTGATAGCAATTCTTCTTTCTTCTTTAAAATCACTTCAATGAGACTTTTGCAGGCTTGATGAAATCTTTTCATACATCTAGTCTTCATTGATTCTTTATATTGTAGAAGAATTCTTTACTTAGATTCCATGTAGAGATCAGATAATTATCATGAGTCTTCTTCTCAAGCAACTTCAATCACAGAAGCTGGAACCGAACTCTGTATACTTGATGAAGTTTTCTCTTGAGCATTTTCAACATCTTCAACAATCAATTCATCTCCAACTAATCATTGCACATTCTGATGAGGTCTTCTTCTTTCTTGAGTGCAAATCAATCTTCATTGAGTCTTATGCATACTTGATACAAGCTTCATTTGAACACCTTCAATCTCTTCAAATGTAGAACGTTTGTTTGAAGTAGAGATAGGCATCACTCCTTTGTTTGGTTCATTGCATAGCTCTTGAATTTGTTGTGCATTCTCTTTGACATGCATTAGACTTAAGATTGAACTTTAAGTCTAAATTATAAACTTTCTTAATCTGCACACTAAGTAGATTCATTAGTAAAATAACACAAGATTTAGTTATCATCAAAATTAACATGGGAATCAACCTTGAGTCAATAAGGGTCAACTTTGAGT
The DNA here is from genome assembly GCA_033060915.1 of Euryodendron excelsum. Lineage (NCBI taxonomy): Eukaryota > Viridiplantae > Streptophyta > Magnoliopsida > Ericales > Pentaphylacaceae > Euryodendron > Euryodendron excelsum. The sequence goes on from CM065382.1 coordinate 40,830,378, forward strand.
CAACAATCTCCCCCTTTTTGATGATGACAAAACCTTTGCAAAATAAGTTCATATAAGATTAAATGAAATGAACAAAGTTAAATATCATACCAGTAAAGAAACCCCCCATTTGTTTCGTAATTAAACAAATGATGCTTAGAGGATAAAAATATTTCAAAAACAATTTTCAGGGAGTTTTTGTCAAGTAATTCAAAAATATTTTGAGGGAAATAAATCATGATGCTCCCCCTGAGAACATGCTTGACATTTATCAGGTAATAAGCAATTCATTTTATTTCCTTTTCATTTAATGCCAATACATTAAACAATTTATGTTCATTTTTGTAATTTTTCATTTCTTGTCCAATTCTACCAAATACTCAATTGATAATTTTATCAATTTTGCTCCAATACTTTCAATACTTCTCCCCTTTTTAACTTAAACACAATTTATCTTGTCCAATACAATTTTGCTCTAATTTTGCCAATACTATACCCCAATACTTCTCCCCCTTTTTGTCAATGCATCAAAAAGACAATGAGAATGATACCAATAGAGTAAAAATGATAGACAGGTACAATAGCACAAAAAAAAAAATTAAAAACAAAATAGATTGTAGAAACAGATAATCAATCAAACAAGCAAGTTATCAGAGCAACTACATTTGACATAATAACAAAATGATATTTCATTGATTGAACCATTTAGATTACAAAAGATGAGATTACAAAATTTGTACAGTTATCATGTCTATAAAAAGTATGCCAAATATAATCAAAATAATCAATCAAAACAAAAGAGATGTTATAACAGGGCTATGAGGAAAACAGATGTGATGAGGTAAGAGGAAATGTGAGGTGAGGAGAGGTGATAGAGGTAAGGATAAATAGGATGAGAAAAGGAGTGTCTAGTGAGCTTCAAATTCAGTGGCCGAAGAGTCCTCTTCCCTAACTTCTTCCCTTTCTTGTGTTTCCTCCTCATCGTCTTCTTCATTTACGTCTTCCTCTTCTTCTTCTTCAACCATTTTTCCTTTGGCATTTCTTAACAATTGTACTTCCTTTTTGAGTTCTCGCATCTTTCTCTCGATAATCATCATCCTTGTAGTTGCAATATCTGCCTTGTTGTTCAACTTATCTAGGGAGTCCATAACTTGAGTCATAAAAGTATTCAAATCTCCTGTACTTTCTTGTGATTCAGAACTCAAAATTTTTCTTGTGCTTCTCTGTCTCGAGGTGGCCCCAGATGGAGCTTTTCCTTTTAAAGTACTTTCCCCTTCTATTTTCTTTAGAGTCCATTGTTGTTCTTGAGATTATACCCTATTCTCTTGAGTGTTCTCTCATTATACTCATCACTAATGGCTTTGGGGATGATCTTCTTCTCATTTTTCAGATCAATCTCAAAATGCTTGAAAACTTTTGTCAAGAAAATTTCATATGACAAAGTGATTTTGGAGATGGTAGCCTTATAGATATGATCCAAGATAAATAGAGGCAAATCGATTCTTGAATCAGTTAAGTATGCCCATAGGAAGAACAACTCATTTTCCGAAACATAATCATACTTCCTAGTTTTGGGAGTGATTATGGTGCAGATAAAGTGATGAACAAGTCTTAATTCAAGAGGTAGATCAGTGGCAAGGGGCTGTACATTTTCATCCATGTCTTTTTCATATAAGGCTTTCAATTGGTCTTTTCTAGAGACACTATCTCTATAAACTTCTCCACCAATTATGATTCCAAGAATGTGTCTAATCACTTCTCTATCCAGATTGATGGTAATTCCTTTAACATAACTTTTGATAGACACTTCTCCAAATTCCTTTCAGCATTTGAATAGAAATGAGCAGCCAAATCAGGGTAAACATCATCCCTAAGTGTTGTCATATATTTCCACCCTAGGTTTCCAAAATTTGTACCAAATTCAAATTTGTGATGATCAAAGAATTTATAGTCTATCCATCTTCTATTGAATACTTTTCGAAGAGAGAAAGTCAAATTGTACCTTTCCTGGGCTTTGCCCTCACTGAAATATAGTTTATTCCATTCCAGGACTGCTAAGGATGAAGCTTCTCCAGTTTTGCTCTTCTTGCGCTTGCCTTTGTCTTTGCCAGACCGTTTTTTGGATTTCCTCTTTGGCTCTGTTGAAGTAGGAGTTGGTACTACTACTAGGGCTTTAGAAATCTTTTTCAGTTTAGAAGTTTTGGGAGCCATTATAGAAGAAAGGAAGGTTGAGTGAGAATGGAAATTAGTCAATTAGGGTTTATAAGGAATTTTAGATGAAAGAATGCGATGGTTGAGAGTGACGGTTGTGTTTTGGTGCGAACAGGGGAGCAGGAGAGAAAAAGAGTGAGAGTAAATAAGTGAGAGGGAAATTTCGAATGTTTATAAAGTGGGCTTCGTCAAAGTATATAGGCCCGAAGCATGAGGCGATTTATGAACCAAATGAGCCGACACATGCCTTATTAATGAAATGATTTGAGTCCACTGATATGATGAGCCGACTCTATGAAATAAAGTGTCGACTCTTTCACTCAAATTGAGCATGTGAAACATAATGAATTCAAGAAATGATCTTTTTCAATATCTGTGATAAAAGATTTCTTAATATGATCATATAATGCATCATGAATTTAATAAAAGCATCTCATATGAATGATAAACACATTTAAATATTCAAAACACAAATTTCACTCAAATCAAATACATTTTAAGATAAAGGATCACTCATCCCTAATTCTCTTCTAATCATACAAAAACGATCTTCACTTAATGGTTTAGTAAAGATATCAGCTAATTGCATATTAGAGCACACAAAGTCAAGTTCTATATCACCTTTTTGTACATGATCACGTATAAAGTGATATCTAATTTCAATGTGTTTTGTGCGAGAGTGTTGAACAGGATTTTTAATCAAGTTTATAACACTAGTATTATCACACTTAATAGGAATATGATCAAACAAGATTCCATAATCTTCCAATTGTTGTTTGATCCACAACACTTGTGCACAACAACTCCCAGTTGCTACATATTCAGCCTCAGCTGTAGAGAGAGCAATTGAATTTTATTTCTTGCTATACTAAGATACAATCAAATTGCCTAGGAGTTGGCAAGGGCCACTTGTGCTCTTCTTATCAACTCTACTCTCTGCATAGTCAGCGTCAGTGTAAGCATTCAAATTAAAACATATATTTCTTGGATACCATAATTCAAGATTTGGTATGTGCTTTAGATAACAAAATATCCTCTTTACAACAATCACATGAGATTCTTTAAAATTAGATTGAAAACGAGCACATAAGCAAACACTAAATATTATGTCAAGTCTACTAGCAGTTAGATACAATAGAGAGCCTATCATGCTTCTATAAAGTTTAGTATCTATTGACTTACCTTTCTCATCGATGTCCAATTTCGTTATAGTACTCATTGGAGTACTTATAGACTTTGCATCTTCCATGCCAAACTTTTGATCAAGTCCTTGATGTACTTGGCTTGGCTAATGAAGATGTTTTCCTTTGGTCCGAGAAAGTAGTTGAGCTCTCTTATCATACTCATCTCGAATTCTCCCTGCATGCCATTAGCAAATTCTTCGCAAAGCGATTCATTAGTAGCACTGAATATAATATCATCCACATAAATTTGTACTAAAAGTATATCATTATTTTTTATTTTGATAAAAGAGTTGTATCTATTTTTTCTATAGAAAACCCTTTTTCAATTAAAAACTTACTTAATCTTTCATACCAAGCCCTTGGGGCTTGCTTCAAACCATACAAAGCTTTTATGAGTTTGAAAACATGGTCAAGAAGTTTTGGATCTTCAAACCCGGATGGTTGTTCAACAAAAACTTCTTCAGTGATAAAACCATTTAGAAATGCACTTTTAACATCCATTTGATACAATTTAAAATTTTTAAAACAAGCAAATGCAAGTAATAATCTAATGGCTTCTAGTCTAGCTACAGGAGTATAGGTTTCATCAAAATCAATGATTTCCTCTTGACTATAACCTTGAGCAACAAGTCTTGCCTTGTTTCTCACCACAATTCCAGATTCATCCATTTTGTTTCTAAATACCCATTTGGTTCCAATAACTGGATGATCATTAGGTCTAGGAACAAGGTGCCATACCTCATTTCTTTCAAATTGGTTTAATTCCTCTTGCATTGCATTTATCTAAAATTCATGATGTTCAGCATCATTAAAACACTTAGGCTCTATTTGTGATAAAAATGCAAGATGATTGCATATATTTTTAATAGAGGATCGAGTTCTTACACCTTGTGAAGGATCTCCTAGGATTTGTTCCGTAGGATGGTTATGCACAAACTTCCACTCATTAGGTAGACCTTTATTAATTTCTTGTTGGCTGGTAGGAACTCCTTGTAATTCTCTTTCTTTCTGTGATTCCTCATTTGAGCTTGGTTGGATGTCCAACTTTTCCATTCCAAGATCTAGCTCATCTGCATCATCACTTGCAACATTATTTGAAGAGGGATTAAGTTCATCGAAAGTGATGTGGACTGATTTTTCAACTATTAGAGTTCTCTTATTAAAGACTCTATAAGCCTTGCTATGTGTTGAATAGCCAAGAAATATACCCTTATCGGATTTAGCATCAAACTTGATGAGGTTGTCTTTATTGTTATTCAATACAAAGCATTTACATCCAAAAGCTTTAAAGTATGAGACACTTGGTTTCATTTCTTTCCAAAGTTCATAGGGGGTTTTGTTTAAAAATTTTCTAAATAAAATTCGATTTAAAACATAGCAAGCTGTGTTAACAGCTTCAGCTCAAAAGTATTTTGGTAAACCATTTTCACAAAGTATGGTTCTAGCCATTTCTTCTAAAACTCTGTTTTTCCTCTCAACAACACCATTTTATTGAGGTGTTCTAGGGGCTGAGAAATTGTGATCAAAACTATTTTCATCATAAAACATTTCAAAAGGTTTACAATCGAATTCCCCTCCATGATCAATCCTAATTGAAGTAATTGAAATTCCTTTTTCATTTTGGACTTTTCTATAAAATTTTGTAAAGAAAATAATTGTCTCATCCTTATGAGCTAAGAAGAATGTCCATTTAAATCTAGAATAGTCATTAACAATAACAAGTGCATATTATTTACCACCAAGACTTAGAGTCCTAGTAAGTCCAAATAAAACCATATGCAATAGTTGTAGTGGCCTAGAGGTAGTGAGCATATTCAAGGATTTGAAAGAAATTCGAGTTTGTTTTCCTAATTGATAAACATCACAAACTCTATCTTTGTCAAATTTTATTTTTGGAAGACCTTTGCCAAATCATTTTGACCAAATTCCGAGTGATGAGAGCAATTTCATCTTCATTCTCATCACTTTCAGATTCATCATCTTAACAGGTGGATTGGAATGCAACTACTATTTTCTTCTTTTCTTCACCCTCTTGGGCATGTTGTTTTTGTGTGGGCATGTGTCATTAAAGAGCCCAAGAGTTCTTCCAGTGGTAGAGTGTTGAAGTCCTTTGCTTCTTGGATTACTGTGACTTTAGCCTCCCAAACTTTTGGCAATGACCTTATTATCTTCCTTACTTGCTCATTGTTAGGATACAGCTTTTCAAGAGATTTTAAACTATTAGTAATATCGGTGAACCTAGTAAACATTTTAGTGATGGATTCTTCAGGTTTCATTTTGAACAATTCATAGTTATGTACCAATATATTAATTTTAGATTCTTTAACTTGATTGGTACCTTTATGTGTGACTTCTAATCTATCCCATGTTTTCTTAGCTGATTCACAAGTAAAAATACAATTAAATTCATTGGGATCAAATGCACAATATAGAATATTCATAGCTTTAGCATTTGATTGTAACATTTTCAGATCATCTTCATCCCACTCAGATTCTGGTTTAGGGACAATTATTTGTTCTATTATGGAAGTAGGAGTTTTAGGACCATTTACAATAATTCTTCATAGTTCATAATCTACCGATTGAATGTAGATTCTCATTCTATTTTTCCAATAATTGTAGTTGGTGCCATTGAACATAGGTGGTCTATTTGCGGATTGACCCTCACCAAGAAAGCTTTCGAAATTGGTTGCCATGGATCTATTCCTAGGATGTTAAGCCTTAAAAACAGGAATACAAGCTCTAATACCAATTGTTGGCCCAAAAGGCAACCCAAGAGGAGGGGGTGAATTGAGTTTTTTGAAGATTAATACTAGTTAAGATTAATTAAAATTAATCTAAGCAATGTAATAGTGATCAAACTATATGTGATGCAATGTAATCAGTAGAAATAAAGAAAACAGAGCAATATAAAGGAGACACAAATTTACTAAGGTTCAGTCACAAACTGTGGTCGACGTCCTCACCCGAAGACCTTATTGAAGTATTTTTCCACTATGTAATCACCTATTACAAATGGGCTACTGATTGACAAAGTGCTCAGCTTACTACACACAAGAACTCCTCACTGACATCTTCAATCTCTAAGTGGTTTTGTCCAAGTTCCACTCAAACTTACAGGAGTTTTTCTTTCTTAAGAGAACTCTCAAACTCTCCTTTATAAGTGTATAAGAATATACAAGTAACTAACAAACTCTCTAACAAGAGTAGATTTTACAATCTGAGCTTATAGATGAAGACAGGACGAATATCAGAATATATCAGTGAATTAGTCAGTTTGATTTTGTTTTTGTCTCTTGTCCCTTGTATAAATGCAGCTAGAAGCTTGTATATAAACCCCTGTATTGATTCCATCCGTTAGAGGTTGTTGGGCATCATTAATGCACGTTCAGTTCGTTATAACGTTAAGAAAAATAACCATTATATCCAAGGAGTCGGCTCCTGACTTATGGAGTCGACACTTTTTGCTTCTAAATTTACCAGATGTTGTTCACTAACTTCATGAGTCCACTCTTTATATTAATGAGGCGACTTTTTGTTCATTCTATCTTCACATCTTTGGCTTCTGCTGTCATGAGGCGACTCTTTATCTTCAGAAGTCAGCTCTTTGTTCATTCGATCTTCAGCCTTTTACTTCTGTTGTCATGAGACGACTCTTCATCTTTAGAAGTCTGTTCATTGATCATGTCATCTTCAAGCCTTTGCGTCTGTCCCCATGAGGCGACTCTTCATTACAATGACTCCACTCATTATCTACTTGGTCTCTAGGCTTTTTGCTTTTGTGATCAAGAGGCGACTCTTCATTTTTCATGAGTCCACTAATTCTTCATTTTGTCTTCAGGCCTTTTGTTTCTGTGATCAAGAGACGGCTTATGAAAGAGGCAGCAAACTCACATGAAAATATAAAAATTGACATGGAAAGATAGCAATTGACACATAAAGAAGGCAACTCACATGGAATTCACATGGAAAGATGGAAATTGAGATGAAAAGATGACAATTGGCATGGAAAGAAAACAAAAGAAGAAATTAATAATTAAAAAAAAGAATAATACATCATTGTAGATAATGGATGGCTTCATCTTGTGAGTCTATAAATAGCAACACCAAGAGAGGCAAGAGAGGAGAGCTTGAGAGGAGGTAGGAGATATCTATATATATATATAGATATACAGGAGCTTCCAATTATTTATGAAGTCATTTGTTTTCAAGTCAAGTCTCTTCAATATTATGAGTAGCTAATTTTATTCTTAGAGCCAATTGTGAAATCATCTAAGACCGTTTTTGTTATTTAAAGTCTATGGCGTGAATCGATGGTATGAATCTATGGCGTTAATTTTGCTATTCTAGATTTAATTATTATTGAAATTATATTTTTATCACTAAATCTTCCAAATCAAAGGCTTAAGCCGAAACTAATGATTTAAGTTACAAAACCTCCGTTCATATTTCGAGTGAATCGGGTGGTTTGATTAATTGGATCTAAGACCGTTTTTGTTATTCAAAGTCTAGTTTCATAATCATCAAATCTTTCAAAGCAAAATATTTTTCTTTTCGTTACTATTTTTCTGCACCACCTGTCTAGATCTCAGCGGTACTATTCTTGGTGGAATTTAAATAGGTTGGTTTAGGTTCCAACTGAAGCTATTGCAATACTACGGTATTTAGCATGGCTTAGTCAATATCTAATCTTTTATCGTTGGCGAATTTTTAGCTCCAACTTTGCATATTTTGTTAACCATTCCCTATGGATTCGATCTCGACTTATCGAGTTATTACTGCATCACAATCGCACACTGGCGGATTTCAATCACATTATTTATAAGTGATCATATAGTCAGTATAAAAATAATTATCTTAACACGGTTCTGTTCAATACACACAAAGTGTACCAGTGCAAGGAGTTGGAATAATATCATTCTCCATAGTCAAGATAGACCTATTAAAACCTTGTGTTGTAGTCTTACTGATGGTGTGTCCAATTTCATCTAAGACTAAATAATATGCTTATATTCCATAAGAACTGATGATTTGATCTTCCGTGTGTAAGCCATAAGAGACACATATGCATAATCATTACATAAATAACGTAATGCAAACATTGCTCACACAGATTCTCATTAAAATGAAAAAACTAAGAATCCCCACTCCTTAATAATCCCCACTCCTTTGGTCACCAAATGCACCTTGGTATTGCCCAACTGTATTTGTTTGGCCATGCAATGCCTCTTTAAAACCTGGTATGATAGGACATGCAGCAATGTCATATTCCATTGTATCACACACTAAACAACTCATAATCTTAGACGACTCACTAACTTTATTCAACTCCATGGACTCCAATTTTTGGATAAGTGTATTAATTTTAGCATGTAAATTCTCTACTTCCCGAGATTGATATGTACCCCCAATTTGTGAGTTGGGTCTAGCTTCGAGATTTTGGGTTCCTATTATAGCCCAATCTCTAGCCAAATTTGCTAAATAATCAAAATAATTGTATACCTCATCTAATTGTTTATCATATAAGGTTCTAGCACACAGACTTGACAAACTGTTTAAATTGTGGGGTTAGAGATGCATATAATGTATTAATAACATGGTATTTGGTAAACCCATGGTCTAAACAAGAGTGTACAAATTCTTTAAACCGCTCCCAACATTGGTAGAAAGATTTACCAATTATTGGGGCAAATTAAGAGATTTGGCAATGAATCGCCTCAATTCTACGTTTAGGAAATTTTTTTTTCAAGAATTCCCTTTACAATGTATTCCAAGAGTGAATGGACATAGGCCTCAAAGAATTAAACCATATCTTGGGCTTGTCCTTCAAAGTGAATGGGAAAAGCTTTAGAAGTAAAACTTCTCTTAGGTATGAATTATCTTGAAAAATTAAGCAAGCATCTTCAAAGTCTTTTAGATAGGTGTAAGGGCTCTCAGAATCCATACAATAAAAGGTAGTCAAAGCTTAAAGCATTCTTGACTTTAAATTCATTGTGACTTGGTGTGTAGGAAGTACCATGCATGATATTGGGGTTTGCCTTGTGGGATTCATATAGTCCCGCATAGTTCAATACAGGGCAACTACGTCCCCTAGGTACTCCCTCTCTCTACATTATCATTATTGCCCAAAATTGGTGGGATTCCCAATGGTTTAAACCTTTATTAATATCTACCATAGGGATAGGTCCTAGGTCAACAATCAAGGAAAAACTAGGTATGTCGGTCGGGATAGAACGTGTGGGTGATGGAGTTAAATAACCAAGTGGAAGATTGCACAAAGGGTCGGCTCTCACTAATCTATTATGATTGTCTCTAAAATAATACTACATACATATGTAATGCACACATAAGAGACTATCCGTGCCTCTGCAACAAATAATTCACAATTTTCTTCCTTCCCTCCAATCTCTACATAAATATAACCACCGATTTAATCAAAAGTAAAAACAACCGAACCGAACCAGCAGTCTCCTTATGCAAAGCAATACTACTAACATGAATTTAGCAAGTAAGCCTATTGGCCTCTAGTAATCTGCCTCCTAATTACTTTCATTCTTAGACCCCTAATAAGAGAAAAAAAAATCCTAGTTTCTAGCATGTAACAGGGATGGAACGAAGTTACCACTTAGGCCTTAGCCGACGATTCCTCCATCGTTGTAGATAATGATGAAGCACTTGCTTGATTTTGCATTGACTAAGGTTCATGTTCTAGTACCCCTCTTATGGTCACTTGTGCAAAATTTTGGTCTCCAGTAATGGCACAAAAAATTGATCACTCCAAAATAGTGCGATTGATATCCACTAATGTGTAGTTGTAATGTAGTAATAATACTCGGTGAAGTCTGAGATTGATTTATAGGGAACAATTGACAAGTTGAAAAAGAATATGGAATACTTCTCTCAATTACACAAAATCTCACCAATCACTCTAGAAAAAAATTAAAAATTGTAGATTTGAGATTGAGTTTATTTAATCTAAACTATTATATGAAAACTGGTTTAATGCGATAAAATAAAGTCTTGGGACCAATTGATCCAATTAATTACTTCACCCAAAATTCCTATGGAGGCTTTGTATAACTCAAATCATTCGTGAGTCTTTGATTCGAAAGATTTAGCGATAAAAACAATGATCTTTTAACAAGCAAATCTAGAATAAATCAATTTTAGTCAAAGACGCATACCATCGAATTGTCGCCAAGTATAATTAAATATCTAAGTTTTTGTAAATATCTAGGATTTGATCCCAAAGAATTGAGAACAAAAGGATTTAAACATTAAAAACTAGCTTACCTCCATTGTTCATCTAGAATTTTCAATTGATCTTCACAATTGATCTCAAGATGGGATTTAGCTAGTCAAAGACATAACTAATGCTCAAAAAATATTGAAATTATTGAAAACCTAAAATCTGAATGTAGGAATTGAATTACTATGAAAACTATTGAATCTGATTATAGGAATTGAAGAAAACAATAAAATTATCAACTACTCCTAAAGAAAAGTAGTCTAAAGCTACTACTAAGCTATTCTTAAACAATAATGAAGAGCTAACCCTAAAAACAACAACAACACTAGTTTTTATAGACTTCCAAAAATTACTGATAACGAGAGACCATTCGAATGCCTAGCAATACCTTCTGAATGCAACGGTGCTTCAAACATGAAGTTCAAGCGGTATGTTGAACGGCGCTTCAAACTTGAAGTTCAAGATTCAAATTCTTTGGACGTGCTTTGAACCCGATTCTGATGCTAAAAATAGCTCTGTAAAGTTTTTGACATCAAGGAGGGTCTGACGCAGCGTTCGAACGCCTCTCGCCATCATTCGAATGGTTGATGCATGCTAACATCATAGTATTTGAACGCTAGTCTGACCGTTCAAACACCTATTTGGAATTTTACTCGAGTTTCTCCTTTCTAGGTTGGGATTCTTGTTTCAATCAAACAAAATAAGTTAGTAACGCATTAGGACTAAAATAACATAATTAAACCTATTTTGAAACTAATAAATGATTAATTAAGGCATGTAGATTGTACTTTTGAAGTGCAATCACCTGCTCTATTGGGATATGAGTGTCTTAGATTCAAAATATGAAAACAATCTCTCTAAACGCAGTAATAAAAATGCACACTTTTGACTCTTCCAAAATCCGTCTTGATAAAAGGTTGGTACACCACTCTTTTTTAATCAGAACATCAACTGTCCTCATTGTTAAAATTACAGACTCTTAACATTTATCTTTTGAAAAATAAAACTGGATAAATTGATTTGTTTGCAATTATTTATGTCTAAATTATGTTACTTTTCTTCTCAACTAAGTCATGAAGTGTTTAACTTAAAAATTGGAGGAAATAGAGTGTATGTATATAGCAAAGAAAAGATGGAATATATAAATCTTTTTGACTCAAAAACTCTAATTATTTTGGCCATATGTTAAAGCTTTTACCTCAATTTGTTCAATACATCCTATTTACGTTTGGTGGACTGCTTGCATCAACCATGAGTGTCCATCACTCACCGGTTGATATTAGCCACTTTAATTGTGACCCACCAACAATTAAAGGGTCCAAGCTAAGGTAGTTAGCATTAGCCGGTTAAGTATGAATTCCACAGCCTACTAGTTAAGCAAAGCTGTCATAAGCCCTAGAGCAATTTAACACTTCTAAAAGCTTGATTAGTTATTGTTTAATTTTATTTACACTAAAAATTTAAGCAAGAATAAATTTATTTTTAATAATCTATTGGCACATATATTTTTAATAATCTAACCCGAGTTTCAAAATTCTTGAGTTCTTTTTTACATCTCGAACATTGAAAATAATTTACAAATAAAGGGTATTTGTGACAGCAGGAGGCAATACCATGCTTGCATCAAACATTATATTGCCAAAAGAAAATTTCAACTTGCATCTAATCTGCCCAAGTGCCTATCGCCAGCCCTCGCTCCACCCCCACTCGCTACAACCCCTCCTCCCTCCCTCACCCCACCCCCTCAACCCCAGAGGCACCCCCCCCAAACTGCCTCACTGCCACCCCCAACCCTTCCCCAGCTCCTTCCCACCACCGCCACGCCTCCCCTAGCCCTCCACTAACACCCCCACAATAGGATTTTATCCTTGGGGGGTCAAGGTAGATTTAATATACATGTGTACAAAGTAAATTTAATACATGAAAATAAAAAAAAAAAATAACACTTAATTACAATATACTAGCAAAATATCACCAAAAGAAAAAAAATTTTTTTTGAATACATGTTAAGTGATATATCAATCACAGTGACATTTGGCGATACTTCACGTTATGAAATCTAAATAGCTTTGGTCCAGACTATATGGAGAGCGTACTATATTTTTTTTATTCAAAATGTTGCCCTAAATCTCAATTAATTGGGTATAAGTAATTATGAACATTGGACCAGGTAGAAAACAAAAGCAATGGGGGGCCATTTCACTATTTAAAAAATTTTGGGATATAATAAGGTTTCTTGAACATTAGGGGCCATTGCCTCCCGTGGCCCTATACTAATCCCGTCCATGCCTCGACACCTCCAGTATCACGCTCAAGCCCGTTCCCACCACCCCTCCACCGACACCTCCACTGCAACCCCTTGCCCTCACTGCCACCCCATTCCCTCTACCCCCACAGCTCCATTGCCACCCCCTCCTTCCACCCCCAACCCTCCCCAAGCCCCTTGCCCACCACTACCACATTGACCCACCCTACCAGCGTCAACCCTAAATACTTGTAATTACCTGCAAATCATAAGTAGTAGTTAAGCCCCATAGTCACTAGCTAAAGTTGAACCAAGATGTACGAAGTTGCGGCTCATCACAGAATTCACTCCCTTACTGTTGGGCTACGGGTGCGGGTTAGCCTAGTTTATTACACCCGTAAGCATCTCTAACTTGAGATAATTTGTCTAAGTTACACCCCTACTTAAGCCCAACCAATAATTCCTTAAAATGCAGTCCAGGCTCAAATCACCTACGGCTTGAAGTGTTCAATCCAAGCTGGATAGGCCTGACAGGTCTGATTTTTTTTTTTTTTTTGCCCTTTTGTTTTCCCTTTTTCCTTTCTGAAGTTTATCTACATTAATGCCTATCTTGTTATTCAGCAATTAATTATACTTTCTTGTACAAAATAAGCAATTGACCGTAGAAGAGTACTTGAAATAACTAATGAAGAAAAAAAAAAAAACTAATAAGATGCATGTATTAATATATATATATATATATATATGTGTACATATGTATCTATGTAGGTATATTAACTAAAGAAAATAGAGTGGATTACGAACCATATAGAATCAGAATTTCTTATCTTGATTATCATCATGAAGATTGTTCTTGGAACTTTTGTTGTATTTATTTTTATTTATATTAATCCAGTTTTTTGTAATTGTTTTTGGTGATGTTGAAACCTATGGAGTACGGAGGTATTCTACCCCATTTCACCCATTTACGACTTGAACCAAACCCCAGGAGCAATTTTCCACATAATTATATAAAATTTGAATCTCTTTATGACCCCTCATTTAGAAAATAAAACTAGCTAATGTAATACAAAAATATGAACAATGGTTGTAGCCTTGGGCTAAGGTTCGGACTGTCAATTGTTGCGACAGAAGAAATTGAAGACCTTCTGAACATTTTGTGCTATTGTTCAAATAAACTATCATTACAAAACAAAGAAACTCTATTATGTTGCTGTTTAATCATGGGAATTTTGCGAATAATAGAATCAGAGTAAAAAAATATTTCATAGCTATTATTGTCATTACAATTAATGGTTCTTCTAATAATACAATAACAACCTTTAATTTTTCTTTTTAAAACAGGCATACAGGAATATATATATATATATATATATCTCACTATTTTAGTATTTAGGTTTGCATGCAACGAAGTTGAAAAGATGTATTCAGTTCAAGGATTCCACCTCAAAAACCATTGTGATTCTTTCTTAGGGACACAAATTCCTGCAATAAGAAATTGTGAGGGGAAGAGAAACAATTAATGAACAACTGATTTGAAATTGTGGTCATTGCCTGTGTTTACCCAAACTGACTGAATATAAATTTGACACAAAGCAAGTTTATGGTGTCATCAATGATTAAACTTGCTATTGGAAAAGAAATGGTAACATAAAGAGTTTTTTTTTTCAAAAGGAGAGTTCTCTGAGAGCTCCACATTAGTAAAAGAACTGCAATTTTATTTTGTTTGCCTGAGCTGGTAAAGGGTGAAGTGGGATTAGGTAGATAGGTCTCAAGTTTTTCTTGCTCTTTTAAGTCTACCAAGTCTCTGTTTGGGGTTGCAGTGTGCTGACTTCAAAGTATATGTATATATATTTTATGCCATAGGTAGCTCAAAAGTACTTCTTGGTGGTAAAAGTATTTCAACTCCGTGCCGTCACAAGTTAAAAGCACTTTGAAATGAATAGAGAAAAAGGGTTGAACTTGTTAAATATGGGTTTCAACTTACATACTAACATCAGTTACAACCCTCACCCGGTATTTTGAAATACTCATTAATATAATTATACCATAGCACGAAGGGCTGCGGAAAAGAGTCCAGTGATTAAATGGTACAAAGTGCTTGGTAGTAACCCTATTAAATGGTGACACGTGATATATTGATACATCAACAATTTAAATTTAGGGTGTAATGGAAAGATTTTTAAGAAAAAAAATACCATATGACAAAATCTAATAAAGTAACATTTTAAAAGTTTATTCGCTATACACAAATTTAAGTTATTGATGTATTAATACATTACATGTCATCACTTAATAAAAATTACTACCGAACACTTCTCCGAGGACTATGCTCTCACCCCCAACCAATATTTCAACCCCAGCATAAAATATGTTTTATACCAAAAGAGCCAATGGGCCCCTTGAACTTAGAAACTATAGTAACCGTCATTATGAATATGAATATAAGTTCTCTTCTACATTAAGACACTTCGACTACTATTGCAAAAGAACTCTTCGGAAGCACTTCACTAGCGGTCGCTACAACCCAAATCAAGTCCTAATTAATCGTCTGGCCCAACATTGGCAAGCTGGCTTCGGTTGCTCTGAGAGGAGTGGACTGGGCTCTGCGAAAGGACAAGAGTCAGCCCGTACCGGAGCTTAAGAATAAGATGGGTTCTGATTCCTGAGTTCTAACTTGGATGAACTTTGCTTGGTTTGAATAAATTGAAGATCACACACACTGTTACACTTATTGGAGTTTATGCTTCTGGTTTACTTAAATGTGTAAGACAAAGGCCCTGAGATTAGCCATGACCTTCTAACTATTTGATCTCTTTGGAGGGCTCATAACATGGTATGATCAGCTCTTTTTTCTATATGTTTTATTTGACCTATATTTTTTTTTTACTAATGTTGTCTTCAAGTGACATTGATTTTCTATCACTCTAATGGTTTTTGGCGATTGATTCCAGATTTTTAGATGCCAAGAGCCAAAATAATCATATTGATCATAAATTATCGAAAGGGCAAAAATGGGTCGCGTACAGTATTTCATTTGACTTCCAGTTATTTACTAACACCATTGTCATGTGACATTGATTTTCTATACTTTCCATGGATTTTTTAGTATAGACTTGGACTTTCTACCGAAATTCAGAATTCAAAGAGAATTAAAAAGACAAAAGCAAATAATCAAACCCATAAAAAGCTAATCTGAACGAGATTTAAGTCTAGTCAGTAGCCATAATATTGTAACGACCTCACGATATGCATGAAACATATGGTTAAAAAAGTGGGCTTGGCTTGATCTCTATCTCTTGAGCAAAATTATTTTCTAACACTAAGGTAACAGTCGCAAGGACCATCAATGATTAAACTCACTACCGGAGAAGAAAAGATAATAAAGTCTTCTTAAAAGGATGAAATGGGGTTGGGGTAGGTCTCACTTTTTCCTTATTCTTTTAAATCTACATCTTGTTGCAATGTGCTGGCTTAAATTGTCGTCTTCTTTTTTTTTTTTTTTCCTCTTTTTTCATTTTCGTCATGGTTGTTAGATAGCTCAAATATACTTCTTGGGGTGATTAAAATGTTTTACTATGTTCGCTTACACGTTAAAAGCACTTTGAAATGAGAAGAGGAAAAAAAAAGGTTAAAAATTCTTCTACACGAAGTAATTTTTTCCCTCTTTTGAAGAGAAAAAAATATATATATATTTTACCAGTTGTTGGTGGACCAACGCTGTTGTGCCGCGCTTAACCAGTAGATACACATGCTGCTAGTCATCCCCATGCTGATGATGTATCATCCTTTGATAGTGTACTGCTAGGACAGTGGGCCGTTGATTAATTGCATATGTGAGAGGTTTGGCCATTGGTAGGGTACATTACAGTAACAAAGACGTCGCTCGTGTTTTCGGGTCCTAACTTAGTGTATGGAAGTAGAATTTTCAAGTCATTGGTAAATTTTTTAAGCTCTGAACAAGATTGTCTTCAATCCCTTTTAAGCCACATGAATTGCAGAATGCAACCCAACTAGTTCATGAATTGATAGAGCTATTGTTACTGCAATTTTTTCATTTTTGTATTGGTAATACCTACCGCACTAGTTTTACCATCTGGGCTAAGGAAGAAGAACCCAGCTCTCCAATCCTTGAGATGAATCCTGGAGACAGAAAACCAAATGAAGATTTGTTTTAGAATTCAATTATTTTGATTCAACATAATGCCTTTCACATTCAACCTCCTCTATATCCTTTTCCTGATGCCTAACAAAGTTGTGGTTCATAACAACTAGATTTGTTGAGAATTTTAGGTCTTTCAAATACACCCTGTTTGAAAATAGAAAAGACAGGAATATTAAAATAAATAGAAAAAAATACAATACAAGGATTTACGTGAAAAACTCTCAAAACAGGAGAAAAACCACCAACCTAAAAGAAAAATACACTACGTAAAAATTTTACAATCATATAATTTTTCCTCCTTACCCTACTGACACCCACTAAGTTATCCTACTAGCTAACCTTTAACTTTCACCTCTTTAAGAGAAATTTTACTAAAGTCAAAAGTTACTAGTTAAGCTATTGACTAGTGCACTTAACCAAGGAACCGCACCTCTCCTTATATAACCTTTGTTCTTTGCCCCTCTTTCCACTTCCAACCGATGTGGGATTGGGAAAGGAGTAAGAAACCCAGCAATCTCCACCTTTGCGATTTTGACTGATTCCACAGTCACACTCCACCTTGATGAAGATTTTCATAACTTCTGCTATCATGCTTCACCATAAAAGCATATGCACTCAGAATAAACTAATTCCAAGTATTTCACTTCGGCCGATGTTGAAAAACAACCTTGCTGAAAATATGGTGTAACTCCCACATTTGGCTTTCCTAAAAGTTCATCAGCCATCAACATGAATTTTCACCACACACCCTGCATCAATGCCAAACTAATGCCCATGTGCAAACTTGTGAACCTGATAATAGTAACACATCTTTTATTATGCGACATCATCGTCGATGCAGAGAGACACAACGTTAGCTTTATTATCAGTATCTTCATTCATTGACTTGGAGCATTTTGTTGAACCCGCTCCAACTTTTGGACAATTTTTCTTGACATGTCCAGATTGTCCACACACCTAGTAGACTACTTTCTTATTCATGGAGTTCTTCTTCTAATCACCAACTACCACTGCTAGGTTCTCAAGTGAACGATTACTTCCACCGCCTAGTCTTCTTTATTCAGAAAACAGTTTGCTGGTAACCTCAGAAAAAATTATTTTCTCCTTCCCATGTATCAAAATAGGCTTCATATGCTCATAGGAAGATGGAAGATACCAGATAAGTCTCAAAGCTTGATCCTCATCTTCAATTTTAACTCCAATAGATTCGAGTTCAAAAACCATGCCATTGAGAACACTTAAATGATTTGAGATAGTTGTACCTTCACTCATCCGCAGTGTATAAAACTGCTCCTTCAGATACACTCGATTCAAGATGCCCTTCGTCTGATACAACTCTTCAAGCTTTTTCCAGAGTTCCTTTGCCGTAGATATTCCATACACATTGCAAGAACATTCTTGGCCAAGCACAAAGGTATTGCACTTGCTGTTCTTAAATTCAGATCCTCCCAATTTTCATCACTCATTCCAGATCTGCTCACGCTAGTATTACTGCTAACTTCAAGGATTAGTCTGCCCTTTAACGCCTTGTGTAATCTTGATTGAATCAAAACATCCCTCACTTGCACTTGCCATCAGCCAAAATTGATTCGCCCATCAAATTTCTCCACATCAAATCTTATAGGATTTGAAGCGCTATTTCTTGACATAACCTTGATAAATTTTTACCATAGATATGAATAGTACTCACTAAGTAAGTTCTCAGGAAAGACTCAAATCTTTCCTAGACAGAACTTCAAGATTCCCAAGAAAGATTGGAGGGGTCACACTGGTCCCGCTTGAAACCCAATCTCCTAGACAGAACCTCTTTAGACTGTACGTATCCACACTACCACACCAAAGCTCCATCCCACTAAAAGGATAACAACACCAAAGCTCCACTCCACCAAAAAGAACCTTTGATAATTTCAAGAAAATCTTTTCTGATGTGGAAGATCAGTTAAAACTGCGACCACAAAGCATACTAAGAATTTTCAAGAAATAAACAAAACAATCGAAAAAAAGGCTCTAATACCACTTGTTGAGAATTTTGGCCCTCCCAAACACACTCCTTTTGAAAGTAGAAAAGACAGGAATATTAAAATAAATAGAGAAAAACACAACACAAGGATTTACGTGAAAAACTCCCAAAACAGGAGAAAAACCACCGGTCCAGAAAAAAAAATACACTATGTAAAAATTGTTATAATCACATAATTTTTTCTCCTCACCTTGCCGACACTCACTAAACTATCCCACTAGCTAACTTTTAACTTTTACCTTTTCAAGAAAAATTTTACTAAAGTCAAAAGTTACTAGTTAAATTATTGACTGGTGCACTAAACCAAGAAAGCATATCTCTCCTTATATAACCTTTGTTCCTTGTCTCCTTTTCACTCCGAACCGATGTGGGATTAAAAAAGGAGCAAGAAACCAGCAAGATTTGTAGAACAAGTTGTTGAAGGTTTTGAGAAATTTGATAGAAAAAGAAGTCTAACCGGGCAATCTGTCATTTTATTGGATTAGCTCGGAATCTCTCAAATTTTGTGGGTTGATCAGAAAAGGCATAGAGAACAATACTCACTGATTTGCTATGACGTGGGGCTAATTTTGATCAAATTTTCACATTTAGGATCTCAAATTAACTTTTTTTATTATTTTAGAAAAGTTTTATTTTAGTTGTAACTTTGCTTAGGAGTTTTCAAATTAGAGTAGGTTTGGCAGTTTCATTAGGATTCACGTATTCAAATTTTAGTCTAAGTCAAATTTTTTATTTTTGAAATTTTCGTATTCTCTTTATTATTTCGTTTGCTAGTAGAGTTAAGGTTAATTTATTATAAATAAAGCTATAAGTTTTTATTAGCATTCATTTTTTTTTTTAACTTTTTTAAAATGACATTTAGATCTTTCGTCTATTAAAATAAAATTTAATTTTCGCGGCTTCCCCTGCGTCATAGATAGACAAAGCTCAAGGGGCTTGTGTGGTCTCATATTGTGCTGTTGTACCTGCATTCAAGAATTCAAACCATTCTAGCTACCAATGACATACCATTGGTCCTGGGGCAGAGCTACATATAAGTTGGGGTGCCGAATTTTGTATAACCCTCGCATATGTACTGTAAATATACGAGATGTTTACAAAAATTTATTTTCCTGACACTCTCCCGATTGGGTCATAGGTTGTAGGTTGTTCACTAATTCTGATAATGGTGATCTCATCATCACAAGAAGATTTTGTGAGATTCGCAGTCCCTCGCAATTGGCATATTTATGCATATATATATATATATATACACACACAGAAAAGTGATCCACAATTTTGTTTTTGCAGTGGCAACCACCACCTGTCCTTTGATTCACTACATAGAGAAAATGCTATAATGAAATGGGAGAAGGAACAGTGGGAGAAAGTGCGAAGAATGATTTTTGGTTTGAAAACAACCTATACATGTACTTACCAGCACTGATAATTATCATGATCAACAGACTGTAGCTAATACATTTCATGAAATATTTGTAGGAAAAATTAATTAGGGCAGAACTAAATCCACACCCATGGGAGAGAGGGAACTGTAGATCCATTAAAAAAAAATTGCTGTGGATGTATCAAATTCCAAAATTTTCTGAAAAAGAAATACGTTTTTAGAAAATACAAGAAACAAAACACCCCAAATAATTAAATATCAACCGACCGTTAACATTCTTTGAATGTGCAATTGTCATGTTGAGGAGAAAAGGGATCAATTATTGGTGTCTCCAGGGCATGTCCAAACTGCAAACTAACAAAGATGGCCCTACTATACTGCCTTTAAGAAACCATTTACGTGATGTAGGACAGTTTAGCAAGTGGACAAATTAAGAAAAGGAGTTTGACAAGCACAAGGTAGGCTGTTAGCAGTGACTATCAAAATTAAAATGCATCCAATAAAGACTCGGCAAATTCTAGCACGGCAGGGCTTTTGGTCTCTTTTTAGAAGGTTAAGAGTTTAATTTTTTTTTTTAAGTAAAAGAGTTGATCGCAATAAATTTATCCTTTGTGAATACTTTAATTTTAGTGTAGATAATCTATCTTTGACTTGACCGAAAGAAAATTAATTGAGGTATGCACAAATTGATCCGAACATGTCTGATCGCGGAACTTAAAAGAAAAAAAAAAAAGTCAGCACTTGTTGACAAGAGCAACATCCCTCTTCATTGCCAAGATAATTAAGTTCTAAAGTTTTAAGTCTACATGAGTCAACAACATGACAAATGCAATAGGGTATCTTTACTAATTGTGAAACTATGAAGACGATATTTTTTTTTTTAGGCAAAAAGATAGGAAGAGACAATTAACGTAACAATCTCTTTAAGCGTGATTATAAGAGTTTTTACTTATTACAAAATATTTAGTTTAAGTCATAATTACTGACGTGGAGAAAGTGAACCCGTCACCATAACTCCACTGTCATTCTCAACAGTATTTAATTTATGCAACTACTGTTCAAACGAGTTTAAGCACGCTACCATTACTCAAATAATCGTGTGTATCATAAGGTTTGGTCAAATGGTTTCGGTTCCTCTCTATATTAGTGAATATGATGGTGTCTTCCTCACTATCATTTCACTATCACGATAATTAGCAACACTCTCACATAGTGACTTGTCATACTCATAGCTAAATACATATTTCACGAAATATTTCTTGAAAATTCATGGCAGCTTAAATCCACAGCCATTTTTGTATGGTTCTACTTGTTCAAGAGTGGGAGTTACATGTGATCAGTTGGCCCATAAAAAATGGCTGTGGAGGCACATGCAATCTTGTGTCCTTTGATAGTATAGATCATATGATACAGGACCATTGGATCAAAGAAACCTTATGTCACACAGAAAAATCAAAGCGACGTCATGACCAAGTACTCTTTCGTTTCTGTATAATTGTCAGGTTGAAGACAAAGTGATCAATTATTGATCGTTACAGCCTGTTTGGAAGTCGAGGAAGCAAAAATAATAATTTTTTTTATTTTCTTATTTGATTTTATCTAAAGAGAGAAAGTAAATGAAAATACAAAGGAAAGTGAGAGAAATGCAAGGAAAAGTGAGAGAAAGGGTTTTATAAATGAAAAATGTTATTCTTTCAAAATATTCATATAGAATTTTATACCAGAATGATGTGACGATGATAATTTTGTAATAAACAAGCATCTTAATGGGTTCTTTATTTTAAAGTAATAGGCCCATAACATAGGCACATCATTCTGGTGATAAATTCTATATGAATTTTCTGATTATATAGTACTACCCTCTATAAATACAAGATAAGTTATTGTCAAAATTACAATAAACAAAAGTATATAGACATATATATATATATATATATATATATATATTTAAAATGCTTCCAGTGAGGATTTGGCAAATTTGAGAACTTGTTCAAGGTGGTGGGCCGTATCAGGAGGGTGGGCCTCCATCTTGGGCCTCTCCGGCAAAACCCACCGGCCGTCGCAGCTCCTCACCATCCCTTTGTTCTCGTCCTGCCGCCAATACGGTGGCACGCCATACTCTTTCCTCAAGAAGTCACAGCTCTTGTTGACAAGCGCAATATCCCTTTTCGTCGCCAAGAAAAACTGGCGGCCCTTGCCGTGGTACCCGTCGAGGAGGTGCAAGAGGGCCTCAAGATTATGGGCACACCCAATATCATTGGTGGGCTTTACAAATGGTGAATGGGTGTGATCCAAAGCCAGCTCCACACCAACATGAGCATAACTCCATGGAAACGACATCGTTTCCTCTACATACTTCTGATATTGGAACTTCTCATTGGCAAAAATTCCAGGCACCGTTGGTACCTTGTCATGGACATTGATCACCCTTAGGACCTTTAATCCAAGCTCGTCACACCGTTCCTTGAACTTCAGATTGCCGACTCGAGGACCGGAAAACGAAAAAACCGTAATCGGAATTTTTTTGATGGAATCGCCACCGTTCAAAAGGTTCAATTTCATCTCAGCAATGTCATAAGCAGTTAATATGGCTAAAGCTGCACCAAGACTATGGCCTGTGACGGTGATGCTAAGCTCCTCACCTCTATAGGTCTCCATAAGCCGCTTGATCTCGGCCAAAACTTGTTCACGAGCCGAAAAACAGCAATAATTGCATGAATTCTCCTTTTGGGTGTAGAGATCGTAGAACCCTGACTCGATTTTGATCGAAAGGTCTTCGCGAAAATGAGCCGGGCGTAAAATGTCCTTTAGGTCATGGATCCATTCCAGGTACGTGACCGTGCCCCGCCATGCAACGACGATGTCGCGGCGGCCGAGCCGCCGGATCTCGTCTTCGTCGGTGGCGACGGCTATGTAGCCCATCCAGTTTGCATGCTGGCTCCAAACGCTACTCATCTTGGACTTCTGAAAGAAGTTTGGTAGATTGATGTTTGATGTTGCATAAAGGTATCTCTTCATGTGGTAGCCTCGATCCGCCATTTCGAGCTTTTCGAAGAAATGGGCCCCTTGGTATTTGCATGTGCCGCAATATTTTGAGTGAGGATCGAAGTCGAATGAGTCGTAACAGGCCTGCGCGAACTCGCCGTATCGGATGATCTCCTTGCGAAGATGAGAGTTCATGGGGTCTAGAAGGCCTTCCCAGTTGTTATACCCTTGGATTTCTCTCCAAACTTCTTGGAGAGGCCTCTCGTCTTCCATGAATTCTTGGGTTTCTTGATCCAAGTTTGGTGTTAAGCTGGATATAGACGAGCATTTTATAGCCGTTGTGTGTTTTAGTGATATGGGTTTGTGTGAAACAAGGACATTTGTGGTTCTGTTGAGGTTGAATCTTGATGAGAGCCCCTGGGATGGAGTATGTAGGGTGTACTTAGGATTGGTGAAAGATAGTTGCAACGAAGCCATGAAGGGCTTCTGGGTTGTGTTGCTTATTTCGGTTAGTTATGCCTGCTTCCTTGGGGTAATGAGAGAGAGAGACAGAGGAGGTGGAATGGAAAGTTCACAATATGCAACCAGCAAGCCAGAGACTTCTTGAAAATGATTTAGGGAAGAAAAAAGTTATCCTCCTAGAAAGTTCATAAAAAAAATCTAGAATCATGTAGCATTTTGTAATTAAAAATTATTAAGATAAATATTTTTATTTTCAAATGACTTAATCTTATTCAACTCTATTATTCTAATAATAAATTTTTTTAATTTTTTTTAATCATATAGCATTACTTTTTGGGAAAACCATGTTTTATTTTTGGAAAATTCGATTCTTTTAGAAATTTTTACACAATTTTATTACAAGGATATGAAAACGTAGGTTTTGTAATTCAAAATTATCATAATATGTGTTTTCATTTTAAATGAAACGCACTCATTCAATTATGTCCTTCTTTGTGAATGCAAACAGAGTCAGTACCCATACTACTACCCTGCATGTACCAAGTTAGAGAGAGAGAGGTTCAAGCATAGTAATTAATCTCGTACTGTACCGGTTGGTACGAAATCGGTACAAATAAATAGTAATATCGTACTGGTTAAGGTATCAATCAATACTGAAAAATATCGTGACACCGGTCAGTACTTGTAATACCGAGAATACTGGACGATACCAATTTTGTATAATTTATTTTAAAATAATTTAATTTTTTTCTCTTTTGGTAATAATTATTAATTAAAATTTATTTTAGGCATATGTTAGATAATAATATGTCTTTTAAGTATTTTTAAATATATATTTGGGTTGGATAATATGTTTACATTATATTAAAACCTTTAACAGTTTAAATATATATATTTTTATAGTATATAATATTTATAGCGATAAATTCAAGACGACACTCAATATTGTAACGATACCGATATATATCGTATTAATAGTATGAATTTAAGTACCTTACTAGCAAAGTAATGAAAGACTAACTCCGGTGTGTACTGACTATGTAAGTAGGAGGGATATTAAATAGCGTTTAATTTAACCACATACAACGATAAAGAATTGATCGAGTTATTGGTGTATGACTGTGTAGGGTTATTGAAGACTGACAAGTGCCTCCAATGACATCAAAATTATGAGTTTTAGCTGTATGGAGAAATTTTTCCATCCTCTTGGAGTATCGTGAGAGGTGGACCCCAGTTCACTTAACAAGTGGGCCTCAGCTCTCATGTGAGAGGTGCAACAATACTTCAGGAATAATTTTTCTAGCTGTATGACTATGAAAGGCTGTTGATGGATGAACCATGAAGAGAGAACACTAATGTTAATTTTATTTTATTTTTTCTTTTTTCTAGAGAATGTGGAGGTCTTTCATTAGTTACTCTTTTGAGCTTGTGTAGTGCATATAAATTATATAAATTTTTTGTATTGCATGAATAATGATGGGTCATGAGAGGGCATGAGTAAGAGTCGAACTTGTGATACTCAGACGGCTACACGTGTGCAGGAACAAGATTTTGGTAGCTACGGTAGTGGCAAAAGTTATGTGTTGTAAGCTCACATCACTTAAGAAAGAAGAGAAAAAATACTATATATATAAACACTTATATTTTTTTAATACAATACATTTTAAAAGTTGTGCGAATTAAAACTCAAAGTGGATAATCTTGTAACCAGAGATTGTGATTACGTAAAACCTCAAGCTTAAATGAATTGATTTAGACAATTCAGGGTCTTAAATTGTGAGCCACCAAATGGACGACACAGGACTTTGTCGTTTATTACAACCTTATATCATATGTGCAATGACTGTCATTGAGCATCCCAGAGTTAGACAAAAGGTTTTAAAAATTGGAAGACTTGAATGATGAATTGGGTGGGAAAGCTACGATATTGCTAGGAGTGGGAAGTTTATGTGGTTGTTCTCCGTGTGACCACTCCCAAAGATTGATGTTCCTTTTTCTTACTGGTTTCCACTAAGCCACTGAAATAGTGGTTGTGTTTCTTGAGAGAGAGAGATTGAAGTGAGGGGTCTCATGATTTAATGGGAATATAACATCAATGACCCCACAAGATATTTTGATAATATAAAGTAAGATCAGTCAGATTTCAACACTCAGTCTAACATCCACAAAGATAAAATGGAGTTTGTTCATCCTTCGCCATATCCACATGTCAGCGTTGTGATGTTTCTTCGTGAATTAATTCTTTTTTTTAAAATAAATTTAACAATTGTATTCTTTATAAATAACAGCCTAAGCCTACTGCAATCAGCCTGGATGTATATTTTCTTTACAACCACTAACCCAAACAACTAAAGGAAAAAGCTTGGGGAAGGTTTAAATACCAATGCAAGACCGAAAATATAACTAATCCATGGTGTGAGAAGGATCATGCACATTGATGTCCACTCTCCAATAATGTTGCTAAAGAAAATATTACACATAATTTTATTTCTCAATCTATTTTCTTATTTTTAAAAACAAGTGAGTGAGCAAATTCTGTGTAAACTTATTAGAGTGGTACTGTACATAAACCTTTTTCTTACCCCTTATTTCTTAACCCTCACTAAAATTTTTGAGTTCGCCCTGTTAACTGCTTTTAAATTGTCTTATGCTCTATTACTTTTCTTTACTTTCTGGTGACCTAAGAAAAGGCTGACTCTCCTAAAGATTGACCTTGAAAAAAATTCTCCTTGGTCGATGTCATAGAATTGGCTCTCAATATATGCAAAAGTAAATTTTGAACTCGTGCAGTGACGAAGAGTTTAACCTACACTCAAAACTTGAAAACGGTTCGTACAAATAGTGAAGGTTTATCCTACTAATTAATTGCCCTACTAGCTGACCCTAGAGTTAAATTTGGGTTGACCAAAGGGCTTTCTAATCTACCTAACCAGAGTAAAAAGTAAGACATGATTCCAAAATAAAATTCTGCTTTTACTCGTGATTAACGGCAAAAGCACATTTTTTAGTTTAATTAAAGGCAAAGGCATGCTGTTTGTGAATTTCATACCCAACTTGATTAGGATATTTTATTTGAATTAGAATAGTCTTTTCCATGGTAATGATACCATTACTAGGAAGAAGTAGTGCTAAATGTAGTCATTGTAATGATAACCTTTATGTTCTTAGAAACACCGAAAACAAAGGGCAAAAATAAAATTTCAGTGAGATGAAATATTCTCTTTTATTTTAAAAATGGGATTTTAATCTAGTATATGACAAAATTCACATAAATAAAATATTTAAAGAATTTGTAGCAATTATAACATAATCAATAATACAAAGTTATTGAAAACTTATTAAAGGTTCTTGTACTCGCTATCCTTAATAATAGACCGTGTCATGCTTAGTCATATGAATCGGTGCAGCTTATTATGACAGTCTTGACTTTAAGATTCAATAGTCACTTTTTTACATGGAAAACACAAGTCTAAAGGACAATCCTGGAATTATTGCAACGATAGATTAACATTTATATTATATATTAAAGTAATTGGTTAGGAGATATATGAAAGTAAAAGTTTCAATCTAATTTTTTCAAAATTTTGATTTTTTAAAAACATATAATATATATATATATATATATCATATTATTATTGATTCCTTTTAATTTACTTATTTATTTCAAATTTCATAAACTCTATCTAACGATAATTATGTTAACATTTTAAAATTTGCTTTAATTATAATTCTCCTAGAGAATCTTTATTAGTCATCCATTGATAATTATGGTAACATTTTTATTTTTATTTTTTTAATTATAATCCTCCTAAAGAATCTTCATTAGTCATAAATTAGATTTTCAATTTCTAAAATAAAAAAATAAGTGTCATTAAATTATTAGAACTTTGTCATATACAAGACTGATGTGAAGAATAATTATTGGTTCTTTTTAATTTTTCTTATTTCTTCTCAATTTTATAAATATTATACATTGATTAATATGGTAATGTTTTCAAATTTTCTTGAATATGCTCCTTCCAAAGAAAATTATATCTTAAGATTCTTAACGCTATAAAATAAAAATGAAACGTGTAATGAAATTATCATAAGTTTTTCATTTTTTTTGGTCTCAATTTACATCCCTCTAAAAAACATTTTCAAGAAAATAAATATAAAAATTAATTTTTTTAATAGAACTGTGATGAAATTATGCATTTTTTTAACCTTACTTTTTTCAAATAAAATATTTCCATTTTATTTTTCATAGTGTCTACATAAAAATAAATTGGATGTGAAGAATTTAATTAAAATAATATTATTTTACCTGTATAATAATACTTTAACCTTTTTTGTCTCAAGACTCTAATATGGTTTCATATTATTTTGTGACTTTAAATGATGAATGATATAACTATTTTGTAACAAAATTGAATTTTACTATAAAATTTATTGATTTTAGCTTGACCAATATTTTTAAGTTTAACTTACACAAGCACTCATAATTTATGCACATATAATGACTATGAAAATTATATTAGCCGAGTCTAACTATGAACACATGACAAAGTAATATTTTTTTAATTGGTACTTTCTAAAATTTTAAATAACTATTTTTAAAAGTTGATTAATAGACTCAAACTAATATTTGATATAACTACACAGATATATTGAGTTATTAATACTAACCATTTTAAATACCTAGATTTCTAAATTTATAATTCAAGGATAATTTTATTTATTAAAATAAATTTAAAAATAAAATTTTACTAAGCATATTTAGTAATTGATGATACATCAAGTCTCTTTGACCTTAAAATACAAATTATTTTTAAGTAAAAATTTTAGTTTTGAGTAGCTATATATATGCGTATGTGTGTACCATTAAATGAAGTCAATAGATAATTCATTTAAATATATGACTTGTACATTTAATCAACGTAGCCTTTGAATTGAAAAAAATTAAATTTTTATTCAACTAATAGTAACCTTCCTACAATTAAAGTCATTTTGCCCACAGTAGCAGTACAGTGGAGACTTAAAAATTTTGTTAAAGGGTCAAACTAAAAGTTTTTCAATTTTGAAGAGTTAAGGTAACAATATGTGACCATGACAAACAATAAAAATTTATTCACCTTAGCAAAAATTTTAAGAGAAAAAAATCATTTTAAAATATTCACATTAAAACTTTAATTTCTTATAACAAGTTAGAGATTTTTTTCACAATTCACTTTTAAAATTAATTGCATGACTATATTAATTATTATAATCTAACATGAATCATATAATTAGTGTAACCTTCAAACATATACAATTGATAATTTATTTTTTTTATAAACATTTTATATTTAGTATCTATTCTTTTAATTCATGCATAGCAGGGGTTTAATACTAGTAATATATATATAGATGTATATGATCGAAAAAAAACTCTAGGTGAGACCAAGCTTTCTTCCATCTCATGCATGTTAGTATTTAGGGCCTGCATAAGGGAAAGGAATTGAGAGATAGAAATTATAAGAAAATTGATAATTTTTTTATTTAGATTTGCAAAGAAAATAAAAAATGCAAGAAAAATGACTTCATGATGAGACTGGTCCCACTAAGATGATAATAGATTATAATTACATTATTTAATAACAACGGAACAAGAATTTTATCTTCTCTCTATTTTATTATAAAGTGTTTAGGCCTTTAACTGATTATTCTTTCAATCTTGTACAGAACTATTATTTACATGAACTATATCTTCATACATTTTATGAATAATAACTGGCCACAAAAAAACGTAATGATGATCAAATCTGATACCTCCTACGAAGACTTGATCACTGGATCACGCATCTGGCTAGAAAGGATTTTATTATTGGAGTGTCAAGAAAACTACAAATAGTTTGTTGAGTCATCACAGGTTAACAACATGGCTAGGACCAGCAAAACTAGGCAAGTGCGCTTAGGACCAGAAAAACAAATTAGCCATCTGGGCATGGCAAAAGTTCAACTATTTGGACCGTTCGCACAATTTTCTTGTGGGGGCTTTATAAAGAAATCAATGAGAGGTTAGGACCAGCAAAACAACTAGCTAGGCATAATGCAAGCTTTGCGTGATGTTGATAGTAACCCAATCCCCAATGCTCCTCCTTAATATTGCACATGGAATGATGTTGATAGTAACCCTCCCTCTCTCTCTCTCTCTCTCTCTCTCTCTCTCTCATGGAATGATGTTGATAGCAAACACCCCCCCCCCGCGGCCTTTCTCTCTCTCTCTCTACAATCATGCAAGATTTTGTTTTAAAAAATGGGTAGATGTGTGAGTGTCAATTCATGATGAGTGCATAGCAAAGTTTCCGCGTTTTAATTGGTAATCACTCGATATAATTCTATTACGCTTTGAGTTAATTGTCTGATTTGGTATGCTTAAATTGAGCTCTGTCGGACTGACTCGGCTGTTGAGTCCTTTCAACATAAGTTTTACATTTTTTAGTGTAATCTTTTGTTTTTGCTAATTAGATGTCTGAACTAATTTGTACGTATTTCAATTAATTATAGACTTGTGCAATTTTTTTGTTTCACACAAATTAAGTAATTACGGGTCAGAGACCCTAGGAGTAGCTTCAAAAAATTAATAGCACTTAAAAAATTTTGAATATGAAATCTTGGACGGAGTAGATCACCAAGTCCCAAGTCTTGACTACCTGACCAACTTTTTATTTGAAAAAAAAAATAAAGAGTTTGTCTTTTAAAGAAAAATTGTTCAATCAAATATTTGTCTTTTTAAGTCCCACATTCACATTCACATTTTTTTTTACCCAACGAACCAATTTGTTCATACATTGCAAACAATCAACTCTCACAATTAAAGTCTCCTCCTAACATACTGGAAAACAAACATAGTCACCACAAGAAAATAAAACATATACTCATGTGTGAAAAATTTTCTTTGCCGTGAAACCTTGATGAAACAAACCTCAAAGTCTCTGTCACCGAAAATTATTTTATGTGACGATCACACAGCATATAATCTCTATTGTGATTTGAGTATTTATGTATAGTTGAATCACAAAAAAGGCAAGTTTTGTCTTGCTATATGTACATTGTTATTCATTGTAATATTTTGTGGGGAATATTAGTAAATAAAATTTATATGGAAGGGCTGAGCACGTGCTTATGGATGATTAGAAGGTCAAGCAATGGAACCATTGCTGCAAATTTGAAATTTTGTGCAAAGTGAGAAACTGAGGCAAATTCTTTAGCAGACTGAGGATTGGCTTGAGAGGGAGGGAAAAAAAGGCCTTTTTGTTGATTGGTTGAAAGATGGCATTTATTTTTAAATTTAACAAATATTAAATTCTACGCACGTTTGCTCATTATAATGAGTAAATGAAGACATGCAACGAGAATTCTTGAATTTTTATAATTTTTCTTGATAATATTAGTAGCTCACAAGTTAATTATTTATTTATTTTTTATCACAAGAAACTCAACTAAGAGATGATAGTTGAAGACTCGAAAATGTGTCAAGGCTATGCATAGAGGTTTTAGTGAAATTACCTAGTCACCGAGGTATGCGGTGGAAATACAAAAATTAAAGAAAATTCTATTCTTACATAATTTTTTACAGAATACTCTATCAGCATGATATGACAGTGGTATTTTTATAATTAAAATGTTTTTTGGTGAATACTTTGTTTTAAAGTAATAGATGTCAATTTAGTCAAATAATTTCATGCACTTTTCTACTTTTCTATTTTAATAATATAAAGGGAGAACTGTAATTGGTGTCTTTGAAGCTGTATCACGTAGCGTGACTCTTTTTCTTCTCAAACTATCCTATTAATTTTATTTTATTACTATTTTAATTAGTTTGTTTTCTATAACTGTAATATCTCGGACATTTATTTTTTGAATTAATGTGAAATTTTAACTCCAGTATTATTTTATTTTATTTTATTTTATTTTGGAGTCAATATTAACCAATTAAGGCCCATGTTGTAATATATGCTTTAGGTGTGACACACATGGAATTGATTTCCATGGTGGTCTTCTAATCATCCCCCCACCCCCCCCCCCCCCCCCCCCCCCCCCCCCCCCCCCAACACACACACTCACCTACCGAGGAGGAGAAGAAGAAGAAGAAGAAGAAGAAGAATGAGGGAGAAGAAGAGAAGAAAAGCAATTGAAGAGAAGGAAAAGATGAGAAAGAATGTTGGAGGAACTCCATCCAAGCTAGAAGAAGTCGTTGTTGGAGCTTGAAAAGCTTGAGAGAGAAATGTATGAATTTCAAATCTTGTGCATGATTGAGTGTATGTGTCATAGTTGTGATGGGTGACTCCATTGAGTCCCAATTAATTGAATTTTGAGAGTTTGTAAGCTTTCATAGATGGATTGGGAGTTGGGGTTGAAAACTCCCAAATTTGTGCATGTTGGGTTTGAGGTTTCAAACCCTAGATCTCTTTGATTTACTTGTTGGTTTAGCTTCATTTTGAAATATTGCAGTTTTCTTGGGTTAATCTTTGAACTCTAGAAGCATTGATAGAATTTGAGGTGGTTTGGACTTGAAAATCTAGGGCTTACAAAACCTATTTTTGAACCAAAATGTGCAGAATTTGGGAGTGGCTGTGGGCTGTTCGAACGGGTTGTTGACAGTAAAATTTGGGGTGGCTACAGAACTTTTGGATGAGTTTTCAGACGGGCGGGCCATTCGGATGGATTGTTGACAGCTCCTGCACTGTTTAGTAAAATGGGGCATAACTTTCTCTAAAAAACTCTGATTGATGTACCGTTTGAAGCAATGGAAAATAGACTCATAGACCTTTGTACCCATATAAAGATTGTACTCTATTTCCTTATAAATTGGCAGACATTGAATTTTAAAAATGACGCAAAATTTTTGTCAACAACATTGTTCTTCAGAATTTTAGTTCATTTTCCATGAGACACAACTTTAATGTATTTGCGACCCATGACCTATCAAATTAAAATTCTTTAAGCCTATTTTCAAATAAAATTGACTTAGAATATAGGGTCATTATCCTGATGTGAATGAGATGTAATGAATGAATCGGTGTTCAGGAATTCTTATTTTAAATCTCAACTTTTATATTATTGCATTGCATCAGAGTCTTGTATTTAATGCTTCTATGTACTCTATGTGTAGGAACACTTTTGTTTAGCATCAATCCTCAAGATTAGATGTGAGTAACGTTATACCATGAGTAAAACTCTATTACTTTTCAAATGTTTTAAGCTCAACTTCATATCATGCAATGTTTTTCATATATTTTCAATGCATCAATGTTTATGTTCAAGTATAAATGTCATATCTTGAAATGCATGAAAGTTATACTTATGTTATGAATCAAAACCTATGGACTACAACGTTTAAATGAAAGAGATGCAAGGTTTTCAATGTATGGTGCCAACTCGAGGTCTTTTCTTGGCAATACCTTCATCTCGCCCGATAGTCCTATGGTAGGGGATGTGAAGTAAATTATCGATATGTTGAGAGACGTCCCTTGGCCTAAAGAGCCTTTGTGTGACTTAAGAGGGTTACTATAGAGCCTAGCTCATATGTCAAGTTGTAACACCCTTATATTTTAGTACAAGATCCAAGACATATCCAAATGCTTATGAAAAGTTATATATGTCGCATCTCTCTTTTATGATATTATGTTTTGAAACGATAGAATGTTCCAATATGATACTCATGCTACCTATGATTTCAAGCATATGCTTTCTTCAAGTTCATGTTCTATATGCATAAATGTTTATCTATTGTTTTATGCATTAGATATAAATGCTAGTTCATGGTATTTTCATGCTCGTGCATCATTATTTTTTACTAAGCATTAGCACACATTTTCTCAAATGTTTTCAGGTAACCAATTTGGGAGGCCTTAAGAGGAGGTCATATGTAGATTTTGAGGTACGACCCACGAGTCTATGTTATGTTATGTGTTTTTGGGCTGGATCCAATATTTGTAATGTTATAAATGATATAACCATGGAGGCCTCGAAAAGGCCTATATGTATGTCTATATTTTGGATTAGGCACAACTCTGCCATATATGACATAAGTGATGTTTTAAACTATAAAAATTTTATTTTCACAATTATGTATTATTTTAAATGATTATGCACAAGTGTTCAACTAGTTTATATAATGCAGCCTTGGGTAGCCTTGCTACTGGCTGGTCACGTACCCTAAATCGTTATAGGCCAAGTCTCAGGGCGTGACAATAACCGTAAGGATAAATAAGTAAAACAATGAAAAAAAACCCACCCCAATAGTTATTAGAAAATTTTGGACTACAGCGTCCTATTCACTTGCCCACAGATAACATCATCAAATTTGATAATTAAAGAGATTGAGATTACGACGATCATCATCGCCGGCGACATTAATTTAAATTTGCACATGTGATGCGTAAGTGCACCCACTAGTATAGCATTCCTCAAAATTAATATGAACATAAACTTTGAGCCAAAACCACATTATTGATCCCAACACAAATATGTCTAAAAACTAGGATAAATTATAGTGACTTTGCAAATTTAAAAAATGACACTGCACTCACTTACTTTATTTGATAATATGCAAAAACTTCCCCTCCCTAACAGCCGTTAAAAAATAGATGAAAAATGATGATGTCACTGGTCTAAGATTTTTAAATATCAAGGCTACCCTCTGTTAGATTAATATAATTTAAAATGATTTACAAATAATTTATTTAAAATAATATTAAATAAATAAGCATTTTATATGTTCAATCATGTAATGCCACCTCATCCTTCTCTCTGGGCACCACCACATTAGATCACTTTATTTTCTTCTCCACAGTACACACCACTGTCATAGCCACAATAACCCACCATCTTGTACGTTGCGATCTGAAAAAACCAAAGCCACAATTTGTAATTATCTCTTTTCCTCCCTCTTTCTCATCCTATCACCATCGCAACTAAATTGAATTTTTTTCGCCATACCCATGTTCTATTCCCTACTCTCTCAACCATCTGTTTCTCTCTTCCAAACCACAAACTTATACATACACACACAAACATTACACAGCTATATATGTGTATATATCTACGCTACACATATATTTTTTAAGTCACCACTTGACTTAAAAGCTTAAGCTGTTAAGTAAGAGCCCCAATAATATATATCAAACTCTCTAACACCCTCCCTCACATTCAACTCCACCTTGCACGTGTAGATGTAACATACAAAAAGATCGAGAGAAATAAATGTGGGGGAACAAATGCCAATGGAGAGACTTGAACCCAACACCTCTTTCCAAGCATAGCTCTGATATCATATTAAGTCACCACTTAATTTAAAAGTTTAAGTGTTAAGTGAGGACTCTAACAATATATGTCAAACTCTCCAACAATATTCACCGATTTCAAAAGCAACAAAAATACTAAATCTACAATTCAATCTCTCATTAATCACCCATCGTCATTAATGTAGTTGTTTGTATATGTGTCGATCGGAACAGAATACTTGTGTCAATTGTGAACACATTGTAGATATATGATTGAGCTACATAAGTGCAGTTCAATGCAACTAAACTAACATAAGTTAGCTCTAGATTAGGTTAATTGTACCCTTTTTAGTGTATATTGTACTGAGAGTCATGTTTTGAGTTCATTGTAGGTAAGTGTTGATAAAGAAGAGGATTTGGAGCCACAAATGCGATCCGGAGTGCGGGCACGCATATTGAGGACCATTGTTAGGATTTGTCTTGGGAAATGTGCAAAGTGTCATTCGTAGCTCGGAATGGAATGAAAGATGCTTTGTTGGAAAGATTTCACAAAGTTATATAAGTTCATGTCTAATGAGCATTACGAGAAATGGACTCCAAAATCCTTGAATTGAGCTGCAAAGAAATAGTGAAAGACAGTTGATAATTGAGGAAAAATACACTAAGCGTTCGTACGGTGGAAACAAAAAGAAAATAAGAGTTCGAACGATGGCTAGCAAAAATTGAGAAAAAATGTATTTTGGCATTTGGGTTCGAACTTCCATAACAGGGTTCGAACTCTCAGAAGCTAGACATATAGAAGGGAAATTTATAGGCTTGGGAGTTCGAGCCATGATTATAAGGGGAAATGGAGAGTTCGAACTCTAAGACGAAAAAAGAGAGAAACAAGGCTCTGAGGGTTCGAACGCCCTGAGGAGGGTTCAAACTCTAAGAAGGATTTTTGGATCAAGTTTCCTATTCTTGCTAGGACTCAATTTGCGATCTCTATATATATCTCTTCAATTTTCTCTAAAGGGGAGACGACTTCTTGAGGGTTTTTACTGCTTTTTAGTCCAGATTCATAGGAGTAATTAGAGTTTTCATTATTCTTATCATTACTTCTAATAAATTCAAGTTTTATTGCTTTAATTCAAGATTGTGTTCAAGAATCCATAGTTTCTGCAATTAATTCAAGATTTGTAGTTCGTTTATAGTTTTTATATTCCAAAAAATTTTCAATACATAGTTAATTATTTTCTATGGCCATGAGTGGCTAAATTTCTTAACTCAGGATCGATTGTAGAGATTGATTGGGGATCGAGGATGAACAATGGAGGTAAGGTTGAATTCACTGCTATATCTTCTTGATTCTTCTTCTCTTTCTTCCTCGTTCTAGATACTTTTGAAAACTTGGACGTTCTATTATGTTCAGTAACGCTTATGTGTGAATACCACACTCAGTATATACGTTGCTTTATAACGTTTATGCGTGAGTTGGGTTCAGTATATGCGTTGCACGAATTGATGATGCATGTCCTTGACTATAACAAGCCAATTTATTCTAAAAGTTGAAGATTAAAAGAATTATTGGTTTTAAAGAGAAATCTTACGAATCCGAGACTCACGACGTAGTTGAAAGATTTGAGTTATGCAAAACCTCCATGGGGATTCCAAGAAACTCAGTTAATCAGATCAATTGATCCTGAGTCACTTCTTTATAAAATTTCAATCAATTTTAATCACTCCCATTGTTTAGATTTAGTTTAACTCATTCGAAAAACCAAATACAAGATTTTTTTTTTTCTCTTTTTAGAAGCCTAAGTTAGGGTTAAGTTAGGGTTGGGTTGAGTGTTAGAGTTTTCTTGTGATCACCTTTGCACTACTCCTTGTAGGATAATACTTGTACTTTCGAGATTCTATATTGCATCGCGACCCGTGTACTTGCGGTTGAGCATCACATATTTTGGTAGCGATCAATATAAACACATACATACATATAGTGTATATATAAACATATACGTGGGGATTTGCTATGAACTTGTGAACTGATTTTGTTAGTGGTAAGGTTAGGTCGGTAGAGGTGCTAATGTGTAGGGCCAAAGTTTGGATTCTCTGAATTAGGTTTAATTGATTTATCTATATACTGGGTTTTTGTACCCAATATTGATAGGGTGGTTTGGTAAGGGTTAATTAAAAGACAACTAGCTATTAGGTGATGGTGGCTGTTGGCGGTGGTGGGTGTGTTGGGTGGTGGTCAAAATCTAAATGGCGGTGGGAGGAGGGAAGGAAGGAGCGTGCGGTGATGGTGGGTTGTGCAATGGTGAGAGTGAAAGAAGTTGAGAGAAAGAGAGCTAGGGTTTCTTGATATTAAGCATAAACAATTGAAAATACAATAGGAGGCTTATATAGCCAAAATAGAAAACACATAAAAGATAACATAGTAAAAGACTAGTCTACACTCAAGGCTAAGACAAATATGTAATAATCTAATATCCCCCCTTAAACTCACGATGCTGCAAGAACCATCAAGAGTTCGTCAACAAAGAAACGAAAGCGCTGGATAGTTTGAGACTTCGTAAAGAAATTTGCAAGCTGCATAGAAAAGGAGACAAACAGCAAAGCAATTGTTCCACGCTGAAGATGTTATCGAGTAGTATGGCAATCAGTCTCAATGTGCTTCGTCCACTCATGAAAAACAGAATTGTAAGTAATATGAATAACACTCTTATTGTCACAGTAAAGGGGTGTAGGAGTGGGAAATGAGACACCTATATCATTTAATAACCAACACAACCAAACAATCTTATTTGCAGTAAACACCATAGCATGCTACTCAACCTCAGTGGAAGATCGAGAAATAACATTCTGCTTTTTGCTCTTTCAAGAGATGAGAGAGCCACCCAAGAATATGCAAAAGCCCATAGTAGACTTACGATCAGTCGGATCACCAGCCCAATCAATATCAGAGTAAGCACAAAGATCCAAAGAGGATGTCAAGTAGAGAAGAATTCTCTAATAGAGTGTTTCGTGAAGACAACAGAGAATGTGAAGAACAACAGCCCAATAAACTGAAATAAGGGAGGCAATGAACTGAATAACAATGTGAATAACATAAGCAATGTCGGGGCGAGTGATAGTAAGATAGACCAAGTTGCCAACAATCGTCCGATATAATATGAGATCGGGCAACAGAATACCATCTGTAAAAGTATATCGAGTATTGATCTCGATGGGAGTATCAACAATTTGAGTATCCATGAGATGAGCTCGCTGAAGGATGTCTGTTGCGTGCTTGGATTGAGACAGAAGATAACCCCTAGGTGAGTAGGGAACCTCAATACCTAGGAAGTGCCATAGGGGACCCAAATCCTTCATGTCAAACTGCCGAGCCAATTCAGACTTCAAAATTGCAATCCTAACAACATTATCACTCTTAATAATCATATCATCAACATAGAGTGAAAGTAGAATACGACCAGCCGAAGTGCACTTGAGAAATAAGGCCGAATCATGATCACTGGCGCAAAAGCCAAGGGAAGTAATCACCACTAAGAACTTCTCAAACCAAGCTCGAAGGGCTTGTTTGAGACCATATAAGGCCTTCTTGAGCTTGCAAACTTTTCTAGGATCATGAGAAACACCAAGAGGAGGAACCATATAAACTTCTTCAACAAGATCTCCATGCAAAAAAGCATTTTTAACATCCATCTGTGAGATATGCCACTGTCGGACCGATGCCACTGCGATGAGAGTACTAACAGTGGTCATCTTGGAAACTGGAGCAAAAGTCCCCTCAAAATCCAAGCCATATTGCTGTGCAAAACCCTTAGCAACCAATCGTGCTTTATACCTTTCAACTGAACCACCTGCTTTGGTTTTAATTTTATAAACCCAACGAGAACCAGTAGTACTCTTCCCAGGAGGGAGCAAAACCAAGTCCCAACTGTCTATGCGTTATAGAGTAGAAAGTTCTTCAACGATAGCCTGCTGCCAAAGAGGATCAAGAACCGCCTCCGTATAGGAGGAAGGCTCACAAATAGTATGGATAAACCCCAAAAAAGATGAAAATGAGCAAGAATAACATGAATAAAAAATTCTAGTAACTGAGTAGACATATGAGCACGCGTGGACTGATGAGGAGGATCCACAATCATAAGAGGATATTGGTAGGTCGTAGGAGGGGAAGGAGCATATGCATCTGTGCGAACTTGAGGAGGTGGTGCATCATCAACAATAGGTGGCATAATCTCATTTGTATCATCAAAGAAAGGGTCAATGCAAATAAGGTCAGACTTGGTTACATGATAAGAGTTGGGAAGAATAGAAAATAAGGGAATATGTTCAAGGAAGAAGACGTGACGAGAAACATATAGTTTGTGAGCAACAGGATTAAAACAACGATAGCCTTTTTAACTGTCACCATACCCAAGAAATACACAAATGGCAAAGCGTAAAGATAACTTATTACGCTCAACTGTAGGACGAAGTACAAAAAGTAGGTACAACCAAAAACTCGCAAAGATGAGTAGTCAGGAGCATGGCCATACAACACTTCATAGGGAGAAAGACCTTAAGTGTGAGATGTGGGAATTTTATTGGTCAAATAGATGGCTGTAAGAATAGCTTCTCCTTAAAATGCACTAGGGACACTAGCAGACAAAAGAAGAGAACGAGCCATCTCAACAATGTGTCTATGCTTTTTTCAACAACCCCATTTTGTTGGGGAGTATCAATACAAGATGATTGATGCATAGTACCATCAAACTGAAGTAAGTCACAAAAATGTGTAGAAGTATACTCCCCACCTAAATTATAACGAAAACATTTGATAACTCAAGAATGTTGGGTCCTAACTAGTGATCGAAAAGCAGTGTAAATATTAATGAAATTAGAACGATGTTTCATTAGATAACCTAACAATATCTAGTGTAATCATCAATAAATGAAATATAATATCTCGAGCCCCCCTTATTTGAGACAGGGGCAGTGCCCCACACACTAGAATGAATCAAATCAAATAGGGCAACAAAATAAGACACACTGTGATTAAAAGGAAGAGCAAAAAATTTTGCCAGTTTACAACTACTACAATCTGAAATATCATGAGAATGCAAACTACGCAAAGACCCTCTCGAAACTAAATATTTTAAACTATGGGCCAAAACATGCTCAAGTCTAAAATGCCACAAATAAAAGCTAGAAGATGACGAATTTAAATGGAATGACGATCGGTTAACACCCAAAGCAGCCACATTCGGAATGATCAGCTTGTCCAAAATATACATTCCCCCCTGGCTATGGCTTGTCCCAATCAGCTTCGTGGATTGAGGATCCTGCACATGACAAGAAGTGTTGGAAAAGTGAATAGAATAACTAGAAGCACATAGTTAACTCACTGAAACAAGATTCATGGCAAGTTTAGGAATACAATAAACATTAGAAAGTGATAAATAAGGTGTACGAATTGAACCAACTCCTGCCAAAGGCATGGGGGTGCCATCAGCAGTTATGACGGACACATTTGATGTAAAGGGACAAATGGAGACAAACGAGGATGAATTTGGTGACATATGATGAGAGGCACCGGAGTCTAGAACCCACAAGAAAGTAGACATACCTGAAGGATGATGGGGAGACAGATTTACTGAAGATGGAGTGGACATGGCATATGGCGAGGGTGTCGCGCCCCGATTTTTCGCACTCAAAAAAGGACAAGTAAGAAAAACACAATGCTCTCTTGTTAAAATTCATCCTTCCAGAAGGACGAGTACAACTAGGTTTGAATTGAAAATGGATTTTGATTAAGGGTTTTTGAAAAAAGTTTTGGAGTCGCCACCTAACTTGATTAAGGTAAGTTAGGTCACCTAAAACTAAACACAATCCAAAGATTACACTTAGGGTTTTTGAAAAGATTTTGAAAACTTCCTCAAGAGAGGGTTTTTAAGAAAACAAGTTGTTTGGCAACCTTTGAAAAAGTGTAAGCCCTTTTTGAAAATAACTCCATTTTGATATTTGAAAACAGTGATCTAAGATTAGAGGTTGGTTACGTGTAGGGAAGACACACTAAGCTATCACCCACCCCTCCCTTACGGTACCTACGTGTCTATCTACCCTAGGTTTACTCATTCAGAATCTTTGATTAATATATGTCCAAAACTATCCATTTTAGAAAAGAACTATGAAAAGAAGTTTGATATGATGCATGATATGCAAGTGCAAGAAAAGACTTTAATTTTGAAAGTGGATTTGAAAATACTTAATTTGATTTTTGAAAAGAGATTTGAAAAGAAGACTTGATTTGAAATCGGAAAGTAGGTTTTAGAAATTGAAAATAGAGATTCGAAAATAGATTTTAGAATTTGAAACTTGAAATAGATTAAGGAATTGAAAACTCGAAAAAGGTTATGGAATTAGAAACTTGAAAAAAAAAGTTATAAAATTAGAAACTTGAAAGAAATTATAGAATTGAAAATTTGAAAATAATCATGAAATTAGAAACTTTGAAAAAGTTATGACCGCACCTATAAGGGTTGCCTACATATTTCTTTCTAGGAATTAGGTTAGTTGTAGTTCGGACAAGAGTCTGATTGAAAATAGAAGATTTTGATTGGAAAAAGAGTTTGATTTGAAACTTAGAATGGAAGATTGGAATTGAGATTGAACTTAGACCTAGAATTGAACTTGAAAGAAGATTTGACCCTTGAAAGAAAACTTGGACTAGATTTGGAAAGATAGAGTTTTGAAAACATTTTGAAGTTTGAAATTAGAAACTTATCTTGGTTTAGAAAAGAGTTGAAGCTTCCTAACTCTAAGGGTTAGGGTTGAACTAGGGTTTAGGCCTCCTAGGGTTTAGGTTATCTAAGATTGGAATACGTGGTTGAATTAGGAAGGTTTGATTTAGATTTGAAAATTTTGATTTTAAAAAGTTGGATTTAGAAAAGGCTAGAATTAGAAAATGTTCGAATTAGGAAAGATGGATTTTAAGAAAAATTTTAAAAAGAAGTTTGATTTGATTTGAAAAACTTGACTTGGAATAGATTTAGAAAAGTTAGGGTTTAGGAAAGATTGGACTTTGGAAAGCTTTAGGATTTGGAAAGTTTGAACTTAGGAATGTTTTGAATTTAGAAAGTTTTGAAAATTAGAAAAGTTTTGGTTTTGGAAAGATTTCAATCTAAGAAAGATTTGGAATTTGGAAAGTTTGATTTAAGCAAGATTTAAGAATTTTAGAAATTAGGAAATGATTGAATAAAGAAAGATTTGATTTCTATTTCCAAAAAGAGATGATTTGATTTTGTTTCAAAAAACGGAGAATTGGATTTGGTTTCCTAAGTTGAAAGACTAGATTTGACATGAAGTTGGAAATGATGAGATTTGAAAAACTTGGATTTAGAAAATATGATTTGACATGAAAAAGAGGTTTAGGAAACCTAAGAGTTCGATGTAGAAAATAGAATTTTGGAAAGTTATGGTTGGATGTAGAAAAGATAAGTAGAAATTAGGGTTTCCTAATCATTGGCTCTAGGGCTTGACTTGGACTCTAAGAAAAAAAGATTTTAGAAAGTAAATCTTTTGAAGGAAGTTTCTAGGAGGGAAACTTGAAAAGTGTTTTTAGAAAGTAGAACTTTGAAGAGAGTTTTTGGAAAGGAGTTTGAAAAGAAGTTTTGGAAAGCGGAAGTTTTGGAAAGAAAGTTTTTAGAAAGGAGATTTTTGAAAAGAGTTTTTAGAATGTAGGTTGAAAAAGAAGTTTGGAAAAAGATTGAAAAAAAAGCGATTTGGAAAGGGAATGGAATGTAGACTGTTACAAGTCTCTAAAAAAATCTCACTTTCCTAAAAACGAATCTAACCATAGGAAGATTAGAACCATTCTAGGATTGTGGTTTTGAAAACAACAAGAATTTGAAAATATGGACCATATTGGTCTCATTAAATATTACACTTTTCTAAAGTGACCCTAACCATAGAATTGCTAGAATCACCTTAAGATTGTGGCTTTAACAAAAACAATTTTAGGGTTTACACCTAAAATTTATGTAACACTTTCCTAAAACAACCCTAACCATAGAACGGC
The DNA here is from genome assembly GCA_033060915.1 of Euryodendron excelsum. Lineage (NCBI taxonomy): Eukaryota > Viridiplantae > Streptophyta > Magnoliopsida > Ericales > Pentaphylacaceae > Euryodendron > Euryodendron excelsum. The sequence continues at coordinate 40,873,558 of CM065382.1, forward strand.
TAGAATCATCTTAGGATTGTGATTTTGAAAACAAGTTTGGAAAAAGAAGATTTAATGCAAGTTTTGAAAAAGATTTTTGATGCAAGTTTTGAAAACAATTTTAGAAAACGTTTTTTGAAGAGATGTATGAGTATGATATGCACAATGCAAGTAGGGTCGTAAACATACAAGGTTTAGGCTTCACCACATAATTAAGGGGGGTGAATCCACATGGTCTAAGGTCGAATTAAAGAAAAGCTCCCAACAGGGTGACTTTAAACCATTCTTCCTACACATGAATCGAGGATTTCTTTGTCTCAAGCATGCAAGAAAGGGGAGAAGAAGATAGGAGATTAAAAGAGAAGAAAACCCAAGTGGGTTAGGAGAGAGAAGAAAGAAGGGGGAAAATCGCATAAACGTAAATAGAAAACCAACCTTGCGTCTTCTTTGATTGGTTCGTTTTATTTGCTTTACTTCGCCTTAATCTTCAAGAGCTTTGAGATGGCAGCACCTTGAGTTTTCAATGGTCGACTTGGAGGCTGGTATAGGTGCGTATTAAGTGTATGTATGCTAGGATTAAAGTGTATGGGGCTAGGGTTTGGAAAAACCTAAGAGAGCTCGGGTTTGGAGTGAGTTCACGGGTTATATATTGAGAGAGAGAGTTTCTGGAGTTAAATTGCCGACCTTTATCACGCATGGAGGAGGCTCTGTATTTATAGACCAAAGAGTGACCTGGTGCCCGTTGTAGTGGCGCTAGGCTTAAAATCCCATTGTAGTGGTGCTAGCCACTCAGGAAATACTTTAGGGCGGTAAGAAACGTATTTTCGACCCTTGATATGCAAGGCAGAAGATTTGGGCGCCTTTCTCAGTGACTAGCATACATTTTTTAGCATGGCTCTACTATGAGTGACTTCGGAAGGTCCGAGAATGTTTCGAAAGGCCGGAAATGGTCCGGAAGGTCAGAAATGAATAGAAACCCTCGAAATAATATCCTAGGCGTGGCAGACTTGAAAAACATGGTCGGAATTGGCGACTGGGCTATTATGGGCAAAACGGTCAACTAGACCGGAAAACCACCGGAATGGACTTGAAATAATCCATGAGCGGACCTAAAGGTTGAAAACATTATTTAGAGTGCTTCAAGAGAGTGCCGGTTTGATACCCAAAGCCAGTGTGGTCAGAAAGGGCGACTGGTCTACCAAGGGTAAAACGGTCATTTTTACACCGGGTTCGCCAGAATTGACTCGAAATGATCCAAAAAAGATAATGGAAGATCGGGAACACTATTAGATGCATTCTCAGGAGATTATTGGTTTGATAACCAAAGCCAGTGTGGTTCCTAGAGGCACTCGAATGCCTAGGGGCAAAATGGTTATTTTGACTGAATGGTCTCGGAATTGGTCCAGAACGACTGGAAGACACTTAAATATGCTAGATCGTCATTGGGACAATCTTGGAAGGGTGGACTTACTGTTCTGAGGACTTAGTTGCTTTCTCGAGAAACGTACCGAAAATGGCTCAATGAGCAGTTTGGTCATTTTTCACCGGAGAGGGCTAGTAGGCACTGGTGTTGACCCGAGTTTTAAGTGTTTCCATCACTCTGATGGTTTGTGATGAGTTGATTTTCAAAGGTATCTCGTCCTTTGGTAAACGTGTTACGGCCAAGAGGCGAGTTCAGTCCCGTGACATATGGGGTTTGTTGGCACTTCCTAATGTCAACCTGTTTTCGAGTGTTTCCGCCACTTTGACAGTTTGCGTTCATTTCAGAGACTGCCTGATCTTGGGAAGTTGCTAAGTGGACTTATTGTTTAAGGAATCAATTTTCTTAAAAGACATGCTGAATAAGGGGCATTTCTTCATTGGCGGGCTAGCAGCCACCAAAGGTGGGCCGTTCTACCATCTTGGGGACTTGGGGTCTCGTCCCAGTCGACAAGTTTGAAGGGACTTACCGTTCCAAAGAGTTTTCTCGAAAAACGTGCTGGACTGAATGGATTTACTGCCTGAGGGATTAACTTTCTCGAAAGACGCGTTGGACTTGATTTGAATTGGATTAGAATTGGAACTGGATTTGAAGTTGAAATAGGGATTTACCGTCATTGGGAAGACGTGCCAACTAGAATAGGACTGAGCAATGCCACAAGGGCATTTTGGTCATTTTACCTCTATTAGGCCCGACGGACCCGCGAAGCGATTGATTGATTAGATTGAGTCTAGAAAATTGATTTGAACTTGAAAATGTCTATGTCACTTTGAATATGAGTTCGGTTGGACCGGAGATTGCTGAGCGGGCAAAAATGGGGTGCTTACAAAGGGTTGTGTGACAAGAAACTTTTACAACTACTCCGAAAGGGCTGCCAAATTGGGATTCGAAGATGTCTGAGAGTCAGGAACAACTTCTGTTGTGTTGGGACTATAATGTGCAGGATTGTAACCTTTCTGTTAAGGATGCCCACCCAAGCGTCACTGTAGCTGAGGGGAGGGCTGCCTCCACTCTTACTAATGTGGAGGAGGTGGTGGTACAGTTCCTCCTTTATTGAACAGTTTTGGGCATTGAGCCTTCCAACGAAATTTCTTCTTGCAAAAGCTACATTCATCAAAACCAACCTTCGAAGTATTGTGCTGCTAATTGTTACATGGTGGCCAAGTAGGAATAGCCAAAATAGATTGACTAGTATAGGAATTATACCCTTGCCTGCTTGAGTCTTAAGCCGAGTCTCTTCAGCCAAAAGCTCACTTACAACCACATCAACCAGGGGATGAGGAGTACGATGCAAAATATTTTCCCAAATTCCCTTAAAGTCATCCCAAATAGTCATTAAAAATTGAACAAGACGCTGCTGCTCCCGACGAGTAAGGTAGTCGACATGGCTCTACAAAGACACCAACTCTGTGAGAGCAAGTTTATCCCAAAGATTAGGCATGGCAGAGTAACACTCCTGAATACTCATATCCTTTTGCTACAATGCGTGAATATCAACTTCCAATTAATACTGTTTGGCAAAGTTAGATTGCATATATAATTTGCCCAAGTGATCCCAAACCTGCTATGCTGTTTCATACTTTACCAATTGCATACCTATGAAGTGTTCAACAGAATTATTAACCCAAGTAATAATTTTTGAATTGTTTGCTTCCCAAGTATCTAACAGATTTGCATAGCCTTCAACTGTAGCATCAATCGATTTGCACACAACACCACTGAAATAACCTCACATCTTCTTCCCTTTCAGAAGATTTCTCATGACATAACTCCAATACAATAATTGTTCCCATTCAATCGGACACTCATTGATTGAAGGGAGTCATTTCTATCACTAGCCATTGCAAGAAGACACAAAATAACAAAGACAAATACCAAGATATTGCGAATACCTAAATGCGAAATCACTGCAAATAATACTTTGCAAAAAGGAACTTGCGAACTGTGAATACTGGATGTGAAATCAACAATCGAAGCCAGTGCCCTCAAGGAAAAGATGAGTATGAAATCAACAATAGTTGGATCTGTGTCACGAATGGACGGGATATACAGACCAAAGCAGATCATCATTTTGACTTTGATACCATGAAAAAAGTTGAGAGCAAGAAAGCTAGCGTTTCTTGATATTAAATATAAACAATGAAAAATACAATAGGAGGCTTATATAGCCGAAATAGAAAACACATAAAAGACAAAATAGTAAAAGACTAGTCTACTCTTAAGGCTAAGACAAAATATCTAATAATCTAATAGAGAGAAGGAAGGTGAAAGGAAGGAGGGGTTGGGCATGGTCCGGTGAAGGGTGATTCGGTAATGGGAGGGTTTGGTAGTTGCTATGACAGGCTTCCTATGTAGTAAGCTGATGTGTAGTGGTAGGAGGAGATGGAAGACTTTAGGCAAACCAGGTGGGTTTGTTGGTTTAGAGAGAGAGAGAGAGAGAGAGAGAGAGAGAGGAAGAAGATGGTACGGTAAGAAAATACAATTTACATTTGAGGGCAAAATGGTAAAATGTTATATTCCGTTAACACCGTCTACCAAGCATCATTGACAAGGAAGGTCAGTGTCATTTCAAAAACCCTAAGCATCACTGACAAGGGAGGTCAGTGTCATTTCAGAATCCTCAAAGGTATTATCTATCATTATCAAATACTTTAAGGAAAGTGAGTATAATTTACCTTAAAAACTACAATTAAAATTAGAAAACTAATTGTGATTACTCAAAATTGGGTTAAGACAAATAGAGAAGTGGTCAATCCAAAATGCTACACGCCATAACTCAGAAACTCAAATATCTTGAATGAATCGAGTCAATTAGTTGTAAAAGTTTGTAGCATCCCTGAATTTGCAAATGATTCAATGAGAGGTACAAGGGATTTATTTGCATATTAGAAGTCATGCTTAGAAACCATGTTCCACAAATCCATAAGTCAAAGAAGCAAGAGCTTTGAAACCCCAAAGTAATTAGCCCCAAAAAAATCAAAAGCAAACAAAATAAGCACTTAAAATACTTTCAAGAACAGTGTTGGGCTAAGGTACATAATCTAACCCAGTCTAACATCCAAACATAAAACAGACTTGTGTTCTTTTCATCCTTCATTACATCCAAACGTCACTTGTGATCACTACTAAAAAACAAGCTATTTGCGACGGCAATTGCCTCAACACAAAAAAAGGTTTTTGGGACGGAACTATTTGCGACGGCATGGAATGTTGTCGCTAAAAATGGTAAAAACAACATCGTTTGATGAAGCTAAACGCGACCACCCTCTTTTTGCGACGGCACATTTGCGACGGAATATGCCGTCACAAATGTTTTAAGGAAACGACGTCGTTTTACGGTGAAACGACGTCGTTTCGATCCCAAATGAATTTCCCCCTTTTTGCCTTTGTTTCCCTCTGATCCCAAATTCCCAGCCCTAGTATCGTCGACTACCGTTGTCGACTTAATTAGCCGTCTCCCTTCCCTATTCCCTTGGTCCTCCCTCTTCCTTCGGTCACGTCGGTATCCCGGTCTCAATCGACCGCGTCTCCCTCTCTCAGCCAACATCAGGTAAGCTTCCCTCTCTATATCTCTCTCTGTATCACTCTCTCTCTCTCTCTCTTTTACCTCTCTCTCTCTCTCCCTCAGCTGACACCATCGGAGGCATTGACCGGAACCCTCGCCTGACTGAAGGTATCCCAATTTCAGCTAACCCCGTCTCCCTCCCTCAGCCAACATCAGGTAAGCTTCTCTCTCTATATCTCTCTCTGTATCTCTCTCTCTCTCCGTGTCTCTCTCTTACCTCTCTCTCTCTCTCTCTCTCCCTCAGCCAACACCATTGGAGGCATCGACCGGAACCCTTGCCTGGCAGCCTTCGCTACAGGAAGTACTCTCCGACTGGAGCCCTCGCCTAGTATCCCTCCTTAATGAATCCTTTGCCTTGGGTGCCTCAGGTGAAAGGTAACTGTCCTTGTTATTTATTTTTCACTAGTTTTTATGATTTAGGACATGCATCTGAAAATTTAATTGTCTAAAATTAATTTGGTAAGGATCACAAAGGTTTGTGGAAGCAGAGTTTGAATCATAAGAGAAATAAACAAATGTAGGAATGGCAAATGATAACCTTAAGAGATCCTTCAGGAGATAATATATTCTGTCAGACCAAGTTTTGTGAGGAGATATTCTTAACCCAAGGTCAACGAACATTGATACCCCAGATAATGACTAATCAAACAACTACATGAATAGATTTAAAAAATTTTCTTGAAGCTAATATATCATTATATTCCTTGCCATAGATTTTTTAGTCCTTAGTGAAGTAGACGTGATTTGGCACTTAGCAGTCATTCTTTTGGGCCGACGAGACCGCAATGATAATCATAATCTGAAACTACAAAGCTTTCTCTGCCTTATTTACTTACTGACCCTGAAATATTTATTTGTATATCATGTGCTAGAGAAGAAAGAAAAGAGTACATGTAGTATAATCTCACAGTTCTCATGATGAGAGTGATGCCGTGTCTCTACCAAAGCAATCTCATTAAAGAATGAAGTATATATGTTAGTCTTAGAATTATCTGTATGTTGGATTAGGGACAACTCTTTCTCTGTGTGTGCTTTCTCATTGGTGTCTTGGAGGTTCCGTTTAAAACTGTAGTCTGCCTAAGATTTTGAATTGCTGAGAATCCAACCCAACTTATGCTAGGAAAAATTATTTTTCTTGTTTTCAAATGGAAATTTCACTATTGAACTAATTTCAAGTCAGTTATAGTTTCCTTTGGTGATGTATAATGTTACCTAGTATTTTACGCAGAACTTCCAGAGGTTTCTATAGGTTTGCATGCTTGGACCACTGTAGGTGTTTAGGTATATCTTCAAATTGCTTTCTCGTTGCTATGAAGTAGCAAACAGAGTCTGAATTAGCATACTTGAAAATTTTCTTTGAGACAAGCAAGAGTGGTGAACAGAGAAGCTCATTGTCATGTGCTACTTAGTAGAGCATATTAGCTTAAAACAAGTAAAGATGTACTTCACAATTTTTACGGACTAATGCACCCCTTATTAATTGATGTACATATTGTAAACCAACAATGAATTATCTTGTACACAAGCCCAACACCAACATTGGTCAGTTTCACTGGAATTATTGTCAGGATGCCATGTAGGTTGCTGACCTTACCTAAAATGTGAAGTCAATGATAACCTTCAAATACTTCCTTTGCAAATTTTATCTAGGTGTTCCTGATGCTCTGAAATTTGCAAGCTCAAGGATATATATTGTCACCACAAAAAAGGTGTGCATTTTTCTATTATTAGTTTGATAATAAAAGGAATTTTTAGCTAATGCATTTAAATTGACCTTAGTTATGAACAATCCAAACTTTATTTTTGAGGTTTTTCACAATTAATGTTCTTTTAATGTGTATGAAACTGAACCCAACAAATCGGATTAAGCCTCATTCGAGTTGAAAAACGAGGTATGTAATCATACTTATTTATCTACTCATGCATACATACATATTTACATACATGAATCTTTGTCTTCCATCAATAATGCTGCTGTAGGTGGCTAATTTAGAGTAATAAACTCCATGCTTTCTGGAAAATAATTGAGCTAAGAATTTGTGGGTTCTATATATGATTTGGTGAAGTCAAAAAAACATTACTTTGGTGGAGGAATGATGGAACTAGTCTAGCCAGAGTTTTCCCATCAAATGATCATCAAAATCCCAAAAAATATTTGTTTGTTTCCCGGCAAAAGGCAATGCAGTCTACCAACAGATTCAACTGAGTTGGTTGGTGACGTCAAAAGAATGACATATTTCTTAAACTTTGTGGATATGGCATGGAAGAAAGAAGTTTTCTAGAAATGAAAAAGGTAGTGGAGAGATTAAAGTGCATGAAGAGATGTTTAGTGATGGATGAGGTGGGCATGTCTTTTTCCTCTGTCTATAGAAATAGAATTCTTTTGATGGGAAAGACCTGGAATATGGGAGTGGTTCCTGTGCCTTTCGTTAGTAAGGATTTGATTTTCATGTTTGAACAATGAGCCGCCTACTAGTGTGGTTCCTGTGCCTTTCTTTTTCTTTTTGGAATTTTGATGAAAGATAATAATATGAGGTCTACATAATTAGCTTTTTTAGTCTTTTTTTTTAAATTGGAGATTGTGCAAATAATTGTCAATATCATGCTTGCAATGCAGGAGCATTTTGTTATTTTTAACAATTTCTGTCAAGATTTGCAAATGCAATCAGTTAAAACTTTAAAGTTTGTTCTCATACTTGTGGCAGCAATTGGAAATCACTCTTAGAAATTAGTGAGCTACGTGTGGCTGTTAAGGCTTCCTGACTTTATAAAAACATTATTTTTCGAGCCATTTTTATACTAAAATCTCAGAACGACCTCGGGAGTCTGTTAAACTTGACACGTAGGAAGGTTTAGGCACGAGTGACGTGCGGGAACAAACGACATAGTCGTCGGACTCCCGAGTTGAGAGTAGTCACGTTTTTTCACTTAACATTTGAAAAAAAAATATTATTTTTCGAGCCATTTGGGTACTAAAATGCCAAAACGGCATCGGAAGTCCATCAAACTTCACACGTAAGAAGGTTTAGGCACGAGTGACGTGTAGGAACAAACGGCACGGTCGTTGGACTCCCGAATTGAGAGTTGTCACGTTTTTTCACTTAACTTTTAAAAAAAAAACATTGTTTTCCGAGCCGTTTTTTTACTAAAATGCCAAAACGGCATCGGAAATCCGTCAAACTTGACACATAAGAAGGCTTAGGCACAAGTGACGTGTGGGAACAAACGGCACGGTCGTCAGACTCCCGAGTTGAGAGTTGTCACGTTTTTTCACTTAACCTTTAAAAAAAAAAATATTGTTTTCCAAGCCGTTTTTTTTACTAAAATGCTGAAACGGCATCGGAAGTCCGTCAAACTTGACATGTAAGAAGGTTTAGGCATAAGTGACATGTGGGAATAAACGGCACGATCTTCAAACTCCCGAGTTGAGAGTTATCACGTTTTTTCACTTAACCTTTAAAAAAAAACATTGTTTTCCGAGCGGTTTTTTTACTAAAATGTCGAAACGGCATTGGAAGTCCGTCACACTTGACACGTAAGAAGGTTTAGGCACAAGTGATGTGTGGGAATAAACGGCATGGTTGTCAGACTTTCTAGCTGAGAGTTGTCACATTTTTTCACTTAACCTTAAAAAAAAAATATTATTTTTTGAGCCGTTTGGGTACTAAAATGCCGAAACGGCATCGGAAGTCCATTAAACTTGACATGTAGGAAGGCTTAGGCACGAGTGACATGTGGGAATAAACGGCACGGTCGTCGGACTCCCGAGTTGAGAGTTGTCAAGTTTTTTCACTTAACCTTTAAAAAAAAAACATTGTTTTCCTAGTCGTTTTTGTACTAAAATGCCGAAATGGCCTCGGAAGTCTGTTAAACTTGACACGTAGGAAGGTTTTGGCACGAGTGACATGTGGGAACAAACGGCACGGTCGTCGGACTCCCGAGTTGAGAGTTGTCACGTTTTTTTATTTATCCTTTAAAAAAAACATTATTTTCTGAGTCGTTTGGGTACTAAAATGCTGAAACGGCATTGGAAGTCCATCAAACTTGACACGTAGGAAGGTTTAGGCACGAGTAACGTGTGGGAATAAAAGGCACGGTCGTCAGACTCCCGAGTTGAGAGTTGTCACTTTTTCTCACTTAGCCTTTAAAAAAATCATTGTTTTTCGAACCGTTTGGGTACTAAAATGTTGAAATGGCCTCGGAAGTCCGTCAAACTTAACACATAGAAAGGTTTACACACGAGTGACATATGGGAATAAACGGCACGATCGCCAAACTCCTGGGGTGAGAGTTGTCACGTTTTCACTTAACTTTATAAGAAAAACAATGTCTTCCGTGCTTTTTACATACTTGAATCCCGAATCTTTCTTTCAGTAAGCCTATTTATTTATATGCATATTTATTCATTGTCTATAATATGTTCATTATTTTATCTAATATTTATATATTTTTTTTTTCAGGTTGTTCGCAAGGAATAGATCGATCTATAATGTTTTTATGTCAGCATATTTAGCGATAGATTTAAAACTCCCTTTTGGTCTATGGATTATGGCTTTGTAATGTTATTTTGCAAAGTATTATATATATTTTTATTTTATAAATTTTAATGTGAGACAATGTTTAAAATGTGTTAGTTTACGTTGTTATGCATATTTATAAATATTTGGATTTGAATGAATACTTTAATTTTGTCATTCGTATAATATTAATTCTACATTTTATCAGGTTGAAAAAAGCTACAAAAGTATTCACCAATTCAAAGCAGGTTTGAAAAGTAACCGTCGGTAAAAATGCCTACGTACATACTGTATGTGTTGGCCTTTTGCGACGGTTTCATGCTGTCGCTAAAGCTATCAATTGTCATGGGTTCAGGCTGTCGCTAATAATGGAAGTGAACGATTATTTGCGACGGCACTAACCCGTCGCTAATAGTTTATTTGTGTCAGCCTTGCAACGGTCACAAATACTATTTACTTTGGCGACAATTATTTGCGACGGGGAATACAGTCACAAAAGGTGACCCATGCTATTGCTTGGCCTTTGCAAATAGTATTTGCAACGCCCGTAGATTCGTCGTCGGAAATGCCATCGCATAGCCGACACAATTGAGCTTTTGCGACGGCGTTCTGCCGTCGCAAATACTATAATTTTTAGTAGTAATGTTTCTTTTGCATGAATTAATTCTTTATAAAGTATATTTTACAATTTTCTTGTTTCTTTTTTTTTTTTTTTTTGTGGTTGGGTGGGGGGGCTTGGTTAATGCATGCTTTAGTCTAACATATTTCATTGAAATTATGATCAATATATGTGATCTTTCTCCCACAGTACGATTCTTCTTAGTAAATCTAATCTAATATTGTATAATGCAAACATTTTTTTAGCATTGTCACTCCTTTTTTACTTGAAATATTACTGCTTGGCAACACTATAGAGTGTTTCTGCATAAGTTGAAGAAAATTGAAACTAAAAAATTAACCAAACCGTGGTGCGGAGGAGAATTCATCTTTTTGCCCTTTCGGCAATTTTTGGTCAAGAAGACTATTATGCGTCTTGGCATGCAAACAGTTTTTTTTAAGATTGAGCAGTCTCCGAAATCAATCACCATAGTGATCGGAGTTACGAAAATACTTACAAACTTCAGACGAGTCATTTTCGACGGAATTAAATGATCCCATTCGACCACTTCATGTTATACAAAATTATGTATGAATATTTTTTATTGCATAGAATTACATTTATCTTTTGAGAAAGGAAAATACAAACAGAGTTGGTACTATACTTCGTGGCTTTGTTGGTTGGTGCACAGAGAGAGAGAGAGAGAGAGAGAGAGAGCTACTAGCCACTAGGAGTGGCTATGGGCCCGAGAGCCTGGTAAGTTCGTCTAAGCCCATCCATAAATTATAGGATTTGAAAATTTTTTTTAAACTCGATTAATTTAATAAGCAGGCTTGGCAATTGTTTTTAAAGCCCAACCAAGCGCGAAATATATAAAAAATAATAATATATTTTAATATTTTAATACATATATATAATTAACATTTATGTTTTTCAATATTATTTTTAGAGAAAAAAATTATATATTAACCAAATTTTAGGTTAAATGGGAGAGCTTAAACGGGCTTGAGAATGTCATTTTTTTTAATTAGACAAGCTTGAAATTTAATTTTAAACCCAATAAAATTTATTTTAGTGTAAGGTTAGACCCCTCTGGTCTAGCCCACCCCATCCAATTTTCACCTCTACTAGCTACAGTAATAAAAGACTGATTCTGTGCATGAGTAATATAAGACTGATTCTTGGGTGCACGACCATTATGTTACTTTGGTGTTGATTCAGACAGTTCAGGGTCTTAAATAGTGAGCTACCAAATGGATACATGATCTTGTAATTTATTACACCCGTTTGTCAAATTGACTTTTCATTTTACATTCCAGAGTTAGACAAAGTTTAAAAATTGGTAGACTTAAATTATAAATGGGGTGGGAAAGTTATGATATTTCTAGGGACGGGGAGTTTTTGTGGTTGCTATCCATCTGACCAGTCCATAAGCGTGGCTGTACCTTTTACCTTTCTGGGTTCCACTATGCCACTGGAAATGTGGTTGTGTTGCTCTGAGAGATTGAAATGAGGGGCTTCATGATTTAATGGGATATAACATCAATGACCCCACAAGATATTGATAACACAAAACAAAAACAGTCAGATATCAACACATCAGTCTAACAAAATCCTCAAAAAAATATAATAGAGTTGTGTGTGTCCACAATACCTTTTACCTTTCCTTCACCATCCACAGGGGCCCATGATTTAATGGGATATGTTTGACCCCACTTTGCAGTGATATCAACTTTATAATAGAGTTGTGTCATATTCATCCTTCACCATCCACAGTCCCCTTGTGATGTTTCCTTTGCATGACTTCTTTATAAAGTAAATTTAATAATTTTTTTTTCTTTCTCCAACATTAGGGACTATTCTTGATAAATCTATCTAATCTAATGTTACATAAGGCAGAGTTGGACTAGATAAGAGGATATCATATATGCTCTCAAATTATGTCGTTTTACAAAAAAAATTGTTTTCGTATACATAACTATAAATTTATTTTATTTTTAAATAAGTTTAAGTCCAACTCATTCATTCCATTGATTATTTTTCTTATATATCTCTAGATGATATTGTTTGGGACATTTAGCAAAAAGAGAAAAAAAAATATAATTTTGAAAAAAAGGAAATGAAACAAGTGTTCCGCCAAAAAAGAAAGAAACGAAATAACTAGATCCATGCAACTTGTGAGACGTCTCATACAAACTACGTGCCAAAGCTGTTCTAATGCAAAGCAATAATGGACCTTACAAAACTTCAGGAGAAAATTCTTGCTTTCAATAGCATTTTCCTTGGTAAGTACCGATAAAAAAAAGTATATAATTATCAATATCATACTGTATTAGACAAAAAAAATTACTAAAAAGAATGAATTTTGTACCCATCAAGGTACCAGTCGATCAAGGTTATATTAGTTGTACCGGATTTATCGGTCTCTACACTATTTTGTGTAATTTGTTCTAAAATTATTTATTTTTATTTTATTTTGATAATAAATATCTATTAGAACTTATGTTGAACATATATTAAACAATTAATATGTCTTTAAATATATACTTAGATAAAGGTAGTGTGAGATTTATAAGTGAATATTTTGTAAATAAATTTATATATTTGTAAATATATAATTTTTGTAGCGATAAACTCGAAACAGTACCGATACCTATTAGACCAATGACAAAAACGATAAGCTAGCTCTTATGGTATTAATTCTATTGAATACTATGGATTGAAGTGCTTGAAATTGAAGGTTAGGAAATTTTTTTTTTTTTCTGATGAGTGGTTACCAGGAAAAAATGAGGAGAGAGTGGAGAAATTTTCATAATTAATTGGTTTCGTTTCTTTCTTTTTAGCTATATTACCTAAATCGATTCTTGCTGACAAATTCCACATTAGCCCACATAAGCCGACTAGAAAAAGGGATAAGAAAAAAGTTTATGTATCACATTTTTTCCACTTATTAATGCATCCTACTATTTTATCTTTATAAGTAAGAAAAGAAATTAAAAAATAAGATTATGCACCCTTTTTGTTAATGAATCTTTCTATAAGGATGGCAGCTTGAAAAGGAGTTCCAGTTCCTCCAAGCTTTGGAGAGTAAGGGAAGGCAACCGTCGTGCTAACACAGTTACACAGTGACCAAATTGGGAGTGAACTAAAATGAGGTCCTGGTTGTCTTGGAAGTTGCTCCCAATAAATTATGCAAATGTTAAAATGTCAATATTGGAACTACATGTGTACCAAAGGGCACGCCCAAGCCCCTTTGAGTTTTGAAAATTTTTTTTGCATCCAATAAATTTTTAAGTATTTATAGTAAAGATATAATTACATTGACTCTTTTAAAATTTTTTTTAAATAAATTCTTTAGTTTTTCAAAATTTAATAATTTTATCCCATTTTCTCAATAAATTCTTGGGTCCAACATACCTAACCAAAAAAAAAACGTAAGACAGGATTCCAAAATGAAGTTCTGCTTTTACTCGTGATAAATGGCCAAAAAACATATCTCTTTAGTTAATTAGAGGCATGATTATTTTCTTATTTGACTTTTTTTATTAACTTAACTAGAAACTAAAAAATAAAAATAAAATAAAATAATAATAATCCGTCTTATTTCCGTTGCTTTCCCCAAGTACAGTGCAATGAAACGATTGAAGTAAAAAGGGTCTCGGACGAAATAGTTTGAAAACACGACAGCATACAAAGGTATTATCAGTGTTGCCTTTCTCAAAAAGCATTGTGAAAAATGCAATTGACCAAATAGGACAAGAACAAACGTTAGCATCACTGCTTCTAACTTTTCACCGCTTTTGAGTAAGAAATTAAACTTTTAGTCAGTAAGAAACATTAATATTATAGTGAGTAAGAAATTAAATTTTATCGCTTAATACTTATATTCGTAACTTTATAGTCATTTAGTGGGGTTTAATATACTTTTTAGTGAACAGAGTACGCAGTGAGATTTAAAATTCAGTATATGACGTAGGTTCAATGAGATCTCGCACAAATAGTTGTGTGATGTTCAAAAAAAAATTTAATATTTAGGTAGTATAAGTTACCTGGCAATCATTCTTATCAAATTTCAAAGAATGGTAAGTCTCTTTATTTCACCATAAATTTAAGTTGTTAATATAATAAAACACTACATGTCATTATTGAATAAGGCTAACTACCCACAACTCAGTGCTATCTAACTACCCACAAATATATAGAGTAACCTATCTACATATCTATTTTATAAAACAGAAAAGATGTGCTAATGTTGTAAAAGGTCAAAGATGGCCAGTTGGTGCTATATAATGGATTGAGGTCTTTGGGTTCTGAAGTACAACTTCGATCAGTTTTTTTATTCTTAAAGAGTATTTAGGATTTTAACCGATGATTCCTTGTCTTATGTAAAGGTATCATTCACACAAATTATATAAATTTTATGTATTTTATAAATAATAACAGGCTACAAGAAAGTTAAAGAAGAGATCGAACTTGAAATGTCACACCTAACACGTTGAACTAGCCGACCACTAGTCACCCTTGTAGTTTTCATTTATGACTTCTGCATTCTCTCTTTTAGTGATGTTCTCTTATTTACCCTTAAAAAGAGTGATGAGCATAAAATTAAGATACCTTGAGTAGCACATAAAATATGAAAAATAATATTCTTATTTTTATTTTTGGGAAAAGAAATTCATCAAGATTTTGATGCTATAGAGGGAACATAGGTTTTCTCAAATGCCAAACTTTTTCAATCTCTTATAAAAAGGAAGTTATTAAACCTTGGATAGAATACAAAAAAAAATGAATTTAATTTTTTTAATAAATATAATATTTATAAAGCCAATTCCTAAATGATTCATCGAAACAAGTAAAAACTATAGGTTAAACAGATACATGATCAATTAACTATGGACATAAACGTACCACACCTTTGTAAGATCAAATTTATGATAGCATGTATCAAGAAAAATGACCATGTTTGGATCAAGAAATTGGCAATAAAAAAGAAGAAAAAAAGAAAAACAATTAGAAAAAATAGAACAAAAACCTTCTTTCATTCTGTTCTATTTTCTCTCACTTTTTTTTTTTTTTTTTTGCTTTTCTCTAGATAAATCCGAATTTCAAACACAACGTAAAAGTTTATCTCAATCAAAGATAAGAACCACCCCCATGGTTATAGAATACAATTACATTATATAATAGGGATAGAACGATGATTTTGTTTTTAGAGTGTAAAAAAAGCTATAAATAGTTTGTTGAGTCTATCACAGGTTGAACATAACTAGGACCAGCAAAACAACTGGGCAAGTGCTTAGGACCAGAAACACAATTAGCAAAGCAAGGCTAGGCATGGCAACAGTTCAATTATTTGGATTGTTCCCACATTTCTACTTCAACTTGTGGGGGGGCCTTTATAAAGAAATCAATGAGTGGTTAGGATCATAGTTATCAAAATTAAAAATAAAAGTGAGAAATGCTAAAGGAAATAGAAGCAGAAAACACAATCAGAAAATATAGATAGGAAATAATTAAGATTAGTTTAAGAAAAGATTATAAGAACCATAGTCATAAACTTTTACAAATCTTAAAGGAAACCTTTAAGAAAATTTGCCAAAACCTTTGAAAAGTTGAGTAGAACTTTATATGAATAATTTAATAAATACTTAGTTGAAACTTAAGGATAAAAATATATAAAATTTAATAATTTTTATAATTTCAAGAGTTTTTCATAAATATCTTAAAAATATTTTAAACATTTCTTAAAAATTTTCAGAACATTTTTCTAAAATTTAAAAAAAAAAAAAGTATTGTACCCCTATTGAAAGAACATTTCAATAGCAACACGTGTTCCCGTACAAATGAATTTGTCAGCAACTAGAGTTAGGACAGCAAAACAACTAGCTAGCCATAGTGCATATTTGAATAATGTTGATAGTAATCCCATCCTATCTGTGCTCCACATTAATACTGCAATTGGAATTCATGGGTTTACAAAATATGGCAATACATCTCTCTCTCTCTCCCTCTCTCTCTCTCTCTTACAATCTTGCAGGATTTTAAAAAAAAAATTGGGTAGATGTGAGTGCCTTTCATATAAGCACATAGGACAATAATGCAGGCAAAGTTTCGTCATGTTTTTAGGCAATCACTCGATCCAAATGTATTACACACGAGTTAAATGCCTAAGTTGATATGCTTAAATTGGGCCCCATCGAACTAAGTGGGTTGTTGAGTCATGCTTGTAAACCTAAGTTCATAACTTTCAACATATGTTAACCTTTTTGGGCAATTGGTCAATCAAATATTTGTCTCTTAAAGAAAAAATTGAACCATTGATAGATGGCATAAATTTTTTCTTTTCCCTAACAAGCCAAAGCTCCACTCTCACAATCATAGTCTCCTCCTAAATACTAGAACACAACCTGTTACCAAAAAGAAAACAACACATAACAAATTTGTATTGTGAAGGTTTTTATCCAACACTTCCGTGTGAAAATTTTTTCTTTTAAACTTTTATTGTGAAACATTGGTGAAATAAATCTCAAGTCTTTTGAGTATTTGTATATTTAAATGGAATCTACCATATATACAGTTATTATAGAGGAAGTCACAAAGTGAAAATGGTTACACATACAAAGTTCTAAAACTACAACATGAGATTATCCACTTTGGCCTTATACTAGTGGTATATATTTTGCGTAAATTACACTTTGTATTCTTACACTTTGCCCTGAGTCCCGCTTTAGGACTTCATTTTTAAATTGTAACAGTTAACTCTTTGGAGTTTTGGTCAAGTCCTACTTTGATCTTTCTATTAGCTACATTTTTCTTACAAAACGAAAATGGTCACGTGAGCCTCACATGTGAATTTTTAAGAGCAATATAGGAATTTTACAAAATTATGATGTATTGACATCCCAATTTTTCTATTAGCACCCACCACTTTTTATATAATAACATTATATATAGGTATTTTCATAGTCCACTATATACAAATTTAATATTATATTAGGTTAGGGTTTTAGTTTTAAACTATAGGGATACTAATCTAATAGACTCTTTTCTGAAATTATATACACATCCTACATAAAGAAATATTGTACAAAAACTAGGGGGTGCTAATACAAAAATCAGGATATCAATACATAATTTTGCTAAAATACTATGTATATATACTATATATAATGTTATTGTACAAAAAAATTAGATGACTTAAAAATTTAGAACCCACAATCTTTTGAATTTAATGGGTTAAATATTTAGATGTACAAAGAATAAAATGAATAAGTCTTATAGTCCACTATATAAAAATTTAATATTATATTAAGTCCGGGCTTTAGTTTTAAACTATAGGGATACCAGTTCAATAGACTCTTTTCTAAAATTATATATATATATATATATATATCTTACATAAAGAAATATTATACAAAAATAGAAGATGTCAATACAAAAATCAAGGTATCAATACATAATTTTGCTAAAAAACTATGTATATATACTATATATAATGTTATTGTATAAAAAGTTGGGGGTGCCAATAGAAAAATTAGAATGTCAATACATAATAATTTTGCAAAATTCCTATGTTACTCTTAAAAATTCCACATGTGAGGTCCACGTGACTATTTTTTGTTTGGTAAGAAAATGATAGCTAACAAAAGGAACAAAGTGAGACTTGACCAAAACTCCAAGGGGTTGACTGTTACAATTTAAAGATGATATCCTAAAGTGGAACTGAAAGTAAAGTACAAGGGTGCAAAGTGAAATTTACTCGTATATTTTTACTTCAGTATAATGACACACGTTATACTGTCCCAAATTGGGTTTATAGTAGTTGGATATAAATTCATATATAAACAAATAGCAGTCTTCAAACATCAATATGACCGTCATCATCATCATCATCAATACAACCATTATAATCATCTTTTGTTTTTTTTTCCTTCACTATGGGAGAACTTATTCAAGGCATGACCTTTTAGATTCATCCATAGCGAGTAAACTCATACGAAGTCTAACTATACATCCCAATTGACTAGCATTAAGTAAGACACGAGCCAACTAAGGTTATCTCAGAACGACCAACATAGCTTGAGCAACTTCTCCCCAAAATGCATCTAATAGGATTCGAACATATGATCACCGAAAAGCACATGGCAGTACACTCCTACAATATAAAAAATTCTATTTTTACAAAACTTTTATAGAGAATGTTAGCCCAAGTAAACAACCCAAAAGGGGGGTGAATTGGGTTTTATGAAATTAATAGCAAACAATGCAATTAAAAACTTATCAAGTAATGTAGTAATAGGTAATCAAACTAAAAGCCAAGCAACCAAATAATAAGATGTAATGCAAGCAAGTGTTATGAGCAAGGAAGAAAAACAAAGCAAGAAATGAAGAATGAAGGCACAAGAATTTTACAGAGGTTCGGCTAACCCTTGCCTACGCCTTCTCTTCCTCGATCATCTCGAAAGTATTTCACTATGTAAAATTCTCTGACACAGTTGCTGATTTTGCTCTAAGTGCTTAGCTCACTCTTACAAGAGCTCTTTCCAAGCTCTCAAAATCCCAAGTAATTTTGTCTAAGCTTCACTTAAACTTACAAGTGATTTTGTCTAAGCTTCACTCAAACTTACAGGTTTACAAACCCATCAAAGAATAGATGAAGGTTGTACAATGAATAACTTTCTCTCAAAGAGTAGATAAGCAAATTTTAGCTCACACAAGAACCCGCAAATAAAAACAGAGTATGAGATGTAGGAGATTAAATATCACTTTCTAGCACTTGATCTTATGTTCTTGTACCATATATATGTATTAGGGATCTTTTATATATAGCCTTGAGTTGATATAGCCATTGGTGGTGGTTGGAAGACCATTTGATACAAAAACGACGGAGTACAACATTAAAAAATAAAGTCGTTCGAGCCCAAGTGTCGACACCTAATTTCATGTGTCGACACTTCATGCATGTATTTGGTCACTGGTTTCATGTGCCAACACCTTAAACCCATGTGTCGACAGCTGCAGTTGTATTTTTCAAGTTTTGTTCCTCATGTGTCGATTCCTGCAGTTGTATTTGGTTACTAA
This sequence comes from Euryodendron excelsum, assembly GCA_033060915.1. NCBI lineage: Eukaryota > Viridiplantae > Streptophyta > Magnoliopsida > Ericales > Pentaphylacaceae > Euryodendron > Euryodendron excelsum. The sequence goes on from CM065382.1 coordinate 40,892,778, forward strand.
CTTCATGTGTCGACACCTTGTATCAAAAAACTTAATTTTTGTAGACTTTGTCCAATCTTCTCCATTATCTTCAAGTTCTTCAAGGGTCATCCAAATAAACTTTCTAAGACTTGCAAACACTTCTTCAAGATATGTTAACTTCAAGAAAACCTTCAATCTCTTCGACATGAATTCACTCCATTTTGATTACTTGTAGAATTCTTCAATCGACATCACTCCTTCCATTGATCTAAGTCTTCTTCAAAATCTTTAAGAAAGCTTCTAAGATTTGAGCTTTTTTTTCTTCAACTGATCTTATATCCTCTTTTGAACATTTTCAATCTCTTTACTTAATTTTCATCAACTTGATTTCGTCTAGTATTTTTCAATCAATCTAACGTCTTCTATCCATTCAAGACTTCAACACAATCTTCAATGAAGCTTTTGGCCTTGTTTGCTTGGTGGACTAAGCAGGACTAGACTGCACTGGATTGGACTAGACTAACAGTCCCATATAGTCCCATTTGATCTTTATATGAAACAAACATGGGATAAAACCAGAAGTTATTCTTATGCCTCACAAATATGATTTACTATATAATAAAAAAATAGTATATTAATAACAAATAATATTTTCTTAATATATTATTGGGTACAAAAATATATATATATTAACATATATATATATATATATGTATTATCAATATGACATTCATATATACATATATATATACAAATTTGATATTAATATATAACATATATTATATTACTAATTTAATACTAATTACACTATATTAATATATGTATAATTATGATATTAATATAAAGCTAATATACATGAATAATATATTAACACATATATATTATATTATACAATATTATGTTATACTATATTATATTATATTATGTTGTTATACATAATATAAAATAATATATGCAAGTTTAGGTAAATGGTATTTTGGTCATTATACTATATTAATAATAAATAATATTTTTTTTAATATATTAATAGGTACAAAATATATATTAACATATAACATATATTATATTACTAATTTAATACTAATATACACTATATTAATATATGTATAATTATGATATTAATATAAAGCTAATATACATGAATAATATATTAACACATATATATTATATTATACAATATTATGTTATATTATATTATATTATATTGTTATGCATAATATAAAATAATATATGCAAATTTAGGTAAATGGTATTTTGGTCTTTACACTATATTAATAATAAATAATATTGTTTTAATATATTAACAGGTACAAAATATATATTAACACACACACAGACACACATATATATATATGATATTAACATATAACATATATTATATTACTAATTTAATGCTAATATACACTATATTAATATATGTATACTTATTATATTAATATAAAGCTAATATACATGAATAATATATTAACACATATATATGATATTATAAAATATTATTTTATATTATATTATGTTATTATACATAATATAAAATAATATTTGCAAGTTTAGGTAAATGATATTTTGGTCATTACCCACACACACCTTATCCCAGGACTATCTGTCCCACCTCCATTTCTAGGACTAAATAAGCCTAAATAGTCCCACATATATGGGACTAATAGTCCGATCCGGACTATTAGTCCGACTACTTTTTTGCAATCAAATGTGGGATTAAGTAGGACTGTTAGTCCAGTCCAGTCCAGTCCTGCTTAGTCCCATCAAGCAAACGAGGCCTTTAAGTATTGTGATTTCTTATTACTAGGTCTTCAACGTAAAAGATATAAACACTTGTTGCTAATTTCCTTCTTTTTTTGAATATCTTCAATCTATAGGATAAACTTGTTGAATGTGTCAACCCGTCATACTCATCAACCTTTAAATTCTTCTTGACAAGTTTCTTAGCATAAGTTCTTTAATAATTTCAATGTGACAAGCTTCAAGTCATAAATCTATTAAAACAGAAACTTGTTTCTCCTTTCTTTTGTGTTTTCTTCACAATGCTTTGAAGACAACGTGTTTAAGCTACATGATGCTTTAGTAGATTGATATGGCCATGAGGATCGAGAGTTTTCATAGTGAATAAGTTCTTGAATTCTCGTAAGATCTTTAGTTACACTGAAACAGAATTAATCTAATATGTTCTTCTATCAATCTTCAAGTTCTTCTATCAATCACCATGATAGAATTCCAGAGTTTGCATGCTTCTTTTCAATACTTGTTGAATTTCTTGAGCTTTTTCAATCTTTTCAAGAATAAGATTATCCAAGTAATCTTCTTGTTGGATACTCAACTGATAAACTCAATTATTTTCTTATTATCAAATAATTATAATCTAACCTGCACACTCAATTGAATTCATTAGATAACAACCACATGGTTTTGTTATTATCAAAATCAATATGGAGATTAACCTTGAGTCAACAATGTCCCCCTTTTTTATGATGACAAAACCTTAAAAATATATGCAATTAAGCTCAATATAAATGAAGTATAAGGATTAAGAAAATTAGCAACATGTTTCTTGTAAGGTTTCCCCTTACTATTTCAGAATAAGGATACTCTTTACACATAATATTTCTCCCTCTTTTTCATATATTTTTCATAGAGTATCTCTCTCCCTTTTTGTCAATCAATCGAAAAGGACTAGCAAAAAAAAAAAAAAAATTGCAAATATAGAGTAAAAAACATTTATTAATATTCCAAATTTTCTCCCCATTATAAAATATTTTTTCCTCTATGGAAGATATATTATCACATACTAAAAAATGTCTTTCCCTGTTTACATATAGATTATCACTCCCCCTTAATAGATGATTTCTCCTTGCTATGTCATACAATAGTTCTCTTTCTTTTTATCAGTTTATCAAAAAGAATTTATGAAAAATTTATGATAGGTACAATAGCAAAAATATTAAAATAGAATTATAAGTATTGTGAGGACACTAACCAATAAATGCACCAAATCATCAAAATTAAAATAGTTAAACCTTCATAGCATAGGCATCCATATAAAGATATGCAAAACAAGTTACCATTATTCAAAATATGCAAATGTATGATGATGATATATGTTCATGCAAATTTTGGTGAAGAAGACTAGGTTCTTTAGGGGTATTGGAGAATGTCGGGGTTGAAGTTCTAGAACTGAGAGAATATTGCTTGGTAGAAAGAGGCTACCGATTGTTTTCAACAAGAGAGTCCACAGGCTCTTCAGATTTTTCTGGTAGAGGCTGAGAAGACTATGATGGAGTGCTACCATCCTTAAAAGATCCACTTATATTATCAGTGGAGTCTTCTATTTTTGCTGCTGCTGCAAGGTAAAGAGGTTTGTAATTATCTCCAATAATCAAGGCAATGTGCTTTCCAATATGCTCAGTGGTGATCTACAAAATATCCTCTTTCATTTTCTTCTCCAAGCTCATCAATCTAAATGCTCCATTATCCATCTTTGGTGTTCAATTGAGTAAACATATTCTCTTGATATTCCTTCATCATGCCCATTAGGACATCTATTTGTCAATTTTTAGAAATTGTCATCATGAAGAGAATTTACTTTACAACTCTTGAAGTTTCTTCTCTTGCTTTGGAACTTCCTCTTGATGGGAGTATCCTACCCCTTAGAATGATATTCAGTTCTTGCTTCAAAAACCAAACATTTGTTTCTTCATTCAACTAATAGCTCATTCTCTTTATAGTAGACTGATTATATTTATCAGTTTTTGACATCATGTCATTCTTTGCTTCCTCTTATAAATCTACTTTAAAGAACTTTAAATATCTTGGTTAAGATCATTTTATAGTGCAAGCAAGATATTCTCAATTTCAACTATATGGATCAATATATATGTTGCCAAAGTGACCTTTCCTTTGCAGGTTTCTTCTCCAAATTTGGATCATTTTCCAGCAAATTATTTTCTTCTTCAATGACCTCTTTTTCTTTTCTCTGTTTTACAACCTTTGAGAGTTCATCTTTTCTTGTCCTCTTCTTATTTTTCATTTCTAGTATATCATATTTCATAATTCCATGTTCAAAACTTTCTCCTTAACTTCTTTATTCTTTGTGAGAGGTTTAGCTAGACAAAGGTTGATTTGAAAGATTTGAATAGGTAGAATGGGAGGCAAAATTCATTCTTGGTGTTTGAAAATGCAACTGATGAAGATTGATTAACAATGGGGATTGAAATCTATGCATAATGTATGCATATGTCAATGTGTGGATACTTAGTTTGGCAAACATGTAATGTATGCACATGATTTATGTGAATAAGATTCAAACAGATTTATGCACATGCCAAGGGGTCAACTCATTTTCTGCAATAAGAGCTATCTGAGCTTTCTGTTAAAATGGGTCGACTTTTAAAGCAAGAAAGGTTGACTCTTTTCAACAGAAATCACCAGGAGCTATTTCCAGAATCCAAGGGTCGACTCCTTGAAGGCATGAGTCGACTATTTTTCTCATGAAATGCAGAAATGATTTTTGAATATCATGAAATGCAGCAAATCGATTTCAAAAGATTAATATGAATTATCAAGTTAATATAATAGCCTAAGTACTCAAGATAATGGATTGCTCATGCTTAATATGAAATACATAGCATATATATCAACAAAATCAATCAAATTAAAGATTGCACATGCTCAATACTCTTAATAGCAATAATGTAAGATTATTTATGATCAGCATGAAATTTTTTAAACATACACTCACCAAATGTAATCTATGGTTAAGTAAAATAAACAACCAATCATACTTCTATAAAGTTTAGTATCAAAAGGAGTACCTTGATCATCACCATCCAATTTGGTTGATGTGGCTATGAGATTACTCAATAGATTTGAGTTCCCTATATCAAATCTCCATCCTTTGGTATGAAAGAGGTGAATTGAATCTTATTTCTAATCATATACCTTGAGAAATCACTCTTCAAATGCCAATAATCCTTGACTTTGGATTGGATTGTAGGCAATCCTATAATGAAAGCAATTCAAGTTTTTTTCTTTGGTACCCACATCATGTTAGGTCCTTGGGGGTTAGCATTCAATGTTCCTTGTGGAACTAATACCTTCTTAATTATTTGAGACTTGTTTATAAGAAAACATTGATGTGTTGTGTGACATCTCTTTTGACAATAGAAATAAGTAATATGATATGCAAACTTTGTTTTTGAAAAATTCCTCTTTTTAAGTGGATTGTATCCAAGGCCAACTTTCTCAAGAGAGCATTTTTGTATGCAAAGCATTGTATCAAGTTTTTCTTTTCCATCAACACATTTCGAAAGAGATTTTTTAAATCATTGGCTTTTTCTTTCAAAGCAGAATTTTTCTTTTTCAAAACACCATTTTCATTTTGTAAATCTTCACTTTCCTTAGTAAGAGTGGATACCATCTTTTTGAGTTGATTATTTTTTTATGCCTATCTTTTTAAAATTCAGCAAGCAAATCATCAAATGTATCTTGTAATTCATCAAAAGTAAAATAAGAATTTATTACCTCATTTTCTTTTTCATCTCCATGAACCATTAGACATAAATTGACTATTTCTTCAGCTTCAGATTCATCCGAGCTTGAATCTTTACTTTCACTCCATTTTGTAGCTAAAGCCATTGTTCATTTGCCCTTCTTCCATCTCTTTTCAAGTTATGGACATTCAGACTTAAAATGTCTAGGCTTGTTACATTTGAAACAGATAGTAGTTGAATCCTCGTTGTTAGATTCTCCTTTAGGTTCATGCTTCTTTCTTCTTTTTCATTTTCTTTTCATGAATTTCTTAAACTTCCTTGTAAGCACAACAATTTCTTCTTCATTTTCTTCATCATTATCAGATTCATTTTCAGCAGTTGTAGACTTGAATGCAATGACCTCTTCTTCTTCTCATCGTCTTCTTAAACATTCTGTCTTTGCGTCAGCTCATGTGTCATGAGTGAATCAAGTAATTCCTCAAGTAGCAAAGTGTTGAGATCTTTTACTTCTTGTATAGCAGTAACCTTAACTTTCCAATCATTTGGCAAAATTCTAAGAATCTTTCTCACCTACTTACTGTTAGAATAGATATTTCCAAGAGATTTCAATCTATTAATAATATCAGTAAACCGTGTAAACATTTTAGTAATGGATTTTCCAGATAACATTCTAAACATTTCATAATTATGCACAAGAATGTTAATCTTAGACTCCTTAACCTGGTTGGTACCCTCATGAGTAATCTCTAACATGTCCTATATTTCTTTAGCAGATTTACAAGAAGATATTTTATTAAATTCTGCAGTATCTAATGTACAATATAATAAATTCATAGCCTTAGCATTCATCTGCATGATCCGTAGATCAGTTTCATTCTATTTATTTTTTGGTTTGATAACAACCATTATTTCTATTGTTTTGGTAGGGATTTTAGGACCATTTAAAATAATCCTCCATAACTCATAATCTACAAATTGAATATAGACTCTCATACGATTTTTTCAATAGTTGTAATTTGTTCCATTAAACAAAAGTAGTTTACTAGTCAATTGACCATCACCTAGAGAGCTTCCAATTATGGTTGCCATGGATCAACTCTAAGAATGTTAAGCCTTTAAAATAGAGCACTAGCTCTGATACCAATTGTTGGCCCAAGTAAGCAACCCAGGAGGGGGGTGAATTGGGTTTTATGAAATTAATAGTGGGTAATCAAACTAAAAGCCAAGCAACCAAATAATAAGATGTAATGCAAGCAAGTGTTATGAGTAAGAAAGAAAAACAAAGCAATAAATGAAGAATGAAGGCACAAGAATTTTATAGAGGTTCGGCCAACCCTTACCTAGGTCCTCTCTTCCTCAATTCTCTCGAAGGTATTTCACTATATAAAATTCCTTTACACAACTGCTGGTTTTGCTCTAAGTGCCCAACTTACTCTTATAAGAGCTATTTCCAAACTCTTAAAATCCCGAGTGATTTTGTCCACGCTTCACTCAAACTTATAAGTGATTTTGTCCAAACTTCACTCAAACTTGCAAGTTTACAAACCCACCCAAGAATAGATAAATGTTGTACAATGAATAACTTTCTCTCAAAGAGTAGATAAGCAAATTTTAGCTCACACAAGAACCCTTAAATAAAAACAAAGTATGAGATGTAGGAGATTAAATCTCACTTTCTAGCATTTGATCTTATGTTCTTGTACCATATATATATGTGTTGGGGATCTTTTATATATAGCCTTGAGTTGATTATAGCCGTTGGTGGTGGATGAGAGACCATTTGATGCAAAAACGGCTGAGTATAACGTTAAAAAAATAGAGCCATTGGAGCCCAGGTGTCAACATCTAATTTCATGTGTCGACACCTTAAACCCATGTGTCGACACCTGTAGTGGTATTTTTCAAGTTTTATTCGTCATGTGTCGACACCTGCAGTTGTATTTGGTCATTGACTTCATGTGTCGACACCTTGTATCAGAAAACCTAATTTTTGCAAATTTTGTTCAATCTTCTCTATTGTCTTCAAGTTCTTCAAAGGTCATCCAAATAAGCTTTCTAAAGTTTAAAAACACTTCTTCAAGGTATCTTGATTTTAAGAACACCTTCAATCTCTTCGAGATGAATTCACTCCATTTTGATTACTTGTAGAATTCTTCAATCAACATCACTTCTTCTATTAATCTAAATCTTCTTCAAAATCTTCAAGAGAGCTTTCAAGACTTGAGATCTCTTTTCTTCGACTAATCTTCTATCCTTTTTTGAATATTTTCAATCTCTTTACTTAATTTTCATCAACTTGATTTTTTCTAGGATTTTTCAATTAATATAATTTCTTCCATCCATTCAAGACTTTAACACAATCTTCAATGAAACTTTTAAATTTTGTAATTTCTTATTACTAGGTCTTCAATGTAAAAGGTATAAGCACTTGTTGCCGATCTCCTTCATTTTTTGAATATCTTCAATTTATAGGATGAACTTACTGAATATGTCAATCCATCATACTCATCAACCTTCAAATCCTTCTTGACAAACTTCTCAGCACAAGTTCTTTAATAATTTCAATGTGACAAGTTTCAAGTCATAAATCTATTAAAACAGAAACTTGTTTTTCCTTTTTTTTGTGCTTTCTTTATAATGCTTTGAAGACAACATGTTTAAGCTACATGATACTTTAGTAGATTGATATGGCCATGAAGATCGAGGGTCTTTATAGTAAATAAGTTCTTGAATTCTCATTAGATCTTTAGTTACTTTGAAACAGAATTAATCCAATATGTTCTTCTATCAATCTTCAAGTTCTTCTATCAATCACCATGATAGAATTCTAGAGCTTGCATCATTCTTTTCAATACTTGTTGAATTTCTTGAATATCTTCAATCTCTTCGAGAATAAGATTACCTAAGTAATCTTCTTGTTGAATACTCAACCGATTAGCTCAATTATTTTCTTGTTATCAAATGATTATAATCTAACCTGCACAAGCAATTGAAATCATTAGATAACAAACACATGGTTTTGTTATCATCAAAATCAATATGAGGATCAACCTTGAGTCAGCATAGAAGACTCTGCCATAATAATATGGCATAATTAGAACATTCTTTATGGGGTAATTATGGTAATTTAGGGTAACTAAAACATTCTTTATAGTAATTTTTCCTCAAAACATTCTTGTTGTAATAGATGTCAGTTCGCTCACATTATTCTGTATACTTTTTTTTTCTCACCAAAAAAAAAAAAAAAAAAAAACCACGTTCCTGATTCCACCACAATATATGCTGTAAGAGCAAAATTTAAATTAGAAAACCGATTGTGATTTCTCGTAATCTCACTCAAAATTGAGTTAAAGGAAATATAAAAGTGGTCAGTCAAAAAAAGTTACCCGAAATAAAGCAAAGATCCAAATCTATTGGATGTAGCGTGTCAATTAGTTGCAAATGCTTGTGATTCATTTGCATATTAGGAGGAGCAGGTTTAAACCAATGGTAACCGCTCCTCAACCATGTTAATCATTATGGTTTTGACTCACCATCCTCTCCTCAAGGCTTTGGCAATCCATTATACCAAAAAGATTTAAAAAAACGCACATTAGAAGTCATGCTAAGAAAACATAACAAGCAAGAGCTTTTGAACCAGCAAATTAAAACTAAAATAAAATAAGTACCTGAAGTATTTTCGAGAACAATTGGGCTCTCCGGACCAAAAAACAGAACATGTGGGCTCCGGTACATAACCCAACCCAACTAAATGCAGCCCAGTCAATGGGTTAGGCTGGGTTTCTAAATTTTAGTGTAGAGATCAGATTAGGTTTAAGATACCCTAATCCAAACTGTGGTTGGGCAGGGCCTCACTTGAGGCACAGGGACAAGGGCTAAAAAAATTATATGGGAAGGTAGTGACTAGTACCGTTGTTTTTATTTACTATGTCCGTCATGATTTCTAGCTTCTGTACATTGTAAAACTTAAATTTGAGTGATAGTAGGCATGGCGCTACAGAACCACTTAAAATTTGCCTAGGCAATGCCATGGGGCAACTTAGCAAACTATTCAGATTATCTGTCAAAAAAATATAACTTCAGATTAAAAGTTGGTAACTACTAACTACTTCAAATCAACAACAAAGTTCCCTAAAGTTGATAGTCCGAAGAAGAGGGTTAACCCAAAAAGAGAAAAAAGAAAAAATACAGAAAGAAATAAGGATTCAAATAAAACCTAACTCGATTATGCCTTCATTTGGTTGGGTTTCTTGATGAATTCCTGAAAGTCGAAATTCACTTTCAAATTATATATATATATATATAGTTCATAACATTTAGAACCTAAGAAACCACTATTGATATTGGGTTTTTGCAGGAAAATTATGTCAAGTGTTGGAAAATCATCAGACTTAATACATTTTTTGGGTTTGCTAATTGGCATTTGGAATTGGATTATCCATGGGATAATCGGTCTTAATGGACTAAATTAGATTCCATGTGGATAATCGGTCTTAATGGACTAAATTAGATTCCATGTGCCCAAAAAGGGCTACAAAGACTGGGCTATTCAGGGCCAATCTGACTTCCGTAGAGCCCATAAAGCTTTGTTTCTTTCTTTCTTTATGTCTACATGGAACAGTTTTTGTGCAATACCAGTAAGCTATTAAGCCCATGACGATATTTGAATTCTGAACACTAAAAAAAAATCTCTTTTTTTTTGGCAAAGAAAAAAAATAGATAAATTTTAGGGTAATTGCACCGATTTTCCCTTCGATTTCAAAATTAGGCACCTAGACCTATGGGTGCACAAAAAAATTAAAAAATCCAAACATCAAACCAACCCGACTTCTTTGGGTCAGTTTGGTTTTAGTCTATTGATGTGATAATTTTAATACTCGCAAACGCACGAAATGGATTAAAGTATAAGATAGTAAGTGCAAGGTCGATCCCACAGAGACTTTTGAAATTTTAGAAAATAAATTAAAATAAATCTATTTCACTTTAATGTAGTTAAGAAATCTTGAGTTTGTTTAACTAATCTAGCAATAAACAAAAATAACTAAATAACCAAATAAGCAAGTAAACAATTAATCTAGACAATGATAATGAAGAGCTGAGAGAAATCAAATTAAGATGACTAAGGTTTTAGAATTCACACACATACATTATAATAACTTTTCACGTAATTCAAATTATTTTCCTAATTCACTTTATAATAACGTCGTAATCAAACTTGTTATTATGAAAAATATATCATTAAACACTTTAATAAATCAACTAATATATAATTCTTCCTAACCTTAATGTTCAATACCAAAAGTCATATGTATCCATTTGAAAACAAATCACATAAAAAATAACAGGGCTAAATAATTAATTCAACAATCTCAAATCATGAACTAAATTTATATCCAAAATTATTGACTTTAATTAAATCCAGGCAAGAGTATTAAACAATCAAAGCACGTGTTTCGAAAATAAATATAAATCACATGTCAAGTTATTACAAAGTATGGAGTTTCATTCTCAACCCTAATATAAAAACTTAGCCACTCATTATTTTAACATCTATTGAAAGTCAAAAAAATAGAACATAAAATCTGAACACGTAAAAATAATAGGCCTTAAAAGCTTTATGTTCTAAATCTTTATCTTCTTCTTCTTCTCTTTCTTTGCACTATTTTTTTTCTTTGGCTTTTTCTCCTCTGCGACTCTCTTGGCTAGGGACTCTAATCCAAGGGAATTTTTTTATTCCCCTTTTATTCTTCCTTTGCTTGGCTGCCCAACACCCTTGCAGAGATGGTTCTTTTTATTTGTTTCTTTCTTTTACTTCTCTTTGCTAGCCCACACTTCATGCGTGCACACCTATAAATAAATATATATATATATATATTATATGTACAAATTTGCTCTTCTTTACATGACTTCCTTTATTGGTCGATAGACTTTCCTTTTATCCTCTTACTTGAGTGAAATTGTTAAAAAGATTTGATTCCTCTAGCACGAGTTTCCTATTTTGAATAAGACTTTTCTATTTTACTTAATATCCTAATATGCAATAAAAATAATAATATAAATAAATAAATAACAACTAAACAACATAATTAAAAGGTGAAAATATATAAATTATGTGACTTATCACATTATCCAACTTAAATTTTGCTTGTCCTCAAGCAAACTGATATTAAAAATAAAAAAACTAAAAGACAACTAGCTAAAATTATTTAGCTAACTAATTCATTTTCGTAAGAAATTTCGATTGCATTTAGCATATGCAATAAACCTTTTTAAATTCCTAAGTTACTCCTAGTAGACGAGTGATGTCTCGTGAGGGCTTACAGTGAATATACCCACAACATTCTTGAATTTCTTTCATCAAATTCAATAATAATTCTTCTATTGAAATGCCAAGAGTTTAAGTAAAACCATAAAATTTATTGCATCAACAAGAATAAGAATCAAAGTCCAAAACACTAGCAATCATAAAAGACACTTGAAAAGTTTATTTGAAAAACTTCTTGCCCATTTAGAGATGACTACAATTTTCAAAACTCACTTGACTCAAATTCCATCAGAAGTATGCTTTGACTCAAATCTCATAAGATATTGTATTCAACAAATAAATCACTCTGAATTAGGTGTATGTAACTGTACTCTCATGTATATGAACAAAATTAATATAAATCAAATGCAAACATCTCGTATACGTCCTTTGGAAAAATGCTATTAGAAAAAGAATATTTTAGTTCCATGAAATGAATGCCAAATACTGAGATATAAATAATAAATATCACATAATCACTTCAATGAATACAAGTGCATTGAGAGCATACCAACTTCTAATATCAAATAAGACTTTATTTAGGTTGTAATGTAAGGGTTATGAAGAAAAAGGTAAAGATCAAACAATGTATGCAAAAATGATTGGGATTTCAACACAAAACATAGGGCACTTTTACATTCTACTCATTTCTTGTTTTTTTTTTGTTTTTTTTGCTTTGTTTTTTTTTTTTGCTATTCTTTTTTCTTTTGTTTTTATTTTTTTTCTTTTTGTAAACAAAATAGCCCTTCAACATAAAAGATCATATCCCAACATATCACCAAATATATAAGTTATGAAGTTTAACAAAGAAAGGTTAAATAAGACTCAACTTGGCTTTTAAAAAGTAAGGATGCATGAATAAATGAAAGCTCAAAAAGACCAAGATGGCCTAAGATCATCTCTCAAAAGTTGGCATACTCTTTCAACTTGCACAAATTCAAAGAAGTCATAATATGATAACAGTTAACATTTCTCATCATTCAACTAAAATGAATGAATAAAAGGGACTAACAACAAAATTATGCGCTTTGAACAAAATTGAAAGTAAACATGTAATATCCCTCCAAATAAAGAATGCCTTAATACTCACATGGGTATTCAGTCTCCATATTTTTTTTTCTTCAAGATATATAAGTCGAATTCACTTATTCGTTGCAAATTATGTCTATAGGGCTTTTTGTAAGTGTTCCAGTATAAATGTCATGAGATACTTTAACAAGAGATAATATAATAAACTTCAATTCAGTACTCAAGTCAAAACAATAAATGTTATAACTAAACTTATGGCTCAATGGCATCGAATGAAAGAACATTATTCACTTTAATGTTAGAAACTTTTTTTTTTCACCTACTAATTTCACCCCCAACTTAAATTAGGCATTGTCCTCAATGTATATAAGATAATAATCATAGACAATGAAAGAAGGAAGAGATAACACCAAGGGAAGCCTAATCCACAACGTAGACAAATCTCCTACAATTTAAACTTCAAGCCCATCATAAAGTAGAAGATAAAACAAGTAAAGATTTATCCAATAAAAAAAATATGAAACATAAAATATCAAAATTATATCATGATAAGAATAATAAGACAAACCACTAGTATTGTTCTAAATATTCAAAATATGCTCATCAAGTGGGATCCAATCATAATCTTGGAATATAGGGAGAAACCTGTACTCCTTCCAATCGAAAGCCTATAGAGTGGCATAGTGGACTTGTAGTGGAAAATTACCACTGTTTGCCATGAAAAATGGAGCTTCACTTCCATAAAAGTAAAAAGGGTGGGCCCATAGGTTAGAATTAAATAAATTAATAAAAGAGAAATAAAATAAATAAAATAAAATAAAACTAACTTAATAATACACACAACCGATTAAAATGGATCAAATAATAAGTTACTCTTGATAAACAGGATCCTCTAAGAGGATTTCTTCAAATTTTCGGCTTTTCAGCTCTAGAAAGGGTTTCAACCGTTGCTCGTTAACTTTTAAATTTTCTCTATTATTCAGATTGTGAATCTCAACAACTCTATATGGATAAATAGTATGAACTTTGAAAGGACAAGTCCATCGTGATGGGAGCTTTCTAGGAAACAAATGAAGTCAAGAATTATAAAGAACTTTTTAACCAGGTGTAAAAGATTTTTGTAATACGTGTTTATCATGAATTGTTTTCATTCAATCTTTATATGATTTAGCACATTCAGAAGCATCATGTCTGATCTCCTCTAATTCATTCAATTAAAGTTTCCTATTAGCTCTTGCCTTGTAAAGGTCAAAGTTTAGTTGTTTAATTGCTCAATAAGCTCGATGCTCCAACTCAACAAGAACGTGACATACTCTCTCATAAACAAGGCGATAAGGAGACATTCCAATAGAAGTTCTAAAGGCAGTACAATATGCCCATAATGCATCACTGAGTCTTAAAGACCAATCTTTTCTATTGGGATTTACCGTTTTCTGTAATATTTGCTTAATCTCTCTATTAGATATCTCGAGTTGACCATTAGTCTGTGGGTGATAGGAGGTGCCAACTTAATGAGTTATAAAATATTTTTTTACTAAATGCTCAAAAACTCTATTACAAAAATGTTTCTCGCCATCACTAATAATAGCGCGTGGAGTACTAAAATGAGTAAATATATTTTCTATTAGGAATTTAACCACAACCTTATGATCATTAGTTCTACACGCTACGGCATCGGCCCACTTGGACACATAATCTACTGCAACTAGGATGTAAAGATTTTCGAAAGAATTTGGGAAAGGGCCAATGAAATCTATGCCCTAAACTTAAAAAATTTCGATTATCAGAATTGAGATTAGTGGCATCATATTTCGTAGAGACAGACTTTCTAATTTTTGACATTGCTCACAAGCTGAACAATATGTATATGCATCACAAAAAATAGAAGGCCAATAAAATTCACACTGTAAAATCTTTGCAGAAGTTTTTCTAGCACTAAAATGTCCTCCATAAGCATGATTATGACAAAATGAAATGACACTTTGTTGGTCAGTGTCAAGGATGTATCTTCTTATAATTTGAGTGGAATTGTACTTGAATAAGTAAGGATCATCCCAAAAGAAATACTTAACTTCAGCTAAAAATTTGGACTTATCTTATTTGGTCTAATGTACTGGCATTTGACTAGTATCCAAATAGTTCACAATATCGGCAAACCATGGTAAAGATTGAGAAACATTCATTAATTCCTCATCAGGAAATGTCTCCAAAATAGGGTCAAACTCACTAGTGAAGTCTACAATCAATCGAGGTAAATGATCAGCTACAATGTTTTCAGATCCTTTTTTTTATCTCGAATTTCAATGTCAAATTCTTATAGCAATAATATCCACCTAATGAGATGGGCTTTAGCATCCTTTTTAGTCAAAAGATATTTCAATGCAACATGATCTGAGTAAACTATAACCTTAGACCCTAACAAGTAAGATCAAAACTTGTCTATAACAAAAACTATGACTAGCAACTCTTTCTCTGTTGTGGAGTAATTGAGTTGTGCATTATTAAACTTCTTACTGGTGTAATATATCACATGAGAAAGTTTATTAACACACTACCCCAAAGCAGCACCTACTGTAAAGTCAGAGGCGTCACACATAATTTCAAACAATGCACTCCAGTAAGGCAGTTAGATGGTGGGCGTAGAGGTTAGTGCATTTTTTAATGCTTCAAAAGCATGACAATACTCATCATTAAATATAAATGGTGCATCTTTGGCAAGTAGATTACACAGTGGTTTAGCTATCTTACTAAAATCCTTAATGAATCTTCTATAGAACCCAACATGACCCAAGAAAGATCAAATTTCTTTTATAGTTCATGGACGTGGAAGATTAGAAATTAATTTCACTTTAGCTCTATTGATCTCAATACCTCTATGTGAAATAATATGCCCTAAAATAATCCCCTGTTTGACCATAAAATGACATTTTCCCAATTAAGTACCAAGTTTTTCTCTTTACATTGGGCTAAGACTAATTTCAGATGGTACAAGCATTCATCAAAACTAGAGTCTAATACTGAGAAATCATCCATGAATACTTCTAGAAAACGTTCCACCATGTCAGAAAATATACTAATCATGCAATGGTGAAAAATAGTCGGGGCATTGCATAACCCAAAAGGCATGCGTCTATACGCAAACGTTTTAAAAAGACAAGTAAAAGTAGTTTTCTCTTGATCTTCTGGTGCAATAGGAATTTGATTATAACTAGAATAACCATTGAGAAAACAATAATACTTATGTCCTGCCAATCTTTCTAACAGTTAGTCTATGAATGGTAGAGGAAAATGATCTTTGTGTGCCATAGAATTCAACTTTCAATAGTCAATACAAACACTCCATCTTGTTTAGATACGAGTCGGAACTAATTCATTATCCTCATTTTTCACTATTGTAACTCCTACTTCTTTGACACTAGTTGAACATAACTCACCCATTCACTATCAGAGATGGAATAAATCATACCAGCATCTAAAAGTTTTTCGATTCTAACTAACTCTTGCATATAAGGATTTAGGCGTCTTTGTGGTACTTTTGATGTTTTTGTATTTTCCTCTAAATGGATTCTATGCATGACTATAGATGGACTAATTCCTTTAATATCATTAATAAAGAAAGGACGTTGTAAAATAACAAGAATTTGCCCCCTTAGAGTTTTGAACAGGTTGAGTATCTAGGACTATAAAGTCAACTAAAAAGTAGAACTTATCAACCTGAATCAAGACATTTTGAATGATATTTCTAGAAATTTTGACAGACCTATTGGCTAGGTGCAGTGTTACTGGTGTAGGCTTTAATTCTCCAAGACTTTATTGTAAATAGATTGAATATGGCAATAAATTCACACTAGCTCATAAATCTAGCAAAGTCTATTCCATATGATGATTCCCTATGGTACAAGAAATTGTAGGATAACCTAGGTTTTTGTACTTTACAGAAACTTTACAATGAATAATAGAGTTGACTTGTTCAACCAAAAATGCTTTCTTTAGAACGTTTGTCTTTCTTTTTATAATAACAAGGGGTTTAAAAAATTTAGCATACGAGGGCACTTGTTGGATAGCATCTAAAAATGGACTATTAATTTTTACTTGCTTAAACACTTCCAAAATATTCCTATATTGTGCACATTTCTTAGGGGCTACTAATTGTTGAGAAAATGGAGCTTTAGGGACAACATTTTTAATAGATGGGTCAATCTCCACTGGTTGTGGAGAAATAGACTCTTGATCTTTTACTCGTTCCCCTTGATTTGTATTTTTCTCAGTCTTTTCTAAATGTTCATCTTCAGGTGTTTTTACTCGATTGTCAACTTGTTTTCCTAGCCTAAGAGTGATAATAGATTGAACTTTTTCTTACTCTTTGGAACAACTAGAATGGTCATTTATGACAAATTGTCTTTTTGGATTAACTATAGGTTGACTAAGGAACTTCTTCTTTTCTCGTTCTGCCATTTGACTAGCTAACTGGCCCACTTGATTTTCTAGTTTTGCAATTGCTTGAGTATTCATATTAGTAGAATTCTTTATTTCAACTATAAATTGGCCTATTACTTGAATAAAAGTCTTGATAAAATCTTCTAAATATAATTTTTGTTGTTGTGGTGCAGGAAACTAAAGATTTGATGGAAATGAATTATTGGGATACTGTTGAACAGGATATGATTGAGTAGGAGGGCGAAAACCATGTGGAAATTGATTTTGAGATTGCATGGGTTGCCCATCTAAATTAGGATTATTTTGATTATTTCTTTATGAAAATTTTATATGGTTCCCCCAATTGGGATTGTATTTTTTGTAAAAGAATTACCGAATTGCTTTCCATAATTATTTAGTGCATTTGCTCATAATAGCATTCGGAATATCTAATCATAGATGGACACAACTCTGTAGTATGCATAGGACTTACACATAACGAGCATATATCATTTTGAACTCTATTGGCTGACTCCATAGTCCTATTCATAGCCAAAGCTTCTATCTTTTTTATAAGACTATGTAACTCTATTTCTATTTTAGAATTCTCTTTTACCTCATATAAACTCCTTTTTTTAGATGAAGTGACTGACTTATCCCTATTAGATGTGAAATCCCACTGTTGGGAACTTTAAGATAATTTCTTGAGAAATTTATAGGCTTCATTATCTCTAAGACTTAGGAAGACCCCACCATTCATGGATTCAATCATGTTACAGTGTAATTGTGTTAAACTATTATAAAAGTATTGCACGAGTCTCCGTGTCTCAAAACCATGATAAGGACATTTCAACATTAAATCTTTAAATCTTTCCCAACTTTCATAAAATTGTTCATCTTCTTGTTGAGAGAAATCAGATATCTCTTTTCTCAAGGCATTAGTCTTAGCCATTGAAAAAAATTTAGAAAGAAAATTTTTCACTAGAGACCCCCATGAAGTGATTGAACCAGATGCTAAAGAATTTAATCATACTTTTGCTTTATCTTTTAAAGAGAAAGAAAAAAGACAAAATTTCACAGACTCGTCCGAAAAATTTTGGAACCTAAATATAGCGCAGATTACAAAAAAATCCTTTATATGCATGTAAGGATCATCTCTCTCCAACCTATGAAATGTTGGAAGTAGTTGCATTATGTGAGGTTTTAGCTCAAAATGTGTTGCATTAGTTGTAGGCAGTACTATACAAGAAGGAGGATTTGTAGTTATGGGAGCAAATAAGTCTCTAAGAGATTTGGATTCATTAACATTTTCAAAGTTATCCCCCATGTTTGATATATTTTTATTTGCTTTTATTTGATTTTTTAAATCTCTCCTAAATGTATTATCAATCTCCTGATTAAATGGTGCTAACTCTAAATTTTTTGATCGACGATCGAATATACACCAATTGGAGAAGGTAGAGTAGATAAGGAAAGTCTTATTCTCAATTCAAGAGATGGATTTGAACTAAAATGGCCTAACCCGACCTAACTAGAATATCTAGAAGATGTAAATAAACTATATAGATGAAAGAGAGATAAATTATTAAGATTTGAGGAAAAATCTCAAATATTTTTTTAATTTTCTATGCAGCAGTTAGTATTTTGACTCTATCTCTCTCGTTTGAAATCTGATTGAGTTCATTCAAGCATATTAGAAACATAACTGAATGAGCTACAACTCTTCTAGAAATAATAATTTTCCAATTCTGATATTTACTATTTGAAAATAGCTCACAATCAGAGCCTAAAAATCTGAAAATTTTTCTACAGTAATTTTTTTAAGTTATTATTATTATTATTTTAAGAAACTAACTAAACTAGTGTAAGGGTTTGGTAAATCTGAATCTAATCTGCTTTCTGATTAAGTCCTCGGTAATGGTGCCAAAAACTTGATGTGATAATTTTAATACTCGCAAGCGCACGAATCGGATTGAAGTATAAGACCATGAGTGCAAGGTTGATTCCACAGAGACTTGTGAAATTTTAGAAAATAAATTAGAATAAATCTATTTCACCCTAACCTGGTTAAGAAATTTTAAGCTTGTTTAACTAATCTAGAAATAAACAAAAATAACTAAATAACCAAATAAGCAAGTAAACAATTAATCTAGACAATGATAATGAAGAGATAAGAGAAATCAAATTAAGATGACTAAGGTTTTAGAATCCACACACATGCATTATAATAAATTTTCACATAATTCAAATTATTTTTCTAATTTACTTCATAATAACATCATAATCAAACTTGTTATTACGGAAAATATATCATTAAATACATTTTAATAAATCAACTAATGTATACTCTTCCTAACCTTAATGTTCAAGACCAAAAAGTCATATGTATCCATTCGAAAACAAATCACATAAGAAATCTAATACTTAAAATTATATCAATGAATAACAAAGCTAAATAAGTAATCCAACAATTTTAAATCATGAACTAAATTCATATCCAAAATTATTGACTTTAATTAAATCTAGGCAAGAGTATTAAACAACCAAAGCATGTGTTTGGAAAATAAATATAAATCACATGTCAAGTCATTACAAAACACAGAGTTTCATCCTCAACCCTAGTATGAAAACTTAGCCACTAATTGTTTTAACATCTACTAAAAGTTAGAAAAATAGAACATAAAACCTAAACGAGTAAAAATAACAAGGCTTGAATGCTTTGTGTTCCAAATCTTTGTCTTCTTTTTCTTCTTTTTCTTTGCACTATTTTTCTCCTTTGGCTTTTTCTCCTTTGCGGCTCTCTAGGCTAGGGACTCTAATCCTAGGGAATTTTTTATTCCCCTTTTATTCTTCCTTTGCTTGGCCGTTCAACACCCTTGCGGCTAGGGTTCTTCTTTTTATTTGTTTCTTTCTTTTACTTCTCTTTGCTGGCCCACACTTCACATGTGCATAACTATAGATATATATATATATCTATATTATATGTTTATGTATAAATTTGCTCTTCTTTACCTGCTTCCTTTATTGGTCGATAGACTTCCCTTTTATCTCCTTACTTGAGTGGAATTGTTGAAAGATTTGATTCCTTTAGCGCGTGTTTCCTATTTTGACTAAGACTGTTTTTTTTCTTTTAATATCCTAATCTGCAATAAAAATAATAATATAAATAAATAAATAAATAACAACTAAACAATATAATTAAATGGTAAAAATATATCAATTATGTGACTTATTATCTATCAAGGGTTCGACTCAGTTATGAATCTAGAAAAGGCCAACTTGATCACTTCGGTTCGGTTCTTAGGTTTGTATTTTTTGGAGCTGAACCGAACTAAGAATCGATCTTATATATATCATAAAAGTTTACATATATCGTATATATGTCTTTAAATTATGGTTAATTAAACTTTTTTTTGTCAAAGGTTGAGAGATTTCATTAAATGAGAATGGGAAAAACCAAATAGGAAAGCAGAGCTAGGGAACTACATAAGTTGTGAGCAGAAGAGAAGCAGAAGAGAAGTAAACTAGTGTTCCCGCTAATATTTTCTCTAGACCAGAGGGTTCTCTTACCACAATCGTGTGCGGCCCTAGTACACCTTCTTGAAGCGTAACAAAAATCATAATCGACCAAGGAAGAATGTATGTCTTTAAATTATGGTAAATTAAACTTAATTATTATTAATTTATATTTGTATATTATTTTATTATTTTTTAAAAATTGAGAATACAAGATTAATCATATTTTTTAATTTTTAAATAAAGAAACTATGTTTTATAATAAAACGCACCCGAACTGCCCCAACCCAATCTTGACCGGAACTAAACCCGAGACATGGAACTCAAATCAACCATTTGAGTTCCATGCCTAAACCCCTTCCCCTACCCATCATCACCAACAACACCACCTCATTGCCACACCCATCTATATTAATTTCCACTATTGGTGGCAACCCCTCTTTCTCTTCAAGTTATAGAATAGCTCTTTGCCTATTATATGGTTCAGCAACCTTGGGGTGCGTATGTAACACCCCAAGTCCTTGTATTTCATCTTATGCATATTGTTTTGTAATCTTATTTCTCGAAATATGTTAAAAGCCTAATTTTAAGACGTTGAAATGTCAAATTAATTAATTAAGGTGCTTAATTGGTTTTATTTAATATTAATTGTGTTTGATATATTTATGTAAACTTAATTAAGACTAGTAATTAATGGTGGTGAAGTGTAGTTAGCTGATAAGTGAGATTAATTAGCTTTGACCTTAATTAACTAGTTTTATCCTAGTTGTATGAGAGGTTGCATGTGAAAATGCCACCTCACAACTCTTTGCCTAAAAGAGGGACAGGTATCCCACTATCTTCTACATCTTCCATTGGATGTAAGGACAAGTGTAGCATCAGGCAGAGGATAAACCTACACTTTTGTATACATCATTTTCCATAGGTATGTCTTGCATTGTAGAGAGAGAATGGGTGGAGGTTGTAGACAAAAGTTGTGTTTGGTAAGAGAGAAAAGAGGAGAAAGAGTTAAGGAAAGTAGGGAAATGGGGATAAATCCATCCAAAGCTTTGAATAAGGTAAGGATTGGACTTCTATGCTTGCATTTTATGTAGTTATTTATCTTACACACTCACTAAGACCCTTGTATATACCAAGAATTAGGCATTTGACCCAATCTTTCTACTTGATTGTCATGAGAATGGTTTTGAGATTCTTGAACCCCTTTGATTCAATATCGTTTTGAGACTCTTAAACCCCTTTGATTAAGTATTGTTAATCATAGACTTCTTGGAAACACTTTACATGTTGATAGTGAGCTGATTTGTGTACCCTTGTGTGACTAGTCCAACCTTTCTGGCCTTAAGTCTCCAAATTCTTGAAAGTTTGCTATGGAACCAAAGATATTGAAAAATAGACATCAATACCTTTCTAAGGATAGGTTGTATACCAAAATCTTAGTTAAGATGAGTACATTATGGCTATTTGAAGTTGATAGGGACATATCGATGCATCATTGAGTGGCGTCGACAGCCTCCACTAGAATGTGACAAAAAAAAAAAAACAAATTTTAACCCGACCCAATTAAAAATGGACTTTACTCGACCAAAGCCAATACCCAAACATGGATGACATATTTGTAATTTGAGAAAGATCACATCCCAATACTAAAAAAATACATATCTTCACCACTATCGTGTTAGGTTGTTTTATAAGGTGATAGATATGTAACTTCAAGAGTTGAATAACTATTTTAATGAGGTTAGTATGGGGTTGTTATTGTGTATGACATCTTTTGATCCAACCTATTCATTCTTTTTTTTTGATGAGAGAAAGTTGCTTTGGTTTGTCAAGTTTTATCCTTTTGAGTTTTTTCCACTAGAGCTTATGGTACTTGATAATCAACTTGAGATCTACTTTCTAGATGTAAGCTCTAATGATCAATTTTCTAAAGTGATAGGAATTGGTAGGCTTGCTAAAAAATTAGTTGAAACAAAGAAGGATATTGTCTATCTATTAGTATATTTGCTTGTGAAGTTGTTATTAATCTTACTGGTTACAATTGTATTGGTTGAGAGAGCCTTTTTTTTTTAATAAATATTATCAAGACTTCACTTTGTAATCATATAGGAGATGAGTAAATGAATAATTTATTGGGGACATACATTGGAAGAGACATATACAACACCATAGACAATGAAGTTATTTCGCAAAAGTTTCAGAATATAAAACAACGAAAGGGATTATTGTAGTTTGTCATATTAATTTGAACGTTGTTTTGTGTAAGAAATATTTGTTATCCATATGTGAAATTTTGAATGTTATCATATTCTTTTCATTTCATGAAATTTATCATCTTACTTATAAACAATTGTTCAATAGTATTTTCTACCTCCACTAAACAAAATTCCTGACTCAGCCACTGGAAGTTGACACTCTGTTTCTATCCCGAATTACTTTGTGTCTATAGGAGTTGACCCTTGTGTTTAGGAGTTGACACTTCTAAACCTAAAACTTGAATTTGAACTCTCTATAAAAAGGGGTTGACACCTTTAATCTTCTTGAATACTGATGTTATTCTCTGTGAAAAAAGATCAATCCTTGTGTTTTAGGGGTCGACATCTTAACATTTCTGAGTGCCTAGACCTACATTATGTGAAAAAGAGTTGACACTTTTTGTCTAGGGGTTGACACCTTTACTCAGGTGTTGACTTTTGACCTAGGAGCCTAAACTTTTATTAGAACATCAAAAGTCTTTACTCTAAATTACTTTTGCACTATTTTAGGACCTATTAATGAGAATCAAAAGTTGCTTTTTAAAGACTTACATGTTTATGTTCTTTTGTGCATACCTTAATTGTATGTGATCATTATTAATCAATACATAAGGCTTGAGAATCACTAAATCAAGGACCATAAGAGGACTTTAAAAAGGTGATTAAAGACTCAAGGTGAGTAATGTAGTAATTGGAGTAACTCTATTGTATTTTCTATACAAATGCTTTTCTTTATTATAAGCTTGCACATTTGAAATGCTTTCAATACAAAGTTTTTATCTATGATATCTTTCAAGTATAATTATCATGTCTTGATGGTAAGCCTTGTATTTATCATATTATGCAAACTTATGGACTTAACTATATGAATGTTATTTAGAATATACATTTAAAGCTAATATGTGTCATTCTCGAGGGTCCTATATTAGAGGACTTTATGTCACGACCACTCCTAATCAGGTGTTATTAACACCATCTTAGGCGAACGTGATCGCACAGGTCACCAACTTATAAGCAAAACCTCTACAGAATTCTAAAGATAGAAATCTTATAGGATTCAACAACTTTATTATATATTTATATATCAACAATCAGTTAAAATCATAATACAATCCTCTGAATATCACTCATACTAATATAAGAGTAAAGGTAAACATAGCTCCAAGAGTTATCATGTCACAACAACATAAAGACAGACTATCGAATTCACATCAAGAACTTCTCAAAGCTCCTGAATTCAATCCTAACCCTTACAGTGGACTGGACATCTCTAAACATCCTGCAAAACAACCTGTGTGGGTGTGAGCTATATATCCACGTGCTCACAAAGACAATCAAACTCATAATAACCAAATGGTAGATAAGCAACGAATAATCCGTCAATAGATAAATCACCACCAACAATAAGAAATGCCTATTGTGTTGCAATGCATGATACACCACAAATGAGAGCGTTGTTTTGATAATATTGACCCAATATATCGATGGCTTGTTATCAAGGATGTCCCTCTTTCAACACCCTTTATGTTAGCCCCTACTCAGCTAAACCTTAGGTTAGCCCCTCTCGGCTAAACCTCCTCCATGCAATACAAGTTATGTGACTCGCCCTCGAAAGTGCTCTATGTATTTGTAAGTGCACGGTTGATGGTTATAGTTTTATCTGGGATGTCCGGAATCGTATTTCCTCAAGGACCAAGCCCAATATAGGATATAACACTCAACCCACACTAAACTAAGTTGGATTGAATGGAAATTATGTGAATTAAATCTAAAATTAAATAGAAAATAAAAGAGATCGAAAATCTTTTGGGTTTCGATGAGTGTTTTGAATTACTAAACTATTGCAATGAAAATAAAAGTAATTAACAACTAAAAAAATAAATTCAAATAAACTGAAACTAAATTTAAAGCAATAAAAAGGGAATTGGGCTCAATTGATCCAATCACTCAATTCATTCAAAACTTTTAATGGGGTTTATAACTCAAATGCAAACACAACAATCAATAGTGTTTGATTCGGATGATTTAACTTTGAAAATCAATAATTCTAAAGCAATTGAAATTAGATTCATGGTCAATGGGGGAATCAAAGGTTAATACCATTGATTTAACTAGGGTCAATACAAAATTGGGAGTTTGTGCATTGAATTAGCCAAACATAGTCAATAACCTAGGTGTTCTAAGGCATCTTGTAATCAATTGATATGAATGAATTTCAAGAAATTGTGGAGTAATTATCTAGTGAAGAGCTATAAATTAATACCATCGATTTTGATGATTAAAATCCCAAACTTAGTCAATAATCTAAGTATTCTAAGATATTCACATGCAATTAGAAATCTAGAAAATTGAAACCCTAAGATTCCTTGAGTGATTTTCACATTTGAACCCAATTTAAAAAATTAGCTACTTAAATCCATTAGAAAAGTATATAAAAATGTAAAGAGAAAGCATGAAGAATTAAATCTAAATTTTACTTGAATAATAAAAGTGTTTGGTTGCACGGAAAATAAAGAAAATGCAAGAAAGTGAAGGAAAGTATAATACAATGAAGGAAAATTACAAGTTCTGCCTTTATACTACTCTTATAAAGCTAAATCTAAGCTAAAAATGAAAGGAAAAAAAATGAGAAAACCAACCTTTTTGGAGCTTCTCCTACTGCCTCTCTACCTAAAACTAACCCTAACTACACAAAAAATCTTTAAAAAATCCTAAAACTCAGCTTCGGACGCAAAAAATACAATCTGGAAGTTGAAATAGCATTCGGGCGGTCATTGTTCATCATCCGAACGCACTGTTTGGATGGTCACTATTCACATTCGGACGGTTACTGTTCACCGTCTGAACGCACTATAGGTGTACCGTCCAAGACGGTCACTATTTACTATTCTAGCCAACAACCTTTTAGCTTGATTTTGACTACCTTAGAACTTGATTTAGCCGATGCATATTAGAGGTAAAGTTATAGCTCTTAAAGTCTTCTTTTCAATGACACAAAAATCAACTCAATCGGACATTGGAATAAAAAGTTATGACCAAAATATCGAGATAGTTGGGACTTCTAATCACCGGTTTATTCATTTTGAACCCGCTTTGATTATTCTTGCACCTTCTTGCCTTTATTAGCTTCTATAACTTACAAAAAATATAATCAAATACACATCTAACTAAAATAAGAAAATTAACAATAATCTAAGTATAACAATGTGCGAATTAAAGGCCTACAATTACAAAACTTGGTTTGCCCTCAACTAATACGTTAGAGGCGATTTTAGTTTAAATAGTGACATCCCCATTATTGTGTTAGCGCATGGGATTTGTACAAATCTAGCAATAGTAACAAGCACAATTTAAGAATTATTCAAATTAAAATTACAACACAAGGATAGTATTGAATTGATGGGAAATAAAATTAAATAAAAAATATGTAGGGGTTTGTGGATTGGTTTTTACTATCAACTAAGTAATTAATTGAAAGTGACAATTAAAATACTAATTTGAACAATTAAAATCTAACTAAGGCAATTTGATAAACTTGATAATTCTACCACAACTAAAACAATTAAAACTAAATTAGTTTTAAGCCAATGGAAATTCGAGTAAAAATAGGTCGGGATTTAAATTGAATAAAAAGGGGGTTTGGGTGCTATTGCTTCAATCTATCCATTTTAGCATAGAATTTGGAAGGGGAAGTTTGGGTTAACTCAAATCAAGATCCTTGATTTTGAAGATTTAGCTTTGAAAATCTAGGGTTCGCTAATTAATTTGGAATTAGATTTTATCACCTTTGAGGGGTTCTTAGAAATAAATCACAAGTTACTTAATCATGATTATAGATGTAAGTTTTCTACAATAATCAATTCCAAAAATAGAGAACAAACAAAATATAGATATTCAATGAGATTTAGAAACTCCCCTTTCACTTCCTATGCTTTTCTTGGAGGATATTCACATTTGCACCCAAACAATGGATTTAGCTAGAGAAATCCATAGAAGAAAGCTTGCCAAAATAACCAACTACCATCTAAAACTATAAATCTAGAATTTATTGAATGAAACTCTTGTTTAGATTACAAAGAAATAAGGAAGATTACAAGGAATGAGACAAGAATCTAAGAAGATTTTATTCTAACATTCTTCTCAAAATCCTAACTACAAAATCCAAACCAAATACAACCAAAAAACAACTTTCTTCTCAGATTTCTCTTGTCTTCCGTTGCAAAACTCACCCAGAAAATCTATATTTGTTTTCTTCAGCTGTTGCTAGGTTTTAGGGCAAAATTACGCCATTCATCCAAAGTGCATCCAACATGCATCCAAAGTGTGTTCGGGCGCACCGTTCGAACTGTAAAATAACAATTCAAACAATTAATTTACTGTTCAAACAGTTAGCTTGATCATCTGAACGGTCTTCGAACACAAAAAATAAGACTCTGGATTGGCTTCAGACGCAAAAACTCAACTCTGGAAGTCCTCTGTCTGACGTAGCATGAGAACGATATCCCGCATCGTCCGAAGTGCATTCAAATGGTGAAATCACCATTCGAATAGTGCGTTTGAACGGTCCTCCTGCACTTTTAGCCTATTTTTGCCATTTTAGCCCAAAAAACCAATAATACTCAGAGAAAATTAGTTTAGAACAATTTATTACTAAAAACCTATTCTAATAAATATATTGGGGTTAACAAACAACTAATTAGGGGATTGAGATTACACTTTTAGAGTGAAATCAACACCCCCAACTTAGCTTATACTAGTCCCTAGCAAAAATACATAAAAGAAGAGATATGTACAGAAAGTAAAGTCCTCTTTCAGGGGAATCCTGAGTGCATTTAGCATATGTACCAAGCCTTTAAACCCCTAGGTTACCCTTAGTGGACGAGTGATATCTCGTGAGAGTTTCTAGTAATGATACCCATAAACTTCTCTTTGTGAATAGTCATTCAAAATAAAATTAAGGAAAATGTGCACTATCCACTCAAGAAATCAATGGACACACTTCGAACTTTAAACAAATGTACGAGTATGCAAAAATTCATCAACTTAAAAAGTTCATGTGTGTGTGTGTGGGTGGGATAAGTTAGTGCTAAGCAATGTATATGAAACTCAATTATGCAAATCCAAGCCTTAAAGCTTTGATCCAGTCTTTTTCGTGCATACACTCGAAATAAAAGATCCATATGGTTCTCATAATGATATGTTCAACAAAGGAGTAATTGTAGTAGTCAATGCAAATAAACATATCCAATACAAGAACCGAAAAAGATGTAAGTGTATCGACTTTGACGTAACTTCATGAAAGAACATTCATAGATGAGTAATGATTCAAAGAATTGACAAGATAAAGCTTTTACTCTAATGGCTATTACAATCAAGCATCCTTGGATCAATTAAGTGATTTTAAAGGCGAAGAGGTATAAGGTAGGGATGATGAGAAATAAGTAAAAATCAAATCATGTGTGTATGAGATGATGAATGAATATCATTTCCAACTCCTCCCTTTTTATGCACCCAAGTTTTCATATACATGAACATTCTCAATTTTCACAATTCCTTCTGTCTCTACTTTGTTGCCAACCCACGTGGTACTCCCTTTTCACTTTGATAATTTCAACTCCACCATATACCCACTTTTCTATTGACCTTCCTAACCAATCTCGTTCTTTATTGTTCATCATCTTATTTTATTTTATTTTATATATATATATATATATATATCTTCTTCTTCTTCTTCTTCATCTTCTTCTTTTACTATATGTTGTTCCCCCATAAATGTATAAAGGAAATGGAATACCACTGCCGCAATTGAATTTCTCGGAGAAGAATTTGGTGACAAATAAAACGATAAAGGGGTCATATGGTGAAATAAAAAGGAGTTAATGGCTATCAAAAAGGATATAGGCCTAGAATCACATCTAAGGTGCCAAATTGTAACATTCCATGGAGTAAAAATGTCAATCTCAATATCGAAATTTACCTTATAAACAAAATGCAAGCATAATAAAGTTATTCAAGAGAAATAAGGGTGAAAGATCAATCCTTAAGTAAATGTTAATACTCAAAAAAGTGATAAATACTCTGAAGCACACAAGGTAATAATCTCCACTAGGTAGGGATGAAAATGCAGAATAAAGTAACAAATGATGTTGCACAGCATAACTTGTGCTCAAAGTGTATAACTTTCTACTAATGTATGAATTAAGCACTCCTTATAGAGTTAGAAATAGGAAAATGAGTCCATCTCAATTTATGTTGGGTCATACTATCACAAATAGTGGTATGGTGCATCGAAAATAAAGGGTTAACCCATCCATCACAATAAACTGGAAAAGCCTATATAAAGAGAGACATGAATAGAAGTGCAAACATAATGGAAACTAATACCAATAACATACAATACCAGAATCTTTATCAAAACGGTACAAGTAAATAAAATATACCAATGTCTGAGCACACCTGTATCTAAATAATCTAAAAATACAGGATAGAGATAAAGGTTATATAGAAAAGAATGTACAGTAGAGAAAGCTCAAAACGTAATCCACTATATCAAAACAGGGTTTTAGATACAAACATGATGCAATGATATGCTATGTGCGTACAAGATACATCCAAACCCTAAACTATGGCAAATCATCTCCATCATCATTTGGAGGTCGTGTTGTAGCTGTCCTCAGAGCCCGAACCTTATCAAACAACTCCTCGATGATCCTAGTCTGGCCTCGGGTCTGACCCTTAAATACAGTGATATACTCAGTCTGGACTCAGATCTGGCCCTTGAGTGTAGCAATATGAATGGCGTGTGAGGCCTGAGCAGCTATGACGTCTTGATGTTGGGCCATGGCACTCTATAGCCTCACAATATCAGCAGACTGCAATGTCGATGCTGCAGCTAAAGCATCCAATGTCTATTGCATTTGCACAAGCATTTACAATGACTAGTCTAGCATCTGCGGTGGCTGGAAGTGCTGCTACTATTGCTAATCCTGTGGATGGTCAAAATGAATATGTGGATCGTACTGGGCTAGATTTGCAAGGTCTGGCTACTCCTGATCAGGCATCAGTGGCTGCTGCTGCTATTGAGCAGGCATTTGTGGAGGCTGCTACTGCTGTTGCTGCTAAAGCAGTCTATGTGACCTAAGTCTCTGCTGAATGGTGGACCTATCAATTGGTTCCCTTGATGGCTGGTGTCGATTCATACTTATAACCGAGCCCCCAAGTGCGGTCTCGATCACCCGAGTCAGGAAAATCCCAAATGGTATAAAACCCTGAGCATGCGGGTGCAAACACTCCTCCCCTAGCACTCTAAACATAAATAGTGGGAGATCTATGGTTTACCCCGTCCTTATAGCCCACAAAAGACTCGCCCTACTCCTCTTAACATCAGAATATCTAGCTATAGGGTAAATGGAATGAGAACAAAAAATGAAAAAGAGGGAGTAGACTAGAAGCAACACTTTAGCTAGCAGCTGCTGACGACCAGCCCACTGAGTGCCTGGGAAAAAGACCACAGTAAATATAACCTCAAAGTCCTTAGGGGCTCCCTTAGATGGGAAACTAAACTAAGGATCTACCACTCTATGTAGTCCTATAACCCTTGCAAAAGTACTACGGGTGACCTCAATGTCATGCCCCCTGACCTAGCCTCAAAGTAATGCAGCAAATGGACACGTTCGCCATAAACTTGGTGAGAAAAGTAAAAATGGCCTCCCCTGTAAAGGTAGTGAGAGGGACCCAACCCTAGCCCTCGAAAATATCAGCCCATAAAAACCTGGGGTCCCTTAACTAGTTTAAGTCCATCCTACTTTTTAATATAAGGCCCCACCTAATCCAAGCCTAGGAGAATGAATCGAAAGTATCCTCTGACACAAAACGGTGAGGGTCATAGGCTGGGGGTGCTGGGCCCCTGTTGGGGCGAGTTGGAAGGGCACGTGGGGCTCTTCTGCCTGCCATACTCTACTCGATCAAAGTAAATAAACTCTAGGTAAACAATAACTAACTACGAGGAAATGGCACAGGAATACCTAGAGGAGTGTGAAACGACGGGCAAAAGAGTCAGGGGCACGTGCTCGAGTTCTAGCAGAGCCTCGCTAGCATCCAAAAGCTCTCAAAACTCTCAAAAACCTCTCTATATAGAGTCTGTAATTAGTTTGAACTCACTTTAGATGCTCATTTATAGGCACTGAGCACCGTCCGACATACATCCGACGTGTGTTCGGACCGTGCGTTCGACACACATCTGAGCACCGTCCGAATGGTAAATCACAAAAAATTTTGAAAAATAAAGAAAAAGCCTAGAAAAAAAAATATGAAACAACGACTCCAAACTAAAAAGACTACAAATGTACAAAATGAAACTTATAAAAACTACAGATTTACACAAAGAAAGAGTTCAAAACAAGCTCGTCCACCCCTCACTTAAGAGATTGCATTGTCCTCAAAGCAAAAAAAACATGATTTAAACCGGCGACAAAAACAAGGGCGGGGGGGAACTTTAGTCGGACCATCGTCAAATCAAGATTGGTGGATCAATGAGATCCACACAAGCTACCTCACCACGGAAAGCCTCAAAATAGGACTTTAACCTTTGCCTATTGACCTTAAAAGGCATGCCATTCTTAAGATTTTACACCTCAATAGGACCATAAGAAAAAATTTTCCTGATGTGATAAGGGCTGGACCATTTACTTCTCAACTTTCCCAGAAAGAGATGTAACCGAGAATTGTAGAAAAGAACCTTTTGACCAACATGAAAAGTTTTTTGTTAAATGTGTTGGTCATGACGAACTTTCATCTTTGCCTTTGAAATTTTTGTGTTCTCATACGCATCATTTCTTATTTTATTAAATTCATTCAGTTGTAACTTACGGTGGTTGCCGGTTTCACCCAATCTCTCATTATATTGTCGAATTGCCCATTATGCCTTGTGTTCTACCTCAACCGGGAGGTGACACGCTTTTCTATACACAAGATGGTATGGGGAGGCACCAAGAATGATTGTATGCGCCTTTCGATAGGCCCACAATGCATCAATCAAGCGCAACGACTAATCTTTTCTAAGATTATCTTGATTTCTCAATTAGCTAATTCGACTTGACCTTGAGTTTGAGGATGGTATGGCAAGCCAACCTTGTGAACAATGCCGTATTTTCTCATTAGCACCCCTATTGGCTTATTACAAAAATGGGAGTTACCATCACTTATGATGGCTCGAGGCATACCGAACTGGAAAAAAGTGTAT